>PVJD01000166.1:0-597588 GCA_004026545.1 Mormoops blainvillei
CCACCTCAGAACAAAAGGCCTAAACAGACTGAAAGTAAAGCATTGTAAAAAAATATTCTAAGCAAATGGACAGGAAAGAAAAGCTGGGATAGCAACACTTATATCAGACAAAATTGACTTGAGAACAAAGGCCATAAGAAGAGACACTGAAGGACATTCCATAATACTCAAAGGAAGAATCCATCAAGAAAACATAAACATTGTAAACCTATATGCACCCAATATAGGGCCACCCAAATATATAAGGAAAATCCTGGAGGACTTCAAGAAAGCTATAGATAGCAACACACTTTTAGAAGGGGGTGTCAATACCCCACTGTCAACAATGGATAAATCATCCAAACAAAATATCAACCAATTTTGTCTGATATAAGTATTGCTATCCCAGTTTTTCTTTCCTGTCCACTTGCTTAGAATATTTTTTTACAATGCTTTACTTTCAGTCTGTTTAGGCCTTTTGTTCTGAGGTGGGTCTCTTCTAGGCTGCACATGTAAAGATATTGTGGAATTGAACAATGCATTAGAGCAAATGGACTTAACTGATATATGTAGAACCTTTCATCCCAAATAAGCAAAGTACACATTCTTTTCAAATGCACATGTAATATTTTCTAGATAGACCACATGATAGGACACAAAATAAACCTCAATAAATTAGAGAATATTGAAATCATATCAAACATTTCTTAGACCACAAGGGCTTAAAACTAGAAACCAACCTCAAGGAAAAAACTCAAAAATATTCACACTCATGGAGACTGAATAGCATGCAATTAAACAATGAATGAGTCAATAATGAAATCAAAGAAAAAATCAAAAAGTTTCTGGAAACAAATGAAAATGAACATACAACAGTTCAAAACCTATGGGATACAGCAAAGGCAGTCCTGAGAAGGAAGTTCATAATAATACAGGCCTACCTTAAAAAGATAGAAACATTTCAAATAAACAACCTAACACCACATCTACAAGAACTTAAGAAACAACAACAAACAAACACCAGAGCAAGAAGAAGGAAGGAAATCATCAAGATCAGAGCAGAATTGAATGACATAGAGTCTAAAAGAACAATTCAAAGGATTAATAAAGCCAGGAGCTGTTTCTTTAAAAAGATAAGCAAGGTTGACAAGCTTTTAAGTAGACTCATCAAGAGAAAAAGGGAGAGGATGCAAATAAATAAAATCAGAAATGAAAGAGGAGAAATTACAACTGATACACAGAAATACAAAGGATTGTCAGAAATTATTATGAATAACTATATGCCAAGAAATTTGAAAACCTGGGTGAAATGGATAAATTTCTAGAAAAATATCTTCCAAAACTGAATGAAGAAGAAGCAGAAAGCCCAAACAGACCTATGACAGCTGGTGAAATTTAAGCAGTAATCAAAAAACTCCAGGCACACAAAAGCCTTGGACCAGATGGTTTCATAGGAGAATTTTACAAAATATTTCAGGAAGAGCTTACCCATATCCTTCTCAGACTATTCTAAAAAACTCAAGAAGAGGGAAGACTCCCAAACTCTTTATGAGGCCAGCATCATCCTAATCCAAAAATCAGATAAAGACATCACAAGGAAAGAAAACTACAGGCCAATATTGCTGATGAAAATAGATGCTAAAATCCTCAACAAAATATTGGCAAACTGCATCCAGCAACACATTGAAAAGATTATCCACCATGATCAAGTGGCCTTCATCCCAGGGATGCAAAGATGGTACAATATTCACAAATCAATAAATGTAATACATTACATAAACAAAAGGAAAGACAAAAATCACATGATCATATCAAAAAATACAGAGAAAGCATTTGATAAGGTACAGCACCCATTTATGATAAAAACACTCAGCAAAATGGGAATAAAGGGGGCATACCTCAACATAAAAAAGACTATATATGAGAAACCTATATCTGATATTATACTGAATAGGCAAAAACTAAAAGCTTTCCAAGATTGGGAATAAGACAAGGATGTTTGCTTTCACCATTTCTATTCATCATGGTTTTAGAAGTGCTAGCCACAGTCATAAGGAAGAAAAGGAAATGAAAGGCATCCAAATTGGAAAGGAGGAAGTAAAACTGTCATTGTTTGAAGATGATATGATAGTGTACATAAGAAACCCTATAGATTCCGCCAAAAAATTACTCGACCTAATAAGTGAATTTGGCAAAACAGCAGGATACAAAGTCAATATTCAGAAATCGAAGGCATTTTTGTACACTGATAATGAAATATCAGAAACAAAAATCAGGGAAAATACCCCCTTTAGTGTAGAGACAAGAAAAATAAAGTACCTAGGAATAAACCTAACCAAGGAGGGGTAAGACTTTACTTAGAAAACCACACAACCCGGAAGACAAAAATTAAGGAAGACACAAATAATGGAAGCATATTCCATGTTCATGGATTGGAAGAATTAACATCATCAAAATGTCCATACTACCCAAGGCAATTTATGGATTCAATGTAATCCCTATTAAATTACCAATTACATATTTCACAAATATAGAACACTTAAAAATTTATACGGAACCATAAACAACCCCGAAAAGCTGCAGCAATTTTGAAAAAGAATAACAAAGCAGGAGGGATCACTATGCCTGGCATCAAACTATACTATAAGGCCACTGTAATCAAAACAGTCTGGTACTGGCATGAGAACAGATACATAGATTAATGGAACAGAACAGAGAGTCCGGAAATAAACCCATGTCTCTACGGTCAATTAATGTTTAACAAAGTGGACAGAAGCATAAAATGGAGGAAAAATAGCCTCTTCAATAAATGGTGTTGGGAAATCTGCACAGCTACATGCAGAAAAATGAAATTCGACCACCAACTTACACCACACACAAAAATAAACTCAAGGTGGAGAAAAGACTTAAATATAAATCACAACACCATAAAAGTCCTAGTGGAGAACATAGGCAGGAAAATGTCAGATATCCTACACTGCAATATGTTCACTGATATGTCCCCTAGAGCAAGGGACTTAAAGGAAAGAATAAACAAATGCAACTTCATCAAAATAAGAAGCTTCTGCATGGCTAAAGAAAACATCAGCAAAATGAAAAGGGAACCAGCTGTATGGGAAAACATTTGCCAATGATACCTCAGACAAGAATTTGATCTCCAAATATATATTTGATCTCCAAATATATATAAAGAACTCACATGACTCCACTCCAGGAAGACAAACAATTCAGTTAAAAAATGGGCAAAGGACCTGAACAGACACTCCTGCAAGGGGGACATACAGAGTACCCAGAGACATATGAAACGATGCTCAGCCTCACTAGCCATAGCCATCAGAGAGAGGCAAATTGAAACCCCAATGAGATACCATTTCACATCAACCAGAATGGCCAACATAACCAAATCAACAAACAAGTGCTGACAAGGATGTGGAGAAAACGGAACCCTAGTGCACTGCTTTTGGGAATTGAGACTGGTGCAGCCACTGTAGAAAACAGTTTAGAATTCACTCAAAAAACTAAAAATGGAACTGTCTTTTGATCCAGCAACTCCAGTGCTGGGATTATACCCCAAGAATCCTGAAACACCAGTTTAAAAGAACCTATGCACCCCAGTGTTCCTAGCAACACAATTTACAATAGCCAAGAGTTGGAAGCAACCTAAGTGCCCAACAGCAAATGAGTGGATCTAAAAACTATGGTACATTTACACAATGGAATACAGTGCAGCAAAAAGGAAGAAGGAGCTATTACCCTTCATGACAGCATGGATGGAACTGGAGGGCATTATGTTAAGTGAAATAAACCAGGTGTTGAAAGACAGATACCATATGATTTCACCTATAAGTGGAACCTAATCAACAAAATAAACAAGAAAGCAAAATATAACCAGCAACATCGAAATGAAATATAACCAGCAACATCGAAATTTAAATAGAAAGTAACCAGAGGGGAGGAGGGAAGGGGATGACAGGTGAAAGGAAGGGGAAGGGTCACCAAGGAACATGCATAAAGGACCCATTGACAAAGCCAAATGGGGAAAGGATTGAGGGTGGGAAGTAGGGGTGGGTGGGCTGGGGAAAGTGGTGGTAGGGAAAATGTTGACCAAAAAAAAGTGGACAGGGCGAGGCCGGGAGTAGTGTGGGAAATTAAGAAGCCAAAGAACTGGTGTGTGCAGCCCATGGACATGGACAAAGAGGTTTGGTGATGATGGGATGGGGTGCAGGGTGGAAGGGATAAAGCGGGGGAAAATGGGACAACTGTAATAGCATATTCAATAAAATATACCAAAAAAATAATGTCTATGTCATGCAATATAAACATATCTAAAAGCAGCTAAACAGACAGTGAAACATAAGAGGTCCTACAGGTCTTTGCTATGTAAAGTGTAGCAGAATTGTCATCACCTTGGAACTTGTCAATGCAGAATCCCATGTCAGATCTACTGAATTAGAATCTGCATTTTAACAAGCTCTTCAGGTACTTTGTGTGCACATTTTAGTTTAAAAAGAGGCTGCTTTAGGGAAACTTTTAAAAACAACAGCAAGAAGAAGAGGTCTGACATATATTTGGCCTCTTTCATAAGGCTTAACTGATGTCATGACCTACTTGGTAGCACTTACCTCCACAACTCAGAAGAGCAGTTTCTATATATCTTGACCTATGTTTCGCAGGAGTTCTTAATGAAAGTGGAATCATTGTTCACATATTCCTGTTCCTTAACAGTTTTGGCCACCATGCTTGCTTTAGGTAATGGATTCTAAAAGATGAGGTTATGACCGTGCGAGATCCATTACCATTTATATCTCCCAGTGGTAGTACAAGTAGATAGGCTTACAATTCATTTATTCATCAATGATATTACTGAGTGTCCAGGCATTGGGAGGTGCCCTGAAGATAAAAAGATGAACAGAAGATGGCCTTTGCTATGTTTGACAAGAAAGGCAGATATAACAAATAGATTATTACAGCCCAACATGTAGACAAAATGATGTGGGAGCAAAGAGGAAGAAGTGACTTTAACTCTACAGTGAAATTGCAGATGAAGACCATCTTTGTCTTCCCTGCTTTGTAGAAAATAAGGCTTAAGGAAGTAGCAGCTGGAATAAAAAGACACCCATGCAAGACCCTTGTGAATGTGACTGTCCTCTGTGTACAGCCTTTCTTCCCAGGTTGCTACAATTGCTCCAGGGATGAAAGTGATGTCCTTAAATCTACTTCCTTCTGGGCTGAGATCAATACCTTGTCTGGTATTTATTTTTTCCACAATTTCTCTACTTAGCCTTTTCTAAATATGTCACAGCATCTCTATACAATTAGATCAGAAACAAAGAAATACAAATACACCTTATCGGTGATTTCTGCCCATATCAGGCAATATTGTGGGAGAGATGTTTTGATTAGGCTATTTTCATTACTAAAAACATTATAACACAATAAATTAATTCAATGTTGTGCACTTATCTATTACACACATTACTATAGGAGTATAAAAATGTTAATTATTCATTATCATTGCTCTGATTATTTGTTGTGGCTGATAATTACATTGAATATATTTTATATCAGTAATAACCTTCTGTCTACATTTACAACATGTTGTATCTTGGGGGCTTGTCAAGTTTTTTCCCCAAGCCTTCCCTTTATTAAGACACAGACCTCAGGAGTACATAACCTTTATGTTGAAGGCTGATTTTCTTCTTTCATATAAAGAGCAAATATTATAGATTAATTAATCCAGGATGATTATAATTTAATCACTCTTCCTCTGGCTTCACAAGGGATTCGGCTTTTATTCAGTTGCTCATTCGTATTGTTATGAAGAATAAATGTAGTCATAAAATATTTGTGTGCTATGAATTCACAGAACAACTAACTGAAAACCTGGAGGGGAATGTGTGCCAGCCGAGCACTCGCTTGAGTCTCACACCGTGTGGTCTCTGCTTCAAATGCAAGTTAATGACCCTCAGGTGAAGAGATTTAACCAATGCAGGAGAGGTTGGCCCATAAACCAAATGACTAAATATTTTAGTCCTACAAAATTTACCAAACACCGACTATATACTGGTACTATGTTAAACTCTGGGAATAAATTATTTCCTAATTGCTTGATATTGGAACCATTATTGAATACCTGTCTTTGTACCTTGCTTTCCTTACCTGTAAAAGGGGATAATAATGGAACCTACTTCACTGGATGATGAGGACTAAGTGAGTTAATAAAAGTGTTGAAGTACCTCAAGTGATGCTTAGCACTGGCAAGCGCTCAATAAATCTAAGTTACTATCACTATTATTATTCAGCTTCTGTTTCTTGTCAAGATGGAGGCAGATGGGCAATAAGTAAGTAATACATTTAATTATCCAGACACAGTTCTCAAAGCCTATTGAAAGGTACAAACTAGGGTGTGGTCAGTTTGCCTGGGGTATAGTGGGTAAGGGAAGACTGTCAAAATGAGGATACACCTTTGGAGATGACAAGAATGAATACGCTGCTCTGTTGTGAAGGTCCACCATGGTGGGCGTGGTAAGAGGGGACAAGCGGGTGCTATTCAGAGAAGAGGGAAAGCTGTCCCTAAAGGACAAGAAGCTTGTCAGAGTCACTGGGGGTGAGGGGAATGGAGGGAACTGGATAGATCTGCAAGAACTAAGTACCCTGGAGACAAACCTGTTAGGTTGGCAACTATGGACTTCATGCTGAGGGCACCGAGGAGCCAGATGCTATTGAAGGTTCTTCAGCAGGGAGGTCACAAATCAGGTTAGGATTGCAGGACTGTCCCTGCAGCAGCCTGGAGTGTGGAGGTGGCTGAGAGTCTGTGGAGAGAGAACCAAAAGCAGGATCCAGGTAGGGGCTGTGAGGTCAGAGGCAGGGAAAGGTGGAAAGGTGGGTCATGGTGAAATTATAGGGAGGTATAACTAACTCCACAACTGGTCTGAGGATGCCTTCTGAGCAGAGAAGAAGGTTTTGAGTTTGGTTTTAAATAACAGCTGTATTATTGGCTAGGTGAAGCTGAAGGGACAGGAGGGGAAGGATTACAGATGCAAGGACAAGATGAGGATAACAACAAGCAATATTTGCTATGTGCCCACTGTATGCCAGGCACTGCACAGAATAACTCATCTCTGTTACCTCATTAAATCCTTAGAGAAGCTCAGTGAGGCTCTGTTTGTTACATATCAGGGCCAAAGAACAAGAAAGCGGTAGCTTTAAATTCTGGAGCATTTCCTCCTTCATTTTCATTGTCAGTGAAATTAGTGATATGATTCTGGTGACTCTGCAGGGTTTCAGTCTACATATTAAATGGGAAGCACCAGAACCCTCACACAGGGCTACTTTCTGGTGGGGAGTTCACTAGAAAACCTACTGGACTTTTGAGCAGCCATGGTTATGTCTCATAGAAAGTTTAAAATTTAACTATCATAGGAAATGGCTGCTCTTCTGAGGTGAGTGTTTATTCTCCCCAAACAAGGAGAAGGCTGGAACTGAAGTGCCTGCTGTCTCCGTAGTCTGCAGGAGCAAGCTCGGTGATGCTGACTGGTATGTGTGTTTGGGTGTGAGAGAGTGTGACAGGGGTGGAGGGGTAGGGGAGTTGAAAGTGTATGGGGCTCTCTGAATCATGGGTGGCAAGATCAGTGAGGAGATCTAGGGGTATAAGATGCTCTAGCTGAGAAAACGTTTTGGAACACCCAAGCTCAGAGCACTGAGATGAAAGATAGAAGGCAATTTCAAAGTTCCTTCTCTCTCTGGGCCTCAATTTTCTCATATGTTCAGTTGGGTAACTCTTCATGGGGCTGTGATAAAGATTAGTGATGATGTTGATTAACCAGTACAGTGATAGGCTGGGGATTCCACTAATATTAGCACGTGTCTTGGGGAGGGGGCTTCAGACAATCAAGAGATACCTAGATCTGCAGTGGAAACCTGTGTTGGGCAGTGAACCCACTGGCAGGAGGGGCAGTTGAACCTGGACTCCTGACAAAGGAGTGGGCCTCCAACAGGAACTTCAACAGGAATTTGAGGGACACTTTTAAAATAAAGATGGAAAGAGATTAATTTAAAGAGTGCCCTTATAATCAGTTCTCCACCCTGGCTACGTATTAGAATTGACTAGGTTGCTTCTGAACATAGTAATGTCCAGCCCTGACCAATGTGGCTCAGTTGAATGGGCATTTTCCTACAAAGTGAAAAGTCGCCAGTTTGATTCCTAGTCAGGGCACATGCCTGGGTTGTGCTTTCAGCCCCTGGTTGTGGTACCTATGATAGGCAGCCAATTGATGTTTCTTTCTCATGTTTTCTCTCCCTTCCTTCCCGACTTTCTAAATAAATAAATGAATAAATAAAATCTTTTAAAACTTAGTAATGTCCAGGCTGTGCCCCTAAAGATTTGGATTCTTTTGCTCTAGCATGAGCCCAGGCACCAGTATATTTTAAAATCTCCCCAGCATATTCTAATATGTCGCCAGAACTGAAACCACAAATTTAGGCAGAGAATGCAGGCCAGCTGTTTAGGCCCCTTCAGGCATTAACATGAGCTCCAGGGGTGCTTCCCCAAGTGCAGGCATATTAACAGGCAGCCCTGTAAGAGCAGCAACAACACGTACAGAGGTACAGAGCGAGTCAGGAAATCTTTGTGAGGCAGTTTCCTCCAGGGTTCAGCTGGTCTTCCTCTGCCTCCTAGGCATGGGGCAATGTGGACTTTGTCATTTGGGCCAGCCACAAAGCATGGAAGCATTTCATTCAGAATTGCCATCATCAGCCTAGCCCAGACAGGGAAAGAAATTAAAGAGAAAACCTATGACCGTTTCTTCAATCCAGCTCCTCATGCCTGCAGAGTAGGTTGTGGTGCTGCCCTTGAGCAGAAGAGATGGCTACAGGGCTGAGGAGTAGAGCTGTGCTTAAAACCCCAGCTTTCCACAATGCAGGGCAGGTCTTGACTAGCTTGGCCTGGTCTGCTTCTATTTAGTCAACTCTCAAATCTACAGGAGAGGATTTTCCTGTTTATGGATTGCATGTGGCTGACTTTTAATTCCAGTCTGTTTTTTTCCACTGTTTTATGCCCTCCTGGGTCTTCCTCCCCATGGTCTGGGTGGCACACAAACTCAACAGCTGTTACCTGAGCAGACTATGAAGTCAAACTGGCTCTCAGTATTGACTTGACTCCCACATCATAGGCACTAAATAAATGTCTGTTGACTGATTGGTTGTGGCCGCCAGATCAGGAATTATTTTGGGGTTGTCTTCTTTCCTCCATTGTGCTGATGAGCAAGAGATGACTGTGATACTTTCTAGATTGAGCAATTGCCCTTTCTACAAATGCCTCCAAGTCCAGAAATAGAGAACAGAAGTTTTCTTTCTATTGATAAAGTGCTATCTTTCTATAATCTCTTGTTAGTTCAGTTATATTTTAGGCTACAAATGTAATCTAGCAGAATTTCCACAGTGATCCAACCTGCACTTTATTTAAACTGCTGAGGAGCTATGTTTAATAATTATTATGTCTCTATTCTGTGTTTTGAAAAGTTTAGAGAGAAAAAAAAACAAGTCTTTTTCAGAGAGTAGATATCTGAACTCAATGCCAAAATAACTTCAGAAACCATCAGTTTAATGAGGAGCTTATATAATGTTTGATTAAAACAAATAAGGGTGGGGTAACCTGGTGGGTACAGAAACCAACCCTAATTTTCAAAGGTTATTAGTGGAGTTTGATATATGCTCTGGGAGTCAGTCTGTAAACTATTAATTATTCTAAAAGAGTATGTTTGAGTTTGAAGAGGGAAGGCCACATGAGAGAAAGATGGCACAGAACTTTAAGATCCTTAGGATGGGTGAAATGTAACAAACCATTAGGTTATATTTGAGGGTTATTTCTATTAACAACAATACAAAATGTAAAGACTTTATGATTTTGCCTTTGTACTCTTATTAAAACTTAATTACTATTCTTTTTAAGCTGTTCCCTACTACAAAGTACCTGCAGGAAACCTGCCACTGTTTCTTCAGTGTATCTTCTTCCAGCCTGGGTTCTTCATCTGCTTCTTTGCAGGTGCTAATCCTTTTTATTGTTTCATTAGCATTCAGTAGTTGTAGTAGTTAGTAGCAGTGTTTCTTGTGTAGTATGTTTAAATAGTTGTGCCATTTCTAACCTTCCTCAGGGTCAACCTAGATGTGTTTGTATAAGCCTACTGTTTATTTTATGTAGTTTGGGTTAATTCTTTTAGAATCCTTCTCATGTTCTCTGCCTTCCCTCAGAGCTGCATTTTGAGGGCAGAGTTTCACTTATCCATTACTTCTTTGTGGTTCTGTAATGCAGAGATGGAGAAAGATGGAGCTCAGTGGCAGTAACATACAACCTTGGCTAGAAGGGCTGGAAAACTGACACGACACTCACTGTTTGTCACAGACAATCGTCTTTTTCTTGCCAGGGTCACCACATAAAATGTGTCAAGTTTATGTCACAAGGATGATTCCCTCTAACTGCTTGGTAGCTTTTGGTGATTTTTTGGCAGGTCTTAACAAAGGACTTTTAGCTTGTTTCATTAGGGATTGATTCTGGGTAAATCTGTGCTACTGCTTCCTCCATCATGTTGACCTTAGATGAAAAGTCTAGAAAATCTTTAAGGCCCAGATTAGGAGCCATAGCTCTCATTGGGAGTTGACCATTAGTCCCAGTGTTTATGTGAGTAAAGGTAGTCTTCCCAGAAAACCAGAGAAAAGGTAAGCAGTGAATAATTATAATGAAAAATTTGGTGAGTATTCAACTTGAATACTTTAATACTGTTGGCAGTTATTTAAAATCCTCTAAATTATTAAGTTTGTTATTTTAAAGTAAGAATTATAGTTTAATTAATATTTATGCCTTCATTTTTATGAAGAAATATATTTTAATGGGCATCACATGTTTGCATAGTGTTTAATCTTGCTTTCCCTCAAAGTGAAACTAATCATTTGCTTAAGAAACTAAATTCAGCCAACACTTTGTGGAAGCTACCTGAATTGCAAGCATATTGTAAACAAACCCTAAAGGTTAGCTCTCTATTATGCTGGCTGCACCATAGAATAGCCTCAGAAGCTTTAATAAGAACTCTTACCTAGATTCCACCTTAGACTTTGATTTCATTGATCAGTGGTGATTATCTATGGAGCCCAACTGCTTATACAATGGTATTTTTTGAAGATTACAGGGTAATCTGCCTCCTCGTTTTTATTTTTCTCTACTGGATTGGCATTATTTGCTGCCACATCCTCTCCAACCCTCCTCATCCCTAGGTTCTACAGGCTCTCCCTCTAAGCAGGTTTAAAATAGTCAACATTCAGAATCCTCTTCTCAATCACAACCCTCATTCTCTTCCAACTCTTGGTCTAATCAGGAGTATCTGCACTTTAAATGAGAACACCCAGGAAAAATATGGCCACTCACATATGGTGAATTAATTTGTGACCAAGAAGCTAAGAATATACAATGGAAAGAGGACAGGTTCTTTAATAAATGATATTAGGATAAATGGATAGCCACATGCAAAAACAATGAAATTGAACCCCTATGTTACACAAAAGTTAACCACCATACTCAAAATGGATTAAAAACCTTAAAATATACAACTACTGGAAGAATACAGAGAAGGTAAGCTCATTGGCCTTTGTCTTAGCAATGATTTTTTTGGGGGACTGGGGGATCAGACATTTAAAGCAAAGGCAATAAAAGCAAAAATAAGCAAGTAGTACTTTATCAACCAAGAATGCTTCTGCACAGTAAAGAAAACCAATTACAAAATAAAAACGAAACCTACTGAATGGGAGAAAATATTTCAAATCATATATCTGATATAGGATTAATATCTAAAATATTTAAGGGACTCATAAAACTAAATAACAAACAAACAAAACCCCAGACAATTCTATTAAAAATGGGCAAAAGATCTGAATAGACATTTTTTCCAAATGAAGCATACAAAAGGTCAACAGTTGCATAAAAAGATGCTTAATGTATTAATCATCAGGGAAATAGAAATCAAAACCACAATGAGATAATACCTCACACCTGTTAGAATGGCAATTCTCAAAAATATAAGAAATAGCAAATGTTGGTAAGGATATAAAGAAAAGTAAACCCTTGTACATTGTTGGTGGGAATGTAATATGGTGCAGCCCCTATAAAATATTGTTTGGAGGTTCCTCAAAATATTAAGAATAGGACTCCCATATGATCTAGGAATTTTATTTCTAGATATTTACCTGAAGAAAACAAAAACAGTAATGTAAAAGGATAGATGCACCCTCATGTTCATTGCAATTTATATTATCATACCACACACACACAGGTTATATAATCATACCACACACACACTGGAATATTATTTAGCCATAAAAAGAATAAAATTTTGTCATTTGCAACAACATGGATGGATCTCATGGACATTATGCTGAGAGGATAAGTCAGACAGAGAAAAACAAATACCCTATGATCTCTCTTATGTGTCAGATCTTTAAAAATATAAAAATAAAAATAAAATAGAAAGCCAAGGTCATAGCTACAGCAAATAGATTGGTGGTTGCCAGAGGTGAGGGTAGGAGGTGATAGAAATGAGTAAAGAGTATATTAAATATTTAAAAGATAAAAATAAAAAATAAAAGTATACTGTAAAATAAAAAACAAACACTTTATTTGTTTTATCCAGCACTTTCCTAGGTAATCAACAGAACGTCTTTTTCCAAAACATTTATTAGCACCATAATAAAAAACACTGTTCAACAGATAAGAAATGCTTTCCTACATCTTGCCCTTATAAGGATCTCACTCATCTTCATGGTCCCGAAAGCAATGCAAGGCCAATGGAATTACAAGGGATGCATTCTGCAGTCTTTTTTCCCCTCCTCCCTACAACAGTCCAGCTCATTTGCAGACCTTTCTCTGTCAAGGTTGATTAGTACTTTCAGAGTAAGTGGAGGAGTCATAAAACATAGCTAAGCCAGGAAAATCTTATAAAAGTTGATTTATACCCCGGAATGCAGGAACATGGGGCACCTGTGCTTTGAGAAAAATAACTGGTTTATTTGGCATCATCATCATGGGTCATTAGGAATGACCTGAGTGTTATAACATGTATGACTCGCCACTCAGCATGCTCTACCTCTGCACATTTTCCTAGATAGCTTCTGAGGGTTTGTGAAGGAAGAGCAGCTGGAGGTAAGAGACTGCTAGTACTGTCACTCTTCTTCAGCTTTCTTGCTGTCCCCTGAGAGAAGGGCTTACACTCACCTTTCTCATTCATTCTTCCTTAAGCCACTCTTATGACCAAAGGCAGAGAGGCTGTGCAGAGCATGCAATGATCTTACTTGGGAACCTGTCCTCTCTTTTCTTCTTTTCTATCTTCTGTTTGCCCAAGTAGCAACACCAGCACTAGATTCCCCAAAAGACAACATAAGCACATGCTCAGACACCAGCAAACTGGAGCACCAAAGGAAGGAGGAAAATGCCATGAAAAGTCGCATTTGATTTTTCAAAAGTCTGCAAAAGAATCAGGGAGAAAATCAGAACTCTATTGCTTATATTTATCTGTATTTTGTGAATGAGTATTTTTTTGAATCGTTTATGTGAGGCACCATACAGTTTCTTAGTTTTGTCATTGAAGGATGTGATACTGTCTATCATAATACTGAACCAAGTTGTTCAGAGAAAGGAGAGCTAAAAGGGGACATGTGTTACCTGAAAAAGACCCCTGAGAAGACACAGGTTTGAGCCTGGCCTTGAGGGATGGGCTGAGTTTAGTCAGAGCCAGAGGGAACAAAATTTTTCTATCTTTCAACCACTGTCCTTTTCTTTAAATGCAGCAGGAACAAAATGCAAGGGTCTTACCCTTTGGACTTGACTTGCTGGCAGCATCACTGCTGTTCTGTGAAAGCCCCAAAGTCCATGACATCTTTTTAGAATGCAGAGAAACACCTGGTCCTCCTCAATTCATTCAGTGAGGTTCAGAAGAATTTCCCAGCTGACAACAAAGTCCTCATGAAGTCAAAACAGCAAATATTTTGATGCTAATGCATGGGGTGCTTTCAAATCATTCATAACTGTGACAATGCTAATAATGTTCATGTGAGGGAAAAAAAGGAGGAAAAGGATGGCTCTCAGGTTAATCCTTCTAATCTGTCACTTGGAGATTTTCTGTTACACATCCCATGGAAGATGACCTACCCTTCTCTGTTTTCTCACCTTTGCATCCCAGATACACAAGAAGATGATGGGCATAATTGCTGGTGAGCCCTGGGACCTGGGCCTTGTGAGCCTTTCAAGCATTGCCTGAGGACCACAGAAGCCTGGATTGTGGAGGACTTTGTTATAAAAAGATTGCTACAGCATAAACACACAAACCATGCTAATGAAGAGGGGACTGGACCCCCACATCCATGCTGAAGGGTAATCAGTTCATTAAGTTATCATTCTGGTCAAATGATCACCTCCCCAGCCTAGCATTCCCAGGCTGAAGCAGAATTAGAAAGTAGGGGGCAGCTTCTTTAGCTTCCCCTCCTCAAACTAACCAGGATTTCAGCCTCTGTATTCTACATCCCTCCTGCCACATGCTCTTCTCCCGATAGTCTAGACTCTGAGTTTGGAGGAGTCCTTCAGGTCATTTAGCTGCAATCTCTCCTTTACAGGAGGGGAGGTACTTTGGTCAGAATCACTCTGCTAATTAGGGCCAAATCAGCACTAAAACTCAGAATTTCTCATCCTGAACTCTTTCCACTATGTCAACTACACTTTTGTCCTTTTATTCTTCCATAACCTATTTCTAGGGAAGGATAAACTTTTCACTTCAAGGCATAATTTACTATTTACTAAGAAATGTAGTTCTTCTAACAACCTTATGTGAAAGGAATGAGGTTCCTATTATAAAATAAGAGAAACCTTCTTAGAGAAGTTAGTTCTTGAGCTACATGTTAGGGAGAAGGAAACTTTAATAGCAAATGTCAGAAAAATGCATCCCTGACAAAGTGAACAATTGACAAAGACATGGAGGCAAGAAAGGGCCTGTGGGAGAGATGACAAAGGGAATGAAGGCCAGGTAACTTGAAAGCTGGGGTGACATAGATAGATGAAGCTGGAAATTCTGAGAACTAATTCTTGCTAAACCATCAGTGAGGTGTTTTACCCTCCCTGGGAACATTTAGTGAGTGGATCTTCTGAAGGGCTGTCCAAAGAAGTCAAAGCTCTAATGATGGCAACCCCAGCCCAATGGATATCCAGTAAGAAAGATGTTTTAGATAAATCCTTTCTAGTCTGTCATAAAGCTTCCTTAAGACATCTGTTTGCTGGTATATTTGAATTGATTCTAATGGGTCCAGAGGTATCTGAGCTTCCTGGCGGGTAGGAGGGAAGACTCAGGGGCCTCCTTCCTGTGTAGATGAATTTTAGGAGACAGCTTAAGGTTAACGGTCAAAAGCACAGACTCTAAGGCCAGGTGGTCTGGGTTCAATCTCAACCCTGTGTCTTAACAGCCCTGCAGCCTTGGCAAAGCTACTCAACTACTGTGTGCCTCCATTTCCTCGGTTGTAAAGTGGTAATCTAAACAATACCTAGCTTCTTTAGTTATTTAGAACATAAAAGTTCATATATTTAATATACTGCCTGGATTATAATTATTACTAACTGTGAGCTGCTATTATTATGATTATTTTTATTGTTTTTGTTGTGGTTGATGATGCATTCTCTTTCTTGCTTTCTCACCATTTATTCATATGTTATTCATTCCCCACATTTGTTGAGCACCTGCTCTGTACCAAGGACTGGGCAAATTATTGGAGATATGAGTATAAGAGACTCTTTCCTGTCTCTTCAGGCCTCATGATCTAGTAGGGAGTTGTGGGTAATGGAAACAGTGGGAGGATGTGAGTAGAAGGGAACACAGGTTACTCTAGAAGCCATACGGGAAATAAGGAGGAGGTCTGCAGAGGTTTCAAAGAGATAGGACCCACCAGTGAGTGTGGAGGGAGAAGAGAGAATCATTAAGCACAGAAGGGAGGAAGGGAAGCCCAGTTCTCCTAGCTCTAACCTCTCCTACTCCTCTAACACACATTATTCTATGGGGATGACAACACCCTTGAGTTACAAAACAAACAAGACTGTTGGCATTTGCTGCTGGCTTCCTATGAGCCTCAGTTCACAAAGAGCTCACCATCTGACTCAGGGGTCGAGGCTTCAGTAGGGGCAAACAATGAGAAAACAAGGGTACCCACGATGAGAATGGGTGGTGTATGCAAGGTGCAACTTGTAAGTGTAAGTGGCCGTGGGTAATGTGCAAAAATGCCCAAAAGGCATTAGCCAACAGAGTGTGTGTCCTGACTTGTCTCAGCCCCCCATAATGTTACACTAGCTTTCTTTTACACACTACATACTATGCAGAAGGCACTTTAAATCAGTTACCTGGTTTATTTCACCTGGAAACCCTTAAGAGCAGACTCTGTAGAGAATTAGGAAACTGTGGTAAAAAGGGTCAAATAACTTGCCTGAGGTGGCTGAATTAATTATCAATTCCTGTGCAACAGATTAGCCCAAAACTTAGTGCCTTAAAACACGATAATCACTTTTATCTCTCACAGTATCTGTGGGTGAGGAATTCATTCTGGGCATGGCATAAATGGCTTATTCCACTCTACAGTGTCTGGGGCCTCAGCTGGAAGACTCAAAGTCCAGGCACTGGATTCATCTGCAGGCCAGCTCACTCACATGTCTGGAGGTGGATTCTGGTGGCTAGGGCTGTTGGTCAGAACACTTATGTGTGGCTTCTACATGTGGCTTGGGCTTCCTTATAACATGGTGGCTTGATTCCAGGAGCAAATGTGCAGAGAGAAAAAGTCCCAGATAGAAACTATGCCTTTTATGACATTACCTCTGAGGCCACGCAGCACCACACCTGCCATATTCTATTCATTAATGCAATTACAAATGTCCATCTGGATTCAGGGGAAGAAAACATAAATCCCACTTCTCAAAGGTCAATGTCAATCTCACATTAAAGAAGAGCACATGGGATGAAGTATAAATTGGACATCTCTGCAAAGACAATCTCCCACAATGACACAACTGCCAAATGGCAGATTGAGGGGTTTTTTTAGATATGGCTGCACCACCGACAACACCAGCTTCCCCACTGGAGGAAGACACACTTGTCTGTGGATGTCTGAGTACTCAGAGACATATGCTACAGGCTCCATTACTGGGTGATCTACCTCTAATATACAGAAAGTAGCAATTCTCTGAGACTTGTCTCCTTTTGACTTCCTTATCCCTGAGATCCTGGCCAAAGCTTTCAGAGGAATACCAATTGCAGAACCCCAGGCTGACAAGGATCAAAAGAATGAGCACTAGGTTATTCACCTGTATTCCTGACTTAGTGTTTTTTGGGGGACATCCCTGACCTTGTTCCCAACTGTTTGTGCATTTCTGTGCTGCTTATCACCTTTTAGACCCAGATACAATATGAATTAATCATTTGGTTTGGGGCATGTGTGCCCATTTCCTCCCAGGACCCCAGGGGCAGGCATTGGAAATTAATTCACAATGTCTGTAGCTGAAGTCATTTGCAATTTCCATCCCAAGGAAGAAAAAAGCTGAAGATATGGGACTTGAGAAAGCTCAAAAATGTTGACAATAGTCACCAACAAGACTTCATCGCTTGTAGAGATAAAAAATGGGCACTGATTACCACATGAAAAGTTTATGTTAGCTGTCAGAAAGGTCTTCTCGGTCCTAGTGGTAACAAGGTCCCATAGTAGCAACTGAGGGGCCGCAGAAGCTCTTCCCTGGGAATGTAAGAGTGACACAGAAATTCCAGGACAGAGAGGGGTGGACCTGTTGACCTCTCGGGTTCTCTCCAACCTCTTCTTCTATTATTCACATATTCCAGGACTAATGAATTTGGGCTATGATCCTGAAGAGGGACAGAGTTGAGGATTTCTTATTCTTGGGCATTATATGAGTCTGAAGGGCAAGCATTATAGATGAAGATTGATTATAGCACTAACTGTCGACTAGCCCTTACCACTCTAGATTTCCCAAGAGCCATTCAGTTATGACATGCTCTTGGGAAAGGCATCAGAAATGCCTTTCATGCTGGCATCCTTAGCATTTCGGGAGTTGGCTTTCTCTTATTATGAACTTCAAAATATTCTCTAGTGTTCCTGACCCTCTAATTGTGTCCTCAAACATGTGAAATTTCTGACAAGGGAGGATCGTTCTTGAATATAAGAGTAAAATAACTGTACACTATTAGACCTGGTTGATGAGGAGAGGAAGTAATTTTCTAATGGTCTCTATGTAGTTCTAACAGTTCCTCTGAGTTTCCTTAGGGTCCCCCGGAGCAAGGGAGGGAGGTAAGTGAATGAGATCCTATACCAATTAGGGTAACTTCTGTTTATCTGTTTTACACACTGAATCAAAGTGTCCTCATTATAAAGAACAAGCACTAATCCAACTCCCTTGATATATAGAAGACAAGGTGGATGTTAAAAGAGGGCCATTTCTTAAATGGGTTTTACATAAAGGGAATGATCGATCTAGAAACTCAAAACCTCAATCAGTCACATTTCCTTCTAGAAAAGTCATCTTTATACGAAATGCTCTGACTGTAGATCATGCAGTTTTTCATGACTCAGGAGCCATCGTTTGTTGGGGAGCTGTGGAAACAGAAGGTTTACAAGGAGGATAAGCAGGTTTACAGGAAGATGAGCAGATTCATCCTGCCTTTCCAGAATGACCTTGGTAGGACGGCTCTTTCTTACATTTTCTTTTATATTCATTATTGTTATTTTGGTAATTGCTCTACCTAGACTGTTGGGACAGTTAGGTACCTGGCTGAATTGTTTCTTTATCAATGCTTCAGTTTGAAAAGAGTCTTACATTATGAAACACATCTACCGTGATTCTTTTCTTCATTGTCATTTTATGTGGGAACTGTTTGGCCTTAGCAACCCCTGCTGATTGATAAGTGCGATCTAGAGGGGAACCATGCAACTGCAGTTCTAAGTGGCTATGGTTATTTCTGGCATGAAATTTAGCTAATGCACTTGCTGCTAGAAATACTTAACATAAAATTTTCAGAAAAAAATATTCTCTTAACAAAGAGGGTTGATTTTTTAAAGACTCTTTTATGATCATCCCCTAGATGGTAGCTGATATTACTGTTACTATCATTCTGATTATTAATGTATTTTTGTGGTGATGTTGAGATTGGGCATGCAACATAATTGAATTTTTTCAGGTAAAAATAGTAAGTAGCTGTCATGACTTAATTCCTATTATATGCCAAATACCATATTTACACAATACCAGTTAATTTAATCATCAAAATCAACCCCATTCTTTAATAGGTGAAGAAATCAAGGCCCCACCATGTTTGAGCACATGTCCAGTGGCTCACAGCTGGAAATGAAGGGCCTGGGTTTGGACCTGGCTTTCTCTGACTCCAAGGTCCACGTTTTTCCACCCTGTTATACTAGCTGTCTCTCTACATGGCATTAGGAGTTAGAAGTCTGCATCAGTTAGGCACCTGATATAAAGCGGATTCAGAACATTATTTAAGCTTTTCTTGGTAACACTGCCCTATTATTAAGAATTTCAAGTTGCCATAATAATACTAATATTTCTTTCACTAATCATGTGTCTATACTACAAATGGGCTAAGGACTTTACATATGTCAGACCTGTACAAGATCCCTACAAAATGGATATCATTTTATCAACATTAATGCTGAGTAAATAAAGGCTAACAAAAGTCTAATGTAAATTATCCATAGGAGACAGAGTTGAGAAATGCACTAGGTCTTTCTGACCCGAGAGCCTTTGTGTCCACAATGCCTGTAAAGCAATAATAATTCACAATGACAATGTGGAGACACCTCATGTATGTATTTAAATTATATGAAACCAATTATGTGGGTTGAAGAAACAGAGAGAAAATTAGAAACATAGCAGCAGTTTGTCTGCTTTTCAAAAAAATGACCATGTATATGAGACAACAAACAATGACCTGCTATTGCCTCCATCTTGTCACTTCTTTCCACCTCTCACAACACCAGCTTCTTTAGATGTAGAGGATGACTCTAATGTTACAAACTGTGCATCTTCATAGAAATGGACTTGTAACTCCAAACCACTGATGCTCATCTGTTCCAACACAAGGTTAGTGGTGGGGGAACTGTGTTGAGCCTACTGTGTGACAGTACCTTAGAGCTATGCAGCACCTTCCTTCCATAAAGAAAGAGTATTTTACTGTTTTGTTCATTATTCTAACTTCTGCTCCTGGTATATAGTAGGTCCTCAGTAAATATCTGTTGATGTATGGTTACACTAAATGTGGAATAATAAAAAAATTCAAGTCGTGAGACAGTTTATCTCCACATCAAATAATCCTGAATTGGATATATATTTAGTGTATATGCTTTTTTTTTTGTAATAGTAGCTTTTCTGCTTCCTTTTCCTCCATGAGAACTCTTATTTCTGGTTTAGGAAGATAAATTACCATGAATGTTACAATTAGGTACAAAGTAAGAGTAAGTAGACTCCCCATCACTACAATTGAGTTCTAATGTATCAGCACTAGGACATCTATATTGGCCATTCAAGACTTTTTGTTTCCTCTTGGTCCCTCAGCTGCATGTCAGGTCACTAATTACAGAGAAAGTGAGTTTGAGTTAAAGATATTTTATTATAATTACCGACTGCTGCCAGTATAACTGCAAGAACTTCTTACATATTGTCAAATACTGAGATGCTACCAGATACCCTTTAAACACAGAATATTTGGTTTCCAAAAAGCAAAAGGCTTTGTTACTTGATAAGCTCATTTATAGAGATTTCCATTGCAAGAATACCCAAAGTTGTACTGCAATGTTGTATTGCAAAAAAGGTGGTAAGTTTTTGTGATAAGTTGTGATTTTGTGATAAGTTGTATTAATGTATTACTTGTAGTATACAATTATTAACTCATTTATCTAACCATAAGCATTTCCCCAAATACTAATTGAATACCTACTCAGTACCAGGTACTCTTTTAAAGCCTAAAAGAATGCAAAACAAAGTCCCTGTCTTCATGGAACTTATATTCTCTCAGAGTTTTCTATTTGGACTGCAGCTTAAAATTTGATCACACCCATCACCACATATGACCCTCAAAAAACTCAGAACTAAGCAGGGCAGGTATCAGTTTTCCCTGTTTCAGAGATAAGTAGATTCACCTGGATTCCCCCCTTGTTCTTTGGCAGGAGCCAGAAAGGACTGGACTTAGTGAGCTTTGTCGGTGGCGGTGGGGTGAGACAAATGGGACTGAGTGTGCAAGGAAGTGTTCAAGGAGTGCACACCTGAGCGACTGCACAGGTGTGAAGCCTCAGGTCCCCTTGGGAGCCAGAATATGGATTCAACCTGTTTTGGATCATCCCCATTCTTGTTTCCTGTCATCTTCTCTCTGAGCTTCTCATTACTGCAGGAACATGTAGTGAATACCGAGTAAGGTGCTGCTGGGCCTGGAGGAGTCCTTCCTCCGGGAAGCTCAAATGCTTGTCAGGTGGGGTAGATCTGTGGGCATGTCCTATTGGGAGCATCTATCCCCACGTGCAAGGACTTCACATGAGAGCAGAGCAGTGACACATCTACCTACAAGAAAGGACGTGTTCATCACAAATAGGCCATTACACCTCTGCAGAGACTCACTGAAAAAGCATTTACTGCAAGACACAAATTATACATGTTTCTCGTCCAGAAGCATTTAAGTGTCCATTTAATTCCCAACGGTAGAAAGGTATATTGTAAGGGGCATGGTATAGCAGCAGGTTGTTGTGGCAGCGACTCCTTAGCCTCCAGCTCCCATAACCTCCACCTTGGAGGACACTTGCAAGGACTCTCCCTAGCAGAGAGGGAGGGCAAAGTGCCCTGCTGTCAGCATGTCTGTAGGGGCAGAGAGAAATGGAGAACCTAAAGAAATCGCAGTGAACGCCAGCCCCACACAGGGGCCAGCAATTCCTCGCTTGCTTAGGCCAACTACCCTTTGATTCCTGCGTCCCACCCTCACCCAGGCCATCTCACATTTTCTCCAGGGAATGTTCCAAAATATGCACACACTAAAAAAAAATCTTATTTTATCTTTATGGCTTCTCATTATCTCAGCTCTCAAATAGGAGCAGCTCTGCCACCAGCCTGAGAGCCCGTGAGACTTGACAAAGTTGCAGTGAGAAAAAAAGAGCTGTAAGAAGGTGCAGTGTGCTGCAGTCCTGCACCAGAGTAGCTTATTGCCGAGGCATTCTGGTCTCTGAGCAGGGACAGCCCAGCCATGCCTGGGCTTGCACCTTAGTTCTGCACTAACCCCCCTGAATTTAAGTTTTTTCTTCTAAAATGGGTAAGGACACTGCCAACACCTACTACACAGAACTATACTGTGGATTGAATTATGATGCACTGCTACCTAGCACCAGGGCTGGCAAGTGGGGAAGGCTCAAAAAGTTAAAGCTGAAGTTGGTGATGTGCAGATGATTTCAGAACTTTGGGTTTACCCAAAGACCATGTGGATTAAAGATTAGATAAATTTATATAGCACATTAGACACATAAAAGGGCAGTCATTTCAATTATTTAAATAGATTATTATCGTTTTTTTAATGATAAAGTATATTTCTTTCTTTATGATGCCTTACCCTATCAAATTTTTTTCTATGAATATGTAATCATGTGTTAACTTAAATACAAAAACACTTCACCCAGTTTTACATTCTGTAATCCAGAGGAAGAAGTCACTGATATTACCACTATTTGAAAATGAAAACACTGAGGGCCGGAGATGCTACCCAATCTTTGGTAACATCACAGGGACACAGGCTGGCTGCCCCAAGCTGCCTGCTTCCTGGCCGATAGTCTAGAGGAGGCACCACTTGCCTGCATCCCTCTCATCACCAGCTGCTGCCTTGATCATTCTGATAGATTCTCTTAGTTGCAAAAACAAAAACAAAAAAACAAATAAGAATTAATCTAAACCAAAGTCCTCTCTTTTTTTCTATAAAGAATGCTATAAAGGTGGTCAGCTCAGAAACTCTGGTGGTGAAACTAACTTCATGATGAGAGCAGCAATATGTCAAAGGCTTGGTCCTTGCCACATGAAATATGGTGACAATCTGTCACCAAAGAGGGGCCCTTAGTGCTTATAGCAATACTGTAACTCAGTCCCTGAGAAAGAGCATTCGGAAAAGGCATCTGACCAATTGAAGGGTGAACAAATTTGATGTTTGTTTGAAACAATTTTGGATTTTGTTTTTGGGTCTAGAAATCAGGACTGACTAATGATATTTGTATTTGAAAGAGCAGTCTTCACAAGTGGGCCCCTTGCGGTCACATCAAGAGGATGCAGAACTGGAGACGGGGAGGCTGACAACCTGTATAACTACAAACTGCCTCTAAAGCCTATTTTTTTTCAGCTATCATTTGGACCTCATTGGCTGTAATTTGTTGAAAAGGGACAGGGGAGGAAACACCCAATACCATCTGCTTCATTGCTTTGTGGGAAAATATATGCAGTTAAAGCAGGGTGGGGGAAACACATTATTTGCCCCTTCTGAAGCTTTTGGTGCTCCCCCACAACTATTTGACCTGAATATATTAAATATTGTAATGTTTTGTTACATGTCCCAGGACAAAAAAAGAAAAAACGTCAGGCTATCACTTATTAGCTTTCTGTTCCTGGGTCCTTCTACAGTTGAGTAGATAGCACGAAAGATAGTGGGGAAATCCAAAGGTAAAGGTTAAACTCTGTTTTATTATGTTTACAGGATTTAAAGGGTAAGTCAGGAAGTGCTTACATAACATCAAGTGAAAGTGGTGGATTAGTAACCAGAGCGGGACTTGAAAGCGGCCTTAATCCTCCGAATCTCCAGGGGTGAAAGGTCAACCTCTAACACCAGGTTGTGTAAAGAATGGAGAAGGCACAAGCTTCTGTTTCATCGTGGCCCTGCTAATCCACTGAGGAAATGAGCAGCCGGAGCTCGCAGAGAAGTAACCGCCTCCTCCCAGGGAAAGCCACCTGTGAATTCAGCCAAGGACGTGTAATTAAAGTCCGAAGGACTCACTGCAGGGGGGTAGGCCTGGGACAGACACAGACCCCAGCTGCAGGGTTTGAAGGCAGGGCTTCTACAATCTCTCATGAGTCAATGGTGCCAGGCCCCTGCCAAAGCCAGGGAGTGAACCACTGCTTTCCCCTGACAAGCGCTTGCCATTCTGAAAAGTGGGCTGGCATACCAATGACAATCACATCCCCCACCCCAAGCCCAGCTGAAAGGTAACTCTGTAAGGGGTTAGTTGGCATACTAAAAGAGTCAGTTGCCAAGAACATGGGCCCAAAAGAAATGTTAATAAATCAGTCTTCATTTTTTCTTTTGCTTGCTTGCTCTCTCTCACTCATCAAAAATGGGGAAAAAAAGTTTCTTACTCATGAATATAAGTTTTAAATAGATCTTCTAAAATTATAGTCAGTCTTGTCCCCTAGGATTTAAAATACTTTTGGAAGTAATGGTCTGTAATATATTGAAGTGTGTTTATTTAGCTACTTGCCCCTATGATTGTCCATCTATATATATCTATCTACCTGCCTCACTACACAGGGACTGGATGGGTGTTTAAAAGACCTTAAGACACAAAAATAAATCCAAAGGTGAGTGTGACATCATACGGACATAAACACCTCTTATGAGAGACCTAAGATTAGGATCCAGATTCCTGTTTTTCTTCCATCTCTCCTGGTAGACACTTCAGGCATCTCTTCTGTTAAGCCAGAGCATGTTACATGGAATGTTTAAAGTCCATGACTTAGTAGACATCTTTCTTCATGCATGGACAAATTGGAATTTTGGATACAATCAATTTATGGAAGAAAGTTCCAACATGTTTCAGCACAAAACTGAAAAAGCTTTCAGAGTAGCCGTTCCATATTTATTCTGAACTGGCCTTTATTAAATCACTGGTGAAAAATACGGAGATTCGTCTCAGCTGGAGTTTCATCATCTTAAAACAGCAGAGGCATTTATCTTATGAAATTGCAGAAGTCGAGTGCTATGCAGACTGATGGCTCAGAGGTGCTCCTGGCATTAGTATCTGATTGTCTCGCCTAAGGTGTTTATGACGCGTACAGCTGTTAATAGCCTATGCTGTTCATTTTTTAAGAATTTGTGGTTTAAGCATTATGCTTAGAATATCTAAAATATTTCTTTCCTTCTTTTAAAAAATGGTATCAAACTGTTTAATGCAAAATGTGAAAAGTGCTTAGTTGCATATATTTGATTCTCTGCCACCTTTATTTTTTTTCTTCACAGCCCTCAACTCATTCCTCGGTGCTTCAGAACTTGGCCTGTTCCCCAACTCTGTTCTTCATTAAGTCAAAACTAATAACCTAACTGCATCTGGAAAATGAGGGGGAACACTGAAAAATAGATCAAACATGAGGTTCAAGGTACATGACACACGGATGGAGCCTACACCTGCGTGGTACTTCAGGGGAGACATCGAAGATAACAGCATGTTCAAATACCCAGTATACCCAAATTCCCCCAAAACCATGCCTCATTACTACACTGACATGGTTCTCAAAGGGTCAGGTTGTGCCTAGTGATATAATCATTTGATATAGTCGAATTTGATGCTAAAATGGTTCCCCAACATAGCTCACAACATTCCTTAACCCTTCTAAGGCATTACTAAGTGAGGAAAATAAAGAGCGGTCAAAATCTTTAAAAACTAAAGTCAAAATAAAAGCAACCTTTAACCTGGAAATTCCACTCACAAGGGAGCTTATTTGGGAGTGAGCTCCACTGAAGAAGCTGAGGAAAGGAACCAGTTATGATAAATGGGTGAGAATCAAAAGCCAAGACAATGATTTATTTAAGAAGAAACAATTTCTAAGTTGTGGCATCCAAACTAACTCTTAGAGAGAATGAGGCACCCAAAAAGGAAGTTGTGTCCAGTGTATTTATGGGACAGAAGTTGTAAGAGAGTTCAGGACACCGCCTGGCAAACCCATCCAGGATGTTCTCAGAGCCTGTTGGAGAGGAGCAGACAGGACTTATGTACACACAGGGATGGAAGGAGGAATGACTTCTTCCTACCTATTTTCATTTTGCCTAAGTATAATTAAAGGGATTTGAAGAGAAAATGGGTTTGTCCTATTAAATCCCCAGTTTGAGGCAAATTTTGGGAAAGCAATAGCAAAAAGCAAAGTCTTATACCAAAGAGCTTTATGCTCACATTTTGAGGTTGTCATAAATGCAAGGAATATACTACAGAGAATTGATATAGAGAACTCAAGAAAATAAGATCAAATATAATCCCATGTCTAACAGATGAATCAAACATTCTGTTCAAAGCCAGCAGGAGGATGCTGATAGAGCCGAGGAATTAGAAGAGTCCATTTTCTAGGGCTTAAGCCCAGGTGTAACTTCTGTCTCTCATAAAGGAAGGAATCAGGAGAAATTAGAGCACAGCTCTGTTGTCCTGAGTAATGTGGGGATGAGGGTGCACTCAGGCGCAAGTACCAGCTCTGCCCCTTACTAGCTGTGGAAATTTGACCTGAGTACTTCACCTTTCTGTGTGTCTGTCTGGGAAAGGGAGGTGATGATGGCCCTTCTGTAGGGTTGCTGTGGGAGATTGAAAGGGATACTGGTGGAAAGTACTTAAAACAGTGTCAAGTACAAAGTAAGCATTTATTATCAATTAGCCTGGCAAGCCAAGCATGATGGTCTGGATAATTTTTTAGAATCAGCGTTACTGATCCAGCAAAAGCCTCTCGGCAATAGTGTTCTCTGTTTAGGGGAGAGTCATGACACCCATTCACAGAGATCAGCAACAGACCACAGTCCTCAGTCACACTTGCAACCTCCTCACAGATGCCCCACTAACTTGACCTTCCTCTTAGAGTCCCTGCAGTTTCCTGCCCCTTCCAGAGGGATCATCCTTGCCTAGAGCTGGGCACTGGCATCTTTGTGGCACATTAGCCACAGGGTGGAGAGGAGGGTGGAAGTAATTATGGGACACTGGGGTAGAGGGAGGAAGGGAAGAGCTGACAGCTCTCCAGAAATTTAACAAATGGTCTAGGTGCTTGCATAATATGCATATTTTAGGAAAGGAGTCTGGAAGGGGAAACACAAACACACTCTCATTTTCACAAAACAATTTTCTTTTTTAAAAACAACAAATGATATAAAATGATACAACAGGAAATAAAGATGTATACTTGCAGCCTTTCAATAAGGATACAACTCATGAAGGTGCAGCTTCACTCAGGATGCTGAGAGCTATCAGTTAAGCAATATCCAGTTTCTCGAGGAAAAAAAAAAAAAGATTCTCTAAATTAAACTTATTTTTAACACAGGAGGTAACTGCTTTCTTAATAATATTTGTGACCATGGCACCAATCCTCCTTGTATCAGCCCAGTTTCTTTTTCTTTGTCCAGAGAGATACAGGACAAATTAAATATTTTCAAAGCAAACATCTCTAATTGCAATGCTTTTCTTTCAAAATGTTGGCCTTAATGACTATAAAAATCTAAAAGATGTGAGTAACTTGAATTCCTGTTACAGATTTGAACACGTGTCCACATTTATCCTCGCATCCACATCTTTGCTTTGGTGGTCAGGGCTGAAAATCTTTCACTACTTGGTTCTCCTGTTATGAGTAACGTTCTCCTAGTTAAAGAGATAGTGATAAGAAAGGATCCTTTCTATGTCCCAGGCACCTTTCTTAACACTTTACATGCTTGGCCTCACTCAGTCCTCACATGACACTCTGGGGCAGGCGCATTTCTGAGTTTGTTGCAGACAGGGCTGTGGTTTTCTTTGAATACACCAGAGGAGCAATGGTGCTTACACACCCACCCCGGGAATCTAGTACAAAGTCCTGGGTTCTAGTCCCAGCTTTGTCACCAATAATGGGTGACACTAGGAACTTATTTGAACTCCCTCATCAGGTAAAAAAAAAGACAGGAAGCATATGACTCCTACTCTCCTTTTAAAATCTGGATAGTTTTATATTTTAATAGAACCCAAAGGCTAAGATCCTTGAAAAAGTCAAGTGTTGTTTGTCTTTAGTGAAGTCACGCATTGTTTATATTTCAGGCTTGGGTGTCTTATCTGTAAGAGAAATGTTATTCCAATGAGTTGGGGGGTCCTTGTAAACTACTTTGCTAGGAGAAAAGGCATAAATAAATAAATAAATGTTGGAAAAGTCTTGCTTGCCAAATTCGATTTTATCACATGTGGCTCCAGTTATATCAAGGAGTGTCTAGAGAATTTCAAAGTCAAATTAATTCATTCACATTTTAAAGTGATGAGAGGAGTCATTTCTCCTTCTAAGGTAGAACAAAAATAAATAAATATCCGATCCTTCTTTATCAAAGTGGGATCTGCATCGTTGTTGGAGTCTTTTTTATTTTTACTCTTTCACCATGTTGTTCACTTAAGCTATTAAAAAAATAAGGTTGTTATGTTTATAATGACCTAGAAAGGAAATTATATCCAAGAAACTTTATAGCTTCTAAAGTATGTCATCCTCCTCTGTACCACACCCTAATAGTGAGCATAATAATTTACTCATAAAGATTGATAGCTGGCATTTTGTATGGAAGTTATTCAGCTATTGCATGAGAATTAAAATAAAATTATCTTCTCACCAAAGGAGATAGTAATCACCCCAGGCTAAGGAGTGGGTAGAGTTTAGAAAAATCTGGGTTCTGAGGATCTTTATTTCTCTACAAAATTAGTAACTTCCTTTCACATTACATGAATTACATGCAACTTTAAATACCTATTTTCAAAACAGAGCCCTGCCCAACCAGGTCTAAAAATAGAACTTTTCCTTTCAAAAATTGACTTTTTTTTTTACTAGTTTTGGCTTTTGTCATTGTTAAAAATATTTCTCCAGGGCCTTGATTGCCTCTTTTCAACCAGCAAACTGCTCAGGGATGGTGTTTCTCAGTGGTGACAGGCCCCAGGGCTGGACTACTCATGCATCAGTCAGAGAGGAAGAGACAAGAGAGGGAAAGAGTGGGGGGGGGGGAGAAGAAAGAAGGAAACCTAAATAATCTCTGTTGTCCCATTTCTTTCTGAGTCCATTTCAGAAAAAGGATGTGTTTTTGATAGTATGCCCTGCCTCTCTCAGTGTCTAACACACTTTTGAACTTGCCAGCACACACTAGGGGTCTATCCTATTCTATTAGGATAGTCTGGCCATCTGTCCATCTGCCCTCCTGAACTAAATTCTGATCAACTGTGTATGTGTATGTGTATGTGTGTATATTATAAGGATATACACATATGTGATAAACAATACTCAAGTTAAATGATATATATATAGGCATTCAAACATACATACCACACAATATTATATATACAAAATATGTTCAATATCTTCTGAATTATCAAAATTAGGAAAGGGAAGGGATATTTATACCTATTGCACCAGAGGTAATAAATATAAACTCCAGTAGTTGTTGCTTATTTCCATAAAATACTTACATTAATGTAGATATATTGTGCAATTTAAATTTATAATTTTATTGATTTTCCATCATAAAAATTGTTTATGGTCATAGAAATTTTGAGAAATACAGAAAAATAGAACAAAAAATGCGATTCACGAATCTAGGATTTAAGAACGTTACTACTGACAGTCTGGTGTGTTTGGTCACAGTCTTGAAATACAGCTTTAATTGTTACAATCATAGGGTCTATGAATTTTCTATCATCATATTTTCCACTAAAAAATAAAACAAAAGCCTGTACCTCCTTCTGAGATCTTTGTAAACCTAACTTTAAGTGCCTATGAATAGAACATCATAATTTATATAACCATTTTCTTATTGTTATATCTATAATTTTTTCCTAATATTTTTTCATCAAAGTTCTTGTTACCTGTCTCCTGCTCATAGTCACTTGGTTTCTGTTACTATCTACCGAAAATGCTTTTCTTTTTCTTCCGCAGCTATCCACACTATTTCTCTCATCCTTCTCAGGATGATTTCTGCATTTCATTCACTTAACCCATTTTGTTTTTGGGCAGTCACCATGACACTTGGTCAGGCACAAAACATGTAGAAGTAGATTAGAAAAAAACCAAAGCTAGGTTTCTACAGCTGTAAGCCTTGCATTCTAACAGATCCCATTCTCAACTTTCCTGAGGGTGGCTCAGTGTTTCTGGAACTGCTGTGCTTTGCTGATAAACCATGCGCTGTACCATCTCGCTTAAGTCCAATCAGACTGCTAGTCCCTGGGGTCAGAGAGCATTCCAATGTTTACTCTCTAATACTCTCTGTAGTTCTTAGCACAAGGCTTTGCCAACTGTGAGCACTTAGTGCACAGTAAGTGTGAACAGAGCCTTATGCACTTTAACATAGGTCAGCCTCCCTTGCTGTGTGGTCTCTAGCTTAGTATTTGTTCCCTTCCACATTTACTGAGTACCTATGATATTCCAGGTACTGCCCTGGGCATTTTGGGAAAGGCAAAGCATTATTTAACAATGTCCCTGCTCTAATCCCTCATCGAGGAGAGAAAATAGACTGGGTAAAATGGTAACTATAATATTGAGTGTCCGTCAAACAATAAGGATAATAAAATAACATATACCACTAATTAGGTGCTTCTCACATTCTGTCGAAGTGTAGTATACCTTACACTGCTCCTTCTCTAGGTTGCAAAGCCAAAACCCAGGATACTCAGAAACAGTCTAGGAAAACAAGATGCCAGGGAACACAGAGGGAAGAAAAGCCACTTGCGATTGGAGGGATCAGGAGATTTCACAGAGTAAATGCTATCTGAACTTGGAGGTTTCCAAGGTTTTGGAAACCTGGAAATAGAAGGGAAGTGCATTTCAGGTAGAAGAAACCTTATGGGAAAAGGCCTGGAGTCAAAAATCTCATGGACCTTTCAGACACATATGAATAATACTCAAAGGTAGGTTTGGAGGACTGAGAAGGTGGCAGCCAGGGACATTTGAGCACCTACTATAAACCAAAGACTTTACCTGCCGTTTCTCATTTTGGCCCCCACACCCCATGAGGACAGTATTATTACCCCCATTTTAAGGGTAAAGAAAATGAGGCTGCTAATAAATGGCCAGCTCTGGCAACAAGACATTCTCCCATGGGGCAGCACAGCAGGGCAGTTAAAAGCACAGGTCTGAATCCCATCCTTCTGCAAGATAACTGTGAGACCACAAGGCCATTATCTCCTTGTGCCTCAGTCTCTTCATCTATGAAATGACCATAATAGTTGCACACTCCACACATGGATGCTGCGAAGACTAAATGAGTCTGTGGTCAAAAGGAAGTGCCTGATATTTGCTGGTGAGTATAATGATTCTTCCTGTGCATACTATGTCCCTCATCTGTCTCTCCATCCATCACATCTAATTGTCCTGTGAAGAGGTTCCTTTCTTGACTATAGTGGGGCCATCTCTTCCCTTCTCTGTCTGCTCATGGCACTCACTGCCAAGGGCAAGCACTTAGATTTTGCAAACACTTTACCTTTTGCCCTATTGGTTTCTTTTTAGCACCTAATATCTAGATCTTCCTTCAACTTTTTGGAACTCTTAGAAAGCAGTAACAAGTCAGTTATTTCTCTTATTCTTCGTAACATACTACCATTCTCACAGGTACCAGGCACAAATTCATGCTTATTGATTAACAGCTGTTTCCCAAGGTCTTTGGTATAGAGAGAACCCACAGATAATACTGTGTGAGGAGGGTGGAAAAATCACTTTCATTATTCCTCAGGTAAGGGCTGGCAGGTGGAAAGCTGACTGAGAAGATGGATATTCCTGGTCCTGTTGGGAAAGGCAGGAGGAGGTTGAGTCAGAGCTCCTGGGAAGACTGTCCACGTGAGTGCTCTCAGAGAGCCACAAAGAGATAGGTGATGACAAGGCAAGGTCCTGCCCAGAGCAGCACTGCTGGCACCAGGTGGCTGACCCCCAGGCTGGGAGAGACGGAAACAGCACCAATGGGAGGCAGACTGCATGTCTCCAAAGTGGGTCTCCTGCCAGCAAGGAGTCTGTCAGCTATTAGCTGCAGGCATTTCCAGCCTCAGTTTTGGGGACCCCATGTTCATTGTAGCTTATTTTATTTATGTCTTATATCCCTTCTTTGCTTACCAGAAGCTTGCATTTTTAATGTTTGTGTGTATATGTATTTTATTTTGTCAATTCTATTTTTATGTTTTAAAATGTTTTCTGACTTTATTTCATTAAATTTAATCCTTTTTCATTGAAGTTTGTTGTGTGCATGTATTTTTTTAAAAAATTTGTTACTTTTGAGTCCTTCAGTTGAGTTTTTGTCATTAACAATACTTGGGGAAAAAAAAGCAATATTGTATAGTACCTATTATGTCCCAGTCTTTAAAGAGCACTTTGTACATATTGACTAACATAATTCTCACAACAATGTGATATAGATATCATTGTTATTCCTATTTCCATCATGAGTAAACTGAAGCACAGAGAGGTTAAATAACTTGAAAAGTCATGCAACCAGCAAATGATAATGTCTGAATTTGAACCCCAGGTACTTTACCTCTGGAGTTTGTGCTTAAATCATTGCATATGATGCCAACCCATAATAGTAATAGCACACATCACTTGTGGGCTTACTGTTTGCCTGGTCTTTACTATATGCTTTATATTTGTTGCCTAATTTAATCCTAAAGTAGAGAATGTTATTATCCCAGTTTCCAGATGAGAAAACTAAGGCTAGAAAGGTTCAAATTCTGTCTCTGTTTCTCAGTAGCAGTCTCAGTGTGTGCAGCCAGGTATGCGGGCCTCAGGGGCTGCACCCAGAACCATCCTGCCCACCGTCTTCATTTTCTTCATATCTTCTAAAATAGCACAGATTTTAAAATTCTGGATGTACTTGACTATCTTAAAGGAGAGTTATAAAATTACAAAGGGGAAAAAATCAAAGCTAAGTCCTCTCTAACACTAATAATGATAATACGATCTTGCCACTAAGTTCTGGTGAGAGAATCTAAATAAGGACTATAGTCTGTCTGCAGTCACACAAGGCTGGGGCTGGCTGGGTGCCTTCGCAGACCGCTTAAGTTTCCAGGGCCTTGGATTACTTCAGACTTGGAACTTTACCCACCAGGTCTGATTGAACTTCTTTTCTGTTTGGAGGCCTGCGTGTAGAAACCTTCAGGACATAGGTATGCACCTGACAAATCAAATCATGAATAAATAAAGACTGGCAAACACCAAGCTCACCTTAGGGGAGCTGCCAGGAGCCAATCAGCCACAGGGACAGTGAAACTCCCTAGGTCAGGCACCTTGCCATGGAGGGACAGATTAATAAAGAGCTTGACTTGATCTGGAGGAGATAGCCCTTTGAAGGCTGTCGTTGCTAAGTCTTGTCATGAGTCTAAGTGTCGCATTGAGAGATGACACAGCAATAGCCTTCCTTTCCCTCTCCCCACCAACCATAAGGAAAGGAGAAGTCAAAACTGAAAGGGAAATGAAAAGCAGAGGACATACATTATTATCACTGAATACCTACAGCAGAGCTCAGAGGAAAATGTTATTCCCATTTTACAGTTGAAGGTACTGAGGTTTGGAGAAGTGAAGCAGGGTCATCAGCCAGCCAGAGGCAGCACCTACATTTAAACTGACTTCCAAGTCAGGTGCTACCTTGATGTGTGACCTCCCAGTGAGAACAGAAGTCATGGAACTCACTCAGAGAGGACAGGTTGGGAGGAGGCCAGTGCCACTCAAGCACAAGAGATCCCAGACAAGCGCTGGTGGCTAAAGAAAGGGTATCTGGGGGCCTGGCAGATGCAACAGATTAAAGCCGAGACTGGGTCCAGTGACTCCAACCACAACAATTCTCCATTTGTGCTGGCACCTGAGTTAGAGGTTAGGGAGGTGAGGGGCTAGTTCAGAAGTGAGGAAGGAAATCTAAAAAAATGAGACCCTGAGCTGTACTCAGGAGGAGTACTGGGGCAAGGGAGCACTCAAGAGTTCAGTCTCACCAGGTGTCACAGAACCTGGACATTCACGCTAAGATAGCATTGACTGCTATCATCACACTGGGTCTTAAATAAAATGTATCTCCCTCTAAAAATAGAGATCATTAAAAAAACCAAAACTAACCTTTAACCCCACAGCCCCAAATAACTCTAGTTGGCATAGGGAAAAATGAAAACAATACATAGGCTTGTTTAGGAAGTTCAAAGTGCAGTGAAAGGCAGAAAATAATAGGTAACCTTCTCCCTTTTCTGATTCTCACTTCTCAGTGGTCACACTATTAACAGTTTTTTTTCTTGCAAAAAAAAGTGTGCATTTACCAGTATCAAACACCGTAGATATATTCTCTTTCTCTCTCTCTCTCTGTCTTTCATATATATATAGAGTGTTTGTATAATTATTTAATAATTTTACATGTTCTATATTTATATAATTTTGCATAATATACTTATATATTAAATGCAGATAAAACATGTATTTTCACAAGACACCACTAATCTCCATTTGATGTTTTCACTCCAATAACATTTCTTTGAAGATATTTTCCCATCAACGTACAACTCATAACTCATTGTTTTCACTGGTTGCCTATTTGTTCATCATATTAATATATCATGAATGTTTTAACCAGTCTTCTTTTGATGGGTGTTTTTCCCTCCAAATCACAAACAATACTGTATGAATGACCTAGTACATCTATTTTGGCAAGTGTTTACACAAATATACATACATTTCAAAGATAAAGTCCTACAAGTGACCTTAGCAGTCAAAGGGAGCAAGCATGCCTTTTTAGTTGTGGCAGATGTTACCAAATTACCTTCCAGAAAAGAGATTACCCCAACTGAAAAGTCCACCAATGGCATGTAAAGCTGATTCTTCCATGCCATCACCTGCTCCAGATATTGTCAAATCCTTTATTTTTTGTTTTATCATTTGATTTACAAGTTATAAAAATTACTGTTAATTAAATTATAAGAGGAATAGTTCATTCTTTTTCTACTGGTCACCTATTCACACCCTCATATTTTTGGATTGGCTTGTTACTCTTTTTTTCTTACTGATTTTGTAATGAGCTGTCTGTTGATTTAAAAAATTAGCACCTCATGTAGCAAATACTTTTCCTCATATTTTTTGTCCTTCTCTTTCTTGTCCTTACAGACATTCATATAATTTTGCTTCTAAGCACGATAATTTTAAATAATCAACGATGCCATTACATACTTTTATGGTTTCTGAATTATGTATCTACGTTATAAAACCTTATATTTCTTGTTTTCTGAAAGTTATGTTATGTGGTCTTACATGTTTAGATCTTAGGTCCAACTGGAATATCTTTTGTTAAAATAAATTATCCAGCTTATTTTTTTGCAACCAATCTTCCGAAAACCATTTTAAAAATCTGTCTTTTTCCAACTGAATTTAAATGTCATTTTATCTTCTATTTAGTACTCACAGACATTTCTGTTTTCTCGGTTCTATTCTACTGACTCTTTTTTCCCCCCTGAAATTATCTTCAGATCCAAAGTATGTTATTTATTGTAAATGGATAATACATTTTAATATCTGCTAAAACTAGTCTCATCTCATTATTCTTCTGTTTTAGAAACTTTGATGTTTATTTTTCCAGATGAATTTCACATAATATTGCCAAGTTCTAAGACAAAAACTTGATATTTTTAATTAAGTTTGAAGATTAAAGATTAATTTTTTAAAAATTGATAGTTTTATAAAGTCAACACTTTCTGTCTAAGAACTTAGTGCATCTTTTATTGACATGTACTTATTTTTGTGACTCTTAGTTTTAAAATTTTCTTCATTAAATATCTGCACATATGTTAAATTAATTCTACTTATAGATATTATACCTTTGGTTGACATTATTAGTGGAATTTTATTCTATTATATTTTATAACTAATTTCTTGCTTCTCCATAGGAAAAGATGTTGATTTTTGCACATTCGTTTCTTAACCAATGCCCTATTAAATTTTTCTTCTGTGTAGAATTTTTTTCTTACAGTTTTAAGTTATCTTGGATTTTCCCAGTCCATAATTGTATTGTCTGGAAAAAAATAAATTTGCCACCTTCTTTTAAGTATTTTTATCCTGTATTTCTTTCATTTTAAAAATTGCAATATTTAATACCTGTAGTAAAATATTAAACAATAATCGTGATAATAATCAGCCTTGTTTCATCCCTGGTTTTAAAGAAAATATTTCTATTAGTCACTCCTAAGTATGATTCTGACTTTTAGTTTGGGACACACACACACACACACACACACACACACGGATTTATGTAACCCTGTTTTTCTAGGACATTTTGTTCTCATAATTAGGAATAAATGTTACTTATGCATTTTTATTATATTAAGGACTTATATATTCCTGCTTTTATTTTTTTTAATTTCAGAAGAAATATTTACTTGATCAACTTTCTTTTCAATATATGTTGAGATTATCAACTTTTTTGATGTCTTACAAAATGTTTCTGATGTATCAGTATATATTTGCATTTTGAATTTCTTCCTTGCATTTCAGGGTTGAATCTTAACTGGCTGAAGCACATTACTTTTTTCGTAGTCCTGAATTCTTTTCTATGTATTAACATTTTCTTGATCCACATTTTTATATGTGTTCAAATTCATAAATGAGATTTATGTATAGTTTGTGTTCATGCATGTACAAGTATTCGGGTGAGTGAGTATGTGTGAGTTGTCTTGTCATTATTCAGGTTTATTTTTATTACTTGCTTATTTATCTCCACCTTCACTAGTCTTTGAACCCCTTCAGGGGAAAAGCTGTGTGTGATTCATGCCTGACTCTCTCACACCACGCAGGCAATGCTTAGCATTAAGATAGCACTCAGTATTTGTTTACAGAGTTGAATAGGTGTCAGATTTACCAGGTTAAATAATATATAATAAACACTGTTCCAAATATTGTATGGAGCACACTGATACTAAAAAATTATATTTTGGTTCTCTAAATTCAGATTTAGCTGAGTGTCTTATATTCTCTTCAACTAAATCTGGCAACTCTAGTTTTTGGAATAAAGAAAGGATGTGGTCATTACCATATACCAAAATGATAGTTACTGACACCACTATCAAACTTACTTCCCAGAGGTACTCTGAAGAGAGAAGTGACAGAGGTTTCCAAGGCCTGGGAGCCTCTGAAGATGATGATGGAGGGGCTGTTTGAGGGCATTTTAAACAACATCTCTGGGCACATGTTCAAAGTCTGTCTCACAGATTGAGTGCTTACCTGGCATTGGACTGACACTGGAATAAAAGAGGGGGGAAAAAAAGCAGACTATGCTGGGTTTATAGCAATGACTAATGCAATAAAATAGAAAAACAAGTAAATGGGCATGTTTAGTGTATGAAAGTAGTGATTATTTTTTTTTAATTTCTTTCCCCATTGGCACTTGGCTGAGACACCCAGAATAAAGCTTCTGGGTCTTGTCATGCTCAGTGAAAACAAGCGCAGGCCAACAAAGACTTAAGTGTAGCTGTGTAGACGTCAAGTCATCCTTAATTAGACCCAGAGAAAACCATCTGCTGGGCAAGCCTGGTGGAGGCCAACACTGGTGGCTGCCCTCCCCTCACAAGCCCCACCCTGGGGAGATGTGGGGCTGCAGCTTCATGTGGCCCTTATCCCCATGTTGATGGGCCAGTCAGCAAGAGGAGGGGGTACATTTATCCAAGAGATGGGAGGAAACCTGTCATTGGAGAGGATTTCCCAAGCAAGAAAAAGTTAGGGAACCTGGGGAATGGGAAAGAAATAAAGATGTCAAAGCTCTCTGTTGGCTGGGGACATTTGGTTGATATTTCCCCAGTCTCATTTGCTCTGATTTTTAGTCAGGAAAATTCACATTTCCTAGCCCTTCAGAATATGTCACCTCCCTACCTCTCAGTCTCATCCCTGCATATGAATCACCTTGCGAAGCACATTTTACCCACAATGTAATGCTCTCACTGCCCAGGAGGCACCATGTACAACCTCTTGTCCCTCAAGCCTGCCCTTGGCTCTTCTTGCAGGTCTTTCCCAGCCATTATTGCCTCAACAATGACCATCTCTTCAGAAAGATGTTTCTGGACCCCTCCAGATGTAGTGACACAGATGTGTCCCTACACTCTGATAGAAAACAGGTTGTACCCACAATCCTGTCCTTAGCATGCACTTTGCATTATAATTGCTTGCATGTCTGGTTCTCCAGCTACTCTATGGCCTTGTGAAGGACACGTAGCATGTCTTAGTTGTGTCATAGCCCTGAACCCAGTCCCTGGCACAGTAGAGCCTAAATAAATAATAAATTGTAAAAATTCAATGAATAATGTCCCAGGCTTTCCCCAAAAGACAAAGAAGGAAGGATGTTCAGTGAATGAGGCACAAATTGAAACCGAGTGAGCCAGTCTGAAATGAGGAGGTGAGGGTAAGAGGACAGTGGGTAGAGAAATTTGATTTTATAAAAAAGAGCAAAAGCCCTGGCCAGTGTGGCTCAATTGTTTGGAGCATCATCCCATACACTGAAAGGCTGAGGGTAGGAGTGCTGGTCAGGGTACATCCCTAGCTTGCAGGTTTGATCCCCAGTCCTTACACTTATGGAAGGCAACCGATTGATGTTTCTCACATTGATCTCTCTCTCTCTCTCTCTCTCTCTCTCTCTCTCTCCCCATCTCTCTCTCCCTCCTTCTCTCTCTAAAAACAATGAAAAATGTCCTCGAGTGAGTATTTTTTTTTAAAGCAACACTTCTGAGCTTCCCAGTGCTGCTTGCGCCTGAGATATAGATTGTCCTCATAGTTCTACATCTCCTTCTCATACAAGATTGTGGAAGAAAGGCTGCTAGTTTTCAACCTCTCTTTAAGAAAACATGAAAGAAGCAGCATGCTCTGGTGTCCTGGGTGAGAACTCAAATCCTCAGCATTCTTGAGTATAGCCATTAATCCCCCCCATCCTGAAGGGGGGCATTGTGGGCTCCTTCAACTCTTGGTGTTTCCTTGTTTACTTTTTGGTCTTCTCCAGTGGGCTGTGAGCCCCTGTCTTGTTCATCTGTATTTCCAGCACACAGCATAGTGCTTAGCACTATAGGAAGTACTCCATAAATGCTTTATAATCAAATGGGGAAAAATGAACAAATGAACCAATCAGTAAAGAATATTTTATCTTTTTTTTTTTTACAATTCTATGTCAGTATGACATATCATCCATATATTGCATTGTGTGCCCACCACCACCCACTATCCAAATCAAATCTTCTGTATGTAACCATGTATTTGACCTCCTTTATACTTCACTACTCCTCCATCACCATTCCTTCCAGTAACCACCATACTGGGCCTATATGTTTTTGTCTGTTCATTTGCTGCTTTTAGTTTTACAGCCCACACATGAGTGAAATCCTATGGTTCTTGAATTTTTCTGTCTGACTTATTTCCATTAGCATGATATTCTCAAGATCTATACATGTTGCCAGAAATGGCACTATTTCATCTTCTCATATATCTCAGTAGTATTGCACTGTACATATGTACCACATCTTTATCCAATCATCTGTCAAAGGATGCTTTGGTGATTTCCATGTCTTGGCCACCGTGAAAAATGCTGCAATGAATGTAGGGGTGTATATGAGGGGGGACCCAAAAAACCAAAATTATCTTCTGGACGGTGGGCCTCTTGTAATACAGGCTTCTACCACTAGAGGAGTGTTCTAGGAATCCATCTGTATCAGTAAACAGCTGGCATTGTTGTGAGAGGCTGTGTTCTGCTTCCGTGAAATTTTTTTGAAGACCCTTTCCACACATTTGCACATTTGCCCATCTCATGATGGGTGATTTATGACTGCACCTGCTCACACCGTGTGCCAACTGTTCAGTAGTTTTTGACCAAAAAACGGCATGGCCCCCCGGCCTCACCCCCCTATTCACCCTATCTCACCCCGAGCAACTTTTTTGTTTCTCCAGATGGAAAAAGTCCTCAAAGGGAAACGTTTTGCCAATGTGGAAGAGGTGGAACAAAGAAATGGCAGAAGCTTGAAAGGCATAAAAATTGACAAGTTCAAAAACTGTTTTGAACAGTGGAAATAATATCTCGATAGGTGTATTACATCAAATGGAGAGTGCATTGAAGGTGACTGAAGTTTAAATACACTTTTTTGTAATAAATACATTCCATTTTGAGGGGAACCCCCCTCATATATCTTTGTGAATAAATGTTTTCAAATTTTGGGGACAATACTTAGGAGATGGGTTGCTGGATCAAATGGCAACTCTAGTCAATTTTTTGAGGAGACTCCATACTATTTTTCATAGTAATTATACCAGTTTACATTCCCACCAGAAATGATTGAGAGTTCCTTTTTCTTCACAACCTCTCCAACACTTATTACCTGTCTTGTTGATAATAAACATTCTAACAGGTATATTTTATTGTAGTTTTAATTTGCATTTTCCTAATAACTAGTGAAGTTGAGCATCTTTTCAAACATCTATTGGCTATTTGTATGTTTTCTTGGGAGAAGTGTCTGTTCAGGATTTTTGCCCATTTTTAAATTGGATTGTTTGTTTGGTGTTGAGTTGTATAAGTTCCTTATATATTTTGGATTAACCTTTTGTTGGAGCTGTTGTTTGTAAGTATCTTCTCCCTTTCAGTTGGTTGCCTTTTTGTTTTGTTGGTGGTTTATTTTGTTGTACAGAAGCTTTTTAGTTTGTTGTAGTCCCATTCATTTGTATTTGCTTTTACATCCCTTGCTTTTGAGGTCAAATTCATAAAATCCTCTCTAATACCAAGGTCCATAAGTTTAGTACCTATGTTTTCTTCTATGTAATTTATTGATTCAGGTCTTATATTTAGGGTTTTGATCCATTTTGAGTTAATTTTTGTACATGGGGACAAACAGTAGTCTAGTTTGATTCTTTTGCATGCAGCTTTCCAATTTTTCCAGCATCATTTATTGAAGAGGATTTCTTTTCTCCATTGTGTGTTTCTGGCTCCTTTGTTGAAAATTCTTTACTCTTATACACGTGGGTTTATTTCTGGGCTCTCCATTCTGTTCCACTAGTCTGTGTTTCTGTTTTCTTTTTAGCTTGTTATCATTCTGTTTCTGGGAGATCATTTGCATTGGGATCAGTTAACCCAGAATTGTCCCTGTTTCTGTCCTTTAAGAAACTTTGGAAGGGACCTGCTTTTATATCAGAACCAGTATCCATAAAATATGCTTGAAATTCCAGAAATATTCCCATGTTCATGGCAGGGCCAGGAAGTGGGGGAGAAGCTGGAGGAGCTGAATCTGCCAGCTGTCTTGGTGCTGTGATTCCCAGTGCAGGGACACCTACATCTATGTGGTGCATTTCCACACATATCTCTGTACATACCCCATGCTGTATTCAAAGACTCCAGGTCAGAAAAGTTCCTCCGAAAAACTAATATTACCTCAGCTTTTCATTTTAGAATCATCCTCTTGCTCATAGTAGATGTTGATTCCTCCTGTCTCTCACAACTGAGTGGTACCCTCTCATCATCTCCTGGAAACACAAGGTTTTTTCATGTGCCTTATAAATAGCCTGCTCCAGACATCTCCCTTTCACACTTGCTTCTGTTCCATTCAAATCAGGATTAAACTCATCTCGTCCAATGTATTGTGTCCATCAGACTTTTTGAAAACAAAATCCAGTAGGATATTTGACTACAACAAAAGATTATTTTCCCTAAAAGAAGGTGATGATGGACATTTCATATGAATCAAGAGATATTGAAGAGATATTTTTAGGAAAGCAGAATGACAGTTCCCTGAATGGAGGTTGCCTAGGGTTTACCTGCCATTGTGCTAAGGAGACATATCCTGATCACAGTGCTAGACTCAGTTAATGCATGACCAATAAAAGATGAGTGATCCAAAGAAAGATATAAAAATTAATAATATCTGAAAATTTTTACCAATTGATCAAAGATAGAAGGAAATGTACCTTACTTGAGGATGGCCTTTTATTTGTTGATGTGGGTGAGAGAGATCAGGTCCAGTGGTTGCATGTAATGTGTATGAGATGTACATCATCATCAGATGAGGACACATAGAGACTTCATTTAAAACTGCTTTCCTTTGTTTAGCAAAATCTGTGGAGAGTTCCATTAATTACTCATTTTTTGTGGAATTAAAAACAATATTCTGAAAAAGTGACTGACTGGCCTGCTAGGTGACACTGAGGATTTTGAGAACACAAAAGTGACAGTGGGAGGTGTTGTCCTACTTGATCCAAAGCAAGATTATATGCACTAGGCATTTAAAACAAACAAAAAAAAGGCTTTAAAAAATCTCAGGTTCAACTTTTGGTGGAAATTGCATTGGACCATTATGCTTTGAACACGGCTACCTCTTATCTCAAATACATAGCTAAGAAAAATATTATAAAAATAAAAATTAAAAAGACATGCTCAAAAACATGATAGGCATCTCCATAGAACAATACACAGAAATGCAAATAAATAAGCAGATGTAAAGCAGGACACCTGCTGGACTCTAGGTCTAGAAGCAGAAAAAGGTGGGGAGGAATTAATATCCTGTGGCTAACAAGCTGAAAATACCACCACCATCATCCCCAATATACACACACATATACATGAAGAAGGATATCAGAGATAAGCTCATACCAGTTAGAACTAGAAAACTGAGTCAGCTCATCCCTGCATTAAACAGAAAACTGAAGTTGTTGCCACATTGTTCTAGGGATGAAGAGAAACTTAACAATGAAGACTTAAGAGAAGCATTTTGCTGGCTTCTTACTCCCAAGGGAGTGAGAGCCCCAAACCACAAATATAAAACACTGGCCTGGTCTAGGGGCTCCTATGAGGAAAAGGGAGGAAACTACAAAACCACTACATTCTAAGGGATAATAAGCACAGGGAGAGAGAAAGCAAGAGAAAAAAATTCTTATTCAAGATGAACCTGCAAACCAAAACCCCGACAGGCAAGAGGAAAAATAATGATAAAAATGGCACGTAAAATAAATCAAATCAGATTTTTTTACTCAAAATGAAATGAAAATAAGGGAAAAATCTAAAAATGACAGTAAAATATAATTATGGTTCTGGGAGAAAATGTAGTGGTGGCAAAACACTGATTTCACTGCAACCACTTAAAAATCAGATAAATTGAAAAAACCCATGATCCTAAAGATTGGAGAGTTGTAGAAACAAAGAATTACATGAACTAAAATTTCAAAAGAGAAAGGCTTTCTGATACAAGTATCAGTTATTGGGTTTTTTTCCCCTCTGGGTGCATTTGCTGATTTTGGATTTGGTTAAGAATTCCACCTAGTGAACACAAGAGGATTTGATAGAGGAAAGAGAAATGAGCAAAATTTTGGAGTTTGCATAGGGCTGATGTGACAATTTGGAAACCTCAGGAGCCATTGTAGCACAACTGGCTTTCCCCAAGGTCCATTTTCAAAATTTAGGGAAGGGAGGGGAGAACAGGAAAGGAGAAAAGAGAGGGAGAAAAAGAAAAAGAGAGAGGTCCCTACGAAATAGCAGCAGCATTTTCTTAAGCATTGGGAACAACACAAAGATGCCTACCATCATCCTCTATATTACACAGTATTATTGATGGAGAAAAAGATAAAAATAGATTAATTGCTATAAGATTTTATACAGATTTAAAGTATAAGTGACATAATAAACTGCACATAACTAAAGTGTATAATTTGTTAAGTTTTGACATATGCTGACACTTGGGAAACCGTTATCACAATAAAAAAAGCGAATGTACCCATCACTCCCAAAAGTTTCCTCATGTTCCTTTGTAGCTCCTCCCTTTATTCCTCCCAAACCTAAAACCCAGGCCCATGTAAATACTGATTTGATTTCTGCTACAATGGATTATATTGCAGCTTCTAGAATTTTATATAAATAGAATCATAGAGCATCACTCTTTTTTTTTGTCTAAATTCTCTCAGTCAGCATAATGGTTTTTTCTATTCATTCACATTTTCACATGTATCAGAAGTTCATTCCTTTTGATGGTTGAGTAGCATTCCATCATATGGATATATCCCAATTTGTTTATTAACTACATTTTGTTAGACATTTGGGTTGAATCCAGTTTTAGGTTATTACAGCAAAGGCTGCTATGATCTATATATTAAACATAATCCTAATCAAAATTTCAGCAAGCTTATTCTTCACACAAGTAAACAAGCTGATTCCAAAATTGATATGGAGATGGAAATAACCTAAATTAGTCAAAGCAACATTGAAAATGAGAAAAGTTGGAGGACTCAACTAACTTGTTTCAAAATGAATTATAAAACTACAATAATCAAGCTAATATGGCTTTGACAAAAAGATAGGCATGTAGATTGGTGGAACAGAAATAGGTGTCACATTTGTGGTCAATTTTTCAACCAAAGTGCCCAAGCAATCTAATGAAGGAAAATAAAATCCTTTAAATAAATGGTGCTGGAAGAATTATATAAACACATGGAAAAAAGAAAGAAAAAAAGGGAAAAAAAGGTAGGAAGGAAGGGAGGAAGGGAGGAAGGGAGGAAGGAAGGTCTTCTTACTTGATGGCAAAAATTAACTCAAAATAAAACTTAAACCTAAATGTAAGAAGAGTAAAATTATAAAATAAAGCTTCAAGAAGAAAAAAGGAGAATAACCTTGATAACCCTGGGTTTGCAAAGATTTTTTAAATACAACACAAAATAAGAACAAAAAAATCAATATATAGGACTTCATCAAATTAAAATTTTTCTTTTCTTCAGAAGACACTAAGAAAATGAAAAGACAAGCCACAGACCTTGAGAAAATAGTTACTACACATGCATCTAACAAAGAACTTTTGTTTTATATATATAAAGAATTTTACAAGTTAATTATAAGAAGGCAAGCAACCAAATTTTTAAAACTGGGCAAAAGGTCTGAACAGACACTTCACCAAATAAAATATCCAGAAGACAAGTACATGAAAAGGCACACAACCTCATAAGACATTAGGGAAATATAAGTTAAAATAAAATAAAATAAAATAAAATAAAATAAAATAAAATACTATGTACACTGACTAGAATGTCTAAAATTTTAAAAAGCTGAACATATCAAGTGTTGACAAGGAAGTCAAACAACTGGAATGTTTCTACACTTTTAGAAGGAATAGGTGGGAAATCATGTACCTATTTCAAAAACAGATTGGCAGTTTCTTAAAAAGTGCAATGTATAAGAGGGAACCCAAAAAACAGACTTTATTTATAAAAAAAATGTATATTTATTCTTAATGTTTAAACTTCAGTTGTCTTCAAAGCACTCTCCATTTGATGCAATACACCTATTGAAATGTTATTTCCATTGCTCAAAACAGTTTTTGAACTTGTCAATTTTATGCCTTTCAGTGCTTCTGCTGTTTTCTGTTTCACCTCTTCCACATCGGCAAAACGATTCCCTTTGAGGACTTTTTCCATCTGGAGAAACAAAAAAGTTGCTCGGGGTGAGATGGGGTGAATAGGGGGGTGAGGCGGGGGAGCCATGCCATTTTTTGGTCAAAAACTACTGAACAGTTGGTACACGGTGTGAGCAGGTGCAGTCATAAATCACCCATCATGAGATGGGCAAATGTGCAAATGCGTTGAAAGGGTCTTCAAAAAAATTTCACGGAAGCAGAACACAGCCTCTCACAACAATGCCAGCTGTTTACTGATACAGATGGGTTCCTAGAACACTCCCCTAGTGACGGAAGCCTGTATTACAAGGGGCCCACCCTCCAGAAGATAATTCTGGTTTTTTTGGGGGTCCCTCCTCATACATATATATACCAATGACCAGTTGTCCCACTCTTAATAGAAATGGAAATTTTTGTCAAACCAAATATATTTTTTTAATTTTTTCAATTACAGTCGACATTCAAAACTATATTGGTTTCAGGTGTATAGCATAGTGGTCAGACATTTATATAATTTACCAAATGATTTCTATTGATAAATCTAAGACCTGTCTTCCACCATACACTGTTATTATATTACTGACTACATTCCCTATGACATCCCTCTATTTTGTACTGCCAGTTTGTACTTCTTTTTTAAGTATATTTTATTGATTATGCTACTACAGTTGTTCCATTTTTTTTCTTCCATTTATCCCCGTTTATCCTGTTCCCCCCTCCCTCCAGCATTCCCCTCCCTTAGTTCATGTCCATGGGCTGTATATATACATTCTTTGCCTTCCCCATTTCCTATACTATTCTTAACCTCCCTGTGTCTATTGTGTACCTATCAATTATGCTTCTTACTCCATGCAACTTTATTTCCATTCTCTCTCTACCCCATTCCCACTGATAACCTTCCATGTGCTCTCCATTTCTGTGATTCTGTTCCTATTCTAGTTGTTTACTTAATTTTTTTTGTTTGCTTTTTACTTTTTTTGGTTCACTTGTCAATATTTGTGAGTTTGTTGTCTTTTTACAGTTCATGGTTTTGATCCTCTTTTTCTTAGATAAGTCCCTTTAACATTTCATATAATAAGGGCTTGATGATGATTAACTCCTTTAACTGTACATTATCTGGGAAGCACTTTATCTGTCCTTCCTTTTTAAATGATAGCTTTGCTGGATAGAGAAAGACAATGTAGGTCCTTGTCTTTCATGACTTTGAATACTTCTTTCCAGCCCCTTCTTGCCTGCAAGGTTTCTTTTGAGAAATCAGCTAATAGTCTTATGGGAACTTCTTTGTAGGTAACTCCTTTTCTCTTGCTGCTTTTAAGATTCTCTCCTTATCTTTAATCTTGGGTAATGTAATGATGATGTCCCTTGGTGTGTGCTTCCTTGGATCCAACTTCTTTGGGACTCTGAGCTTCCTGGACTTCCTGGAAGTCTATTTCCTTCACCAGAAGGGGAAGTTTTCCTTCATTATTTTTTCAAATAAGTTTTCAATTTCTTGATCTTTCTCTTCTCCTTCTGGCACTGCTATGATTTGGATGTTGGAATGTTTAAAGTTACCCGAGGGAGCCTTGGCTGGTGTAGCTCAGTGGATTGAGCATCAGCCTGTGAACCAAAGGGTCACCAGTTCAATCCCCCAGTCAAGGCACATACCTGGGTTGCGGGCCATGTCCCCAATAGGGGGCGCATGAAAGGCAACCACACATTGATGTTATTCTCTCTCTCTTTCTCCCTCCCTTCCCCTCTGTCTAAAAATAAAATAAATAAAATCTTTAAAAAAAGAGAGATTAAAATTGTCCCAGGGGTTCTTAAACCTCTCTTCATTTTTTTGAATTCTTGTTTCTTCTTTCTGTTCCAGTTGAATGTTTCTTTCTTCTTTCTGTTCCAAACCCTTGATTTGAGTCCCACTTTCCTTCCCTTCACTGTTGGTTCCTTGTATATTTTTTAATTTCACTTTGTACAGCCTTTACTTCTACCTTTATTTTGTGATGGTACTTAATAATTTCTGTGAGCATCCTGATTACCAGTGTTTTGAACTCTGCATCTGATAGGTTGGCTATGTCATCATCGCTTAGTTCTTTTCTGGAGTTTTGATCTGTTCTTTCATTTGGGTCATATTTCTTTGTCTTTGCACACCTGTTACTTTGTAAAGGGCAGAGCTTTAGGTATTCATCAGGGTGGGGCAACCCACTTCACTGTGTTGTGGTGCTGTATGTGCGGGAGGGGTCAGAGAGGGAACAGTGCTACTTGCTCAGTTGTACTCTGTTTTCAGTCATTTCCCCAGCTACCCACAAGTGAATTGAGCCTTTTGAGGTATTGCCCATCTCCACCCATCCTACCAGTCTGGATGAATGTTTCTTCTTTAACTCCTTGGTTGTCAGACTTCCATACAATTCAATTTTCTGGCAGCTCTGGTTGTTTTTTGTTTTTAGATTGGTTGTTATCCTTCCTTTGATTGTGCTACCTACTCCTCCATCTTGGCCGGAAGCCCAGTTTGTACTTCTTAATCCTTTCACCTTTTTCATCCAGTCCCCCAACTCCTTTCTCATCCTGCCATTGTCAATTTGTTGAACCAAATATTTTTCCAATAGTAATCACAAGTTTTATTTGCAATAGTGAAACACTATAAGAATTTGAGAGAATAAATTAGGCTTCATATTTATAATGTAGCTAGATAGAAAATCAAAGTTTTGAAGCAGTGAGAGAGCTCATCAAGATTTCTAGATTGACATACAAAAATCAATGGTATTTCTCCACACTGAAAATAACTAAAAAATATTATGAAAAAATGTAAATCCTGTTAACAGAACTATAAATTATTTTAGAATAAATCTAACAAAATATTTTTAATACATTTAATGGAGAAAAATTATAAAATTGTTACGGCCAGGTGGTTTCATTGGTTGTAGTGTCATCTCGTACACCAAAAGGATTGTGGCTGCCATCCCTGGTCAGGACACTTATGGGAGACAACTGATAAATTTTTCTCTCTCACATCACTGTTCCTCTCTTTCTATCTGTCTCTGTCTCTGTCTATCTCTGTCTGTCTGTCTGTCTGTCTCTCTCTCTCTCTCTCACACACACACACACACACACACACACACACACACACACTTCCTTTCTCTAAAATCAGTAAATATATCATTGGTTGAGCATTAAAAAATTATAAAATATTATAAAAGAAATAAAATATAATCTAAATAGAGACATAGACCTTATTAAACTATTAGAAAAGTTCCAAAGATGATAGGTCTACTTAAATTAGCCTATAAATTCAACATAATTCCATTCAAATACCAACTAAAATTTTTATGGAATTAAAAAAATTATGCTACAGCCCATTTAGAGGAATTAAGGGCCAAGAGGAGCCCAGTAAATTTGAAGAAAAAAAGGCAAAATTTGTCCTTCCATATATTAAAACCCATTATAAAATTATAGTAAATAAAACAGTATGGTATTGCTCCAATATAGATAAACAAATAGGACAATAATAGAAAGAAATCTTAGAAAAAGACCTATGCATTGATAAAAACTTTGTGAAATGATAGAAATAGTAGAGCAAATTAGAGGGGAAAGAAGGTATCATTTAATATATGATTTGGGAACAACTGGGGGAAAATATCACAATTCCTACCTCTTCATGTACTGGGAAACATTTTTCTGCTTATATAATTAAAAAATGCTTGAATTACAAATTGTTGGTATATAGACTATACAAAAACTGATATAAATTAATAATAAAATACAACTTGATTGAAAAATAGACCAAAATATGAAAAGTCATTTCACATACAAGGAAATCTGATTGATCAATATATGTCAGATAAATCTTCTATTTCATTAATAATTATGAAAATAATCTTTTGAAGTTTCACATCAGATTAGCAAAAATTTTAACACAATACAAGTGTTATCAAGCAAGCCCATGAGGACTGGGAACTCTCTTGTACTGCTGTTAGAAAGGTAAACTAGTGTCAGCTTTTGGGGGAGTGGCTGGGCAACATCAAGTAAAGCTGAAGGCACTCACAGCCTATGACCAAGGATATGACTCATAGACTGGGAAACAGTGTGAATGTCAGATCTTCCAGTGGGGATCAGATTGGCATTCATTAACTTTGTACTTTAATCTCTTTCCAAAAGCATTTCTCAAAAATATATACAAAGAGAGGAAGAAAGAAAGACAGATAGGAAGGGAGGGGAAAGAATGAAAAGAGAAAGTTTGGATCATTCACATAAAAGTATTATAACAATGTTTTTCAAACTGCTAGACTCAGCAGTTTGTGTCAAAATTGGTTTAGTATGATACAACTAGCATCTTTTTAAAAGATTTTATTTATTTATTTTCATTTTCATTTATCTGAAGATATATTTTTATTTCTCATTGTTTGGTTGTTCAGGAGCAAGTTGTTTAATCTCTGCATATTTGTTTGGGGACAGTTTTTCTTTGTTTTTTTTTTAATTTTTACTCTTTATTACATTTATCTAGAGTATTATTTTGTAAAATTTTGGTTTCAGATGTGTATGTGTGTATGTACTGATTTGTAATATAAAATATATTTATTTCTGAACATTGATGAGAAAAACATTTAGATGCCACTGTGAGTCATTCGCTTACAGAAAGAATGGTGCCTGCCAGCAAACCTGTCGTCCTTTACAGAGCAATGCCATCCACACCATGCTCTCATCCACTGAGCTGAGAAAACAGTGCCAAACAAAGGGAATGATCAGAGAAGGTCATGTGGTCACCAGGGTATGACCCCACAGCCCTGGGGAAGCAAACAGGCAGGTGTCTGACTGATGTCAGTGTGTAAGGAATATTATTTGGGAGGTGATGAACTTGGAATGCATCTGCACTTAGGAAGTAAGTATTGTATATAATTTACTGCTTGATGTCATCAGTCCACTATGCTCTTATAGCAAAGAGAGTCTACATATCCCAACAACAACATTTCCCAATTGTGCATCATTTCCATGAAGACCAAAATAAACCAGAGAGAAGACACTCCTCTTCTTTATTTCTAGCACAAAGTATATCTACCCTGGGAATATTGTACATTGTTCTTCCCCTGGCATCTATAATCAATGGGATCAAGACATGGTCCTATGAAGTCTGATTAAAGTACACAGATCTTTTAACTCTCACAATAAAGGCCATGTAAAGATTAAATGGGCATTGATAAAGTGCAGAAGGGCTTACCCACTCACTCCCTAGGTTCTGGAGTCACAGTACTTCTCATCGACCTCACAGGGAAATTAAAGACCTACTTTATAAACATGGGCTAAACAAACAGAATCTTACCTAAAAGATGATACAGAAATGCACTACTTCAAAAAGGATCTGGAAGAATTCATGAGTAATAAATGTACCCCTAATTAATAAAGGCAACTAGGGCTACTTGAAACACATCCCTGAAGATGCATGTGATGCACTCTTTTCCTTGGTAGCCCTCCTTGGGACAAAAATCCTGGCTTGGTGAACCTGGTTGTTTAATCTATAAGATACTCCCAAGGCTCTTAATATCTAATGATGGAATTATTCAGACCAAGAACAAGCTGCTAAAAAGTCAAAACCCACAACTTTTCTCAAAGTTCTGGACAAGTGACAACCTCATCCTTATTCTCCCTGGCTCCAGCAGTGCTGAGAGCCCTTCTCACTGCTCTCCTTTTCCTTCCCCCTCCCCCAAATTCCCAAAGGCCTACCAAGGCCAGATGTGAAAAGAGGTGAGACACAGATGTAAACATAAATTCTTCCCTCTGTTACCATGATTGCTTGGCCATGCATTCCCCCACCCATGTCAAGTGCACAGTTCACTCAGAAAAATCAAGGGCACATGGTGTTGACATTGCTCAGGCTCCAGAAATGGAGCTGGGAGTGCAGGTAATACATTCAGGATGCCCACTCAGGTCGTGCAGCTCAAGGAATGGAGTTGGTTTGCTTGTGTGACTTTAGGGGAATTAATGTTGATTTCTAGTCAGAGTCTGAATAGAGGGCAGCAGGAGAAGGCAAGGGTGGGATATAAAGGAAAGTCAAGGAAGGTAATAACACTGACCTGGAGTCAGGGAGAAGTGACTTCACCTACTGATTCCATCATAACTGCATGACTTGAGGTCAGTCACTTGACCTCTTTAGATCTCACTTTTCTCCAGTGTTAAAAGACAGAGTGGGAAGGTTCTGGCTACTGCAAGACTTCAAGATTCAGCCTGTCTTCAGAAAAAAATGCTTTGAAATGCTGTAGTACAAATGCCAGTTTGTATATGTCCAATCTAGTTAAACTGTTACTAGACAGATGCACTCTCCAGAAAAATTATTGGATGTTTCTTACAGGTGCTGTCAATGCTCCCCTCTCATGATATCAGTCCTGTTACTGTGCTTGCTTGTCCTGGTCCTTCACCCTCAATCCCCACTCTCAGTGTGATTAACAACTCCTCAGCTGGTCTCTTTGCAGCTCCCAGTGACCACCCAGAAGGCATCTCCCAAGACCATGATTCTTGGAGCACAGTGATCCTGATGCCACTTTCTGCTGCTTTGTTCCTAATTCACCTGGTGTTGAGTTCAGAGCACAGCCTTGGGAGAGAACCAACAAAACAAGGACTTGCCAAGAAGCCAAGCCTTCACATGCCATCTCAACAGCAAAAAATTAATTCCTGCTTTTTACAGGATAAACTCAATCAGTTTTCAAATAACTTTCCCCAGGCTGTCTAACTACATGACAAGAGAAAAACAAAATTGTTTTCAGGATTTTTTTTTAATCAAGAAAATTGGGTTCTTAGTTCTAAAAACGATATGGTTAGAATTAGTGCTAAGACAAATATAGACAAATATAACCATTTTTTCTCTGATTAGTACAAATGCCACCCAGTCAACAATAGAAGAATTACACAATCAAGATTTAATGATGATGATGATGATGATGATGATGATGTTGATGATGATGATGATAATGGTGATGTTGTAATTCATTGAGCAATTACCATGTACTCTTCTAAGCACTTTACATGTACTAACTTATTTGTCCTCGCCCAAGCCCTGTGAAATAGCTACTATTATTATCTTCATTTCATAAATGAGTAAGTTGGGGCTCAGATAGGTTAAGCAATTTGCTCAAGGTAACACAGCTAGTGAGTGCCAAAGTTATGTTTCTAACAGAGACAGTGGTTCAAGGAACTGTCTTTGCTGTATTTATTTTCTTTTGGCATGTACCTAATTATCCAATGTTTATTGAGCTCTTTCTATGTGCTAGGCACTCACCTCATAAAGCATTTTGTCTGGCAGGAGAGACACAAATTAAGCAAATGATTACACAAATGAGTATTTGAATTATGATTATAATTAACACAATAAAGAAGAAGCTCTGAGTGCTTCTTGGAAAAACTATAATGGAGAGAATGGATCTCTGGCACAGGGTCAGGGAGGGCTCCCTGAGAAAGGGATGTTTAAGCTGAAAGTTGAAGGATACAAAGCAGGGAAAGAAACCTATGCCACATCAAGGAACAGCATGTTCAGGGCAAAGGCCCTGAGTCAGGAAATAACTCAGCATTTGAAAGACTAAAATGATGAGATGGTGGGGTCAGCTAAAAAGGGGATCAGAGGAGAGCAGGGCAGGAGACCAGCTGTGCGGACCTTCGTGAGCCAAAATCAACCGTCCTAAGAGCTCTAGGTAGTGCTCTTGGTTATTCTCCATCTGACCCTCCAGATCTACCCTTTATCTTCCTCACCCTGCCCTGGGCCTCACAAGGTTGAACTGGATGGTCTATGTCAATAAGTTCCATTATCCTCTGGCCTCCAGTTGAGTTCAACCCATGGAAAACACATGTAAATGATCAGAGGACAGGCAGGGAGTGAGGTCTGAATATCTGCTCCCCGCTCCCTCTGTGCGGGTTGTGGCCACCATGTTGTTCTATATGAAGCCATAGATTTTGTTAGGTGGCACAATTTTTTAACCACAGTAGTGTTTCTCCATCTTTTGTTTATTATCATGCCCACTAAGTAATATTTTAAGACATTTTATTTCCCTAATCACTTACCAGTGAAATCTGTTTATATATTGCACATATGTGTTGATGTACTCTGTGTATACCTGTGCTCTCTATGCAGAAAAATAATTTTTTCACACCCCCAGCCTCAACCAATTTTTTCCCCCTTGGGAGTGATGTCACCCCAATTGAGAATGCCTGAGTTACAGCTACTCCGTTGCATTGGCCCTTCAGTCTAGGGCTGGTGATGGCTCCCACTGTCACTATCCTAGGGGGGCACCACCATTCCTTGCTGAATTCCCTTACCCCTCCCCCACTCTTGTGAATAACCCCTGTATTGAACTCTCTGTTTACCATTTCAGTGAGCCATCTTCTTCCTTCCAGAATGCTGACTGGTGGGCAGCTATTAAACATCTATAAGGAGGAGATTGGCATTGTCAGATTTGCACATTAAAAAATGTTGGAATTGTGTGAAGAATGCACTGAAATAAGTGACCAATTCCAAGGCTAATAACATGGTGACAATGGTAAGCAATAGTAGTCTAGTTACTGGGTATATTTTCCAATTTTATCCAAATGATTGGTGGCACTATATTAAAACTCATATCTCTGTGTCAAGGCCAACAGTAATGACCACTTGAAGGAAAACCATTATGAGAAAATCTGCCAATTCTGATTATTTTGTAAGTGTTTGTAAAACTTACAAGGAGGCTGGGGAAGGAAGCATAAGAAGTTTTCACACCATTTGAGAGTCATGCTCAAAAAAAGAACAGGTTTAAGGTTGGTTCTGTCTAGATGCAGGGTCATAAACCAAATTGATTTTCAATCTCTTTAGGGCTCAAAGCCAGTCATAGTAGGAGCCACAATTTACTTAATGTCCCCAGTACTCTATGAAGCAGTCTGAATATATAATCTCGTTAATCACCCTAATAGGCCTGCAAGATTTGTCACTTTTCCCCTTCAGAGATGAATAAACCAAGATTCAAATAATTAGGTAACATTCCTAAAGTCAACCATATAGTGTACAGATGGTGCTTTCTATTATTTAAAAGTTGATTCATATTATCTACCAAACAACACTGAACTCAACATTATCCTGTCTATGAAAAGAACATAGTTGGCAAATAAATATCATTCCTCATTCCAGTTCCGTCAGATTGAAAGTGACTGCCTCAAGCACTGCATTAAGAATTCTAAGATGAACGAGGGCAAGTGGGAAATATTGATATAATTGATTAGTGATGTCTTTAGCAGATAAGAGAAAGGTAAATGGGGGCATCTATGCCACTTATCTTTCATCCTTCGCAGACTTCTGCTATCAAGGAGATATAAAAGTCTAGACCTCCCAGGTCATGCTCTGCACCCCACCCTTGCAGGCTGCAGCTTGCAATGACTGTTCTCATGGTGCTCGGTCTACCTGAAAGTGTGGTGCTGTATTTTCAAACTGGATTTTTATTTCTATTAATCTACAACTTGAGCCAATGAGCCCATTAAAATAAGGTGTGGGAAAAATCCTCTTTCGTTACCTGTCATACATTTAGCATGCTGACATCTCCAAGATTCCAGGAGCTATTTTCACATCATCTCACTGGGTCAAGATGTGAACTCAGTTCTCTGGCATCTTCCCTGCTGTCCTCCTCTGCATAGGTTTTAAGATCTTCTGTGGAATAAAGATTAGAGAGACAAACACTCAAATGTACAATTACCCATGAAAGCAAGATAGGATTCTAGAGGGTGGTAATAATTTTTCTGGCACAGGGCCATGAAACCACCAATAATGTAGAACAGAACCATGAGCTCCTCGAGTAGAGCTGGCCCTCAAGAAGAAAAGTCACAAACATTTCATTTAAGCTAAATTAAATGATCTATGAACATATCTAGCAAATCATGAAACATTGATATACTATATATTCATTTTTTCATCCATTAAGGGTGTGATGAAGACAAAGTAATAGGAGACAGAGTGTCAATTCCAGATTGCAACTGGGCCAACAGGTCATTCACAAACAGAAAGAAAGTAGAAGGAAATACAAGAGCAATGATGACCACAACCTCATCCTGGCCAGTTGAATTACAACAATCAGAGTAAATGAGGATTATGGCAGGCTATGCTGGTTATAGGGGTCTCCACAGAGGGAACAAAGGCTGCTCTGAGATCTGAGCATGGGCAGATGTTAACTTTGTTCTGCTGAGACAACTTTACTACAAAGTTCCTCCTAAATCTCAAAATGTATCAAGGGTGAACCAAACACACAGTAGCCAATAAGTTCCTAAAACATCAGGGCTCAGACTAATTTAACAATAAAATGAGTAGGGCACAGTTCCCACCTCAGTAGTTGATGTAAGTGATCGAGGAGTGGATACGGGGCCTACGACCTGGTAAATACTCAATAAACATTAGCTATTATTACTATTATTATTTCTGGTATAATATTTTGATGTTCATAATGATGATTATTCAGGTTCTAATATCATTAACAAACATTGGAGCCACTCAGATTATGAAATGTCCTGCTTTCAACCACATTTTCTGGTTTCTTCCCTATAACTGCTCTTTGCGAAGATGTGCGTATCGCTATCCCCATTCTACATGTAAGAAAAGTGAAGCTCAAAGAGTTAAAGTGGACTCAAGTCTGGTCTCTCTGCTGCCAGAGACTTTTCTGTTAATTATCACTTGATGGAAAAGCAGGGCATTACTAACTTATGCAGCCCCAACCCATACTTCTGGGGGTTTATTTCTCCACAGGATTTGGATTTACTAGGATAACCCAAGCAAGATTTAGAGTTTTAAATGGCCCATGTTGGTCTTCTGGATTTCTCCTGTCTTTTCCTAATCTCACCTGGTGATCGAGAGCAGTGGAACAGATTGCTGGAGCTCAAACTCTGTCACTTGCTCAAACTGAGCAAGTGACTGAATTCTCACTGTCTGTTCCCTCACCTCTAGAGAGAAGAACAACTGTAATAATGAAAGCCATCACTCCCCGGGACTACTTTCTCTGAGGTGGAGGTGGAGGCACTCTTCTGTGCCACACATTTTCCCCTGTTTTTCTTTCCCTGGTTGTCAAGCTGTCTCCGATTTTAACCCCAAAACCCCACCGACTCAGGGAACCCAACATCCGTTGAACCCACAGCTGCTGAGGGCTCACATACGATCTGCCTTTGTGGTGCCCTGTCCCATACCGTCAGTGAGTTAGAAAGTTTGGAACAACCGCAACAGACATACAACAACTTCTCCAGCCTCCCAGTCGCATTCTTTACCTTTTTCATTTATTCTACAACCTCAGAGTATTGGTTTCCAGCTCCTGCCCTGGTCCCTCTGACCTCATAACCTTCCAGTCCTCAGCTTCCTTCCCCACCCCACCCACCACAGTGGTTTTTCTCTCCTCCTGGCTTGGCTGTGCCTCATTCCTTGCCTTGTCTGCTTCAACCCTCTCTCTCTTCTGACTTTACTTCTCCAAGGGGTGGGCACCAAGGGCATTGAGCTGGTGGACAGTGAGGGTACTTGGAAGGAATGGTTCTCGGGTGGGCCACAGTTTCTCACATCCATACAGCTGTGAGCCCCAGGGGTGAGTTGGAAAGAGGACTGTGCAAGTGCAAGGTCGGTTCTGTCTTTATTTAAAATTTTCATAATGTGATCATCACAAATTATATTTAAATATCATTTATCAGGGTAATTTGAGAGTGCTCTCTTAAATTTTTCACCACTGGAGCTAGGCGTCTTGCTAGCCTTGCCCTAGTCCTCCTGTGTACTACTAGCCTTCTAAACATAAACTGGTGATTACTCTCTGGGCTCCAGTTTCCCATCTGTAGAATGGGCATTATTCGCTCTCCCACTCAAGGTTACTCTTGGGATTAGATGAGGGGACACACCTGTAAACTTAGCACAATGTCCAAAGCATTGTCAGTAGCCCCAGAAATGTGATTATTATCACACGCAGAAGTGGAATCAGCATGGCCGTGTTCTGCCTCATATTGAGATCCTCTTCAGAAAACTCCTTTTCAAGCTTCTCTCCCTTCCTCCTCCACCTTCCACTCAGGGTACGTCACCCCAAAAACCACTGCAGACACCTAGCAACATGTCAACAGAACTGAAAATTCTCCAAATGAAATTTTCACATTGACTAAAATTGCCATGCATGTGATGCATATGGCAAAGCCTGAAAAAGTAAACCAAAGAAAAGATGCTCTACCTTTAAAAATCACACTTTTAATCTGTACCTTTGAAATGAAAAAACTTTCCATTAAAATCAGTGTGTTGAAAATTCACTGAAAGTAAAGGAATAGCAGTGACAGCCAAAGGGTGGTTCTAAAAAGACCATTAAAAAGACTTTAGAGTGAAGACATGGCAGTGGAGGTGGAGGGTTGCAGGAAGCAATGGGAAGTGAATCCCAGAACACCTACATCCTGGGAATAGTAAAAGCAATTTGACTATCAGCTTTCAATGTAACTTCCCATCGTGAGAAGACCTTTTACCTGTCAGTCAGTCAGCTGAGAGAGTTTCCAACTATTATTTCCCACTATTTTCCCCACTTGAAGGGAAGTTTAATCCATATGTTTCTGATTCATTTACACCTGACTCATCACAATGTTTTACTGAGAAAGCTTTCGAAGAGTCAGAAAAACTACTATCTTTCTTTCATTTTCTTGTTCCACCTCCTCAATTCCCACCTCCCTTACTGTGCGGACCTGGACTTTTCCTGTGACCAGCCATAAATCACCTCCACTCCAGAGGCTGCAGCTGAATCCCCTGCTCCCAGCCCAGCATATTTCTATGGGTTTGCAATTTGGCAAACACAGGTTCTTTCATCCCTATAAAATGGAAATCCAAACATATCTTTTGTAGAAACCCCACACCTATCAGCCCCCCTCCTGCTTACTACCCTCTGCCCTGCTACAGCCATCAGGCTGATATGAAATAAAACAGATGTGCTCAAAAAGGCACTGTGCTCACTAGTCCTTCCCACCCCACCACCCACAGCACCCACTGCCCACTCAGTGACTTCCATGATGCTGGGGAGAAAACATTGGTGCTCAGGGCTTCTCCACTGCTGGTTCCTGGTGAATGTCCACTGGCTGCACATGCCTTGCTTGGTCTGCAGGGTCAAACGACAGCTGCCAAAAGGTTAAAAACAAAGTTCAGCCCCAAAGCTCTTATAGTAGTTGGTATAGGAGGGTCAAGGATAGAAAGACATAAGATCACATTAAAATGGACATTTTAAAGCCTGCAATTTGTGGCAGTCAGAACTCATTTACTCAGCTAATGTCTTATTTAAAACTAGTTGAGTGTGTGTGTGTTTGATTGTTTTTTAACTGTGTTCTCAAAGATCCTTTAACATATCATATACATACCCTTCCAGGAATAAGTTATCAGTTTCACGGTTTGGCCATTAAACTGAGAAAAACAAGTCATTTGTAAACCCAATACAATTCATAAGTTCCCAGTTATAAAGTAATCCCTAGGATCCACTCCCAAACCCTGGGGACAGCTCAGTACGACCAGTTTTTGGTGATCTGGCGATGAAAGATATATTATTGAAATCCAGAAAACCTTGGGAAAAAATGTATAGCAAAACTATCTAAATCGAAATGAAATGCAGATCACTTGGCTGCCATCAGAAGTTTCTTTCTTCCTTCCTTCCTTTTTTTTCCCCCAAAACAATTCCATATAAATGTCTTAAGGCTTAGGACACGCAATTAAAAGATTTATATGTAGACTAGAAGCAAAACAATTGTATGGGTTTCAGGGTCTGTGGCATTTTTGAGATGGATTGGAGAGGCTTGTGGAGGACACAGACTGACATATGACCCCTTTCCTCTGCCCCACCAGCCAGCCGTTCTCTGGGTGCCACTCTGAGAACTCATTTTCCCAAGCTGTCTAAGCCTGTCCTGCTCTCCCATATGACTAGAATTACTAGAATGTCCACTATGTACTGTGGTTGGTGAAAGCTACCTTGTCCTGAGTGACATTTTTCATTAAGTAACACCATTTGAGGCATGTTTGGGGAAAGAAACCCTATGGGAAAGTCAGATAGCTTAAGAAGACAAAAGAGGCTCTGTCTGGCACAATGATACAGTTATTGTAGGATTTCACACTTTCAGCTCAACTCCCAAGTCCTTCTGCAAGCCAGACTTATGATTGCAGTCTGACTGTCCCCCTTCCAACTCAAACAGGAAGATCTCCAGATTCAAGAAGGATTTCACTTACGATCACAGAATTTTGCCTGTGAAAAGGACACAGGCTCGTGTCTAATGGCTGCGAGAGAAGACAATGTTATTCATTAGGATTACCAAACCAGGAACAAGATTAGTAGTTTTTCTTCTAATTGCTTCCCCTTTCTCATCTGCCAGAATTAGTACTGCAAATATATTAGCTCCTTCACCCTGGCCATTCTTTTCCTTGACACCACCTCCATTATTAAACAGCTCCCCAGAATTTTGTAATGAAACCCGGATGTGGAGTATATTCCTTCTGAAAGGAGATGTTATTAACAGAGAAATGGACCCTGACTAGTTCGGTGTCTGCAGAAAGAAAAGTCGGATGTGATTCAGTGGACATTTTTTCAGAACACTCTGTTAATGACAGATGGAAACATATGTTTTTTATAAATTTCTCATTCCAAAACAAAGACTGACAGTAAAGCCCAGGGCTTTGATATTTATATAAACTGTTAAGTGGTTCACTGGAGAAAGTACATTTCAATTAGCATGTCACTGCTCATCATGTGGGCTTCAAGAAAGGCATTCTGATTAAGCTGGCTGCTTAGCATTACATCAAAAGTTGGGGCTTACCTTAGAGCTATTCTCTTCAAGGCCAATGGCGTCACCTGACGCTGACCTGAATTTTCTGAGTTTTTATTTAAAATCAAATTACACATTCGAGATCTACTTTAAATCACGTGAATTACAGAAACCACTTTGTTTTAGTTCAATAGACATTGGTTAAGCAACTGCTAGGTGGCAGGCCTCCGGCTAAGTGATATAAAGAAGCACCATGAGTAAGGCCATGGTAAGTCCTGTCTTCTCAAACGCTGTGATCTGGAATGATTCTTAGGGTAAATGATATTGCTTATCAAATATTCAAAGATCTATTTCTGGTTATTAGTTTTTGTAGAGGAAGAAGAAATGAGCAGTTGTCAAAACCAGTTGAAAATAAACTTTGCGTTTGCTTGTGGCTTTATAAAACTACAATGTAACATCTTCAAATAAAATATTTTCTTTTTCAGAACCTCTTCCCATTCATCTTTTAAGGCTGAGAATATGTTCATAAACTATAGATGGAACAACAACTCATCACTTAAAAATCATGCTGTTAGCTGTGTTTTTCCCCCTCTCCTTTTATGTACTCTGCTGCCGCCCTTAGGACAACATTATAAGTTATGAAGTTTTCAGCTGGGCACTTTTTTTTTTTTTGATGTGTCACTCTTTGCATCTCATTAGCTCATGCAGACATCCTTAAGATTGACGGTACAATTTTGTGCAATTTAATCCAGGGGAACATGCCAAGCTCTCCCAGTTGAAGAGTCCAGGAAAGACGAGGACACCAAATTCGTTCTTCTTATCTACCCAATTTAGTAGCCATTTGTCACCGTCAATTAGTCAAATGTGAAATAAATTACCCATGGCTTGAGTTAGGGAACAAAGTCTGAATGGCAGCAAAAAAGAAAACAATTGGTTCATGTGGGAAATGTGAGGTAAGTAGGTGGTATGGTTAGAAGACACAGGGCAAGACTACACCAAAAATATCTCTGACTCATGTCTGAAATTCTGCCATTGTGATTCATTCCTTTGTGTTAAACATCACTTTCTTCCTACAGTTGTCTTTAAAATATCCACAGTCCAACAAAGGGTAACAAAATAAGTGCATGATTCAACCAACATATGTTTATTGAGCCTTTTCTATAAATCAAGCTTGACATTAAAAAAAAATAACATGTCATTGCCTACAAAGAGCTCACCATCTAGCTCAACTCAAGTAGTTTCATACTTTAGAAGACACTCACCTGATACCTCACCCCTTTAATTACTGCCCTCCTCACTCCTGTTTCTTACTCAAGTTTATTAAAAGCAGGATTTACTTTCACTAACTCTACTCCCATGCACTCCATTAATTTCTCACCTCCAGTCTCCTGTCCCCACCAGTCCTGTGAATAAAGTCACTGAAACTTCCTCTCAACCAAATTCAAAAATCACTTTTTCCCTATTCATATTTTAGGTAACTTTTCTAGAGAAGCCGACTTTTCCAAACACCTCTTTCTTAAAACTCTATTCTCTTAATCATTTATACTAACCCCTGTTCCTCTGCCTTTCTTTTAAATGCTGGTGGACTTTTGGGTTCAGTTCTTTGTCCTTCTGCCGTTACTCTACCAGTGATTCTCAAATGGGGCAATTGTATCTCTTGGGGACGTTTTGAAATTTCTGGAGACATTTTTGATAGTCACAACTGGATAGGGGGGATGCTATTGGCACTGGATATAGGCCAGGGAATTAAACATCCTACAAAGCATAAGAAAGTCCCCCAAAACAAACAAACAAAGAAGCTCTTCCATCCAAAATATCAACAGTGTCAAAAACAAAGAAACCCTGTTGAATATTATCTCTGGGTAAGATGACTCACACACACGGCTTCCACTACTAACTCCTATGCAGACATTACTGGAATTATTTTTTTAAACAGGATGAAGAGAACAGAAGCCCAGAGTTACCATATGGGTCGATACCCAATGGACTATAGTCATCTGCACCTGTGGGCCCCACAGCACTTGGAATTAAATCGGGCCACGGTGAGCTCATCTTTTTCTCTCACAAAACAACTCTTAGTTGATGATAGCATCAAGTATCCCAGATTTGAACCCTGTGAGTTAGCCTCAATTTTTCCCTTCTTTACCATCAAGTCTTTCTGATTCTACTTCCTAAAGAAATCTCAAAGCCACCCTATCCTTACCACCTCTATGACCACTGCCTTAGTTGAGAACCTCCTATTTACCATTTATACCCAAAATAGACTTAGAACTGACCTTCTGTCTGCACACTCACATTCCTGAAGGCCATCTTTTAAAATTATTTTTATTTTTCAATTACAGTTGGCATACAATATTATATTACTTTTCAGGTGTACACCCCAGTGATCAGACATTAAATTACTAAGTGATCATTTCAATAAGTTTCATACCCACCTGACACCATACATACTTGTTAGAATATTATTGACTATATCTCCCATGCTGCGCTTTACATCCTTATGACTATTTTATAGCTACCAACTTGTACTTCTTAATCCTTTCACCTTATTCAGCCCCCACAACCTCCTCCCATTTGGCAACCATCAAAATGTTCTTTGTATCTATGAGTTTGTTTATGTTCTGCTTGTTCATTTATTTTGTTTTTTAGATTCAATTGTTGAGAGATATGTATTTATGGCCATTTTATTGTTCATTTTGTATCTTTTTACTCCCTTTAAAAAAAAATACTCACCCAAGTGTAATTTTTTATTTATTTTAGAGAGGAAGGGGCGAGAGAGAAAGAAAGAAACATCAGTGTAAGAGAGAAGCATCATTGGTTGCCCTCCATAGAAGCCTCAGCCAGGGATCAGGGATCAAACCCACAACCTAGGTATGGTCCTGATCAGGAATCAAACCCACAACTTTTGGTGTATAGGAGATGCTCCAACCAATTGAACCACTCAGCCAGGGCTTTTTTTCTTCTTAAAGAAGGCCATTTAACATTCCATGGAATAATGGTTTTGTGGTGATGAAATCCTTTAGTTTTTTTTCTTGCCTGGGAAGTTCTTCTTCTGTTCTTCAGTTCTAACTGATAGTTTTTCTGGGTAGAGTAATCTTGGTTGTAGGTCCTTGCTTTTCATCGTTTTGAATATTTCATGCAATCCCTTCTGGCCTGTAAAGATTTAGTGACAGTATTATGGGAGCTCCCTTGTAGGTAACTAAACGATATTCTCCTGCTATTTTTAAGATTCCCTCTCTTTTTCCCTAACATTTGGGATTTTAGTTATTGTGTGTCTTGGTGTTGGTATCTTTGGGTTTGGTTTGCTTGGGATTCTCTGCACTTCCTGGACTTGTATGTCTATTTCCTTCACCAGGTTAGGGAAGTTTTCTGTCATTATTTTTTCAAATGTCTTTGATTTCCTGCTTTTTCATTTCTCTTTCCAGCACCCCTGTGATGTGAATGTTTGTATTTTTCAAGTTGTCATAGAGGTTCCTTATATTATCCTCATTTTTTTTTTCTTTTTTGCTGTTCTGAATGGGTGTTTTTTTCTTTCTTATATTCCAAATTGCTGTTTTGATTGTCAGCTTCATCTACTTTACTTTCAATTCCCTGTAAATGATTCTTCATTTCAGTTAGTGTATCCTTTATTTCTGACTGGTTCTTTTTTATGGTTTCCATGTCCTTTTTTATGCTGTTGAATTTCTAAGTTCATCTACTCTTCCCCTACGTTCATTGAACATCCTTTTAAAAAAACTTTATTGTTATTCTATTACAGTTGTGCCAATTTCCCCCCTCTTTGCCCTCCTCTGCCCAGCTTACCTCCACTCCTACAGTCAATCCCCACACTGTTGTCCATGTCCATGGGTCATTCATACATGTTCTTTGACTAGTCCTTTCCCCTTCTTTCCACCATTGTCCCCCTCCCTCATTGAGAATCCTTAAACCAGTGTTTTGAACTCTGCATCTAGGAAATTGTTTGTGTCTACTTTGTTTAGTTCTTTCTCTGTAGTATTGTTCTGTTCTTTCATTTGAAACATGTTTCCTTCTCTCCTAGTTTTGGCAGCTTCCTTGTGTTTGTTTCAATGTATCATGTAGAGCTTCTAAGTCTCCCAGGCTTGACAGAGTAACCTAAAGTAGTAGGTGTCATATAGGGTCCAGTGGCACAGTTGCCTCACTCATTCAAGCTGTGCCCAGCCCCCCACTGTGTGGGCTGTGTACATCCTCCTCTTGTAGTTGAGCCTTGATTGTTGTTGGCATGTCAGTGGGAAGGATTTACCCCCAAGTTGATTCACTGCAAGGAATGACCGTGACCACCATGGAGGATCAGCTGTACAGGGTCCCACCCCACAGGGCAGGATTACTTCAGTGGGGCTCTGGTGCCCACCGAGTCTAGCCCCTGGATGTGTTTCTTGTGAAGGTGGTTGAGTGGTGCTTCAATGTGGTCTGAAGCTGTCCACTGGGTGCGCTAGCTTTGGGGTCTTCCAGAAAGTGCAGACCAAGGTCAGTCACTGCCTGTGTTCTGCTCAGCGCCACCCAGCATGAACTACAAGGCAATCTGCAGGTGGCTGTTACTTGTACTGAGCTTAGGGATACACAGGAGATTCCAGGCTGTGAACCAAAGCCAGCTGCTGCTATTGTTAGACCTGGGTCACTTAGTAAGAGAGAGGGAGTGCACAGAGACCAGATACTGTTTGTTTGAGGCATTTTAGGATAGTCTGAAGCATGAACCAAAGCAGACCATTGATATGGAAAAGTCACTGGAAACTTGGATGCATCCTCATGTTTTGTGCGGCAGTGTCTCAAGGAATCACCGGTGATAAGCAGGTTGATGGAGATATGGTACCCATTTTGCTGGATGTATGAGGGAAGGTCTCAGAAAAGAAACAGTGGCCTCTGCCTCCACTTCTTTCTGGGAGAAAGATGTTCCTCCTGCTTTCATCCTATCTCTAGTGCCTTTTGAGCTGCTGCCTCAGTGGTGGAGCACAGAGTGAGTTAATCTGAGTAAGAACATGTGTGGGTCCTTTAAGAGGAACTATATGGGACACCAACAACATTCCATGTCACTCAGTCACAATCCCCCTGGTTTTTACAGCCAGAAGTTATGGGGACTTCTTGGCACTGGTACCCTGGACTGGGGTGCCTGGTGTGGGGTTGGGACCTCTCAATCTTCACAGGGTACCTCTGTAGCCAAGATACCCCACATGATTTTTATCTGCCACTCTTGGGTGTGGGACCAGCCCACTCCTCATTTCTGCTCCTCCTACCAGTCTCAATGTGGCTCCCTCTTTGTATCCTTAGTTGTAAGATTTCCATTCAGTTAGATTTCAGGAGGCTCTGAATGATGATTTATAGTTTTGCTGTAATTCTGATGTGGTTGTGGGTAGCTGCAAGTACCACATTTACCTACACCCCCATCTTGACCAGAAACCCTGCAGTCCATCCTTTAAAAAATGACTGAAAGGCTTTCCTATACTGTCTTCTCTGAGTCTTCTACCCTTTCATAACTACCCCCATTTGTCTTCACATGTGTTTAATTGCAATAATAGCAATGACTAATATTCATTTAGCTCCAAACCCTATACTCAAATTAATCACCTGCTACTAGCTCCTTTGCCCTCATACTTATAAAATTGTACATATTCCTATAACGGAGGATTAATTGAACATATAATGTATAATAAAGGACAAATTTAATATAGACTGATTTATTCTCAAGTACAAATAGTCCTTGTTTAAACCTCTATTAAAGCACTTACAAAGCTGTATTTTTTGTTTAATTCACTTGAAGTCAATTTCACAAATATTTGATACATAATAAACATGTGCCCTTGCTGGTATGGCTCAGTGGACTGAGAACCAGCCTGTGGACTGAAAAGTTGCCAGTTTAATTTGCAGTCAAGGTATGTGCCCAGGTTGTGGACCAGATCCCTAGTTAGGGGCATGTGAGAGGCAACCAAGCAATGTATCTCTCATGCATTGATGTCCTCTCTCTCTTTCTCCCTCCCTTTCTCTCTCTAAAAATAAATAAATAAAATGTTCTTAAAATATGAAAAATAAAAAAAATTTAAAAAATAAAATAAACATGTACATATATATAATATTACACAGCAAATGTATTACCTGAGGTTGACACAAAGAGCATGTAGCATTCTTACCTTGATGGAATGGCTCCCAAACTTCATCAACTTTTAAGTGTTTCTGAAGACCACTCTAGGCTCTAAACAAACAATTCAAACTCTCAATTTTCTCACTTGTAAAGTAAAAATAATAGTTGTCTATACTTCCTATCTTTAATTACTCTCCTCCTATCACCTCTTGATCCCACCCCAAGCAGGCTTCCATCCTCTCTCTACCACCCTTGTCAAGGCTATGTTATTAATCCTATAGTCTCCATTTTACCTGATTTAGCAGCAGCATTTGACCTAAATGTCACACCTCCTAAATGGCAGGGATACAAGATAGAGAGAAGCTGCATTGTACTCACTATACTTTACATGAGCAAGAAACAAACTTTTATTGTGTCACACCACTGAGGTTTCAGATTATGGTAGGCAGTCTAATGGCTGCCCTGAAATGATCACACCCTCATCTCCTGGGCCCTTTGAATATATTTCCTGAAATGATAAAATGAATTTTTACATATGTGATTAAGGATATGGACTTTGAGATGGGGAGGCTATTCTGGGTTATCTGGTGGGGTCAAGTCTAATTACAGGAGACATTTTCTGGGAAACCAGAGAAATTTTCCCAGGTAGATCAGAGAGACACAATGTGAAAAGGGTTCAACAAGCTATTGACACTTTGAAGATGAATAAAAAGGGCCATAAGCCGATGAATGCAGAAGTCTCTAGAAGCTGGCTACAGTAAACTGCAAAAAAGCAACCTGGGACCTGTAACCACAAGGCATTAGATTTTACCAACAATGTGAAAAAGTAAGAACATTCTGCCTTAGGATCTCCCCAAAGGATCCCAGCCCTGCCAGCACCTCAATTTAAGCCTGGTCAGGACTGTGTCAGACTTCTGAACCACAAAACGGTAAGATAATAAATTTGTGTTGTCTTAAGCCAATAAATTTGTGGTAATTTATTATGAGAATAAAGACTGATATACAAGGTAGTTTTCTTACAGTAGCATATCTCTGCCTATGCTGACTAATGCATACATGTAAAGCATTGAAGCACATAGTAAAACATTCAGTAAACCTTATCTATAGCAATTACCTTTATTGTATAGGTTAACTGTTTCATGCAACCAGCCCCACATGAAAAACGACAGTGGGTTTCACTGAATAGATATTTCAGATATTTCAGGATAATTCTGGTATTGATTGAATGGCAAAAGGTGATGAAAGTCTCCTAAAAGAGTCAGATTCTAATTTTGAGTGTAGACAAAGTAGAGTGGTTCTTGTTACTTCACCAGTATCAAACTTGACAGTTTAGGACAAGTAACAGCTACCCCATATCATCATAGCCCACCTTATAGGCTTTCCCAACAGGCCCTCTCTCTTAGCATGTATCAGCAGCATAGATGCCCTGGAGACCACAGATAAGAAAAAGTGAATAAACAGTAAATATAGGCTATAACAATGTCAATTCTGACTTGGAATTCCTAAGGGGAGAGTTAGATTGCATATGCAAGGTCTTATTTCGCTGAAGTTCAGGGAAAAAAATATCCAGGAATGCTAAAAAGAAGTCCTAGACTGCTTCAGGGACTAGTGATAATAGAGGCCAGATTTAATTAGTCCTGGCTACCTGACCTGCCCAATACCCCTCTTCTCACCTGTGGGCAGGCCTGTGGAGGTGAGTCAAACAAACTCTTCCACCAAAATCTGGCCCTTAGTTAAATAAACGGCAAGGAAGACACAACCCTAAGGGAAGGTTACTAGTCTTGACTTCAGACATCACCTCACCATAGAGATGTGCTGGTGCATAAAATGCTCTGAGCTCAAGTCAGGGCACCGGGATTCTCCTGGCTCTTCCACTAGGCCCTATTACATTTCCTTTAACACCAATTTCTTTATCTGTGAAGTGGACATAATAGTAGACTTCCCCACCAGCTGTACTGCTTATTGTGAAAATCCAATGAGAAAATCAATGTTTGCAGCTTTATGGTTCTAAGAAAGAAAGTACTGAAGTACAGGTTATTGGAAGAGAATCTCCAAGCCCTGGGGTGAGAGCAAGGGTAGGCATCATGAGGGGACCAATTTTATAGTACAACTCCAGGACCTGGGATAGATCTTCTGTTCCTCAAATTCTTCCCTTTCTTACTGGCTGCCATGGGAGACAGAAACACCTTTTCCATATTGACAGATGAGGCTTAAAGCATTAATCCTCCTGGGGGAAGGAGCACAGTGATTCATTTTTGCTAAGATTTAAATGGTAGACAAAGGTTGGTTTCCTAAAATCAATGCTGAATTAGGCAGAAGTACCTCAGTAGGTCTAGGTGATTTGCAGTGGGTGTATTACCCAGAAGAGGATGAAGAGGTAGACCTGCATACAAACACTCTGGCTTTTGTGCGAGAACCAATTCTGCCAGAATATCCAGGGTGAGATCAATCAGATTATGCCAACCATCCCAGCTGATGGAGCCAGCTAAGTAGATGTGCCCTTCCTCCATCATCTCACCAAGCTGGGCCATTAAAAAAGTTTAACAAGCTCCTATTTTTGGCCTGAACTATGCAAGTATCTCTGCTCATCTGAAAATCTACAAACCCCCTCTGGATATTCAATGCTATCCCTGATAGGACCAAAGGTTACCCTCAAAATGTAAGCCAGAAAACCTATGATACTTCTTAGGATTCATTGACAGTAACTGTCACTTCTTAGAAACACCTTCTATTTCAGCAAACAAGGTTTTGATCCTGCCTTAGCTAAGATTTTCAATATTGCTACCATAACAACAATAAATAACCCATAACTACTCAGTCTTGTTCTGCAACTATTTTCTGAGAATCTATCATATACCTAGGCCTTTGTTTCTAAAAGTGGGAGGGTTATAAAATGAATAAACTTTGATTTCTCCTGGTCAGGGATCTTGGTCTCTTGCTGGAGAAGCAGGAGTACTCATGGTATTCACAGAGACCACTCTGGGCAATGCAGAGTGGGACCAGTTCTGAACCACTCAGTGTGCTTATGTTTACAATGTATCTTTGTCTGGATTGATATTAGTAGCAAATTCACAACTATTTGCATGATTTTTCTTTCTTTTATCTGTGTCAGAAAAAAAGGCCAAATTTTATACCAAAATATACAAAAATTTAACTAGTGTTTCCCCTTGAGTGGTGCAACAAGAATGTTTTTCTTCTATTTTCTACTTTTGTATATTTTTCAAGTTGTTTTAACATATAATGGAAAAGATATGATCAATTTTATTTTTAAAATGACAAATGAAAGACAGTTACCCACATAGCTGTTTAATGTAGGAGGCCAATATGTACTCACCAGCAATGTGTTCCTTTACTTACAACAGTTGTATGAGGCTAAGCTCTGTTATGATCTCCGTTTTATCATATATGAAGGTTTGGAGGCATGCATGGGTTACATTTTTGTCCAAGTCCACACAACCAGTAAGTAATGGAGATGAGAAGTAAAATCAAGTAGGTTAGCCCTAGAACTTGCCCCTTCAGTCATTCTATTCTGCTGTACACATCTCCAATAAATAAGCAATCACATTTCCCCCGCAAAGTCTGTGATTCCTAAAAGCTCTTCCAAATCTTTCCTGAAATTTTTTTAAAAGAAAAAAAAGAAAGGAACCCACAGAGGAAACTAGCTCAGCTTCAACATATTCCTCAGCCACTTTCCCCATGGTTGTGCCTTAGACTAGGGAGTATACCCTGAATGACACAGTCTCCCAGAATGTGAAATTGTGACCCTTGAGGGCTATGAACTATGAAAGTTGACAGGAGCTGCTGAAGCAGACACAGCCTCCTAAGGAATCCAGGCACTAAAGTCAAGGTTTACAGTAAGTGATGAATACCAACCAGTGTTCTGACCTAAGCATAAGCTTTTGTGGAATTCATACTTCAGTGTCTTAAAATACTTCATGCATGAAATGCATATTTCTCTTATTTGAAAATTATTTTTAAAAACACATGGGCCACAGGCTTAAACATTTCCTCTATTTTCCACAACAGCTATAAAAAAGGGGGACTGAGACAGTTTGATGTGGTAAAATTTTTTCACCATACTTTCTACCCCTACTCTTTCATCCCAGACACAGCAGGGAATTATGGAAGGGTGAGAGAGGGAAATAAGCTTCCTTTTTGCATAGCTACCTTGCCTTGATGTGGGCCTGTCCATCATGGCAGAGACCAGGTGAGATTTTTAGGGAAGAGATCTTAAATCTTACCTCAACAGAGATTTCCTGTGAATGGAGACTAGTTGATGCTCTGAGGCAGCAACCCATGTTTATTTGAAGTTTAAGATTAAGCTAAACTTTTGCTAGCTGGAAGACTTGTTTCCCACTCTCAAATTCTCTCTCTGTTCATGTTGAAATGCTCCCAGAATCTGTCATTCCTGGGCCTCTTGATGCTGCAATACCTGCCTCAGCTTTTTACCCTCCCACCTGATTGGTAGCAATTCATTTTAGAGCCACCAGATGTATATTCATTTCTGCCAGAGAGCTTTGTTATGACAGAAGTATTAGGGGGAAGATGTAGACAGGGACTGACAGACAGAGAGAGACCTTGTTTTAAATATACTTTAAATTATATTTTATTGGTTATGCTATTACAGTTGTCTTGATTTTTCCCCCGTGTCCCCCTCTACCCCACTCCCTCAGGCAATTCCCCACGATTGTTCATGTCCATCGATCATGTGTGTAAGTTCTTTGGCTACTCCATTTCCTATACTGTACTTTACATCCCCATGGCTATTCTGTAACCACCTAATTGTACTTTTTAATTCCCTTACTGCTTCACCCATTTCCCTACATACCCCTCCCATCTGGAACCATCAAAACGCTCTCAGTATCCATGATTCTGTCTTTGATCTTCTTATTTGCTTGGCTTGGTTTTTAGATTCAACTGTTGATATATATATATATATTTTTTTTTTTTTGCCATTTTATTGTTCACGGTTTTCATCTTCTTTTTCTTCAATAAGTTCATTTAACATTTCACATATTAATGATTTGGTGATGATGAATGCCTTTAGTTTTTTTCTTGTCTGCAAGGCTCTTTATCTGCCCTTTGATTCTAAATGATAGATGTGCTGGATAGAGGAATCTTGGCTATAGGTCCCTGCTGTTCATGACTTTGCATATTTCTTGCCAATCCCTTCTAACTTGCAGTTTCTTTTGAGATATCAGCTGATGGTCTTATGGGAGCTTCAGTATGGGTAACTATCTGCTTTTCTCTTGCTGCTTTTAAGATTCTCTCTTAATCTTTAACCTTTGGCATTTTAAGTATGATGTGTCTTGGACTGGACTTCTTTGCATCCATCTTGTTTGGGACTCTCTGTGCTTCCTGGACTTGCATGTCTATTTCCTTCACCAAATTAGGGAGGTTTTCTTTCACTATTTTTTCAGATAGATTTCCAATCTCTTTCTCTTTCTCTTTCCCTTCTGGCACCCCTATGATGCAAATGTTGGACTTCTGGAAGTTGTCCCAGAGGCTGTTTACACTACCCTCATTTTTGGGGATTCTTTTTTCTTCTTCTTATTCTGATTGGTTGTCTTTTGCTTTCTTATACTCCATATCTTTGATTTGATTCTCAGCCTCACTCTACTGCTATTTCCTTGTAAATTGTTCTTCATTTCAATTAGTGTGTCCTTCATTTCTGACTGGATCTTTTTTATACTGCAGAGGTATGCACTAATTTCCTTGAGCATCCTTGTCACCAGTGTTTTGAACTCTGCACTTGATAGATTGCTTATTTCCATTTCCTTGCGTTCTTTTTCTGGGGTTTTGATCTGCTTTTTCATTTGGGCCATGTTTCTTTGTCTCCTCATTTTGTCAGCCTCTTTATATTTGTTTCTATGTATTAGGTAGAGCTGCTATGACTCCCTGTATTGGTAGCATGGCCTAACATAGTAGGTATCCTGTAGGGTCCAGTGGCAGAGCCTCCCCTATCACCCAAGCTGTGTACTTGAGGTGTGCCCTCATGTGGGCTGAGTACACCCTCCTCTTATAGTTGAGCCTTGATTGCTCTTAGCAGATCAATGGGAGGGATTTACACAGACCAGTCAGCTGCAAGGATTGGCTATAACAACTTAGCACAAATGTCTGCTCTCCATGGAGGATTAGCTATGCAGGGGCATGCTGGTGGTGCTCCAACGTGGTCTACAGTTGTCCACTGATGGAGCTTGTCCTGGGGTTTCCCAGGTGGTGCAGTCCAAGGTCAGTCCCCACCTGTGTTTTGCCTGGGGTCACCCTGCCTGAATTATTAAATAATCTGAGAAAGCTGCTACTTGTGCTGGGCTTGGAGATTCACAGGTGAAGCCAAACTGTGAATCTAGGTCAGCTGCTGTTAGTATCAGTTCTGGAGCTCACCGAGGCCAGTTCTTGCCTGTTTGCTAGGACTTAGGAAGTTGTGAAGCATGAGGCAAGACCAGCATTCATATGGAAAAGCAGTTCTGGTGGGGTAGAGTCTCTGGAGACCTCCTATGTGGGGCAAACAATGTTAGCCAGGTTTACAGAGTCTCAGATATGGCACCAGCTTGCCGGTTCTGTGGAGCAGGGTGGTTTAAAAAAGGGACAATGGCCTCTGCTCATCTTGGTGCCAGACACTTCAGTTTCTCCCTGCATAACCCTGATGCCTTTCAAGCTGCTGCCCCAGTGCTGGAGCTCAGAGTGAGTGAGTCTGAGTAGAGGAGTCCAGGTATTGGTTTTTTAAGAGGAATTGCTTAGGGCGCCAGAATTTTCTTCCACCAACTCAACCTCCTTTGATTTTTGCAGCCAGAAGTTGTGGGGACTTATATTCTTGGCACTGAAACCCTGAGCTGGGGTGGGGGGTCTGGTGAGAAGCTGGGACTCCTGGCTCCCAAGATATCCCTCCTGAATTTTTATCCACTACATATGGGTGAGGGATCAGCCTGTTCTGCATCTGCACCCCTCCTACCAGTCTGGATGGATGTGGTTTCTTTAATTCCTTAGTTGTCAGACTTTCATTCAACTTGATTTCTGATGATTCTGATGGCTGTTCTATATTTTAGATGTAAGTTTGATGTGGTAGTGTGAAGAGGTGAGCCATGTGCCTATGTCGCCATCTTGACTGGCAGTCCCAAGACTTCTTGACTTAATTTTGAAATTGTCTTGTGAGTAGATGGATTGCCTACTTGTTAACTAGTCTTCCATGCAGTAAAGATGCCATCTCTCTGATGAAAGAAAGGTATGACCAGAGATATGAAGATGTGAGGCCAGAGACCACAGTGTGCAATGGTTCATATGTCAGATGGAACAGAGGACTGAAGGTATAAAAATACAAGAAACTTTCTTCATAAGATAAATCTTAATTCATCCAAGTATGCTATAAGGAGAGTATTTTTGTCTAGGGTGAGGTCAGCAGGCTATTAAGGTGGCTGCTTTTTTTCCCCACGATACTCTTTGTTCTTGGAACCCTCTCAGATTATCCCTGTCCCCACTGCACTCACCTCAGGGAAGAAGAATGACCAGTTCTGTTAACACTTTTATCCTAGTGCAGAATTATGACCCATCCCATATACCCCGTGCAGAAGTGAAATAAATTTCACAAGTGGTAGCATCTCACAAGGACAATCAATTCAGAACCAGGTTGTGGCTCATAAGATGGAATTTCTTCACTTTCATTCAACTTTCAGCCAACTGCAGTGCATCTTCCCTTCCCAATAGCAATAACAGGAACACTTGTCAACATGTCTTCTCTTGAAGTTTAAGGTTCAGGCCAAACATACACAGGAAGGGTCAGAGATGCTGAAGTTCCCCTCTTCTATCTCCCTCTCCATTCCACTGCTTCCCTCAGAGATTGACTATATAAGTGAAAATCTATTCTGAGGAGACCTGCCCAGGTTTTAATATAAAACAGATCACAATATTATAAGAAATACACAAAGAGCAGGGTATTTTTACATAGGATTAAAGTGTATTCTTTGTATTTTTCATAGAGACATTAGAATTTCTTGACTGTCATCATAGAATTTTTCTTACCTAGACTCTAGGTTTGGTTCCTCTATTAACATCATACATTACTCTAGCAAGTCTCTTCACTTCTCGGAATTAAAATTTGTTCTTCAGTAAGATGTGGGGGTTGGAGCAAATTGTCTAGAAAATTCTCTGCAGGGTCTCCTTTCTGTGTGAAATTACAGAGACAACGAGCATTTATTATACATAAAGAGGTATGGGATTTGCTTCTTTCTCTCCAGAAGATTATAGTAGTAAAGGATTATGGTCAATGTACAGACAACTCTCTCATTTTAAAAAGTCTATGCTGCTTATATTTTGCTTGCTTGTTTATTTTGTTGATTAGGTTCCTCTTATAGGTGAGATCATATAGTATTTGTCTTTCACTGCCTGGCTTATTTCACTTAGCATAATGCTCTCCCGTTCCATCCATGCTGTTGTTAAGGGTAGTAGAAAATATAACCAGCAAGGTTGAAATACAAAACAAACTGACAGTAACCAGAAGGGAGGGGGGAAGGGGGATAACAGAAGAAAAAGAGGGGAAGGGTCACTAAGGAACATGCATAAAGGATCCATCAACAAAACCAAATGGGGGAAGGATTGAGGGTAGGAAGTGGGGAGTGGTGGGGCTGAGGAAAGTGGTGGCGGGAAAATGTTGATGTGGGGATGATGGGAGGGGTTGCGGGGCGGAGGGGATAAAGGCGAGAATAAAATGAGACAACCATAATAGAATAATGAGTAAAATATACAAAAAATAAATGAAAAAAAATAATAAAAAGTCTATGCTAAGGGAAAATGAGCCAGCAAAGAGGAGAGTGTGGGATACTGAGGTAAGAGAAGTGGATTCTGGGAAAAGAAAGAACTTAAAGAAAGATTATGTTAGTATTGGTCTCTTTCTAGGCTATCTATTCTTTTTCCTGAGTGTGTCAGTATGTCTTAATTACTTGTGCCATTTTCTTAATTACTATAGTTTTATATAAGCCTTGATATCTGGTTGTATAGAACTATGTCTTTGTTGCTCTTCTTCAAGCTTGTCTTTCTATTTCCACATACACTTTAACATCAGCTTGTCAATTTCCATTTTAAAAAGCAATGAAACTTCTGATTCAGTTTACCTTGAATCTATTGATCAACTTAGGGAAATATGACTTCTTTACAATATTGAATCTTTTAATCTATGAAACATGATCTATCCCTCTAGTTGCAGAGGTCTTTTTTAGTTTCTTCTCAAATTATTATAGTTTTTACTTACAGGTGTTGTGCATCATTTGTTTGATTTATTTCTAGGATATTGGTAGGTTTCTATACTATTGCTTTAGGTATATTTAAAAAACTTTATTATTTTGTTGTTTGTTGATCGCATATTAAAGTCAATTAATTTTAAAATTAATTTTGTATCTAGCAACCTTAGTAAATTTATTTATCTTAAAGTTTATCTATATATCTATTACTTTATGACTTATAAATTCATATTATCTGTAAATAATAAGTCTTATTTTTTTACTACAAGTCCTAAAACATTTATTTCTTTTTCCTTTCTTTTCTTTTTTCTTTTTTTTATTGTTAATCAAGTATAGTTTTGTCCAATGCCCCCCACCACACCCCCACCCCCTCCCATCCCCACCTCCCACCCTCAATCCTACCCCTTTTTGACTTTGTCTATGAGTCCTTTATACATGTTCCTTGATTACCCTTCCCCTGTTTCCTCCTGTTATTTCCTCCCCCATCTCCTCTGGTTACTGTCATTTTTGTTCTTTATTTCAATGTCTCTGGTTATATTTTGCTTGCTTGTTTGTTCTGTTGATTAGTTTCCACTTATAGGTGAAATTGTATGGTATTTGTCTTTCACCACCTGGTTCATTTCACTTTTCCAAGGAGTGCATACACAAGGCCCAGAGACATATGAAGGGATGCTCAGCATCGCTAGCCATCAGAGAGATGCAAATTAAAACCACAATGAGATACCACTTCACACCATTCAGGATGGTCATCATAACCAAATCAACAAACAACAAGTGCTGGCATGGTTGTGGAGAAAAGGGAACTCTAGTATACTGTTGGTGGGAATGAAGACTGGTGCAGCCGCTGTGGAAAACAGTATGGAATTTCTTCAGAAAGCCAAAAATGAAACTGCCTTTTGACTCAGTGACTCCATTATTGGGATTATACCCTAAAAATACTGAAACACCAATTCAAAAGAACCTACGCACCCCAATGTTCATAGCAGCACAATTTACAACAACCAAGTGTTGGAAGCAAACTGTGGTACATTACACAATGAAATACTACACAGCAAAAAGAAAGGAACTCATACCATTCGTGACAACATGGATGGATCTGGAGAGCATTATGTTAAGTGAAATAAGCCAGACAGTGAAAGACAAATACCATATGATTTCACCTATGAGCGGAGACTAATCAACAGAACAAATAAGCAAGTAAAATGTAACCAGAGACATTGAAGTGAAGAACAAACTGACAGTTAACAGAGGAGAGCAGGGAGGGGAAGATGCGGGGAAACAGGGGAAGGCTGGTCAAGGAACATGCATGGGGTACTCACGGACAAAGCCAAGGGGCGGAGTGATTGAGGATAGGAGGTGGCTATGGGAGGGATGGAGGGAGTGGTGGGGTAAAAATTGACAAAACTATACTTGAACAACAATAAAAAAAGTGCACAAGAAACTTTAAAAAAAGAAAAAAGTAAAAGAATTAGACAATGTTCAAAATAGAATATGCATAAAAAACTATCCTTTATTTTCTTTTTTATTGTTATTCTATTACAGCTGTCCCAGTTTTTCCCCCTTTGCCCTCCTCCACCCATCCTAATGTCTTTTATTTCTTTTTCTTGTTTTTTTGCTTTCTTGCTTCAGCTACAACTAGAGGACAATGTTAACAGAAGTGTAATAGCAGATATCTTTGTCTTGCTACTGAGCGGTAAAACTGTAAATATTTCAGCCTTAATTATGATGTTAGCTGAAAGATTTTTAAAAGAAATCCATTAATTAGATTAGGACAATGCTGCTTATCTATTGCTGGTTTGCTAAGAAATTTTGCAAATCGGTACTATATTTGATCAAATTATTTTCTGAATTTATTGAGATGACATAGGTTTTCCCCATCATTCCAATGTGACAAATATGCTCATTGATTCTTTAATGTTAAATAAGCATCACATTTCTAGAACCGGCACAATTTGTCCATGTTATATGACCCTTCTATATTTCTCTGGATTCGATTTGCTAATATTGTGTTGAGAATTTTTGTACCTATGTTCATGAAAAGAGATTGGGCTGTAATTTTTCTTCCTTATAACATCCTTGGTAAATTTATGAAATCAAAGTTGGCTTGGCTTTTTACTACTAGTTAAGAAGAGTGTCCTCTATTTTCTGAAATAATTTCATTAAGATTTGTTTTATTTCTTGCTTCAATGTTTAGAAAATATCATGTGAATTTATGTGGGCATGGAGTTTTGTCAAGGTAGGTTTTTAATAATAGATTAAATTTGGTTAACAAAATAAAGTTATTTAGATTCATTTTTTTCCTAGCATCAGTTTTCATAAGCTGTTTTTACAAGAAATGTGTCTATTTTATCTTTGTTGTCAAGTATACAAGCATACAGTTGTTGATAGTTTTTTCTTTTAATTATCTGTAAGATCTATAGCGATGTCTTCTTTTGAATTCATGATATCAATAATTTGTGGCTTCTCTCTTCTTATCCTGTTCAGTATTAATAGGAATATTCAGTTTTATTAATCTTTACAAAGAATTTTGTTGCAATAATGTTTATACTGTATATTTGTTTTCTATTTCATTAATATATGCTCTTTATTATTTTTTTCTTCCATTTTCTTTGGGTTTAATTTTATATTTTTTCTAATTCCTTGAGATGAATACTTCAATCAATAATCTTGGTCTCCTTTCTTAATAGATGCATTTATGACCAAAAATTTTGATTTAAGAATGGTTTTAGCTGCATGTCAAAATTTATATATATTATTTTTTTGCTATCATTCAATTCAAAATATTTTTTTACTTTTCATTACTTTTTCTGACCCAGGGATTATTTGGAAATATATTATTAATTTTAAGACATCTGACTATTTTCCAGTTAATAATATCAGTTTTTTGAAAATGGATTTCAAGTATAAAACCATGAGATCAGAGAAGGCACTATATTATTCCTATCATTTGAAATTTTTTGAGAATAGCTCTATGCTGATAATGTGATCAATTTGATAAATGTTCATCTTACACTTGAAAAATATTATGTTCTGTAGATTTAAGGTGCAATATCATGTATCTTTCAAAAAGGTGAAATATGTTAATGGTATTATTCAAAATAAAAAATTTTTTATTTCTATTTATTCCTCTCCCACATGTGCTATCCTATTTATATACTAAAATTTTATGCATATTTTAGCCACATAAGACTCCCCGTCATTGCTTTATTTTTCCTCACTTTATTTCTATCTGAGATATTGCCTTCAGTTTAAATTCATGCAAAAACATTAATAGTAGTTACTTCTATGTATGACAAAAACCACATTAGTTTTGCTTGTAAATTTGAATGTTTTCACTGAGCATGAACTCCAAGTTGGCTGATAATTTCTTTCCACACTTTAAAAGCAACATTCCAATGTCACCTTACTTCCACAAATTCTGTTTAGAAGTCAGCATAAATTCATTTTTTTTCTTCTTTGTAGGAAATGAATCTTTTTCCTCTGGTATTTATCTGTTTGTTTATTTATTTATTTTTGTTTTCAGTTTTCAGGAGTGTTTTCAAATCCTCACCCAACTCCCAGCCCTGAACCACCACCAACCTAGTTCTGTCTCTATAGATCTGACTATTGTAGGATATTCGTATAGAGGGAATTATATAATCTGTGATCTTTTGAGACTGGCTTCTTTCACTAAGCATAATGTTTTAAAAACTCACCTTAGTTGCAGCATGTATTGCTGAATGCTATTTTATCATATAGATATAACACATTTGCTTGCCCATTTGTCAGATGATGAACATTTAAACTAGTTTCAACTTTTAAATATTAATGAATAATGTTGCTATTAACATTCATGTACAAGATTTTGTGTGAACATATTATCATTGCTCTTGGGTATACATCTCAAAGTGAAATTACTGGGTCATGTGTCAGCTTCATGTTTAATTGCAGAGCTGCTAGACTGTTTTGCTGAGTGGCTGCACCATTTTAGATTTTGACCACCAGTGTATAAGGGTTCAGATTCGCCTATATCTCCCCCAACACATCTTATTATCTAACTTTTTAACTAGCCATTTTAGTGGTTGTGAAATGACATTTCATTGTGGTTTTATTTAACACTTCCTTATGATTAATGATGTCAAGCATCTTTTTCATGTGCTTTCAATTACTCTTCAGAACAATTAAAAATAAATGAAAGTATATTTTGTTTTTTTGTTCTTTTTATCACTTTAAGTGTATTTCATTACTTTGTATAGAACAAAATTTCTATCTATTATTATAATTCTTCTGCTTCAAGTATTTTATTTAACATTTCTCCCATTCAAGAACTAATTAGGCCTGATCCTACCTAGTTTCAAGATCAGATGAGATCAGGTCTATTTGGGAGAAATAGCCATAGACATCATTTAATGCTTTTTAATGTGTACTGCAGGGCAGCAGGCAATAAATTATTTCAGCTTTTGTTTATGTGAAAAAAACTCTTTATTATTGTAAAGATATTTTTACTGAGTATAAAATTCCAAGTTAATTGTTGTTTCTCTTTTTCCAGTGCTTTAAAGATGTCACATTATTGTCTTCTGGCTTGCATAGTTTGATTATGTCTGCCGTCATTTTTTTGTTGTCTTGTTTGTAATGTTTTCTTTATCTTTATGTATCTTCAATATTTTCTCTTTATCTTTAATTTTCAGCACTTTTCATTATAATCTGTCAATCTGTCTTAGTGTGGATTCTCACTCTCTTTCTTTCTCTCTCTCCCCCTCCCCCTGTTTTTATTCTGCTAGGGGTGCTTTCAGCTGTTTGGATCTGCAATTTGTTGTCTTTTATTAGGTGAAATTCTCATGTATTATCTCCTTAATTATATATATTTGGCTCAGTTTTCTCTCTCTTTTCCTTCTGGTTTTTTAATGATTCATATACTTGACCACTTGATACATCCCACAGTTCCTGGATGTTTTGTTTCATTTTTGTAACTTGTTTTATTTTCTCTGATGTTTGTTTGTATAATTTCTGTTGACTTATCTTCAAGATTACTAATTCTTTGCTCAAGTGTATTTGGTCTTATTATAAGAACACCATGGGAATTATTTATTTGTAATATTCTACTTTTTCCTATTATTTCTATATGTCTCCCTTATATAACTCTCCATTTCTCTGCTGAAATTCCCAATTTATCTATGCATGTTATTTATTTTTAGTAGATTTCACTATAAATTCCCATTTTTCTTTTTTAATTTTTAATTTAATCTTTATTATATTTTTCCATTACCATTTAGTCCCCTTATACACCCTTCCCCCAAGCAATCACCAGACTGTTGTCATGTCCATGAGTCATTTTTCCTTTTCGCTCAATCCTTTCGTTCCCTAACCTCTCCCACCCCCACTAGCTGTCACCTGTTCTCCATCTATGAGTTTGTCCCTGTTTTGCTTGTTAGTTCAGTTTTTCATTAGATTCCACCTGCGAGTGAAATCATATGGTATCTATCTTTCCCTGACTGACTTATTCCACTTAGCATAATGTTCTCCAGGTCTATCCATACCTGTTGCAAAGGGTAAAATTTTCTTCTATTTTATGACCAAATAGAATTCTGTTGTATAAATGTCCCATAGTTGTTTTATCCACTCACCTACTGATAGATGTTTGAGCTGCTTCCATATCTTGGTGATTATAAATAATGTTGCAATGAACATAGGGGTGCATATGTTCTTTCGAATTAGTGTCATGGGTTCCTTCAGATATATTCACTTTAACTGGGATTGCTGAGTCAAAAAGTAGACCCATTTTCAAATTTTTTGAGGTATCTCCAAACTGCTTTTCACAGTGACTGCACCAACCTGCATTCCCACAAACAGTGCAAAAAGGTTCCCCTTTTTCCACATCCTCTCCAGGACTTGTTTTTTGATGTATTGATGATAGCCATTCTGACAGGTGTGAGATGGTATCTCATCATGGTTTTAATTTGCATTTCTCTGATGATTAGTGACATTGAGCATCTTTTGATATGTCTATTGGCCATCTGTGTGTTCTCTTTGAGGAAGTGCCTATTCAGGCTCCTTTGCCCATTTTCTAATTGGGTTGTTTGTTTCTTTGGTTGAGTTTTGTAAGTTCTTTATAAATTTTGGATATTAAGCCCTTGTCAGATGTATCGACAAATATGTTCTTTCATTCTGTGAGTTGTCTTTTTATTTTGTTGATGTTTTCCTTTGCTGTGCAAAAACTTTTTAGTTTGATGTAGTCACATTTGTTTATTTTTTTCTCTTGTTTCCCTTTCCTGGGGAGATATATCCGATAATATATTGCCATGAGCTATGTCTGAGATTTTGCTGCCTACCTTTTCTTCTAGGATTTTTATGGCTTCGGGTCTAACGTTTAAGTCTTTGACCTATTTTTAACTTATTCTGTGTATAGTATAAGAAGGTGGTCTAGTTTTATTTTTCTACATATAACTGTCCAATTTTGCCAACACCATTTATCGAATAAACTATATTTAACCCGTTGTGTGTGCTTGCTTCCTCTGTGAATATCAATTGACAATAAAGGTGTGGGTTTACTTCTGGGTTCTTTACCCTGTTCCATTGATCTATGTGTCTGTTTTTATGCCAGTACCAGGCTGTTTTGATTACTATGGCCTTGTAGTATAGTTTGATATTAGGCAGCTTGATTCCTCCAGCTTTGTTTTTCTTTCTCAGGGTCGTTGTTGCTATTCATGGCTTTTTGTGGTTCCATATAAATTTTTGAAATATCTTTTCTAGCTCTGTGAAATATGTCATTGGAATCTTGATAGGAATTGCATTGAATCTATAGATTGCTTTGGGTAGTATGGACATTTTAATGATACTAATTCTTCCAATCCATGAACAAGGTATGTGCTTCCACTTATTTGTATCTTCCTCAATTTCTTTTTTTAGTGTCTTATAATTTTCTGAGTATAGGCCCTTTACTCGACATAAATTTTTATAGTTATTTTAAAGGCTGTTTGTACCTCTAACATCTGTGTTATCTCTGAGCTTCTGAATATGGTTCTGTCAATGCCCTTACCTCTTAACAATGTGGTAGTATATATTTTTGGCTTGCTTCTATGTTTGTCTTATACATTTTTTTTGTGTCAGACATCATGTGTAGAAAGACAGAAGAGGCAGAGGCAAATAATATTTTTGGCTGAAAATAGCCACACCTCCTCTCTCAGTCTATTAGTGTGGGAGTGAGGTAGGGATGTGAACTAAATTTGTGTTTGGGTATTGCAAATTGACCACAAACTTCAAGTTTTCCCTCAGTGGGCTGCTGTTAACCTATGCTTGAAATGAGGCCTGAGGTATGGAAAGATCTTACTCAAAGTTGTTGCTGCACTCTCAGCTTTCAGCAGTCTCTGCATACTCGTGCCATGCTCTGGCCTCTTCTGTAGGAGTAGATGGGCATTGCCTGTTACTCACTGCCTTAGTCTTACATATCCTCTGTGTACCTGGACCTCAAGGGTGGGCCATTTTCTGTGTTACTGCCCACCCCCCAATCCATGACACTCAAGCTCTTCCATATATCTATGAAGGCTCTTGGGCAAGAGATAATTTCTTACCCCTCTCTCAATAACAGTAGACTTCTGCTCTGTATCAATGCAGGAATCCTGGCACTAAAAATGCTTTCTGCTCTCCTCCAGGAAAGACAGTTTTTACTTCTATACTTTTCCCCCAGAAGTTATGGATTTTTCCCAAGCCCTGGGTAAAAAGGTTTTCTACCTCTCTTTCAGTCACTTTAACGTTTGCTTCATATGAGAAAGGGGTTTAGGGAAATGTATGGTGTTAATGCCAGTTTTCCAACCCCAGAGCTATCAATAGTCTCCTACGTGCCTGAACCATAGAGAGTGGTCCTCTTGTTCTCTTGATTTTCCCCCAATCTTTGCTGGGAGCACCCAGTGGAGGCTCATAAAACATTGTTTGCAAGTGAGTATAGATTTGTCTTGTATCTAGGGCTTTCAGTCATTCTAAATTGTCACACTAGCGTACACTTGGCCTTTAAAAATTAATTAAAATAACAGAGGTCATCTCTTTCTCTCATGCTCTGTCAAACACAGTTTGTGTACTCATCTTCCTTTTAAGAGATTTAATATATTTTGGAATTTAGTTTGCTTGTTTCTTGTAGCCTCAGTCTCTAATGAACTCAAGTAAGTTTGATTTTGTAGATTATCCAGCTTTTTCTTATTTCCAGGTGGAGACCTACAGTCTTCCATGGTTTTCTACATTCTAAGGGTAGGCACATACTCTGTGCCAGACTTTCTTCAGGAAAAGACTGGTAAGGCCTATTCTTTTATGGAATGTATAGTCTAATAAGAGAGATGGACAATAAGCACATAGATAAATAAACCAAACAAATAAGAGATACATCGCTGAACTTTAGTCAGCGAAAGAAGCTATAAGAGAAAATAAAGCACACAGTCCAATGATTGACAATGACTTTGAAATGTTACTTTCCAGTTATTACTGAGAAGAGGTTTGAGTATTAACCAGCTATGAAAAGATGTGGGGGAATATTCCAGGCATAGTAAACTAAGAAGTGAAAAGTACATGAATGAAGCGAGGCATAGACTTGATATTTTCAAAGAATTAATGGAGAACTGATATGGGTGGGACACAGAAAATGATTGAGAGAGTAGCAGGAGATAAAATGTTAAAAACTATTGGTGGCATGATATAAGACTTTACAGTCCAGAGTAAGATTTATGGATTCTATTCTAAGTAGATTGATATTCACTTGAGTGGTTTAAGTCAATTATACAAGATGTTCAGTCACTTGACTAGATATAGTACTTCTAATCATTGGGGATTACATGAAGTTGGTTTCTTTCTGTGACCAGAATGCCTAGCACATGTTGATCATTAATTAATATACTACTCAAAATTTTTGAGATGGAAAGGATGGTAGAGATCACCTAGTCTCACTTTATTAGTAGAGTTTCTTATCCTACCTCTTCCTATGAGGAATACTGGCTCCTTTATTCCACTCAGGCAGTGTTATGCATTTCTTTCCAAAAGGAAAGAATATCAAAATTTAGTCTGTAACTTTGAGTTCAGAATTCTTAGAGATCTAGATGAATCTCATATCCAAGAAGAAAAACCTTTAGCAGAATTGCACCACTTTCCAGATTAACTTCAAGAGCAGTTCCCACAAGGTTAGTGTTCAAAGTTCAATGACATGTATCAAATTTTAAAATGGTAATACATTTTTACCCTTCCCCAATCTAGAGACTTTACAGAAATGTGCATTTTTCCAGGGGATTGTCCCATTTTTGTCTTTTGAATGAGGAAAAAAGGCATCATTATTTATAGATTTGATTTTCAAAACCACCGAGACTCAAATGCCAGCTATCTCACCTTTTAAATGTAGCTAAGAGCATTAGACATCACTTACAGGCTATATACTAAACTCTTCAAAAATATGAGGAACAGATTTTCAGAGAAAGCATGTATTTGAAATGCCATGAAACACACTATAGTCATTAAAGGTCATAGAACTCAAAGCTGAGGTTCTCTTAAGAGAATGTCTTGCCTGTCCATTTGTTCATTCTTCTATTTCTCTCTCTCTCACTCTCTCTCTCTCTCTCCCTCTCTCTCAGCATTTTATTATCTGCTGATGAAAGTTTGTCTTTTAATTTAGGAGAAAGTAATTGAAATACAATGGTAAAGTACCACTAGCTTTGGATTTTCTTTTTTATTGAATTTATTGGGGTGGTATTGGTTAACAAAATTATATAGGTTTCAGGTATACAATTCTATGATACATCATCTGTATATTGTATTGTGTGTTCACCACCCCAAGTGAAGTCTTCTGTCACCATTTATCCTCACTTTACTCTCTTCTATCTCCCCCATCTCCTTTCATTCTCCTTTTTATTCTTTAATCAAGTAGTTACTAAACATCTACTACAAAATCACTATTTCATGTTCTGTGGGAATACAAAAAATAAGCAACACAGTCCTTGCACTGAACTAACTCACACAATCTAAAGCAGGGGACAAAACAGGAAAAAACAGTTTTAGCTATAACATAGGGGCCACTTCCATGTTGTAAAACAAACTAGTTTTTGGATACATTAAAGTAAGAGGGCTCAATTCTTTTGCTGTACACAGTATTGGATTATTTAGGACTAATTCTTATTGCATGATTCTTCTTAATGTGAGGATTTCCTTCTCCTTAAAAGCATCATTTACAAAAGAGAATTGAGAGAAAAAGTGGTTTTTGGTGGTGGTGGGAGTTACGTGCTTGGGTAACTGAGACAGAGGAAATGTAGTAGACAGCTGACGTGGGCCTCAGAATCAGTGTTCCACAGATAGCAAAAGATGGAAATTTCAGCTCTGGAAGGCTGTTCACATTGAGGTAGTAATTAAAGTCAGGAGGCCAGATGAGCCCTCAGATGGAGAGAGTATGAAATGAAAACACTAAGGGCCAGTCCTGGAGCTTTGGGAAATACATATTTTTGCATAAAGGCTGCAGCCATGGCAGAGCCCTGCCTGTGTGGGAATCACATCCAGAGCCTGAAGTCATTAACTCAAGTCTACCTAACCACACTTGTGTCTGCTACAGACAAAGCACTGTACAGAGCCATTATGCACCACTGACTCCAGGCTGAGTGTTTACCTGAAGGCTAGACATGGATTCCAAGTTATTTAATTTGACCTTTTGTGTTTAAAAGTGCTGTGTCAAAGGTTGACTATTCATTTTTATTTAGTATAAAGCAGAACTCCCATTGTAAGGACCTCTCCTTCTTATTTTTCACTCCTAGGTAACTTTATCCTCCTGGTCCTCCAGGGAATCACCAGGTAAATTGACAAAGCACGTAAACCCAAACTGTCTGAGTCAAGTTTTGGTTTCTGTTCTTTCTTCAATTATAAGTAGCTATCTCAGGGGGACCAGGGGCTCAGAAGACAGATAGAATTTATCTAACTGCTGCCAGAATGTAATTAAAATGAGTCCAAGAGGAAAAGAGCCTTCCCAAATATTCCCACTATGGGACAAGGGGTGGGAGGGTGCTTGCTAGAGCCAGGCATGAGGGGTAAGGGATTGTGAGGGTGTTTCTGCTGACAGCCTTTCACGGACTTTGTAAAAGTAGGTAACATTATTGGCTATATCTTCTGCCCTTCTATCTTGGAAAATAAGTTCTTTCTCCCAAACTGACTCTATCTGACATATATTTAGCTCAAATTGTACAGGATTTTGCAATTTACAGACAGATCCAGTGTTAAAGCATGGTTGTAGCACAACTCTTTGTAAACAGACTTAGTAAACAACATCTATAAAGACTTCCCAGCTGCCTCGTGACTGAACCAGGACTTAAATGCAGGCTTACACATTTCCAATGCTCTGTAATTTGACTCTGAGCAACTTGAAGCCTTTGATATAGAGCGTGCAAATTGCTGGTAGAAGAATGACTAAAAAGTCATTTATTATTTGTCTCGGCCATTGATGAGCCAGAGAGAGGGGATAGAAAGAAGCAAGGCAGGAAGAAGGTAGAAAAGCTGAGAAGAGACAGAAGGAGAAAGCAAGAGGGAGGAGTCATGCCTAAATGGGACCTCAGAGAGCGTTAAACCCTGAACATTTGTGCTCTCCATGGTGGTGCTGTGAAATTTATATAATCCTGCAGCATGAGGCCAGGTGATGCTGTGGACCAGACAAGAGACTCCTCCTCTTAGTTCACAGAGGAATTTATTAAGGCAGAGCTGCTCAGACAGGAATCACTGACAATGAGATTTGCCCACTTCATTCTGTCTCACACTGGAGGCAACCCAAATAGGGAGGAGGAAAGGGGAAGGACATCTTAATGCCTTCCGGAAAACAAGAGATCAGACTGTCCAGCAAACAAAATGAAACCTGCCTTCTAGGCTTCTCTCTGAGGCTGAGGATTGCCCAAACAAGGTGAAGGAAAACTCAGAAAAAGGTAAGTTGCCCTCACCCACCCACAAAATGTGGGGAATGAGAAGGTGTTTTGAAGCCAGTCTGAAAGTTTGCTCCTAGAATTGCGTGACTGGGGTGCACACATCCCTGCAGACCCAGGGGGCTACCCACAGGTGCCCCCAGACACATATTCCTTCCATGACACATAGGTGTCATAGGTGACCTGGCACTAGGAGGGCCTAATAAGAAGCTGAGGAGAGTACAAAGAAGACAAATATGATGAGCAGAAAGTCTAATTGAGAGTAATTCTGGTTTAGAGACAAATTTATATTTATAAATATTTTGGTTTCTGTTCCTCCACAGAACATGCAGCAATCACTTAACCGGAAGGTGAGTCTTTATTCTGACACTTTCCAATTGAAGGTGATTGATATAGAGAGATGTCTTTACTTATATATGATGCACATATTTGACTTTAGGCTGCAAAGTTTTAAAAAAGTAGTGATTGATCTCTAATATATTTGGAAGTGATTCATAGAAAAACATTTAAAATTATCTTTGAAATGAGAAAAAACAGGGGAAGAATATGCAGAAAGTAAAATAAGCTTGCTAATTGCCTTATAGATATTAACTGAAAGTGCAATATTTGCTAGGATAGGAAGACAGAGGGAATAAGATATCACTGTTTTATTTCAATACTGTTTATAATAAGAAACTAATAGTATCTAATAAAAAGGGTATTAAAGGTATTGTATAAAGATACTTACTGAAAAGTAATGAGTAAAACAAAACAAAACAAAAAAGCACCTTCTCAAGTAGCAAGAGAAATATCAAAAAGAAAATGAAAAACAAACAGACCACATGCTCTAATATGCATATATAAGCAAAATGCAAGCCAAGAAACATTTTTTTTGAAAGTACACTTAAATCTCATAGACTTAAATCCAGGGGCCCACACAATGTCGAGAATCTCTTTATCACTTATTCTGGCTTTGTTCTGTTTTGATTTGATTCTTAGGCAGGTGTTTTCCAAGAGGTGGCAAAGATGACCACAGAGCTCTGGCTTGCATTGAATTGATATTTAAGGATTGAGACTCTGTCCTTTAATATCCATAACAGGCTCTAAAAAAGACTCTGATAGGTGATTCACTCATGTACACATCCGAGCCCAAAAATCATTGGAGGTGAGGTTCTCCAATTGTTCAACCTGGGTCATCTATCAATCTCAAAAATGAGGAGATAAATCCACATGATTGAAGGCCCATCCAGCATCATATAAACTAGGAGAGAAGGCTCCTAAAAGCAAAACAAGGACCTTCAAATTATAAGAGAAAAATTTGGGCAAACAAAAATAAGAGTTTTCTTCCTCCCTTATAATACAATGGGATGACTATTATAATAAAGAAATAGGATGCAGGGGTAGAACATAAAGGAGTGATTAACTATATTTTAGAGAGGTTCAGAGAAAACTTTAACATAAAAGATAGTGAGGTGGTTTTGAAAGATAAATATTAAGTTCTTTAATCAGATCAAGAGGAAGACATTACAAGTGAAAAAACAGCATGCTTCAGTTCACCTACAATGAAAGAGAATGATACTTAGTAGTTCAATATTGCTGGAGGGAGAAGAGAAGTTGGGGAAACAGTGAAACATGAGGATGGAGATGTAAACAGGTTTAGACCACAAAGATCTTAAAAGTTATTGTGCTAGTCACTTCCCTCTTTGCTTTCAGTTCTATTTCTACCCTTTCTCTGCTCTGCAGGGAACTATAGAGTAAGATACTTTGCTGAATGAATTTTGGGGAAGTTTTTTTTTTGTTTTTTGTTTTTTGTTTTAATTTTCACCCAAGGACATTTTTTTCATTGTTTTCTTATAGAGAGCAGAAGGGAGAGAAAAACATCGATGTAAGAGAGAAGCATCAATTGGTTGCTTCCCACACTTACCCAGACTGGGGATCCTGTGCTCTAGGACCTGGGACCAAACCCACAGCCTAGGCATGTGCCTTGACCAGGAATAGAACCAGGCCTCTGCATTCAGTGGCCTCTCCAGCATCAGTTCCATTATTTCATGTCTGAAGCCCCCTGCAGGAACCCTCCACTCAATGACCTCAGATCCCACTTCTAACTGCCCCCTCCTTCTTGTTAATGTCTGCATTGCCTTATCATCCTCTGTTTGGCTTTTTAGTAATTCCATTAGCTGTGTAACCAATTCCTTCTATTAAGTCCCATCTATTTGAAAACCTAGAATATTTGCTCTTTACCACATTGGACCTTAACTAATATAGTAATATTATAGAATTTAGACTTTATCCTGTTCACAACAAGAAGGGTCTTATTCAGAAGAGTGATATGTTTGATTTCTGCCTTAGAAAAAACCCTCAGGCAATCGTTGAGGGGGAACTGGAAGAAGGAAGATTAGTCAGAAAGCAAATGTTATATAAGAGAAAGATGCGGAGTGTCTAAGCTAGAGCTGTAATTGAGAAAATGTATTGGATTAGTGTTATATTTAGGAGGTGGCATTGTCAAGTTCTAATGACTAATTGGATAAGAGAGTGTTTGCACATCAGCATCCGCCAATTTAATGTGAGCCTGTGAGGACTGTGAGGGAATGGTACATTTTCTCTCTTATTCCACATCTTTTAATTCACACAAAATTTAGCATCAGATAATTTGTGCTTGGGCTCACTTGGAAGGCAGCCTGGGAGCACAGTAAATGGGAAGTTCCCAGAGCTTGCCAAGAACGAAGTGTATTCCTGATGAATACATTCTTTGCTGTAACAAGTACACAGGGAAGAAACTGGAAGATTTGTCTGATGTAACAATGAGGTAACCAGTGGATCATTAGAATACCATTGGATGGAACACACTGAGAGCAAAATCTTAAAGAAAATGAATCAAGCAACTGGGTTTTTATGATGTCCTCTCAATTTACTGTAATGCCGTCCTCTTTCCATTAGTGCTGATAATTGAGCTTTAGTGGGGAGAGAGAGTGATATGTCTCACTTTCCAAATACAAAAGTTTGAGAATGACTGATAATCGAGCACAACTACTTCAACCCTTTAAGTCATGAATTTCCTACTACTGTCACATCTTCTCTCCCCATATGAAAAAGAACATCAGACCCTTCTCTATGTTTTATCCAACCCATGATCTGTCTTTAACAGAGGCACCAAGACCCTTGTGGTAGGAGGGTATGGTTGACTCCTTGATGTCTACATTAGAAGATTTAGTTCCATGAGCAAAATTGGTTTTTCTGTCTCAGCCTAGCACATCCATATACTAAGCAGTGCATCCTGGAAGGTATGACACCCCAAAGATGTTTTTGTTTCTAACTTGCTCTTGCTTTGATCACACTTTTGCTTAGTGCTAAACCAATTCCTGCATTTATCAAACCCAATTAAAGTGCTAATCTTTGGGTGCACCCTATTTTAAGACTTCCCTAGTTGGCTGTGGCTATGCTAGCTTTAAAATATCTTGGAGAAGACACTCAGGTTTCTCTTTCACACCTAGGTACTCAACCACCCCTGTCCAGGTTTCTATTGTTATGTAACAAGGTAACACTAAACTTAGAAGTTTAAACAATTATTTTATTATTATCATGATTTTGTGGGTTAGAAATTTAAGATTCAAGCAAAACATACCTGAGCAATCTTTCTACTTCTATGCCATTGTTGAGGTCCCTTGGGAGTATTCAGCTGATTCATAAGCTGAGTCTGGTGGATCCAAGATGACTTCACTTATATGCTGGCACCTTGGAGAGGATAGCTGGACAGCTGGGCTTCTAGCTCATCATCATTTTAGCCTCAGTATAGACATCTTACATGGTGGCTTAGGACCCCAAAAGTGAGATGGTAGAATCTGCATCAGTATGTATGACCTATGCACAGAGCACACTTCTGCTGTACTCCATTGGTTAAAGCTGTCACAACCCACCCAGATTCAAGGGGAGTGAACATAGACCCCCAGCTCTTGAAGGAAAGAGTGTCAAAGAATTTGAGGCCATATTTTAAAACTACCACACTCTCTTTAGACACAAATCCTCTACCTAAGCTCAGTCCTAGAAATAACTTAAACACCTGTGCCAAATCTACTATTTGGGGTAATGTGAGTTTGGCAAAATCTAGTTACAAAAAGTTACACAGCTTTCTTAACTCCCCATAATTCTCAGGGCCTTTAAAAGGCTAATATGCATTGGGAATCTCTAAGAGTAGGCAATGATATGTGTCATTTTGCAAAGTATTTTCGCATTGGAATGTTCTAGGAATAGTCTTTTTTATAAGACATCTTGAAAAGGCTTTAACAATGATCAAAACAAAGAGAAAAAAACAGACATCATCACTTATATTCTAGAAGTTTTAGGGGCATAGAAGCAAGGATAAAATTTTAAAGAATAAAGCAGGCATCATTTTCAAAGATGACTTAAGGAACTGAAAGGCACTTAAAGCTGAGTAGACAAAAAGGGTGTTCTCATGGGTTAAAGAGGCAAGCTTTTAGGTGTTCCAGTTAATATGGAAGTAAAATAAGTACCCGCTTCAAGAATTATTAGTCATAAACTATCCAGAACCTTTTATAGGCTTTTCATTCTTTCTGAACATCTTAATTAAAATTTAAAATGACCGGCAACGCTAGCTTCCTTGAGAACTAAAGGAAGTCCGTGGAATGTGCAATGTCTTGCAATCCTTGCTGAAGGCAAAGCAACCGCATAAAACAGTAAGATGTTAATTATTTATTATAGGGATATGGAAGAGGCCAAAATATAGGGCTTCTTTCACTATGGGGATTTGGGTTTGCCAGTTACAGGACAGAAGGGAAATAACTTTGAAATTGCAGGAAATCAGAGACAGGAAATTTTGGTTTTGATCAAAAGCCATAATGTCTTTTGGTGAACTCTATTTGATGAACCTCAACAATAACTGAAGGGGGCAGGGAGGTCTATTAAGCTGTTTCAGGACCTGGATATATTCGTGCAGAAAGATATATGGCTTCGTATCCCTTTCAGCATATTAAGGTGCCATTCACAAACAAGATGATCTATGGTGTTCATCATTCACAACTCACTTCCATACAGATTGGGAACACTACCCCAAAAAGATCCCACCATCTAGCCAAAACTCAAAATACAAAGACCTGAAGGATCTGGTTTTGATTTGAGAACAGGATGAGGCTGCAGGAAGCTGTCCTGACACTGAGAGGACCTCTCCAGTTCTACAGTTTCTTGATAGGGACAGGCATGGAGGGTGAGGGGAGAGTTGGGCCAGGCAAGTTTGGCAAGCAGCATGGTAAGACATGCAAGCCCCCAGTCCCTTTCTCTCTTTATCCTCATGAAGTGGACACTTTTGTGTTGCTGTTCTCATTCAAATAATGAGGGAGAAGGAAGTAGGAAACCTGGAACAGGGACTAGTTGGCAATTACAAAGCAAAGTCTTTTTTCCACATATTTCTCTTTGTTGAAGGAAGTGACCTCTACAAACCCTCTTCACTATTTGTCCACTTCTCTACCTCTTCCTAACTGTGTCCTAAGGGATCACTGGGCTAGCATTTCCCAAATGTGAAACAGCATCTGCCCAGACATTTGCAGGATGGTTGTAGATGGTGTGCAGGCAAAGCATGAATAACATTGCCTTGCAAAGTAAGAATGTGAGTCCCTTTTGAATAGACGTTAACCTTTTCATTATATCAAGGGGGTCTCTAGCACTTGCTAATCTCCCTTTTGACTTTCACACTCCACAAGACCTTCTTAACATTGTTTTGTTTACATTGCATTTATTTTTACATTTACCTTCTCTTTTAAGTTTATTATTAAATAATTTTAAAATCACTTTTTAAAATTTTCAATTATAATAGACACACATTATTATAAGTTTCAGGTACACACCCCGGCGATTTGACGTTACATAACTTCCTAAGTGATCATCCTGATAAATCTCATACCCATCTGACTTCACAAATAATTATTAGAATATTATTGACTATATTCCCTATGCTGTACTTTACATCCTCATGACTATTTTGTAACAACCAATTTGTTCTTCTTAATCCCTTCATCTTTTTCACCCAATCTAACCTCCCACCCATCTGGCAACTGTCAAAATGTTCTCTGTATCTATTAGTCTGTTTCTGTTCTGCTTGTTCATTTATTTTGTTTTTTAGATTCAGTTGTTGATAGATATATATTTATTGCCATTTTATTGTTCATTTTTTTATTTTCCTTCTTTTTAAAGAAGACCCTTTAATTTTTCAAATGATATTTGTTTGCTGATGATGAACTCCTGTAGTTTTCTTTCTTGTCTGGGAAGCTCTCTATCTGTCCTTCAATTATAAATGGTAGCTTTTCTGAGTAGAGTAATCTTAGTTGTAGGTCCTTGCTTTTCATCACTTTGAACATTTCTTGACAAACCCTTATGACTTGCAAAGTTTCTTTTGAGAAATCAGCTGAGAATCTTATAGGAGCTACCTTGTGGGTAACTGCCTGCTTTTCTTTTGCTGTTTTTAGTTCTCTCTTTGTCTTTAACCTTTGGCATTTTAATTATGATGTGAGTTGGCGTGGGTTTCTTTAGGTTCATCTTGTTTGGGATTCTCTGCACTGCCTGCACTTGTATGTCTATTTCCTTCACCAAATTAGGGACTTTTTTGTCATTATTTTTTCAAATAAATTTTCAATTTCTTGTGCTCTCTCTTCTCCTTCCATCACACCCATGATGCAAATATTGGTACACTTGAAGTTGTCCCAGGGGCTCCATACACTATCCTCATTTTTTAAAAATGTTTTTTCTTCTTGCTGTTCTGATTGGGTGTTTTTTCCAATTTGCCAATTTGATTCTTGGCTTCATCTACTATGCTGTTGATTCCTGTAAATTATTCTTAATTTCAGTTAGTGTATCCTTCATTTGTGACTGGGTTGTTTTTTTTTTTATGCTCTTAAAGTTCTCACTAAGTTCATGAGCATCCTTATACCTAATGTTTTCAACTCTAAATTTAGTAGGTTGCTTGTCTCCATTTTTTTTTTTTTTAGTTTTTTTTTTTGCAGTTTTGTTTTGTTCTTTCATTTGGGACTTTTTTTTTCTCCTTATTTTGGCAGCCTTTCTCTGTCCATTTCTATGTATAAGATAGAGCTGCTATTTCTCCCAGGCTTGGTAGAGTGGCCTAATGTAGGTGCTCTGTAGGGCCCAGTCATGCAGCCTGCCCAATCACCCAAGCTGGGGTCTTAAGGTAAGCCCCCTGTGTGGGCTGTGTATGCCCACTTTTCTTTTGTATTTGAGCCTTGATTGTCATTGGCATGTCAATTGGAGGTATTTAACTGCAGGCACATCAGCTGCAAAAACTGGGTGAGACCACCAACCATGGACCTCTGACCACTGTGGGGGATCAGCTGTTCAGAGGCCCATCCCGCAGAGCAGGACTTACTTCAGTGTGGCTCTGGTGCCCACTGAGTCTACCCCTTGCCTGTGTTGCTTGTGAAGGAGTTTGGGTTGTGATGCTTTGGTGTGGTCTGAAGCTATCCACTAACTCTGAGGCCTCCCAGGAGTTGTAGGCCAAGGTCAGCTGCTGCCTATATTCTGCCCAAGGCTACCCATCATGAACTAAAAAGTGGCCTGTAGTTGCCTGTCACTGTGCTGGGCTTGGAGGTTCCCAGGTGAGGCCAAACTGGGAACCAAAGTCGGCTGCTGCTAGTGCCAAGCCTGGGGCCATTTAGCAAGAGGTATGAGCCGTGCTGTAGCCAGGTGCTGCTTGTTTGAGAAATTTTAAGAAAGTCTGAAGCATGAGCCAATACAGGCCATTCATATGGAAAAGCTGCTGGAAATAGCTTGGGTGGGCCCACAATATGGGTGGGGTGGGGCCTCAGGGAATCACCAAGGTGAGAAAACAGTGTGAGCCAGGTTAAAGGAGTCTCAGATACGGCACCTGCCTGCCAGCTTTGTTTGGGGAAGGCTCATCGAAGAAACAATGGCCTCTGCCAACATTCCTCTCCTGGAAGAAGCTGCTGCTCCTCCCCCAGCTCTCGCCCTGATGCTAGACAATTCAGTCACTGTCCCAGAGCTGGAACTCAGAGGGAGTAAGTCCAAGTAAGCCCTTTAAGAGGAACTGCCTGGGACTCCAGAAGCCCTCTATCTCACTCAGCCTCAATTCCCTCTGGTATTTACAGCCAGAAGTTATGGAGACTTCTCTTTCTGGCACTGAAACCCTAGTCTGGGGGCCTTTGTGGGTCTGGGACCTCTTACTCCTTAGGGGTTTTCTCTGCAGCTGTGATATCCCTCCCAATTTTTATCTACAACTTGTGGATGTGTGACCAGCCCCTTCTAGTCTGGGTCCTCCTAACAGGCTCAATGTGGCTTCCTCTTTAATTCCCTGGTAGTAGGATTTTCATTCAGCCTGATTTCAGGTACTTTTGATGATGATTGTTCTGGAGTTTAGTTGTAATTTTGATGTGGTTGTGGGAGACGGTGAGTACCACAGTTACTTCTGCTTCCTTCTTAACCAGAAGCCCCAGTCACCTTCTTTATGTTGTAAATAACTCTTATTATTTTTTATTTAGAGTAATGGTATAATTTTTCCTTATAAAATAAATATAAATTTGTAAAGGGGAATCAACTTAAATGTAAAATACTTAGTGAAGTTCAGGTGGTATATTTATAGTCATGCATTACTTAATGATAGGGATGTTTTGAGAAATGCACTGTTAGGCAATTTTATCATTGTGTAAATATCAGAGTACACTCACACAAACCTAGATGGCACAACCTACTGTACACCTAGGCTATCTGGTATAGCCCAGTAATTTTCAGCCAGTGTGCCACAGGATTTTTTAAAATATACAGTACCTGACAATTTAGTCAGGGGCACTGACCTCTTTTCTCTTAGATTGTCAAATTAAAAAGTGACAACAGCCAACAGAAAAATAACTGTCTAGTGTGAATGAATCAAAATTATACCTATTTTTTGTCAGATTGGCAAAAAATTGTATTTTTTGTTATTTCTCAGAACTTTAGTAATTAGTGTTTGTGTGCCATGAGATGAAAATGTTTGGAAATTATTGGTATATCCTAGTGCTCCTGGGCTACTGCCTGTACAGCATGTTACTGTACCAATACTGAAGGCAATTGAGACATAATTTTAACTATTTGTATATCTAAATGTATCTAAACACAGAAAAGGTACAGTAAAAATCAGGTGTGATAGATTTAAAAAATGGTACACCTGTATAGAATACTTACTGTGAATGAAGCTTGTAGAACTAGAAGTTGCTCTGGGTGAGTCAATGAGTAGTGAGTGCATATGAAGGTCTAGCACATCACTGTACACTACCATAGACTTAATAAAACTTGTCCCCCATGCCCTCTGCCTGCTTTCCTTCAACAGGGTTAGGAATAGAACATCGAAGCTGTCAATATTATTCCATGAACAGGGATGTGGATATTTCCAATCGGTCCAGGAGAAACTGGCTGGGTAAGGCATAGATCACCATAATGGTGACTGTCATGAGGGAGTGAAAGGTAGCCTGAGAATCAGTAGGAAGAAGAAATCCAAATGGAACAATAAATGAACATCAGGTTTGGTCATGGCCATGTGGTTTTGGCTATTACATGTTGGACAGGTAGTCAGATTAAGGAATTTTGTGGTATTCATAAAAATAAAAAGAAGGTATTTAACCTGGAGAAGGTATAGAAAGGAAGACTCAATGTTTTGATCATGACAGCCTGAAAATATTTCCAGAGTTTAGGGACAGGCTGGCTCCACACTATCACAGAAGGTGCATCACAGAAGGTGTATCACAGAAGGTGTTTGCTGAAGTAGCAGTGGCTCTTAACACTTGTTAAGGTAGCTCCTGTGGATTTGTGTCCTTGTATAGGATCTTAGGTCCTCGACAAAGAATCTATAGCAGTGTACTCTGAAGATCATCAAGCTAGATCAGAGAGGGCTATCGTGCTCTCTGAATATGTATCATTGGAGCAGGGACATCTCCTCTGTGCTGAAACAGGCCAGTGGCTGGCTGATTAGGGTATAATGTGTGCACTCCAAACTAAGTAAGAGAGTCTATTGCCAAGCCCCACAGATATTGCTCCTATCAGAGAAGAATGATTCCCCCTGAAACACATATCCTTCCATTTCTTAAAGAAAATTCAGTTCCAATATAATATGATACCACCATTGGTCATCAATGGCCAAAACTTTGTCATGAGGCATGTGACTGTGTAACAAATATCAAGAAGATAGAAGGCAAATGATTGAAATACTAAACCAGTGTGACCTTCAATGTTAATGTGTAAGGAAATTGAAGCCCTCAGAGTACAAGTAGCCTGCCCATGATCACCTAAATATATTTTTTCTCCTCATTCACCCATTTGTTTATTTGCTTCTTTTTCTGATTTGTTTTAATATAGAAATGGTTGACACTATGCTACACAGACTGTTAGATTTCAGGCCTCCTGTCTGGGATCCCCTGCCTGCTTAGAAGACTGTTTACCACCTCTTGTACAAGGAAATAAATTATCAGAGAGGAAGTAGCTGCTATTTCTATGGAGAACTGCATATGCATGTGAGTATGCCTGCAGCTGCAAGCAACAGAATAGCCAACTAAAAGTAGCTTAAATACTATGGACTTACTGTTTTATCACCTAATGAAAACCCTTAAGCAAGGATGCTGATACAGAGAGGCCAATATGACCCAAATCAGCTACTGAGCTTTAAAAACATTCTAAGTAAGATCTTAGAGTGAGAGATCGTCTGTGGCAACTTAGGCTTTAAGTTGAATGAAGTCAAAGGAAACATATACTTCCCCTTTGTGTCCCAATGATATTGCCCACTAAGACTCAGGGGAAGGGAGTAATAACCTGTACTGACAGGAAGTGAGGTGATTCAAGAAATTGAAGTGAAAGGCAGATACTGCGAGAATCTGACAGCTGACAACCCAAGCATGCGACCTGAGCAGCAGGTAGCAGGGCAGAGGGGAACACAGAACATAAGAGCAGGGACAGGAGCAGCTTGCAGTGTGGGACTTGAGGTGTATAGTCATGTAACCAAAAGTAGATGCAAGACCAGAACAGTAAGGTGCAAGTTCCTTGGGCAGGGGCATCAGCAGGTTGGAGCTCAAAACCTAGACCAGACCGATAAGGTCCCTGACTGTCTGTCTCATTTCTGAACTTTTCGTTGAAGTATAACATACATGAATTAAAGGTCATAAATTATATATGTATAGTTTAATAAATTCTCCAACACTGAACACACCCATGTAACCAGCACTCAGATCATGAAACAAAATATTGCCAGCATGCTAGAAGCCCTCTTACAACAGCCTCCTAGTGATTAACTCTCCGAAGCTTTTGTACCTTCTGTGAGCATAACCATAGAGTGTACTTGCTTGTGTTTTACTTCTCTCACCAAACCTTATGTTTGTTGACTCCACCATACTGTTGTGTGTGGTTGTGGTTCATTTATTCTCATAGCTGAATGGTGTTCCATAAATGTACCAAAATTCACTTATCCATTCTTTTGTTGATAGGCATTTTGGTGGTTTCTAATTTGGGGATATTACTAACACTGCTGTTATGAATATTCAGGTCCATATTTGTGATGTACAAATATATGTTTTCTTGTGAGGTATACACCTAGAAGGAGAATGGCTGGGTTATAGGATCCAGCCTCATTTACACTATTCTCAGCCTTACCTAATCTATTTTCCTTCTCTGGTTCTTCCCACATGTGCCATTTTCCTCTCCTGGTGCACATCCCCCTACCCTTCACCTGGGTAATCCCCACTTGCCACTGAGATTTGGTATGAAATGCACCTCCTTAGGGAACCTTTTCCTGACCATCTATTTTGCGCACTTCATGACTTGCTGGTCTTTTGTGCTGCATGTAACACTACCACTGTGTAATACCCACTTCATGCCACCTCCCTGTGTGGACTGTAGGCTATATGGAGAGGATGCATGAATGTTCTACTGAGTCCCTAGGACCTAGAATAGTGGGTGGCATAATAATGGGTGCTGAATAAATATTTACTAGGTAAGTGAGTGGTACCCGCGGTTAGAACCCATTTAACCAACCAAGGCTTCAGCTTATGGGACAGCATACTTGCTGATGCCAAGCCCCATGTTGATTAGCTAGTTCCTCAAATCCCACTAACAATGAACAAGTTTGTTTCCAGGGCCTTGGAAAAGCTGTGTCTGCAGGAAGGAGTCAAATAGCCCCTGTGGGAGGTCACTCTGAGGGGAGGTGGCAATCTGGGCCCGGGATGCCTGAGTTACAAAGCCCACAAAGCCGGGCCTACCTCTGAGGTCAGCTGAATCTTCTCTAAGGGAGGTGGTATCCAGCACTCTTCCTCCCACTTCTTCCTTGTCTATTAGGACACTTCCCTTTCTTCTTTGCACCCCTTCTCTGAACTGTAAGAGTTGGAGAACCACCACACCTGCAAGTACTAGCAGCCCTCTTCCCCAAGACCGTGGACAGCTTCCACTCCTTATGGGTATGAAGGCATTAATCCATAAAGACATGTTAATGTTTAATAGTTTTCATGTGTACAGGAACCAAAATGTAATTATGAAAATGCCTTTTCAGAATTATAACCCAACTTCATTTTGAATAGATGTCAATGATCAGCAACCACAGTAAAAGCACACTATATAAATTTTAAATAAAATGCTTATTTATAGCATGTTATATGTCCTTAGGTAATCATAGCAATCACTGTTTAATGGCAATACTTGCTCAAGGCGCATGGGAGCTGACAGTACCAGGAAGCTCCAGAAAAGGAAGAAATGGAGGATAGTGATTATTAGCTTGACACACAGTTCTTGCTAACTGCCGAAGCCTGGAAGTGTGGGCAGAGCCAGAGGCTGGCATTGGAGTGTTTAAGGAATGAAAATGCTGTAGGGCAGCGTCTTCATCATCTCTTTCCATCAGTGATTTCCTTACTATGGAGGAGTAACCACTCTGCTAATACCATTAACTATAAAGAAAGAATCAGCATCATGGACGAAACCACGGTCAAAATAAATTCATGGTAGGTAGTGCTTTTCTATTTTATAAGAAAATGTAGGTATTAAACTAAGAAATTAAATAATGTATGTATTCAGAATCCATTATACATGTATAGTACAGGGTCTGACAAAAGTAACACCATTGAGTGTGGTTGATAAGGTACATGAATACCTCTCAAGAAATGGACAGCAATTTGAACATTTTACCTAAAATGTCATATGGTGTCATATGGTGTGCTTGAGTGTGATATTGTTGTGTTACAGAATTACATGCTTATATGATTTTGAAATATAAAAATTATGTAATAAAAAGGTGTTATTTGTGCCAGACCCTGTATTTAAATGCTGAAAATTAATTATTTTTAAGTTAAACATCAATTCATATAATGGAGAGAATAAAGGAGGGTTTTAACTTTAAAGAATAAAGATTCAGGACATACTGACAAAGATGTGTTTGTGTTTCTAGCTCAGGAAACCTGTGTTGATGAATTTATTGGTTCTTGCAAAAAGTGGAACACAAGAGACAAACTTCTCCTTCTCCCCCATCTTTAAGAGTGTGTATCCATATCTCATTGCATGTACTAGCCCATAATTTGACTATCTATCACACTCTAAGCTTCCAGTTAAACAAAGCAAGTAAAAAATCCTCTTTTCTAAGCCATTTCACCATGACATTTTCTGAGTCACATGTATGGTTTTCAAGTCCACATCCAAGGTTCTCTTGTTTCCATGTGTCCCTCATGACTTCAGGAAAAAGACATCCCCATCTTAAATTTAGGAAATTTGATAAACGTCTTATACAAGAAAAATTCAATTTATCAATAGAGAAATATTGGCTCACCGAAATGGAACTTTCTTTTTACTGATAAGCAGATTTATACAACCAGCACAGAATTTGACATATGGTAGGCACTCAGTGACAGTTTCCTTCTCCTGTCTTCTTATTAACTAATGCATTCATTCACCCATTTATTCACATTCATTGGGTACTTTCCACACACCTTTTAGTCCTGCTGCCAAGAACTTGAGACAAAGAGATGACTTGGAGATTTTTTCTTTTTTAAATGTTTTAAATGTTTTTCCTTTTGGTTGTTGTTGTTCAAGTACAGTTGTCTCCATTTTCCTGCTGTCTCTTTCCCTTGCGCCACCCACCTCACCTCCCACCCTCAATCCTTCCCCACTTTGGCATTGTCCATGGGTCCCTTATCTTCAAGTGGCTCACAATTTTTTTCTTTTGATAATTATTTTTGCCTTATATAATTTCTCTCCTTGAAGCAGTCAAATTGAGTTGAACTTTCCCAAATTGATAATGGGTTTATCTACCTCTTCAGTAGAGCCTGACTAGTAAATGTATCATAAATCTTACCCTGTAACAACTGCCTGTTTCAGGGTATGGTGTCAATCACATACTTCAAAAGCAAAAGAACACATATGAAATTGAACATGAGAAAGTAAGTATAAATGACTTTTAAAAAAAGTAAAATACAAGAAAAGAATGCTTTAGCCATTGAAAGGTGAGAAGAAGAGTTTTTCATTTATTCTACAACCACCTGTTGATCTCTTTTATGTACCAGTCATAGGTCCTGGGGAAATAGCAGTGAGTAAACAGATTTAAAAACAAAACAACAAACCCTGCCCTGATTGGCTTTACATCTGGAGCACTTTTAGTGCTGAGTACATTCTATTTGCCTGGAACTATCTTTATAATTTCACCTGTCCCCCACAAAACTCAGACATATTAAGCAGCTTGCCAGAGGTCTCACCCAAAGGTGAAAGGTGACAGTGTTGGCATCAGAAACCAAGCAATGCTCTGTCTCCTTCACCTGAATGCCTCTCAGATCATGGGGTTGCTTTGACAACTGGTCAGGGGAGTTAAGATAATCAACATCTATCCTCCCTTCACAACTTTCTGCATTAGTGACTTCTGTTAGCAAATACCTGCTTGAAACCAGGACAGGACCAGAGAACAACTCGAGGTGTCTTTTAGCTCCCTGAAGACCTTCCCAGGAGATTCTTGTGGGAATGCCTGTCCTGCTAGCCTTAATTATCGAACTGACATCTTTCTCATAGGCCTACCAGGAGATGTAACAACTACTGACCCTATGCTCCTGTAGTCCTGGGTCATGACTTTATACCTCACCCAAGTTTATATACATCCCCCTGTCTGGAAACCCCCTTGCTGCACCCCTGACCCTATTTTTCTGTTTCAATCCAGTCCTTCTTCAGGGCCAGGCAAGGGCCCTCCTCCACAAAGACTCATGAGACTACTTCTTAGTCTGTCTACCTAGATCCTTTGCTTGGACTCCCCCAAATTTCATTCTGCTTTAAAATACATTGAGGTTGGTTTCCTGTTTGTCTCCTTCACTTGACTGACAGCCCCAGAGAGCAAGAATATGTCTCATTTGTCTTTCTTCCCCAAGGATCTGGCCCTTGGATATGATACAAACTCATTGCAGAACTTACTTTTCACTGAATGAATGGATACATTAATCAAACAATGGAAGGTGTAAAAAATGAATGAGTAATTGAGTAAGTAAATAAATGGTTAAAGGAGTGAGTGAGGAATGACACAGGCCATTTAAAGCAAGAGGAGTTCTTATGATGGTGACCCGTGTCTAAAGTGAGGGAGGTGATTTTGCTATGAACAGTCCCTTTTTAAATTCCTTTGTGTTTGTTTGCTTGTTTGTAAAATCAAGTGGTTGGTCCTTTCTGGAAGAAAATGTAGTAGCAGAACAGTGTACAGGTGCATACCTAAAATGGTACCTCAGGAAGAGATACCCACACCAAGACCAGTGTCCAAAATGCCTTATGCCCTCCATAGAACCAAGATGGAATGCATTCATTTAAAGTATTCAAATATAAAAATAATCAATTCTTTTAGATCTGAATGGAAGTAGAAACACATTTACCTAGCTCAAGAGCTAAGCTGTTACAGATCCATAGTCCTTTATTCACAACTCCAAAACTTGAAAAACTCTGACAAACAAGTTTTATCACAGCTCACTTGGTGACACGAGGTTATCTGTAGTCGTAATGACCTCACTTAGTGCAAAATAGTCATACCTCTTGCTGCAGAAATGCTTCCACATTTGATCATGGGTGCTGACCAGATCAGGCTTTGGGGTTTACTTAATATGAAATATATGGACAGTATTACTTTTCTAAAATCTAGAGCTGATTTCTGAAACACATCAGGCTGTAGGACAAGGGACGGCCGTGAGTCTGGTCTATATTCAGGAGCCAAGGAGTCAAAGCCCAGTGGATGCCCGAAGTTAAGAAGTTCCGAACAGAATGGATGGAAAATCCAGGGTGATCTCAAAAGGCTGATGCCAGGAGAGAGAGCTGGATATAGAAGCACCAAACCAGAATACTGCCCTCCTGTGGATGGACATGGGTACATGCAAAGATTTCCCCAGGACACTAATATAAATGGTTTTCCCTATACTGGCTTCTAGGTGATCACCGTGACCAAGACCCTCACATGGTCCCTTACTGTCCTTGCCACGGCTGGCCTTGCTCACTTTCAAATGTTGGCTTATTATTAATCACACTGATGAGAATATTATGAGCGTGCACTGTGTCTTAGGTGCTTGTGGTCCCAGTGCCTAGCTAAGGGCCTGGCATAGAATAAACACTGAATAAATAGGCTCAATAAATCTTTAATGAATGTGTACAGCGTGTTTCTCTTCATAATGTGTTTTTATATGCATTATCTCACTTAATCTTCAAAAAACCCTGTGAGTCAAGCAAGTGAAATGAGTCCCAGGGATATTAAGGTACTTGCCCAAGATCATAACAAGCAAACAGTTCTGCTGGGACTTGTATGAGAGTTGTCTGGTTAAAAAGGCTTATCCTCTTTCATTAGTTTAGTATCATGTGCTTATGTAGACTGAACTCTCAGGATCAAAGATGGTATGGTAAAAATTCTAGGTCATAGGGGAAGCCTGGGAATTAGAGAAACAGCAAATGAACTCTTAGCAAGAGTTTCCTGGCCTTTAACTAGGGCCATCAGGAGATAATGCCCTTACCAGTGTCTGTCCTCTTGGGAGGTTAATCTGGTGAGATGCCCAGGACTGCCAGGGGGAGAAGGAGGTGCCATAAATTCATAGATGGAGGCCTTAGAGGGGTCAAACCCTGTCCCAAGCACCCTTGATTTCAACACTGCTGCACCTCCGAGAGACCTGTGCGTGGAGCTGACCTTGTGACCAATGAAGGGGTGGAGACTTTTGAAGGTTAATGGAGAAAGCAGGGACTACTTGACATGGAGACAGGTGAGGCTTTGGGACCAGCACCCATTTCTGGTAATGAGGAGCTCAGTTTGCTGCAAGAACCCATAAGCATCTTCGGCAGATAAACCTACCCATGAGGACATCTCCTCCCCGTGTGAGAACAAGTCTATGAGGGAGGTACTAATTCTGTATGAAGTCATCCTGACTCTCTCCCAAGGGGAGGATGACTCAGCCTGGGTCCTCGTTCCTCCTGTGTAACCTCTACCTGACCTTCAGAGAATAGGCACTGGGTCTGAAAGGAACGAAACATGGTAGGGAGGGAGGGGCCCTGTGTATCAGGATCCTGCACATTCCTCAGCAGTAAGCAGGATCCTGGGAGCCACCCTGCCCCTCCACATCTACACCAAGGAAGAAAACAGGTATTCCACACTCCGCACGTCTCTCTTTCTCAGTAATATCACATGAACCCCTTCCTCTCTGTAGCACCTCAAAAGCTGGTCAGAAATGTACTGTGTGAACTCCAGGCCAGGTATCTAATTCCTTGGTGTTGGCATGTGAGAAACTAAGATAGGCCTTGGTCTCAGCCTTACCTTTTATCCCTGGTCTGGCCAAGGCTATACATCAGGAGATACTCCATGGGATCTTCTTTTTTCCATTCCATTTACCAATGGCCTTGTTCTTTCTCTATCCTGAACTCTGGGTCATGTTTGCCTACTGGTGCCGTGCTCACCATAGGGCCATATGCTCCAGAGAGGTGATTCTTAGGATGTAGTGAATGTTGGAATCACCTCACTCTCAGGGAGTTTATTAAATGCGCATTCCTTTTCTATTAGATCTCTTCTAGACATTGAGACCTACATTTAACAAACCCTTCAGCGGATTCTGATGCAGGTGCAGAGAACATTCTTTGGGAAATATCTTTATAGGTTTTGGGAGCCAAGCTTAAGTTCAAACACTATTCCCATTGGGTAACCTTGGGTGAATTAATTCCTGTGAGCCTGAGGTTTCTTGTGTAAAAGGTGGCTAATAGCATCTACTTAGCATGGTTGTGTAGACCGAAGGGAATACTTGTATGTATATAAAATGGCCGGCAGGGGGCTGGTAATGCACAGCGACTATACCAATCTGGTTTGCCTGGTCCAGTGGCCATCCTCAGTCCCTTTTCTTTGCAGGGTCTCCCAAGTGCTGGGCTCTCTTCCCAGGCGTGAACTCAGTGAGTAGAGCTTGTATGTCTATGATAGGCAGAGTAATGCACCTCTCCCAAATGCCCATGTCCTAATTCACATAACTGAGGGAATTTAGGGTGTAAATAGAATTAAAATAACCAATCAGCTGACCTTAAGATAGGGAAATTATCCTGGATTATCCAGCTGTACTCGATATAATCGCAAGGGCCTTTAAAAGTGGAGAAAGAGGACAAAATAGGTCACAAAGTGATGCAATGTGAGAAGGACTCTACTCGCTGTTGCTGGCTTTGATGACAGAGCAGGTGACCAGGAGCCAGGGAGTGCAGGAGCCTCTAGAAGCTGGAAGAGGCCAGGAAACCAATTCTCCCTGAAGCCTCCAGGAAAGAATACAACTCTGCTGACACCTGGATTTTAGCCCAGTGACACCACATCAGATTTCTGACCCACAGAATAGTAAGGTAATAAGTCTTTGTTGTTTGTGGTAATTTGTTACAGCAGCCATAGGGAACTAATATGATACCAAAGACTGGGCTGCCAAGTTCTGGAAATGTCACTCAGTTCCATGTGTAGGGGGCTTTATGACTTTGTGATGGTATCAGCATTTCTGCCAATTTGGGGGCCCACATGATAGAGGCCAAAGACACTAATGGGGTCTCCAGGGGAATCTCTATCCCACCTGGTGATAATAATATTAACAATCATAATAGTCAAGATGTATTGAGTGCTTGCTATGTGCTGAGTGCTCTATATCTACTGTAATTATCAAAACCATCTCTGCAATGTGTTCTATTATCTAACAAATTTTACATGGGGAGTAGTCTGAGAGAGGTACCTTGCCCAAGGTCACAAGAGTCAGAGCCTAAATTTAAAGCCGGGTTTGCTGTCCCTAGAACCGAAGACCCTAAGTGCATCACTAAACATCCTCTTTCTGTCCTATGGCCAATGGAGGAGGTAGTGTGTTCTCACTAAATCTCAGGTTGAGCCATCTGTTAAACTTACTAGTACCCAAAAACATGCCTCTCAGTGGCCTGGCAGCCCATGACCTCCAAAGTTTTTTTATAAAGTCTGGGAGAGTTAGACATAATGGCAAAGTGCTTTGGAGCCACATTCTTGCCACAGTTGATGGCATGGTAGGAGAGAAAATTTTAGAGAATCAACGTTAGAATTCTACAGCCAGGTACAGGGGCAGCCATGTCTGTCCCAAGTGTTCTAGAAAAGATGAGGGGTTATTAAGGCTGCGACCCAGACTTTTCCTCTCTGTCAGCCACTGGTATAGACTGTGCAGTCTTAAGCAAGATACCTAACCTCTCTCCATCTCACCTTAAAATGGGACCAATAGCTCCAGTGCTTCTCCATCTCATCTTGCTGTTGTAGAAATCCAATGAGATCACATTTGTGATTATTCCCTGGGAATTACAAAAGCAGTACACCCTTATAGAGTCTAATAATGGCTATTATTTAATTTTTACAACTCAAAGTGAATGTGGTTCATTATTGCTGTGACTAGTAATAATTATTATACTAAACCACACCAGAGAAGATATTGCTCTCTCATAGCCTTCTTCTGCAGAAATTGTGTTAGCATTTCTTAAAAAAAAAAAAAATCAACATAAAGTTGGAATGTTCTGGTATGTCATTGTGCAGAATATTCTTTTTTTTTTCATTTTTAAAGAGAGAAAATTTGAAAGGATGACACCTTGAATATTAGGTTAAAATTTGCTCTTGCACAAAAAAGAATATAAGTGAAAATCCCTACCCCCCAAATTTTTTTTTTAAATCAGGAACATGGTTGCAAGCCCGCCATGGCTGCCATAGTGATTCCAGCTGGAAATGAAGGGCAGATACAGCCTGGACATCAAGGTAGGAGGCACCCAGGGCACACCCCACAGGGAGAAGTGCTCACTACCACCCAAAGGGTTCAGGGCTAATGACAACTGTCCCAGAGTCACCAGGAGCCCCTGAGATCCACTACAAAGCTCCAGGCTCTAGGAAGGGTGGTCTTCTACACAGAGATGGAGTTGCTCCCCACCAGGTGCAGGCCAACCTCTCCTGGGGACACTCTATTCAACTCTGCCACACTATTAATTCAGATCTATTGTGGAGCATTTGCTTCTCATAGGCAGTTACCTGAAAGAATTAATACATCAGGTCACACTGCTCTTCAGAGCCACAGGGCAAATTATGGGACCATATTCAAGTCCATTGTTCCTTTCCCCACTCATTTCTCCCCTTCTTCCTCATCTCCCTCTCTCTTTCCCTACTTTCCTTTTGTTAGCAACATTTAATGAAAACCTGTTATAATACCAGCCACTGCACACAGGTAAGCTAAGTACCATTTCCACTCTCAGTAAGTACACAGACTAGTGTGGAGACATTCAGATACTGGACCATATATTGGCTTTGTTGTTGTCAGAGTGCTGGATGCTAAGTGAAGTGCAAACAGGAGAGAAGGAGGCACTGTGCCAACCAGGTCAAGGGGGAGGTCTTCAGGAACCTGCGGAGTAATATGTAAAACCAGGGGTAAACAAAACTCAAGCACTGGGTCAGACTCATTGGACTCAGGTCTCAGGTCTGTTCATTCACTCACTTTCTAGTGAGCCAGGGCCTCAATGACCTCATCAGTGACACGAGGTTTATGCTCCTGAAATAACACTATTGTGAAGGGCCTAATACACTGCCTTGCACAGCAACACCAGACAGCATCCAGATAGTGATGCCCTGAGGTAAGGCAGACCTCGAATTAATGCAGATATGCAAGTTGTATGACTGTGAATTGATTCTCTGCCGCCTCACAGGCTTGGCCCAGTCATTTCACAAAACTTGCAAATAGCAGCCTCATACTGGCTTGGATTGGATTAAGTTGGATAGTTACAAGCTCATTTCTCACGCTGTCACCACTAGGAATGGTAGTAATAATAGCAGAATAGTAGTGATACCGTTCCCAAGTCACATCTTCCTCAATCGTTATGAACCAATGTTTGGGGGCAAGTGTCACCTATTTCTCTGAACAGTGCCTGGACAAATGTTCACGTTACATAGAATCCTGGGTGTCCCCGAACCTTCTGAACATTATTAATAAACACGTGCATGCTTTCCACCAAGCTTTCCTTGGGAAGTTTTTAGTGAATCATCAACAGAGTCCACATTTAATTTAAAATCTAAGAGCTAAAAAGGTTTATAAAAAATCTAATAGTAATTTTAGTTTTGGAGAATGTGCAGAGAAATGAGTGTCCTCATGGAAGAAGGTTTGGTACAAACTCTCTGAAGGGCAATTTGGCAATGTATGTCGAAAGCCTTACCAGTGTTTTTGTCTTAAATTTAACTAACTAAATTTTAATTCAAATTTTATAAATTATACTACTTATAAAAACTTGTCCTAATAATTATGGATGTGCACAAAGATTTGTCTTCAAGTATGCTTCTTGCATGATTCTTTACAATAGAGAAAATTTGGAAACAACATAAATGTACAATAATAAAGTCTCTTTAAATATATTATGATATAATCTGAAAATGGGATGTACTTGTAACCATTAAAAATTACCTTGTAGGGGATTATGTAACAACATAGAAAGTGTTTATGATGTATTAGAGGATAAAAGATGATGGATGTAGTCCCCCTTATCCACAGGAGATGCACTCTGAGACTCCCAGTGGATATCTGAGTCCTTGGATAGTTTCAAAATACACACACACACACACACACACACACACACAAGGGGGGCAAAATTAGGTTTATAGTTATTCTTATGGAAAAAATACAATAATTAATAAATAACAGTATAAGAATAAACTCTGTTTTGCATATTCACAACTGTAAACTTAATTTTGCCCCACCCTGTACATTTTTCTCTATACATACATACCTATGATAAAGTTTAATTTATAACTTAGGCACAGTAAGAAATTAACAATAGCAGTTAATAATAAAATAGAATAATTATAACAATACACTGTAATAAAATTATGTAAATGTGGTTTATTTCTCTCTCTCATAACCGATCTGATCATAGAGACCACGCCTAAGTGACTAACGGGAGCATATACGGCATGGGAACGGGGACAAAGGGATGATTCACATCTCAGACACGACAGAGTAGGACAGCATGAGATTTCATCATGCTAGTCAGAAGAGAGCACAATTAAAAGTTACGAATCTTTTATTTCTGGAATTTTCCATTTAATATTTTTGGATCTCCACTAACCACAGGTAACTGAAACTGTGGAAAATGAAACCACGGATAAGGGGTGACTCTTGCAGTTTAAAAACCAGTTTCTATAGTCTAATTTAATTTTATATAATTTGTTTAAAAAGCTTTAAAAAGACACTAAACATACCTGATTTAAAATGTTAGCAGCGGTTATATCCAAATTGTGAATTACTAATGATTTGTGTGTGCACATTCCTAAATTTCCCAAACTTTCCACAATCAATATTTTGAAGTGTAAAAAAAAAATAAGAACAGCCCTAGATGGAGTGGCTCAGTTGGTTGACCACTGTTCTATAAGCTGGAAGGTCACAAATTCGATTTCCAGTCAGGGAACACGACTAGGTTGCAGGTTCAGTTCCTGGTCCGGGGGCCTATGAAAAACAACCAATCGATATTTTTTTCTCACATCAATGTTTTTCTCCCTCTCTTTCTCCCTTCCTTCCCCACTCTCTAAAATCAATATGCATGCCCTCAGGTGAGGACAGATGGGTAGATAGATATATAGATACTTTTAAAAAAGAAAAATAGAAAATTTGAAATCTAAAGCCTAAAATTCAGGTTTGAATTCAAATGATCATTTTGCTATGTGTTTTATGATAAACTACTTAATCATTTTGAGCTCAATTTTTTTCCATCTATAAAAAGTAAATAGTCCCTGGCCAGGTAGCTCAGTTTGTTAAAACATTGTCCCAGTACACCAAGGTTGTGGGTTTGATTACAAGTCAGGGCACATGCAAGAGTCATCCAATAAATGCATCAATAACTTGAACAACAAACTGATGTTCCTCTCTTTCTCTCCTTTCCTTTCTTTTTCTAAAATCAATAAATTAGAAAAAATTAAACAAAAGAAGTGAATAATACCAAGCCCACAGGACTATAGGAAGTTACATTAGATAATGCATATAAATATATGTTCCAACAATATGAACTTGATAAATTTATGTCCCCCTTGCTTTCTCTTTCATGAGTTCGGTAACAAGAAAGATGTCAAATGCTCACTGTAGGAGGTAGATCCAGTCCTAGATGATATGTAAATGCTAACTCCTTGTTCTTAGCAATTCTGTGAAAACATTTTTTTACTACTGTACTTGTTATATGTGTAACAAATTACTCCAAGATTTAGTGGTTTAAGGCAGCATTTATTATCATACAGTTTCTGTGGGTGAGGAATTTGAGAACAGCTTGGCTTGATGGTTCTGTCTTGAGGAATCTCTCATGGGACTGCAGTCAACTTATAGTCAGGGTTGCAGTCTCTGAGGGTTTGAGGATCTGATTCCAAGGGGGCTCACATACATGATTGGCAAGTCAGTGCTGGCTGTTGGTTGGAAGCCCCATTTCCTAGCTATGTCAATCCCTTCATAGAATTGCTTGAGTGTCTTCATGACATGGCAGCCAGGTTCCCTCAAAGTGAGGGATCAAAGAAAGAGCAAGGAGGAAGCTGCAACGCCTCCCATACCATAACCCTGGGAGTCACACAGCCATTTGCACAACGTTCTACTGGTTTACATGTCAGCTCTATTCAATGTGGAAAGAGACTCCACTGGGCCTCACCCACAGACTATAAGCATCACAAAAGTCCTGCCTTGTTTCCTACTGGTCCCCGGGAGGGGCTCAGTAAATAAATGAATGGAGTACAATATCACTTGACACTTCTGATACTTTTTGTTAAGCAGCTAGTTGCATTGCCCATGAAAAAATCAACAATTTCCTCATTGGTGACATGACCCTAGCTTGCAAATCCTTCTGAAATTGCTGGATCTGGTGTTCTGAATGCCATATTTTTGTTTTAAAGCCCTTCTAACCCAGCCTCATGATCCATCCTTGACTACCCTCTTCCTCCTAGTGCTTTGCCTTTTCAATACAGACCCCTCTAGCCAGACTTTCCTCTTCCCTGGCCACCTCAGTGTCCTCCCCCGATACCCACACTGTTGACATTTGTTGTACTTATTTTGGTCCTAACCATCTAAAGGCCTCCAGAAAAGGATGATAACTAAGTAGCATATATGTACCTACTTCTCTCATATCCATGATAAATATTTCTAAGCGATCAGGCCATTTCTGATTCTATCTGGGGCAATAAATTACTGATACTTTGCTGGAGAGATAACTGGCCTCTGTTGCTTATTTGGATGTGGGAGGGACAAATGAAACCATAGGGGTAATGCACACTACCATCTACCACATACAAAGCATTGCTCTTAAGCAATTAATATGAATTATTGCTAAGATTTAATATTCACAGTCATCTACAAGGAAATTACTACTGTTACATTCATTTCACAGATGAGGAAGCTGGGGCTCAGAGAGGTAAATAACTTACACAGTCTCTCTTAGCTCAGAATCAGTACACTGGTCCAAATTTAGGCAGTTGGGTCTGGAGTCTTCTCTTTAACAATTATATGATATTGCCTTAAAGTTTTCAATGACCAGCAGGCTTTGAGAATCTTGGGAATAAATGTCTAGTTGTTAGGTCTAAGTTCCCAGGAAATTTCTTCTATTTTAAATTGTCCCCAGGGATCTCTCCCTCACCCTTAAAGATTAAGTTCAGTTCTTACCACCTCTATGAAGTTTTCATTGAAATATTTATGCTTGTACATCATGCTATTATTTCACTTCCCAACCTGGAGGGCAAGCCTGTGTTTTCTCACAGGTTTTCTTCACTGCACCACGACTGCCTTGAGAGTAAAGTCCCATAGTTTTCTTATTTCTTAATATTACAGTTTAACAAAACATCTGGCCTATGATAAGCCAAGCAGATAAATAAATACTGTCTCTACTTTGATGATATGCTTTCCCAAGCTAATTTTCAAAACCTAGAACTTCTCAAAGGTAGGCTAAGTTGTACTTTGTTTATTGAATGTATAGTTACAGTATTTAGTATGGACTGTTTTCATATCAAAGTGAAGAAGTTGAGAAAATGATGTCTTCCCAATAAACTCAGCACTGAAATCTTCTCTAGGAGCATACGTCATGAAGAATCCCAGCCCAGATACATGAGTGTGAACATTTTAATTCTGTCCTAGTAAGGTAATGAGACATTGTATTTAAATACCATTCACCATGGTCTCTCCAAACAGAGTTTCTCTACTACTGAGTTTATAACTCACCCGTCTCCAGTCCTTTTAGTTGCTTTGGTAGAAGGAAATTTAGGGAAGCCCTCTTTGAGATGTAATAAAACTATACTGCATCAAGCAATCAGCGTTAATTTCTACAAGCCCTTTCTGACCACAGGGTACTGCAGGACTTGGAAGTGCTCATGGGCTGGGAGAGTTGGACAGACACAGTAATGTAATGGGAAAGCTGTGAAAGATGAACATTACGTCCCTTTAAAAAATGGGAAAATCTCCCAGACTTACTAAAGGAAGGTATACTTAATGTAAAAATGAATATGGAATTAGTGCCAACCTATCCAGGAGGGTCATGAGGACGCATGATATGGTGCCCTTTAAGTTGTCACCTATGTGGAATAAAAAATGCTGTGGCCTGGGGAACAAGAGATGTGACCTTCCATAAGGCCCTCCTTATCTCCGGACCTTGGTTCCTTCACTGTAAAATGAAAGGAGGAAGATAGAAAGGTGTTCCATGGACTTGGAAAGGTGTTCTACGGAAATGTTCTAATGGATTTGGATACTGTCTGGGTGACGATATCTAAATGAGGTGTCAGGTTTTACTTGTTAGTTTTAGAACTATAAGTTGAAAATATCAACACTATAACAGGTTTAACCAGACATGTTTTGCTTGTTTACTTTAGTGATGGCCTGTAGAATGCAGTCAGTTATTTATGATATCAGAGCTGTAATTCTAATGGTAGCCCTTGCCCCACTTGGCTATGGTCTGCTTCTCTCTGCCCCAGGATAGGTGTTTGACTCACCTCTGTATGTAGCTCTCACTGTACCTTTGGCAGTGCTTGGCATAAGATAGATGTTTAGTAGATGAATAGTGAATTGCATTGGGTTGAATTCAAATCAACTTTGAAATACCCTTTCCTATCAGACACCCCACTGCATTTCACATAGGCCCAAAATATCTTTACTAACATAAGTTGACTCTCAATTATGAGGTGGATTTAGATGAAAAAAGAAGATAAAAGTTCTTTTTGCCCAGAAATGTCAGGAGAAATGGATCATTGAGAGCACTTAGCTTTCCTAAGGTCTCTCTCCAGCAAATTGAAGAACAAAACCAAGAACAGTTCTGTTAGACTCCAAAACCTGTGGTTTTCCACTACATAAAGTGGGATAATCTTCCATAGTTATAGACAGCCCAATATTCTAAGTGCAAATAAAGTCTACAGAGCAATTTGAAGATACTCAATGCTTGAGTGACTCTATAAACAAGTTCTCCATTACAATGTAAAAGGGCATTTGGCAATGCCAAAATGATCACGGGACAGAGCCCTGGAACCCCAAAGACTTTTCTTGGATGCCCCAATGTCAATAAATCGGACCAGCCATCTCCTCTACATATGTTCTATTCTTTCTCCAGTCTCCCTGGTGAAACAAAGTGGAGGTCCAACTATACAGACTTCCCAATGGCTATTTGTCAGCAATGACATTAGCATAATGACCTCTGGGCTCTTTGTTGCTTTTTCTGTGTGGCTGTGAAGCTTTGGGTGGGATGTAGATGAAAGCTCTGTATTAGGAAGTGAGGAGCACAGCTGGCTGTGGTGAACAAGCAAGTGGCATTGAGGAATGAGGATGCTAAAACTTGTTAGGACTGAAATTTGACCTAAAAAAAATGGTTTCCAATATTTTAAAAAGTCATGGTGCCCTTTTTCAAATAAGATTTTAAGAGAGTCCCAATATGTAAAACAGATACTAACAAACCTGACTGAGACTTGGGTGGGGGAATCTGTGGTTCTACCGCTTTATTTGTTCCTTCCTTCCCAGACAGGCTCAAGGCATTTTCTTTGAAATCTAGGGCTTCCCAGAGCACAGTATAAAAACCCCTGGCCTAAAAGATACAGCTCTAAAATGACTTTTCGTCAAGACATTATTCTCTTTTGATTATCATTATAAAATTAGAGATCTACTCTCTGGTAAACAAACTGACAATATTTTTTTTTAAATCATACCTAAGAATGGTCTAAGCCTTTTCAACATATCAAAAGAGAACAATGTGAAATATTTCTTAAAACTTTTTTTGATCATTACAAAGTGCCTGGGGATATTTCCTGGTGACCAACAGTCTAAAGGTCCAGGGGAGACACAACAATTTCAGTTTGGCTGAAGCATACACACAGGAGAGGAGTACTTTGTCATCCAGCCATCTCTCTGCTCAACAGTCAATAGGAAGACAGCATAGAAAGTCATCTAGTAGAGTGTTAGCAGAATTAATTGGGCTCCACTTTCCGTCTTTCTTTTGCTCCCTGGGATAAGAAATTAGAAGCCTCTGGTTGAATCAGATACACTTTGAGATTTTTCCAAAAATGTAGTTTTCCTAGGGAAATAATACTAATGAAAGAAAAGGTCAGCTATGTTTGATTTCCTCAAAGCCCATTGTCTGATTATATGTGAACTGCCTGATTTCTTGCAGACCTTAGCACATGGCTCAGCGACATTGAATTGCTCAGAGAGAACATAGGGAAAACATTTGTGAATAAATCGAAACATCAATGTATGGATGCTTTACACATGGATGGCACTCATCCAATGTCAAGACCTTTCACAGATTATTTCAATAATTTGTAATAAATATCTACCATTTATTAAATTTAATCTCTAATCCTCATCATGATAGGTGAGTTAGATATTATCCCTCAGTTTCACAGAAGAGGAAACTGAGCAAGAACAAGAATAGATGACTTAACCATAAATGGAAGTCCTCGATTTTGAATTCAGGACTTCAACATCTAAGCCCTGAGCCTGATGCCTCTTCAAGCTGCTTTTCAAATCCTTCCTGGGCACAATGCAACATTATAAAGTCACCTCCCAAGCTGTACATCTAGATCCGACCAAGATACATTCTCTTCAAATAAGAGACTGAAAAAGCATGTTCCCTTGCCTGGTAAGGCTCAGTGGTTTGGGTGTTATCCAGCAGGCCAAAAGGGCTGCTGATTCAATTCATAGTCAGGACTCATGCCTAAGTAGTGGGCCACCCCGGCTGGGGGTGTGTGAGAGGCAGCCAATCAATGTTTCTCTTGCACATCAATGTTTTCCTCCCTTTCTTTTCCCTTCCTTCCCCTCTCTCTAAAGATAAATAAATAAAAATAGCTTTGTTTTTTTCTTAAAAAGTGTGCTGATCTTCAGAACTCAGAATTGGAAGCAAGTATGATCCCTTCTCAGGGATGGGAAACTGGCAAGTTTAAGCTTTCAGGGTATCGGGGAGGGATGGTGGTTGGCATAAGCACAATTCTATTTTAAGCATTGATGCTGCAGATCGTGTTAAGAATGGATTAGACAAGAAGGATACAAGAATCAGAGAAACCAATAATGAGAAAGCTGCTGCAATAGCCCAGAAACTTTGAAGTCTGTGATTAAGGCGGAGAAATGAGGTTCAGAAGAAGGCAGATTACGGAGATGGGGGCGCTGAGTAGGATCACTAGGCAAATGATACCCTTTCCCTCAATGAGTTCTCTCCTAGTGAAAGAAGTGAATGAGAAAATAGTTCATAACAACATAGACTAACACATATGCGTCAGGTCAGCAAGTGCAGGGAAGCAAAGAGGAGGGTCTGCTAAGTTGTTCTGAGGCTGAGAGGGCAAAAGTCAAGGAAGGCGTTCTGTCAGAGGCAATGCCTGAGCCGAGTCTGAAAGAAAGTGGAAGGGACTGGCCAAGAAAGAAGGTGGGAGAGCAGAGCTCAGGCAACATGTGCTTACAGGGAATTCCAAGAGGGTGCAATGAAGGTCCTGAGGCAATGGAGAGAAGAAGATGGTAAGCCTGCTAGGGCCTAGGCCACAGGGTGTGCAAGAAGAAGCTGGTTTGTTATGATAAAGGCAACAGAGGAGGAAGTTAATGTTCTGCAATATTTTATGGAGGTGGGAATCTAAGGTATGGAAAGGCTTACCAGCTTGTCCAAAGAGGGCAGATCTCAATCCTGACCTCAACATGTGGTCCACACTCCTGCAGCATCAGCATCAACTGGTTAGAAGGGCAGGCTCTCAGGTCCAGGCCCATTCAATCAGAGGCTGGGTTGAACTAGATCCCCAGGTGATTTGTAGCTGTTCTAAAACATGTGCACGTTCCAGAAAGCTGGGCCTCTGCCTGCTGTCAAATCTCTGCATATCTGGGCTTCTTGAAAGTCAAACAGACATAGGGATAGGGAGAGGGGATACGGAGTCTCACTTAGGGATGGTTGTGTCCACACCCTCCGCTACAGGCTCCGCCCCTGCCAGCCAAACAATTATCAGCTCCCAAGCAGGTGGACCCCCAGCCCCTCAGATTGGCCCACTGGTGGTACAATACACGTTTGATTAATCACTATTTCCAGAGGTGCCTCATCAATCATCACCTGCCAGCACCCGGGAGAAAAGGGTCCTGGTAGATGAACACTGTGCTGAGAAGGACGGAGGCTTCCGGTCTCCGATAAGATGGGCGCGTGGAGCTGGGATGAAGAAGGTGGGGACTAAGGAGCATTAGGCATTCACCCTGGCTGCTCTGATTGGTAATTAAGTGACTCGTCTTCTGGCGGACAGTCCTGCATGTTCCCCCAGGCATCTGTTAGTTCTTGGAAAACCACTACTGACAAAATGAGGTTTGCCCTTGGTACACAGATAATGAGACTGAGCTTGACAGGTGTGGCGCGATTAGAAAATTTCTACATGAAGCTCATTCTGCTAGCCACTCCACAGTAAACAGACTCATTAGGACTTGCAGGTCCCTGGAGGCAAAGCATGTTTGACATTATTAATTGGCTTTTCTGTATAAGGAGTCAAATAGATGAAAAGGTTTATCAAGCTGAAATAATTAATTTTGCCTGAATTCGCTGACAGTTCATTTCTCCTGTAAAAGACCATTTTAAGGTCCTTTTTTTTTCAAATTTCAAAGTTCAAAAGACATAATAGTGACAAAAGTGAAGCTTTTTAGTAAATTATAATTAAAGGGAATTTAATTAACTTAGACCTGGGGAAGAGGAAAAAATGGAATTGCTATCTGTGTCTATACAGAGGTCTAGATGGTTGAACATATCATGACTTAATAATGCATTAATTTTAATCTAATCAGAGTATAATAAAAGAGGTAATTATATGTTTAAAAATTACCAGGCTCCAATAGTAGGATTTTAAAATACTTAATAGTTACCCAGCTTCTCGTTAGCAAAGTTATAATTGTTGTTCTCAGATTCTGCTTATTTAAAGATGGGGTCTTACTGGCAAGAGGTTAATTGAATAAATCATTGTAAGAACCCATGTTCAAACTATGATAAACTAAAAAGTTTGCATTCCCTGGCTGCAAAAGAGTTTTCATCCCTTTATTCTCTGTCTTTCTGTGTCTCTAAAAATAACAAATTATTTCCAGCATTCCTTCATATGTCCTCCTGAACGCTCCCACGCCCACTCTTTGCCCCATAAAGTCAAAATATAATTCACATGAGATTTTACAAAGTTTTCTCTCATCTTACAAAATTTACCACTTTCATCTTCAACAAGGCATTTTGTAGTTCAGCTGCAAGACTTCTCAGCCTAAAACATGGGATGGTAACAAGAACAGTGTTTCTCTTCTTACTGAGGTTGGGTGCTTGGTGAAAAGAACCGTGATCTCTCCCGGTGGTCATAAAACATTGGGATTTTGAATTCCTTAAAGGCCAATGTTTCTGGCCATTTTACTGATAAAAGACTGAGAGCTCTCAGAAATGTCTTAAAGGATATAGCTGTTTTGCAGCAAAGAAGTATCTAGCCACATAAGCCAAAATATTTTGTGGTTCAAAGGTTATCCAATATTTCCCAAGTCTCTCTGACCCTGATGAAATAAAAAATCTGGAGGGAGAGGAGGACTGGGTAGATGGATTGTGGAGAGTGGTTTTTCCATATCCAGTAGTATGTCTTGGACCAGTTTCTCAAAGCCTTCACCTCCTTCCAGCACAGGCTCAGCTCAAGCAGCCTGAACACCCTCAGCCAACCTCCTCCACCCCACCCCAGGATGATTGGCCCCCTTAAAACCTATAACAACAGTAGTCCTTTTCAGCTTTTCATTGATGTTTTTCTAATCTAGAAATACCTGTTGGCTTCATCCATTAAGCAGTCAGGGCATTCACGGATCACCGTTTATTCCCCTTCCTCAATCAGAGGCAAGAGTTTGGTTACCTGAGAGTCATTTTCATCATTCCTTCAAGTAGGGTCTTGAAAAAATGACTTAATTCAAGTGAACATCAACACAGAAAAATTCACACCCTATTGCATTATTTTGAAAAATAGAGATCACTTCTGCCCTTTACCGAAACATACTTAGGTGCACTTTTCTGAGTGAAGGAGGAGAGAGGTGAGGCCATATAGTGGTCACTTTATACATGCCATCCCCATTCTCAGAACAATGTGGTGAGATTGTCCCCATATTAAAGATGAAAAATATTGAGACTCAGAGCTGGGAAGAAAGTTACCTAAGGTCACACATTGCAGCAGCAGAATTTGTCTGACCTCAAGGCCCAAGAAATTTCCATTAAAAAAGAGTACCCCAAAAAGTAACAGACATCAAATTTCCAAACCATAAACACTTGTAACATTTACCAGAGAGTTAACATTTAGGAAGAAATGTCATAACCCAAAAAGCAAATATCTACTTCCTTGCATGAAGGAATACATAAAAAAAAAAAAAAGGTATTAAAATCCTGGGAAACTTGAGGCCTTCCAGTTCAACACTCACAAACTTATTGCTCATCATATTTCCCACTTCTGCTTCCTTACATTAGTTCCTTAATTAACCATATATTAATGTCCAGGGGCCTTTATGATTAAATAAAGGGGAAGACATGACTGGGGAGGGGAGAAGGAGGAGGTGGTAAGTGCCAAGAGTCAGGGCTTGAGCTGTCATCACTCACCAGCATGTTTTCTTCTGAAGTCAATACATTGTTCCATTTCAAACATGCTCAAAGAAAACACAAATTGATTTATTTACAATTCAGAACTACTTATCAAATGGTAATGATCACTGCCTGGTAAAACACAGGCTGAAATTATGCCATGCGATGCTTAGTCATTCTCTTGATGGGACTAATAGTTCTTCCCCATTTCTTTCACTCCCTTGTTCTACTCTCTCTTTCCGTCTCTCTTTATTTCTTTCTATAATATTGCCTACTAGGACTTAGCAACCCAGGAGGCATCCTGTTGGTGTGGTCAGTTCTGAAGACTCCAGAGAAAGCCCACATCTACCCAGCACCTCCCTTTCATTCATTCACCCACCAGGGGCCAAGACTAATTAGATCAGCCTGCTCATTTTGAGCTGATAATTGATTTAAATAGGTTGCTCATTTAAAATAGAAGAAAAGCCTGCTAAACATTTGGTGCTTGGATTTTTTTCTTCTTTCCATGCAACTTTCAATTGCTTGTGCAATGTAGCATAAAATGTAGAGGTCTCCCTTTTCTTTTCTTTTGCTTTTTTTAAAGGGGCCATAAAATTAATTACAATAAGTAGGCAACGGGCTGGGGCAGGGGGTTAACTGATGGCTCTAATGAGCAGCGGAGCTTTGGGAAAGCTGGCCCACTCATGCTGTTTGTTGGCTGCAAGGGTGCTGTGGCTTCCAAGAGGAGTATGGCTTTAAAAAGTCCTTAGTACTGATTCTGTCTTCATGGCAACCAAAGTAGCTCTGCTAAGCTACAAACAAAAGGATTCTTCCTTTCCTAAGGTAGGGACATTCTGGAATTGTTTCCTTACAATTAAGCAAGAAAAAACTTTCAAGAGTTCATTCCGTGATATCCACCTTCTACTCTGCCCCTGGTTTTTACACAATTTGTGACTGGGAAAGTTAAGTGAAGACTTGGCCCCACTCTATATTCTAAAGACCTTTCCCTTCTCAAAGGGTCTTTCACAACCTGTCCTGAACCATATTGATTTATTTCAAGTGTAGATCAAAAAAGTTTAGACTAGGTTTCTCTTTGGAAACTAAATCGTCCTGCTAGTTTATACTATTCAGCTGACTGTATCCCTTTGACACAATGAAAAGAGCTTTTGTCTACAGCCTGGAGGGCAAGAGGTGGAAGCCACACTTGTAATTTGCTCTGTTAAAAAAAAATTATTATTATTATTATTATTTTTTTTTTTGCTGTGTTTCCTATTGCTGGAAGATATGAGTGCAGGGCCTGGTGAGGGGTGCTGAGGAGCATGGCAACATTTCTAAAGGTAAATAATATATTGGAAATAGAAAAGTTACCTCCAAACTGCATGTGCAGTATTTCAGATCTCCCTAAGTGCCAGCTCTGCAAAGCAACATGATTCATGTGAGAAGCAGAGGCTTTGGAATCAGACAGGCACGCCTGGGTTTCTACCCTGCGTCAGTCTTGTAGAAGCTTTGAGCAAGTCACTCACTCTCTAAAACTCAGTTTCTTTACCTATAAAATGGAGACACTGAAGTCTATTTTGGAGGCACATCATAAGGGTGAGAGGTAATGTCAGAGCCTTGCACAGGGCCTAGCTCTAAGAAACATGCAAGAAATAGTAACAAATGATAAAACCCAGTTTCCTAATAACCAAGAAGGGCCACTCACCTCTGTTTGTTGTCGGAGACTGGGCAGTTAGGGAGAAGGTAAGCAGCTTATTGCACACAGGGCCGGCTTCAAGGGTATTCAACCTGGGTGGTTGCACAGGGCATCACACTGCAAAGACCACTGCTGTTGCTCTCTTGAAATTCTTAATTTTTGAATAGGTAGCCCTGCATTTTCATATTGCACTGGGTCCCACAAAGTATGTGGCTCATCCTCATGACATTCAACCTCTGCGAAGGCTGTGAGGCCATTCTCGGTATCTTGAAGAACCTACTTATATGAGGTCATGTCTGCATTGGTGGCACAAAGCTTTCATATTTATAAATCACATTCTTTCTGCCTCTTCCACAAATTAGAACCAGAGGTGTAGCCTCTCAGTTCCTGTGGGCCCAGGGCCTGACTATCAAGAAAAACTATTCAAGAGCACATGCTAGTGGCCAAAGGTCAGAATGGCACCTCTGCAGTCCCATCGGACACACTGAGAAAGCTCACGTCTCTTAGGTAGGTGATGGTGTCTGGAGCTAGGAGATGACAACTGCACGGAGCATCTCTGTGTTGATTCAGCATTCAGGTGGCAGATCATTTTCACCATTAATGACATACAAATTTAATCCCAGGTAATTTTTTTCAAAGCAACCAGTTGTGAAATATATTGAGAAAACATTGCCAATTTCCAGTCCTAATGACAGAGACACTGAAGGTAAATAAGATGAATATTTATGGGATACCTGATTGCCTAAATGAGTTCCCTAAGGTATGAATAATTGAACGTGTGTATGCTAATTAATTGAGAAAAGCCAGTAGGTAACTCCTTTTTATTTAAGTTGGCCTCATTTTATTTCATTACTTAGAATTATTGTGGTTTTCAGCTATTTCCTATGCTTCAGTAAAGTTTAGCATCATTGAGAGAATTTTTAATACACATCATGATTTTTAATTTTAATAACTGTATAAACCAAGATAGAATAAGTAAAGATGGTTTTTAGAACATGGTTATTTGGATTTGCCTAACAGAAACTATTGTTCATTGGTGCCTACTTCTGGCTTGTCTTTTATGTAGGTCTCCTCTATTTAATCCTTACAGTAACCAGATGAGGTTAGATAACAGACAATAATCTCCATTTTATAGGTAAAGAAACTGAGACTCATACAGTTAAGTGAGCTGCTTATGGTCACGTGGGTGGTAAGTATTGGAACCCAGATTAGAATCTGGCCTACTTACACGGCACAAGTCTTTCTAGAAAGGAAACCCAATCTTTTACCTGGAATAAAGTATTTGAAAAACACAATCTTTTCCTCATCGTGTTGCAGATTTAGTCCACCAGAATGTCAACCTGACATCTGTCATCCTTCTCAAATGATGACAGTCAAACCCAGGTGATGAAACTATTTTTTTAGTCTGTGCCTTTTAAATAGATTTTTTTTTCACAGCAGTTTTAGGTTAACAGAAAAACCAACAGTACATAGAGTTCTCATATGCTGCCTCGCTTTTGCTCACACAGTTTCTCCTATTATTAACATGTGCATTCCTGTGGTAATTTTGTTATAATTGGCAAACCACTATTGATACATTATTATTAAGTAAAGTCCAGAGTTTAGATTTCACTCTTTGCCTTGTACATTCTGTGGGTTTTGACAAATGCATGCATTGTATCCACCATTAGGGTATCATACAGAATCACTGTGCTCTAAAAATGTGCTCTGCCTCACCTATTCATTTCTCCACCCAGCTTCCCTCTCCCTCCCATTGAAACCCTTGCAACCACAGATCTTTCTACAGTCTCTGTAGTTCTACCTTTTCCACAATGTCATATAGTTGGAATCATATAGTATGCAGCCTTTTCAGATTGTCTTCTTTCACTTACAAAATGCAATTAAGTTTTCTCCTTTTTTTTTTTTGTGGCTCAATAGCTCATTTTTTTAATCATGTAATAATATTTCATTGTATTGATTACCATAGAGTATTTATCCATACACATATTAAGGAACATCTTGGTTACTTTGAAGTTTTGGCAATAAAGAAATAAAGCTGCTATAAGCATTCATGTACATGTTTTTGTGCGGGCATAAGTTTTTACCTCATTTGAGTAAACACCTAGGAGCATGATTCCTGGACCATATAATAAGCCTGTGTTTAGTTTTGTGAAAAACCGTCTGTCTGCCGAAGTGGCTATACTATTTTTCATATCCATCAGCAATGAATGAGAGTTCCTCTGCATCATTCACTGGTATTTCATGTCATTCTAATAGCTCAGTAATAGTACCTCATTGTTGTTTTAATCAGCCATTTATTTGTGTTCAACTAAGAGTAAACAGTGATCTCCAAAGCAGCATGTGTGCATCCAGTCCTGTGGACAACATAATGCATTGGAATACATGTGAAAAGAATGGCATCCACTCGTTTTATTCATTCATTAAATATTCTATACTTGGTATGTATTCTTAATGTACAGAATATATTGTTACCATAGAAACTGTGCATATTTTATAAATAAAAATAATCATCTTATTGAGTCATGTATCCCTATTTTTTAAATTGACAAAAGTGTTCCATCAAAAGAAGACCCCACTACCATAGTGTAACCCAGATACATGAAGACATCAAAAACAGAGACCTAATATTTTCTTCAATAAGTGAAGCTTGATTTCCATTTAGTATTGAAATTAATGTTTAAAAAGCATGAATTATGCCTAATATGAAATTTATCCATGCTATTTTGAACTGTATTTATCTACTAGAGTGACAGACATATTGGGTGTTTTCCCAGAGAAGTAGTTGTCTGAATTCATCTACAGAAAGCATACATAGGGATATGTATTAGTGATTAGTCTTAGCTGTTCAAAACACTTTCACCTATACCATTTCACTTCACACATTAACACAGTAACTATGCTGTTTTAGACTTCATTCCAAATCCATTCGTAAGTATGGCTGCAAGGACTAGTGTTGAACTGACAACCCTTAAAAGTTGGTTCTATTGTTGTGCTCATTTTACAAATGAGGAAAGTGAAGCTTAGAGAATTTAAATAACCTATGAAATATCCCCTCGTTTCACAAGTGGCAGAACTATTATTTGTACCATGGTTCAGATGCCAGAGCCTGAACCTGAGCTCTTACCCATTAGACCACCCTGTCTAAAATCATCTATGTACTTCATGAGGAAGTCTGTGTCTACATAACCTAGAAAAAAACCTGGCCATTTTAGTAAAAGGAAAACAAAACCGCAGACAGTAGCATCAATGTAGACCCTTGTTTTAAAATGCAAATATATACTTTTTTCCAAAGCATGTGTTTACAGTTTACAGGGAAGATGCTAGCAAAAATTCTAATTGCTATACCTTTGTATTTGATGGGAAATATGAAATATCCTCTGTATAAACAAACTAGATCTGGACTAAGAAGACCATATTTGTAAGAGCATCATTTGTTACTTCATGGAGGCAGTGCAAGAACCTGTCCAAAAAAAAAAAAAAAAAACAGCAACAACCAAAAACCAAGTTGATGTAACCAATAAAAGAAGAAATGTAAGTATGGAAATTATTAATGGGTTTGGCCTTTTAAAACACAATACTGAAAAAGATTATCTTCAGTGTGACAACTGGAACCCCAGAATACTTTAAGAACAAAAATCAAAAACCTTAGGTAGGTTTTTTCCTCCCTTCTTCCTTAATTCTTTTCCTCTTTCTTTTCTTCCCTCTCCCCCCTTCCTTCTTTCTAAAATAAGAAAGGTTAGTAAGGATTGCATAAATAAAATAATCAATTCTAGAACCATTGTTTAACAACTCTGAAGGAAGTCAAAGAGGAAGGTACTTTCTTAAAGTACAAGAGAACATATTTTTTTCCTCTGAAATGTGTAGGTGATAGCTGAGCTAGTTAGTATTTTAGATTTACCTACTCTAGAAAACTCAATGAAGCATGCTGATGGTGTGATCAGTATGGTTTCTAATAATTTAGTATTTTTTAGCATTCTCTCCTCTGTGTAGTCTCTTTAGAGACCTGCTGTTACGACCAACAGAATATGGGGGAGGTGATGGATTTATTCTCTAGGCTAGGTAACAGTAGGCATTGAAACTTCTTCCATACTCTTTTGGATCTTCTGCTCTGAGAGAAAACAGTCACCATGCTGATAGGAGGCTCAAAAGCCCTCTGTAAAAGCTCACATATTAAGGAGCTGAGGTCTCCTATCGATAACCAAGTTGTCAGCCATATGAATGAGCCATGGTGGAAGTGGAGCCTCCAGCTCTAGTCAAGCCTTCAGATGAATACAGCCCCACCTGACATCTCACTGCAACCCCATGAGAGATCTGAAGGCAGAACAACCCAGTCATGCTGTTCCTGAATTTCTAACCCACCAACACTGTGAGAAATAATAAATAATTATTATTGTTTTAAGTTACTAAACATTAGGGTAATTTGTTATGCAGCAGTAGGTAACTACTTCTCCTGGTACACTTACAAACATGCTTAGAAACACAAAGGAACTGAGGCTTCCACTGAGCTAACAAAATCCAGGTTATTTAGCACAAGGCTATTTGGTGAGAGATGTAAGGTATACACATATGAAACTCTGACCATAGAGCAGAAAAGTAAAGTCAAGTTGCCCTGAAGACTGTAGAAGTCAGGTCAAAAATCACATGTCAGCATGAAATCAACACTCAAAAAATGCCTGAACTAAAAAATAAGTGATTAAGTTAATGTAAAGCTAAGTAGGTAGTATTTCGTTTTTCTAATACTTCTTGGAAATGGTAGATTATCAACTTAATGAAAAGAGAGGAAGGGAAAGAAAGAAAGGTAAGAAATAGAACATTCCTAGGAGCATTTTAGTTTTTGCAATCAAGCATTTCTCCAAGTCTATGTTCTTTAGACAATAGTAATAATAATAAAGCCATTCATGTGTCTCAAATAGTAAAAACTTCTAAAATAGAGAGGAAGTATGGCTAATTGAGGATGTCAGAATGAAGTAGACTCATCTGTTGAGCACTAGATACAAATTGTGGTATTATTGTTTTGCCCTGAGGGGGAGACTCATTCCAAAGATGGTTTACCAACATGAGGGTACCAGGACATAAACCAAGGCTTGACAAACACTTTCTCCTAGATGTGACCAGAGGGATGTTAGGTGAAGCCACATGTCTAAATAATAACAAATACAAGAATAATAATAATAGGTAACATTTATTTAGTGCTCTTTTGGGGAAAAGCCCTGTTCCAATCCCTTTACAAGCTCAAACTCATGTTATTAATTTAATTAACTTAATCAATAATCCAAATTTCTGTCAGTTTGCTATTATAGTTTTCTTCCTTTGAGATCTGATCACATTTCAATGTCTAAGAATACTCCTTTTATTAGAGAAGAGGGGTCCTCTAATTACCATCATTCACATGCTTATTGTGTGCCAAGAACTGTGCTATGCTACACAAGAGCATTACCATGTGCAGTGGTATTAGCATATCTGATCCACATCTTAGCATATCTGATCCTCCCAAAGACTTATGTCAGAATTATCTTCATTTTACAGAATAGTAAACCTTGGCTTAGAAAGATGAAATCATTTAACATAACATCATAGCTTATAAATGGCGGAAATAGAATTTAATAACCAGAATTTTGTACCCCCAAAATATATACTCTTTCCTCTCTGGCATGTAAATTTAACAAGAAAAAGACATGATATGAAAGCGTCTCCTTTTAAACAGGGACTAGTTTCTGAGGTCAGCTACAGAGATGAAAATTGCTTATAGTCTAAATTACTCATGAAAATATATTAAACAGTTGTCTCAGATAAATAATGTGACAATGCTGCTTAACCATTCTCCCTTTCACTTCTCAGAAATTCTTAGTGACTTAAAACAACAACAACCACTCTTGTTTGCTGCTGAATCTGCAATTTGGTCTGAATCTGCAATTTGGTCAGGGCTCAGGGAAGGCTAATATGTGGTGTCATCAGGACTCAACTGGGAAGCCTTGGCTCCTCTGTATATCCTGTCTCTCCCCATGTGGTCTCTCACATTTCAGGACTTAACCTAAGATTCTTAACATGATGGCTGAATTAGAGGTTAAAAGTGAAAGATATAAGATCTTGTAAGGCCTTGGTTTGGTTGTTCAAAACATCATTTTAACTGCATGATACTGTCCAAACAATTTATAAGGCCAAAGCTGATCAAAGGAAGAGGAAATATACTCCACCTCTAGATGGAGGGATGAGTATGTATGTATAAGAGAGAACTTCTTTTTGGTCATCTTTGAAACTATCTACCATAGTATATCCTCTGGCAACAGCCTTTTACGTTTCCCCCACATGTAAAATACCACTCCTTCAAAAGCCTCATTCCATTATAGCAGCAGCTCAAAGTTCAGATCTCATTATCTGCATCAAGTTCAGGTGTATATGAAGCTCCTTGGTGCAACACTCTTGATATGGAGGTCTGTAAACTAAAAAGATGTTATTTGCCCTCAAATGCCTAACATACAATGGTAAAACATGGATTGAATAACTGCTAGATGCTGTCATTCAAAATGGAAAAAAATGAGTGATTTCAGCAAAATAGAGAATTAAAAAGTTTCAAAATATCCCCCCTCCATAGAAACAGTTTAAAAGACCCAGAAGCTGGTGCCTGAATTAACTTTATAGGAACTCTGGAAAAGAGTATAAAGTCTACAGTAACCAAGCAAATACCCAATAAAGAAAAATTCACATATAAAATAGTAGGAAATTTTGTGTCATTTTCATTCAATGTATTCCACCCATTCTCAGCATGATGTGATCTTGGTCAGAAAGAAAAAGTTACATAATTCCCAGTTTACTGCTTTGATCTAGAAGGAGTAGACTAGATCATAACTTGCAATGTTCTAACTTGCCTGGGGACTGCCTGAAGAACTGGTCTCTGTTTTGCCTAACTTGGACTTTGGGTCAGGAAGTGTGGTGGCCACTGCTTGTGAAAGCTGCAGGGAGATTATAGACACACATAGATCTGGGACAGAGGTTATGGGTGGAGACACTCAGCATATCATGTGCAAGGCTTAGGAGAATCTAGGAAAATTAAGACATTCCAAAGCAGGCATGCATAAGATAAATTGAGAGAGTCACATGTAATCCCAAGCAAGAAACGGGCTCAGCAAAGATCTGAGAAAACATTAAGAGTTTACCTCAGGCTGATTCTTAGGCTCATAGCATGCCCCTAATTAGTTAATACTGGCCAGGAACAAATACAGTCTGCAAAAACTGGGAGACATGGTTGTTTGTTGGTTGGTTTTACAGGTGCCAAATTTTCAACAACAACAAAAAAATCAATGCATATAACAAAATGGAAAATCAAAATTCATTGAAAGAGATAATTTTTAAAATGGCAAAAATAATTTCCTGAAGAAGCACAAACATCATACTTACTAGACAAATAAATTAAAACAACTGTTTTAAATATACTCAAAGATCTTTTTAAAAAAACACAAAGAACAAAATATAATCAATATCGCAATGTATGAACAAAATAAGAATATCAACAATGAGACAAAATTATTACAAGGAATCAGATTCTAGAACTGAAAAGAAAAGCAATAGCTAAATTGTAATAATCACTGGAGGGGGTTGATAACAGATTGGAGCAGGCAGAAATAAGAATGAATGTAAAACAGAAAAATTAAAATTATCAAGTTTGAGGGACAGAAGTCAGAAAGAATGAAGAAAAGTGAATAGGCCCAAAGAGACATGTGAGACACCATCAAGCAGAACAATATATGCATTATGGGAGAAGGAGAAGAAGAAGGAGGAGGAAGAAAAGTAAAGGGGAGATAAAAGAAGAGGAGAAAGAAAAAGGGGCAGAAAGATTATTTGAAAAGCTATGTATGATTAAAAACATGAACCTACAAATCCAAGAAACTGAAGTAACTCCTAGTAAGATGAATCCCAAAGAGGCCCATACTGAGACACATTATAATCAAACTGTCAAAAGACAAAGACAAAGAGAGAATTTGAAAACAGTAAGAGAGGGACAGTTTGTCAAACACAAGGGAGCTTCAATAATATTTTCAGCTGATTTATCAGAAGATGTCTTGCAAGCCAGAATGTAATGTGATAATATATTTGAAGTGTTAACAGGAAAAAACTGTCACAGAAAAATTTCACATCTAACACAACTGTTCTTCAAAAATCAGGAAAAAATTAAGACATTACCAGAAAAGCAAAAATTAATAGAGTTTATTAACATTAGACCTGTTCAATAAAAAATACTAAAAGGAGTCCTTCCAGTTGAAATAAAAGGATACTAAGCAGTAACTCAGCCATATAAAGATATAAAGATTTCTGGTCAAGATAAATACATGGACAAATATAAAAACTGATATTATTATAATTTTGATTTATATTCCACTTATACAGTCTGCAGGATTTAAAAATAAATGCATAAATCATAAATCTGTGTTAGTGGATACAGAATGTATAAAGTTGTAATTTATGACATCACTAATATAACTTGGAAGGGAGAGGCTGTATAGAACTAGAGTTTTTATATGCAATTAAAGTTAAGTTGTGCCCTGACTGGCATGGCTCAGTTGATTGGGCATCATCCTGCAAAGTGAGAGGTCACCGGTTCAATTCACAGTCAGGGGTACATGCAAGAGGCAACCAAATGACAGTTATGTCACACATCAATGTTTCTCTCCCCCTCTTTCTCTCTCCCTTCCCATCTCTCTAAAAATAAATAAATAAAATATTTCTAAAAAGTAATTTTAGGATGTTATATATAATTGCTATGATAATCACCAAAAAATAAATATAAAATATATACAAAGAGAAATGAGAAGGAAATCAAAATGCGACACTTCAAAAATCATCTAAACAAAAAGGAAAGCAGTAATTGAAGAAATGAGGACAAAAAAAAGCAAGGACATACAGAAAACAAGTAACAAAAGAGCCAAACTAAGTTCTTCATAAACAATTACTTTATTTTTTATACTATTTTAATTGTATTTTTCCACTACTCTTCATCCTCCCATGCCCTCTTCTACCTCCAGCCATTCACCTCTCTGCAACAATCACCACTTTAAATATTAATGAATTAAATTCCCCAATCAAAGGGTATAGATTGACAGCATGAATTTTAAAAACATGAAAAACCATATCTTGTCTGTAAGAGATTCATTTTACTTTTTTACTTTTTTTATTTTTTTATTGAATTTTGGGGGACCATTTGTTAATAAAAATTATATAGTTTTCAGGTTCACAATTCTACAGTATCTATATATTGTATTGTGTGTTCTCCACCCCAAGTCAAGTCTCCACCTATCACCTTTTATCCCCCCTTATGCCCTCTTCAACCTCCCCCTTCCTCCCTTCTCTCTGGTAATCACCATGTTGTTATCTGTGTCTTTGAGAGTTTTTTTGTTTTTTTTTGCTTAATCCCTTTACCGTTTTCAGCCAACCCCTCAACCTCCCTCCCCTCTGACAGCTGTCTGTCTCTTCTCTATCTATGAGTCTTTTTATATTTTGTTTCTTAGTTTCTTTTGTTCATTAAATTCTACATATGAGCGAAGTCATATGGTATTTGTCCTTCTCTGACTGGCTTATTTTACTTAGCATAATACTTTCCAGGTCCATCCATGCTGTTGCAAAGGGTAAGATTTTCTTCTTTTTACGATCAACTAGTATACCATTGTGTAAATGTGCCATGGCTTTTTTATCCATTTTTTCACTGATGGACACTTGGGCTGCTTCCAGCTCTTAGCTATTTAATGATGCAAATGGGTTGAAAGTGAAATGATAGAAAATGATATTTCATGTATGTATATAGTAACCAAAAAAGAGCTTGGAGACTATACTAATATTAGATAAAATAACTTTAAGTCAAAAATTGTTAAGTGGAAAAAGAAGGATATCATATATTGATAAAAGAGCTAATACCTCAAGAAAATATAATAATGATAAACATATATGTGCCAAATATCTGAGTTTCAAAATATATAAAGCAAACACTGGCAAAATTTAAGAGAAAAATACACATGTACAATAATAGTTAGAGACTTCAATATCCCAATTTCAATTAGCTAGAACAACCAGACATAAGATCAATAAAGAGAGGACTTGAGAGCAATATAAGGTAATTAAATCTAAGGGGCATATACGAGGCACTCCCCCAAACAATAGCACAACACATATTTCCCTCAGTTTTACATGAAACATTCTCCAGGATAAACCACATGTTAGGCCACAAAACAAGTATTACTAAATTTTAAAAGATTATACTTATTCAAAGTATCTTTTCTGACCACAATGGAATAAAGCTAGAAGCCAATACCAGAATAAAAACTAAAAAAATTTAAAATTTGTAAAAACTAAGCAACACATTATTAAGCAACAAATGGATCAAAAAAATCACAAGGAAAATTAGAAAATACCTTGAGACAAATGAAAGTAAAATATAACAAAATTTAGCAGATGTAGCAAAATCTGTGCTAAAAAGAAAATTTATAATTGTAAAGACATTAAAAATGAAGACAGATCTCAAATCAACAACTTAAATGTGCACATTAAGGAACTAGAAAAAACAAACTAACTAAAGTCAAAGCTACCAGAAGTAAAATCAAAGCATAGTTACATGAAATAGAGAATAAAAAAGTAGAGAAAAAAATTTAAAGAAACCAACCACTAGTTATTTGAAAAATGTCACCAACATAACATTTAGCTAGATTAACTAAGAAAAAAAGAGAGGTTTCAAATTACTAAAATCAAAACTGAAAGTGCAAACATTACTATAAATGTTGCAAAAATAAAAAGGACTATAAAGGACATAATCATAATAACCATGAATAATTACTACTAAACTATTACATGAAATAGACTAATTCCCAAAAATAGACAACCTCCCAAGACTCAATCATGAGGAAACAGAAAATTGGTTAGACATCTAATTACCAGAGATTGAGTCAGTAATTAAAACTCAAAGAATCAAATCAGTAATCAAACTTCACTGGTGAATTCTACCAAACAGTTAAAGAATAATTAACACCAACCTTTTTCAAACTCTTCCCAAAACTTAAAGAGGAGAGAACACTGCTAAACTCATTTTATGAGGCCAGCATTACCTTGATACCAAAACCAGACAAAGAAACTACAAGAAATGAAAACTGCATGCAGACCAACATCCCATATGAATAATGATAAGAAATCTTCAACAAAATACTAGCAAATCAAATTTAGGAGCATATTAAAAGGCTTATATGCCAAGGGGAATTTATTTCCAAATTGCAAGAATGGTTCAACATACAAAAATCAACCAATGTAATACACCATTAACAGAATGAAGGAAGAAACATAATCATTTCAGTTGACGCAAGAAAAGTACATAACAACATTTAACACTTTTCACAATCAATATGCTCAACAAATTAAGAAAAAAATAAACTATCTCAACATAATAAAGGGTATACATGAAAAACCCATAGCAAACTTGATTGTGAAAGACTGAAAGCTTTTCCTCTGAGACCAGAAACAAAACAAGGATGACCACAATCACCACTTTTACATAATGTTTATTGGAAGTTACAGCCAGAACAATTAGGTCAGAAAAAGAAATAAAACGCATCTAAATTGGGGGTAGGGGGAAGTAAATAGTCTCTGTTTGCAGATGTTATAATCTTATATATAGAAAACCCAAAGATTCTACCAAAAAAAGTTAATAAATTCATCAAAGTTACAGGATAAAAAGTTAATGCACAGAAATAAGTTGTGTTTCTGTATACTAATGAACAACGAAAAAAATTAAGAAACCAATTCCATTTACAATAACACAAAAGAGAATAAAATACTTATGGATGAACTTAACTAAGACAAGAGATCAACATAATAAAGACTATAAAACATTGCTGAAAGGAATTAAAGTAGACCTGAATAAATGAAAAGATGCCCCATATTTATGGATTAGAAGACTTAATATTGTTACGATGACAATAGCAATCTATAAATTCAAAAAAAATAAATTCAATGTAATCTCTGTCAAAAATCATGATGATCTGTTTTATATTAATAGAAAAATCCATTCTGAAGTCCACATGGAATGCATGAAACCCTGAATAGCAAAACAATCTTGAAAAAGAAAAACAGTGGGAGAACTTATACTTCCTGATTTCAGAACTTAATACAAAGGTACAACAATCAAAACAGTGTGGTTCTGGCATAAAGACGGACATGTAGACTAATGGGATAGAATATAGAACCAAGAAAAAAATCATCACATATATTGTTGAGTAATTTTTAATTTATTATTTTTATTATTTATTTTATTTATTTATTTGATTTTTCCAGTTTTATTGAGGTATAACTGACAAATAAAAATTGTATATATTTAAAATGTACAATGTGATAATTTGATATATGTGTATATGATGAAATGATTACCACAATCAAGCTATTTAATACAGTATTACCTCATATAGTTACTTTTTATTTTTTTATTTTTAATTTTTGATAGTGAGAGTACTTAAGACCTACTATCTTAGCAAATTTCAAGTAAACAATACTGTATTAATTACTATATTAACCATGCTATATATTGGATTCACCAGAACTTATTCATAATATAACTAAAATTTTGTACCCTTTGACCAACATCTACCAATTTACCCAGGCACCCTAGCCCTTAGCAACTGCCATTCTACTCTCTGTTTCCATAAATTTGACATTTTTACATTCCACATGTAAGTGAGATCATATATGTCTGTTAGATGAATTGATGAAGTAAATGTACTGTATATGCTCTGACATTTGTAAAAACATAAATGAACCTGGAGAACATTATCCTTAATGAAATAAGCCAGACATAACCAAATTATTTTTGACAAAGGTGCCAAGATCTTTCCTCAGGGAAAGACAATCTTTGAAACAAATAGTGTTGAAAAATCTGGATATCCACATGTAGTTTGACCTTTAACCTTACACAATATATTAACTCAAAGTGTATCAACGACATAAATGTGAGCACTAAACTGGAAAACCCTAAGAAGAAAACACAAGGCAAAAAGCTTCGTAGCTTTAGATTTGGCAATTATTTCTTGGATGTGTCTCCAAAATCACAGGCAATAAAAGAAAAATAAATAAATTGGATTTATAAAAATTAAACATTTGGGGGCACCAAAATATACTATGAACAGAGTGAAAAAGAACACACAGAACTGGGGGAAATATTTACAAATTATATATCAGATAGGAGATTAATACACAGAATATATTTAAAAAAAACTTTCACAAGTCAACAACAAAAAACAAACAACCCAATTAAAAATGGGCAAAGGACTTAAATAGTTCTCCATAGAAAATACACAAATAGTCAATAAGTACATGAAAATATCCTCAACATCACTAGCCATCAGGTAAATGCAAATTAAAATGACAATAAGATCACTTCACACCCATTAGAATGTGAAAGAAAGAAAGAAAAAGAAAGAAAGAAAGAAAGAAAGAAAGAAAGAAAGAAAGAAAGAAAGAAAGAAAGAAAGAAAGAAAGAAAGAAAGAAAAGGAAGGAAGGAAGAAAAAGAAAGAAAGAAAGGAATAAGGAAGGAAGGAAGAGAAGAGAACAGGAGGGAAGGGGAGGGGAGGGAAGGGGAAAAAGTGGAAAAATTGAAACACTTGTGCATTGCTTGCTAGTGTAAATGTAAAATAGTGCAGTCACTGCAGAAAACAATATGGCAGCTTCTCAAAAAATTAAATATCACTATATGATCTAGAAATTCTACTTTCAGATATATATAATCAAAAGAACTGTAAAGCAGGGAATCAAACAGATATTTATATACCAATGTTCATAATAGCATTATTTACATTTGCCAAAAAGTGGAAACAAGCCAATGTCCATCAATGGATGAATATATAAACAAAATGCAATATATACATATAATGGAACACTATTCAGCCTTAAAAAAGAATGGCATCCTGTTACATGCTACAACATGAATAAAACATTATTCACTTGAAAACATTATGCTAAGTGAAATGAGCCAGACACAAAAGGACTAATATTGTATGCTCCTATTTATATGAGGTACTGAAACAGTCAAATTCATAGACTCAAAAATGGTTATCAGGGGCTGGGGAGAGGAGAAAATGGGGAGTTGTTGTCTGATGGGTACAGAGCTTTAGTTTGAGATGATGAGAAAGTTCTGGAGATGAACAATGTGAATATATTTAATGTCACTGAATTATGCACTTAAAAATGACTGGTCAACTTTACGTTATGTATATTTTATCATTATACACATGAAAGGCATGTAACATTAACTAGTCCTTAGTAATTTTGAAATCCAGCTGGGCACATGTCAATTCTCCAACTTGAGGGAGGAAATATTCTTGGTTAAGTATCAATTCTGCCCCTGGGGTTTGGTTCTCTAATTCTCCGCTCTTGGCTGTACCCTTACAAGAAATGCAATTATTTGCAGCCAAATAGCTCTTTCAAACTGCCTATAGAAAACTGGAAGTCCAGAATTTTCTTTTTACTATTAGCTGCTCTGTCCCCTTTAGTTCAAGTTGGTAACATTTTTACTAACATGATCCTCTTAAAAACTCTGTGCTGTCTGTAAATTTTATTGCTTTATTCTAAGTCACATCCATAATTCATTCTGAGAGACACTGCCTTAAGACTTTTGGAAGCTCTTTTGTTTAGTTGAAAGGTCTACCAAGTACCACTTTAAATCATTCTGAAATCTAAACAAAGAGTATTTTTTAATTTTTGTGTATTTTAATACTCTCTTGATTTAATTTTGAGGCTAAGGACGCTTTTACTGGAATTAATCTAGATTTTTTCTTTTCCAGAAAGCCATTTCTTACTTTGAAAATATTTTTCCAGGTGAAGAAAATGTCCTGAGTCCTCCATGTTTCTTCTAAATTATACTTAAAAACTAAACAACTTACTTTTTAACTAATTTTTTTTTACAACACTTTAGTATGTTTCTAAAAGAAGCCAGTTGGTATTTTTAAACAACCTGCCTGGAAATATTCTTAGCTAGATCCACAGATTTACCTGGTAATATTTCTTTTTCCAAGTTACTCCAGGTGACAGTCTTTTCATAGTTCTGCTACTACATAATACTGTTCCCATTTTTCCCAACCTTCAATAGCATTGCCCACAGTGAATGTTCACCATTTTTCTGCCTTCATGAAGAGCCTTTTTGCTGCTTTTTTACAATTTCCTTGCTGCCAGTGCAGCCTCCTCTTGGTATTCTGCCCCAAAGCTAATACTACATGTTTGACATTTTTGTGTTAGTACTAACCACTTTTAGTTATCTATTGTTACATTAAAAAGTACCCTGGAAACACTTAATAATACATTAATAATTTGTTATTATTAAAAACTTAAAATAGTAATAATTTATTACCAGTCAGAATTCTGTAGGTTGGCTGGGATCAACTGGTTGGTTCTACACCATGTGGTGTTATCTGAGATTACTCATGCAGTTGCATTCAGCTTAGGCTGGAATATCCAATAAGGCCTCTCTCACATATCTGACATATGATGCTGGCAATCACCGGGGTGCCTCCTCTCTCCTCTTTATGGCCTCTCTTTGCCTGTAGACTAGACTATCTTCTTTTCAGAATGGTGTCTAAGTTCCAAAAGAGTGAAAGTTAAAGCTGCCAGGTCTCTTAAAGGCCAGGCCTGGACTCAACACTTGCATTATATTCTCTCCCTCAAAGCTATTCACAAGGCCAGTTCAGTTTCAGTAAAAGAGTAAACAACAACCTAATAAAAAGGAACATTTCTATTACCTCAACTAGCTATAGGTTACACCTTTATTTATACCTCACCATAACACAATGCTTAATACTTAGTGTTGTTCACTCTATAAGCTCAGTGAAAGAGATCTTTTGGACATACTACCCAGGTTTTTATCACATATTACTATTACACATACAGAAAAAAAGTGAAATAGGACATTTCCAATATTTCTTCATATTCAGAGTCTAACTTGAGAATCAACATTTGTGTTTGTCCACACAATATCACTTTTTTTGCCATCAAGTGCACTGATGAGGCAGCATTTCTTAAAGAGTACTTTACTATTATGTTGGGATTTTTTTTCTGAGCTGTTAACATGTATTCTGCAATTTTTATGCTGATATTTTCTTGATTGAATAAGATCCAGCTTGAATCAGTTATTAAATACATCAGCCTGTGTTGCTTTGAGTTTCCTTTTCAGGCTCAGCAATTTTTCTTGCCTAGGGCTGTATTGCTTGGCCTACATTAGATGGACTTTTTCCATATATATCAGGGACAGGATTTTTCACAGATTCATGCACTTGTAGGTCCCTTTCTTTCTGTAACCTCACAAAGCATTTAGTATTCATTTTATAAAATGTGGAATTGTGGCCATTTGCCAATGATGAGTAGTTGCTTTTTTTGTCCCATTACTTTGTTTCTATGACTTCTTCCTTTACTATAATTTTTTGTATCAATGTCAAATCATAGTATAATCTTTCAAAATATATTTAAATGACAATTAAGCTCTATAAATTTACTGCCAATAGTGCACACAACTCGATTGAACTGATGACAGTGATAACAAGTCATGCTTTTTTCAGTTAAAGGCAAATTATGTCTTGAATGCTACCTGACTGATCCTGTCAAATGCTGTAGATTATAATGTGCATCTTGATTTTACAGATGTTTAAATATTTTAAAAAGTAGCTAACCTCAGCTTCTGCTGAAAGTACCCTAGTTAGTATTGTCCCCCAGTATTGGGGTTCACATTTTATGTGGGTTCACTGTGTGCAGGTGGGTGAAGCTTGGCCTGAGGAGCCATAGAGGGAAACTTGAACTTAAACCTGGGCAAAGATATGGACATCCTAAAGTCAGAAATCCTCCAGAAGTGGCAGCTGGTGGCGGACAGAAACCTGCTAGTGAAAAATTAAAAAAAAATATTTCAAGCATAGTGAACTTGCCAAAAAAAACCCAAAAAACAGGAAGACAATAATGAAAGATGTGGCTATAAGATACAGCCAAAGAAGAGGACTATTAGATCCTCTTCCAGTATTAGAGGTTGCACTGGCACAGGAAAAGTCACCCATGATTCTTTCTAGGCAAGAGGTTATTAGAAGATTGAAAGAGGAGAACCAATATGACTATTTGAAGAAACTGATTACAATGCTTATCAACATTTAAGAAAAATTGAGATCCTCACACCAGAAGTTAATAAAGAGTTGAAGAATGATCTGAAAGCAGATTTTGATAAGATTGATCAGTAGTACCTCAATGAACTTGTAGGTGGTCAAAAATCTGGAGAGGAGGACACACAATGATTTGAAAGTTCATTGCATAGCAAAGGGAACCATCAAGAAAATGAAAAGACAACCCACTGAATGGGAGAACATATTTGCCAATGATAAATCTGATAAAGGGTTAATATGCAAATTTATAAAGAACTTATAAAACTCAACTCCAAAAAAACAAACAGTCCAATCAAAAAATGGACAAAGGACCTGAATAGACACTTCTCCAAGGGGACAAACAGATGGCCAATAGCCTTATGAAAAAAAATGCCCAGTATCACTAATTATCAGAGAAATACAAATCAAACCACAATGAGATATCACTTCACACCTGTCAGAATGCCTATCATCAATAAATCAATAAGCAACATCTTGGCGAGGAGGTGGAAAAAGTGAACCTTTACGCACTGTTGACGGGAATGCAGGCTGGTACAGCCACTGTGGAGAGCAGTATGGAGTTACCTCAACAACTTAAAAATGGGACTGCCTCATGATTCCACTTCTGGGAATTTATCCAGAGAAACCTGAAACACTAATTCAAAAGAATGTATATACCCTTATGTTCATTGTAGTGTTATTTACAATAACCAAGTGATAAAAACAGCCCAAGTGGTCTTCAGTAGATCAGTGAATAAAAAGCTGTGCTACCTTTACACAATGGAATGCTGCTCAGCTATAAAAAAGAAGGAAATTTTATCCTTTGTGACAGCGTGGATGGGCCTAGAGAGTATTGTGCTAAGGGAAATAAATCAGTCAGACAAACACAAATACCGTATTACCTCACTTATATGTGAAATATAATAAACAAAAAAAACTAACAAACAAAATAGAAACAGACTCATAGATACAGAGAATAGGCTGACAGATGTCAGAGGGGAGGGGGAGTTGGTAAACTGGGTAAAAAAGGTAAACAGATTAAGCAAAAACAAAAAACAAAAAACTCATAGACACAGACAATAGTATGACGATTACCAGAGGGAAAGGTGTGTGGAGGAGGTAGAAGAGAGTAAAGGGGGAATAAATAGTGATGGAAGGAGACAACTTAATGTGGTGAATACACAATACAACATGCAGATGATGTATTATAGAATTGTACACATGAAACATATGTAATTTTATTAACTAATGTCACCCTGATAAATTCAATTTAAAAATATGTAAACAAATAAATTTTTAAAAATATTTAAAATATATTTGGGTTGGCCAAAAAGTTTGTTTAGTTTTCTCCTTACAATGGCTCTAGTAGTGCTTAGTTATCTTTAACTTTATTCAAAAAATTTTGTTAGATGGCATTGTGACAGCTGTCATGTCAGTGTGTATTTAACCAAAAACTTATCAAAATTGGTGAATTTTTGTGTTGCCATTTTAATACTGAACATGGAAGAAGATACACAACATTTTCAGCATATTATGCTTTATTACTTCAAGAAAGGTAAAAATGCAACTGAAATGCAAAACAAAACAAAAAAAAGACTTATGCAATGCATGGAGGAGGTGCTGTGACTGATTGAATGTATCAAGAGTAGTTTGTGAAGTTTCTTGGTACTACTGATATTTTGGCCAAATAATTCTTTGCTGTGGGGCTGTCTTATGGATTAAATGGTTAGTATAGCACTCCTGGTCTCTACCCACTAGAAGCCAATAGCAGGAGACAGCCGGCACACTCAAAATATCCAAAGCAATAAAGTTTTTGGTGAAAATGAAAAATGTGTCTTTTATTTAATGGGAAAAAAACTAAACAAACTTTTTGACATATATAGCATTTATTGAGTTTTTCCTGGATACCCAGTGGTGAGCTAGGGACTGTCTGATACATATCTGTGTGTGTGTGTGTGTGTGTGTGTGTGTGTGTGTGTGTGTGTGTTTAAAACATAGTACTTATCTCAAGAGATTTAACAAAAAAAGTTGTCCAGATGAAATAGATAACCATGGCAAGTGGCATAGAATACATATTTGAATTAATAGCAAAATAATAAGGGCTGTAGAAATAGCAGGGCATCTTTGAGCATGAAGGAATGTGAATGCTAGAAGCCATTCACAGTATCTCTGCCTTATGTTACCTCTTTATACCTTTTCCCCATTTTGTAATTTCTGGTATTTTTCTTATTAGCCTATGTAGAAAAAGAAAAATATTAACATATTCAAAATATTACTACTTTGTCAGTTACAATTTTTACAATACTGTATTTTAGTTTGTGGTATGTTTTAAAAATTTATTCAGACATCTTTGACAATGTAGAAGTTTGCAACTATAGCATAGTAAAAATTTATCCATGTTTTTCCGTATGTTGTGATTTTTCTCTTATTTTAGAAATACTTTACTGCGATATTCTTCCATGTCTTCTTGAAGTTTTTAGTTTTAGCTTTTTACATTTAGTTTTTTAATGTATCTGGAATCTTTTTTAAATGTGGTGTGAGGTAGGGATTTAATTTTTCTACATATGGTCAATTATCCCAGGATAGTTTGTCAAAAGTCAATTATTTCTCACACCCAATTTGTAGGTGCATTCAATTTAGAGAGTGCAGTCAAATGCATTAAACTCTGACTTTTTGAAAGATAAAAATCTCCTTTGAGAACATAAATTAATAATAAAATTTTATTAGGTAAGTACTGAAATAGTAATGAAAAACTCTGTAATGTGGAATTTTTTAAGCCTTTGATGATAGAAATAGGTTAAAGTTTGGAACTTTCTCTAAAAGGAAAAAATGCACAAACACATTAAAAATGTTGCATGTCATTTCAAGAGTTTACAAGCCACTTGAAGCTTATCCACAGGCCCCTTTCCCTTCAATTTAGAATGAGGAATTGAAGGAATGGTGGCACATTACTGAAAGCTAACAGGTTCTCTATCAGAGCTCGATGGGCAATCCAGGTCCCATATGGCTCTATTCTGTCCCACTCCACATGTATACTTACAGCTGAGCCATTAAAGTAGACAGAGAAACACCACAAATTTGTGATCACATGATCAAAATAATCAAAGTAATGCCAAACCACCCAAAACAGTCACATAAGCTTATTCCTGATCTAAATTTACCTGTTACTTGTAAAAGACAAATGGAACTGTATAGTTGTAAAGAACAAATTGAATTAGAGAGAAGAAATTAACTTAATTTCTTTATTAGGTTCAGTTCCCCATTTAGCCAGAAAACTTCTAGCGGTAGATTATTTCTAGACTGATTTATGGCTTTGGCAAGCTATAAATAATCATTTTAAGACCTAATTTGTTTGTTATATGCAAATTACCTAGGTGAGCTTATTAAAGATAAGGTTGGACTAGTATCAAGTGTAATTTAGGACAAGTCAGGAAAGATTAGGGTGCTTTGTGATTGATTGAGCCAGGAAGTTGAAAGTCAGCAACTAGACAGATTGATGTGCTCAGCAAGGCATTTTGAATCAAGAGCCATCACACACAATATAGAAAACTTAGTTAATAAATTAACCAAGAAAAGAATGTTCTGACTTTGAAAGGATAAAATGATAGAAACTTTATGCTGGATATCAGAGAAACTTTGGATTAAAGGTATTTTCCATTTGCAAATGGTAAAAAAAAATTAAAGGCCATGAAAATGAACCCAGTCAGTCAGTGATTAAGGACCGATACTTATGACCAATCTACTGGTAGTTTTGGTAATATTGATCCAGGTATTTCTCTAGCTTCATCATGCTAAAGGAAAGTGTCAGTATAGTCAGCTATTGGCTTAGTCCAAACTACCAAATACACAAAGCTCTAGTTCCCACCCAAGCTGGGTTGATATGAGATTGTACCCTGAGAAAGCTCTTGGCCTCCATGACCTCTGAAATAGTTTCCAATTATTCCAGTGAATTTGGGTCACTGAAAGAATGAAGCTACATCTCTAGGGAAGTGGTTTTGTGGTCTTGACAACCCTGTTTCTCTGAGCCATTCACTAGGTTTGCTCTTGGGCAAGCAGCCTCTACATCTTCTTTATGGCTGAAGGGCTTAAATATCTTCCCATCCATGGGAATACACCATTTTTGCATTACACCAACTTTTGGTTCTTTGCCTCATTTCAATTTTGTTATACCAAACATTCTACTTAATCAGGGAATGGCTCCCAGTCCTCCTCTCTTTTCCTCTCACAGTATTCTCTGTCCTCCAGCTCTACTTTTTTCATTTTTCTCCTGCTTTTCTAGAACTCTTCCCCTCTAACAGCTTTCACAACCACCACTCAGTAGTCCTCTTACTCTACAGTTTCATTGGACAACACTACTCAAGCCTTTTGTTTTTTACTTTGAGACCTTTGTTGGACATTAGCAGTAATAGTGGTGCTAACAGTAGTGGTGGTTGTATAGTAGCAATAGTAGTGGTGTTTGTTATTTTTATGAAGGTGCAGCAGTAGCAGCATCATGCTTTTCTAAAAGCTGTCAACCCATTTTCATTGCTATCTTTTTTATCTTTCTGAAAATGACTCACAAATCTTTAGAGGGTTAGCCATCAATTAATGAAGTAACATTTATTGAGAGTAAATTAAGTCACTGAGGCCCTCAACCTGAAAGAGCTCCCAAAGGGCTCAACTAAATGAGTAGTTTAAAAAGCCAACTAAATGGGTAGACTTCAGTGCTGTAAAATTTTAGAGAAAGTAGAGGCATTGCTCTGGAGTGGTCAGAGGAAGTTTCTAGGAGGTGGTAGAGCTCTGCCAGGCATTAGAGATGTAACTGGGCATTCTTGATAAGGGAGACACTGTGAGAAAAGGCACACATATTGGGCAAAAGGACCAGATAAAATGGAGAAGATTAACCAAAAATCTGGCTCCATCATTAGCAGAAATTACAAAAAATATGATATGAAAATGAGTTTATTTCTCAAATGAAAATGAGAATGCAGTAATCGAAAATATATGCAACACAGGGAAAGCAATCTTAAGAGGGAAATTCATAGCATTACAGGCCAATCTCAAAAAAACAAGAAAAAATTCAAATAAACAATCTAACTTTACACTTAAAGTCCTGTGAGAAAGAACAACATACAAAGCCCAAAGTGAGTAGAAGAAAGGGAATAATAAAAATCAGAACAGAAATAAATGAAATAGTCTAAAAAATGATACAAAAGATCAGTGAATCTAAGAGCTGCTTCTTTTAAAAGATAAACAAGATTGATAAACCTTTAACCAGATTCATCAATAAAGAAAGAGAGAAGACCCAAATAAAATCAGAAATGGAAGAGGAGAAATAACAACTGACACCAAAGAAATTCAAAGGAGTATAAAAAAATATTATGAACAACTCATATGCCAACAAATTGGACAACTGGATGAAATGGATAAATTCCTAAAAACATACAATCTTCCAAAACTAAATCAGGAAGAATCAGACAATCTGAATAGACAGATTATACCCAGCGAAACTGAAGCGGTAATCAAAAAACTCCCAACAAACAAAACCCATGGCCCAAATGGCTTCATGTGTGAATTTTACCAAACATTCCAAGAAGAACTAACAGCTCTTTTTCTTAAGCTACTTCAAAAACTTCAAGAGAAGGGAGGACTCCCAAGCTCATTTTACAAGGGTAGTATTATTATAATTCCCAAACTAGATAAAGACACTACAAAAAAAAAAAAAAAAGGAAATTCTAGGCCAATATCCCTGATGAACATAGATGCTAAAATCCTCAACAAAATATTAGCAAACCAAATACAGCAATGCATCAAAAAGGTCATACACCTTGATCAAGTGAAATTTATTCTGCAAATGCAAGGTTGGTATAACATTCACAAATCAATAAATGTGATTTACCACATAAACACAATGAAGAATAAAAACCACATAATCATATCAGTAGATGCAGAAAAAGCATTTGATAAAAATCCAACACCCATTTATGGTAAAAACTCTCAGCAAAGTGGGAATAGAGGAACATACCTAAACATAATAAGGGTCGTATATGACAAACTCACCACCAGGATCATACTAGGTGGGCAAACACTATAAGCGTTCCCCTTAAACCTCCCTTAAGAACAAGACAAGGATGTTCACTTTTACCTCTCTTATTCAGCATAGTACTGGAATTCCTAGCCACAATCATCAGACAAGAAGAAGAAATAAAAGTCACCCGAATTGGAAAGGAAGAAGTAAAACCACTTTTATTTGAGGATGACATTATACAGTACGTAAAGAATCCCAAAGATTCCAACAAGAAACTAATAGAACCAATAAATGAATTCACCAAAGTAGGAGGATACAAAATTAACTTCTAGAAATCAGTTGCATTTTTATATGCCAATAATGAGCTTCACATCCTGGCTAGCACTTTTTTGTTGATTTATTGATGATAGGCACATAAAATGTGGTAATGCAGATTGGTGCAGCCACTGTGGAAAGCAGTTTGGAGATACCTCAAAAAATTAAAAGTGGATCTACCTTTTGACCCAAGGATCCCACTTCTGGGATTATATCCAAAGGAACCCAAAACACTAGTTCTAAAGGACATACCCACACTCATGTTCATTGCAGTATTATTTACAATCACCAAGATATGGAAGCAGTCCAAGTGTCTATCAATAGATGAGTGGACAAAACAACTATGGGACATTTAATCAATGGAATACTAGTCAGTCATAAAAGAGAGAGAGAGAGAGAGAAAAGAAAGGAAAATTTTACCCTTTGGGTCAGTATGGATGGACCTGCAGAACATAATGCTGTATGAAATAAGCCAGTCAGAGAAAGACAAATACCATACATTTCACTCATATGTGGAATCTTATGAACAAACTGAACTAACAAGCAAAATAGAGACAGACTTATATAGAGAGATCAGGATGACAGCTAAGGGGGAGTGGGAGGATTTGGGAGTAGAGGGACTAATCAAAAAGGAAAAAGGACTCATGGACATGGACAAAAATGTGGTGATTGCAGGTGATCTAGGGGTATAAGGGGACTAAATGTTAATTGGAAAAGAAGAAAGAAAGACAGAAAGAGAAAGAAAGAAAGAAAGAAAGAAAGAAAGAAAGAAAGAAAGAAAGAAAGAAAGAAAGAAAGAAAGAAAGAAAGAAAGAAGAGAGAGGTGGAGGGAGGAAGGAAGGGAGGGAGGAAGGGGAGAGAGAAAAGAAAAAGACTAGATGGTTTCTAATAAAGCCACAATTCTATATATACACAATTATATACACATGGTTTTATTGCATAGTAAATGCTATTATTTGAGACTCAATGATTTTTCAACTCAAAGACTCAAATATTTATTTTTGGAAAACTTACACAACTCTACCTTGTTCACTTTGTATTCTCTTCCTTGCATCCTCATTGGAGCAGTATTGGATCTTCACACTACAGCCTCTGTGTCTTTTAACTTCTTCCCAGTCTGTATCTCTTAAGCTTATTTATGTTATATTTTAAGTGATTTCTCAGATCTGTCTTCAAATTCACTGATTCTTTGTACTGTATATGTCAGGTAAATATGTTTATATGTATATGTATATGTCAGTAAACTGTTTATTTTTTTTTAAGATTTTATTTATTTATTTTTAGAGAGAGGGCAAGGGAAGGAGAAAGACAGAGAGAAACATCAATATGTGGTTGCCTCTTGTGTGCCCCTCACTGGAGACCTGGGCTACAACCCAGGGATGTGCCCTGACTGGGAATCGAACCAGCAGCCCTTTAGTTTGCAGGACGGCACTCAATCCACTGAGCCACACCAGCCAGGGCTACACTGTCTAATACATCTACTGGGACTTTTTAAATTTTAATTACTTTCTTTTTCATTTCTAGAATTTCACTTTTTTGTTCAACTATTTCACTTTTTTATAGCATTCCATTATTACTTTACAGATTTAATCCTTTATCTTTTTTAATCTTTTAAACATAATTTTAAAGTCTCTTTCATCTTTCTTATTGCTTATCATTTTGGGCTGTCATCTTCTTTTACCACTGTTGTACTACAAGCTGTAAATCATATCCTCATGTGCTGTGTAATTTTCCTCCATCAGTTCATCAACAGGAGTTATCTTCTGGGGGTAGAGTGGTGTCATGTGTTCCCAGAGTCAAATGGGCAGACCTGTGGAATGGTTTCATTGTTGATTAGCCCAGAGATCTAAAGATTTACCACTTCTAGGCCAGTTTTAATGTTTATTTTTTAGTTCAAGGGCCTTTAAGCTTTTCAATTAGGTTGAGAATTAGGCCCCCATGTGACTAAATTATTGATGTATGCTTGAAACTTGAAGATTTTCTGGTGTTTCCCAGCTTTTCTACTTGTACAGGGCAGCAATCTTAATTCTATCCCTCAATGGTTCCTATTTTCAGTCTCCATATTGGTGTGCCTTTAAAAAACAAGCATTTATTATCTCTCATATCTGTAGGTTGACTGGGCTTAGCCCAGTGGGCCTTCTGTTCCAAGTGGTAACAGCTAGGGCTTCAGTTATCTGCAGACTTGAGGGACTGGTACACCCAACAGGACTCTCTCACATATCTGATGTTTTTGTGAGACTGTATCATCTGGAAGACTGGGCTCAGCTGTGTGTTTCTTTGGCTTGATGTGGTATTAGCAAAGGATGCAGTTATCTGGAGTCTTGACTGGGTCAGAACATCCTAGAAGATTCACTTACATGGCTGGACGTCAGTGCTGGCTCTCAGCAGAGATTAGAGCAGTGATGTTGATCAGAGTGTCTCAGTTTTTATCCATGTGGTCTTGCCATGTGACTTGGGCTTCTCACAGAATGACAGCTGTGTTCTAAGAGAGGTATTTCTAAGAGGCAAGGATGGGAGCTGCAGATCATTTAAAGCCCAGCCCCAAAAGGTACATTATTGCTTCTTTTTGTTGATCAAAACAGACCACAGAGCAAGCCCAGGTTTTAAGATAAAAGAAACAGAATCTACCTCTCTAAGGAAAGAGAGAAAAATAGCTTGTGGTCATCTTTAAGCTACTGCAGTTGTTACAGCAAATGCTTTCAAAATAGCTTCTTAAAGATATATTTTTTTTAATTCTTATAATGATAGGTACAAGGATATTCTATCTAGGACCTAATGACAGCTTTATGGTGTCACCAGCAACCCAGACTTCTGATTACAGGGTGCATGCAAAAACTCCAGCCATCACAACCAAGTTTTAGGCAGAAATAAGGGTATCGAGCAAACAGACAAAATGGATCTAGCACCTATGTCAGCCCCTTTATAAAGCTTTTCCTGAATCCTCCCCTGGCTGTGATTTACATCTCATTGACTTTCCAATCTGCAGTGGAAGCTAGAAGAGCGGTGTCACAATTAAAGCATACCCTGTGTTAGAGACAGATCTGAGTTAAATGAAGTAAGGCAGTGGGATCCCAAAGAAATCTAATTCAGACTCCTTACTTTCCATCAACACCCTCTTGCTTGCACATAGCAAGGATTCTAATCAAGGCACTGTGAGAGTGTTTGTGGCAGGTTGATGTTTGTGTTCTACTGTGTTCTATAGACATGTAGAGCATTATCTTGATAACAAGGGGCATGCTTTAACGTGCAGGCAGCTGACACAATAGTTGCAGGGTACTATTTTAAAAAGGCTTTCAGTGCTCCTTATTAATAAAGGTCCATTTGCAAGCCTAATTACACCCTTGCCAAATAATAGAGTTGACTTCTGTGCCATTTCCTCTTCACTCTAAATTGGATATGTTCTTTATAGGTAGGTTTGAGGAGTCAGATGAATTTGCGTTCAGGGTCTCTAACATCTATTTTTTATATCCCTGCCTGTTCTCCTGCCTCACACTCATATCCTAAGCTCAGTGACTACAGAAGATCAAGAATTCTTATGAGAGGAGAAACTCATTCACATGTAGGTGGTCCACGCTGAAAACAGCTTTAGCTTCTAGCCTTCTTGCAGGCATGTGCTCTTGTGGAGAGGATACTGGTCAAACATGCTTGACTCTCCAGAAGATGCCCCTTCCTTTGTGATATTGTAGGTACCACACCTAGTCTATGAGGTAGAGGGCTTTGCAGGAGCCCTTCTCACAGCCTACACATTGGCAAAGTCCCTTCTGCCTATATATAAGGCCAGGACCAGGCTGTATGACACAGTAATAGTGTGATATATCTAACAAGAGTGCCAGCTACTGCTCATCCTGCATTTGCAGGGGACAGCAAATGACAGCTCATCAGGCAGCCTGGTTTTATAAATAAAGTTTTACTCTAACACAGTAATACTCATTAGTTCATGTGCGTCTATGGCTGCTTTTGTGCTACCATGGCAGAGTTGAACAGTTGTAATGGAGGTCATGTGGCCCACAAAGTCTAAATTATTTACTATTGACCATCTAAACTACTTGCTATGCACAGATTGCTCTGCTATGCTGTCCAAGGCAGAGCTGGTTCTCTCTAAGACTGGCTCTCAGCTGGGCAACTTTGCCTCCCAAGAGAACATTTGGCAATGTCTGAAGATATTTTTGGTTAAAACAATTATGGGGCCAGGGAGATTGCTCACATGTAGTGGATAGTGGTCAGAGATGCTGCTAAACATATTATGATGTATAGGCCAGCTGCCCACAGCAAAGAATTGTATAACCCCAATTGTTAATGATGCCAAAGTTCAGAAACCCTGCTATATGGAAACAGATGTTCTATAAGACTATTATTGCTTTTCATTCATTTATTCAACAAATATTTATTTAATGTGTACTATGTACCAGGCAAGTACTGAATTATATATATATATACAAATTCATACACACACACACATATACACCCATACAACAGATCATGAAAGGGAATATTATTATTATTCCCATTTTACAGATACGAAATCTAATGCCCAGAGGTTAATTTATCTAAAATCACCTAATTAATAGTGAAAGGGGATTTTAATTCAGTGCTTGACAAGTACTCTAGACTTTGATAAGTATGGATGTTAATGGAAAAAGCGTTCTGAAGCTAGCCAGATCTGCATTCAGATTTTGGCTCCGACATGCAGGTGAAGTGGAGACATACCTTCTCTGGAGGAGGCTCTGAAGACTGAAGGTAAGAAAGTGCTGAAAGAACCTGTAACAGTGTGTGCAGCTAAAGTGCTAGCTCCAATTATTTCATTTCAGTCCTTCACATGACTGTCGCAGACATCTGGAAACCACCTCATCCAGACACTACAATTCCGAGTGTGAAATAGAAAAAAAAAGTGTCATTTCTTTACCGAAAAGTGAGAGGATTTTCTCTATTATTTCAGACCCACAGAGAATATGGTGTCTTCCTCCAATGGCAGGGCCCCTCTTTAGGGCAGGTTCTGGACTGAGGATAAGGCTGCTTTCTCCAAGGGCCTTTTCTGAGTCTGGTCTGTCCAGCAGGGCTTCCTCCTGCAGAGCTGCTGGGGCTGGATTAACCCCAGGAGTGACAAGCTATCAGCCAGGGAGGCACACGGTCCTTGCCTGCACAGCCCTGCTCCAAAGACTCCCACCGAGCACTTGCAACTGTCAAGAAGGTTTTCTCCTGACACAGAGAACACGGTTTCACATTTTCAGTGTTAAGGCATAAAAGCAGGAGGCAGCTGGAGACAGGGAGCCAGCTGCACTCAGAACAGAACTTCACAGAGCATCAGCAGACAGGACACTCTCCCTAGTCTTTAACCAGTGGGCTTTGCCTTTTTTATTTCTTTGTCTTTTTTATTTCTGTTTTTGCCTCCAGGCTTGACGCTTTACAAAGTTAAGTCTATTGCATTGGCCATATTATTTCTAGAAAAACAAAACAGCTTTGGCTCTGGGACAATTAGAGCATCAAAACCTGGGGCCTGGGCTTGGGGAAGAAGAATTTACCAGGGTCTTTCTCCTCAGTTCCACTCTGGTTTCCTCCTCAAATCTCCCCTGCTCTGATGCTCCTGTCTTAGCTCACCTACACCAGAATTGTCCAGTGTTCTGTCACACATGTCTGTGCTTAATTCACAAATATGAAAAGATACCCATGGATCAGCAGATGGTTGAGGAAACCAGCAGTACGGAAGGAAAAAACCAGAGAATACCTGACTTCAGAGGAAAGGCAGATTTTAAGATTAATAATAAAAAATATGTCAAAATAACTTACAAAACAAGAATAGGCTATTACTAAATAGGAGCTCAATAAAGTAATTTTAAATAAATATTAGAAATAAAAAATAAAATGGTCTATACTGTGTTGTACATTAAAGCTAATATAATATAGAACATCAGTTGCAATTGAAAAATAAAAATTTAAGGTTGTCTAAAAAAGCAAATCTAAGTGTTAAAAGAAATTATTAGGGAAAGCTACAAAAAAGTACAACAAAAGAAAAAATGGAAATATGAGATTTTTTAAAAAGTAAGAAACATAAAAAAGTTATACGGAAGGTCAATATCTACCTACTAGTTGTCTCTGGTTAAAAGAAATAAAAAAAAAATAAAAAGAGAGAGACAGAGAAAAGAGAACACGGAAGGAGAAAATAATCAATAAAAGAATAAAAGGTAATTTTTTTAGAACTAAAGAAAGATATTGAGTCAAGATTAGATGCACACTGAAGGATCAAAAGCACTGTTTTTGATGTTCTGAAGGAAAATGATATTGACAGTGGAATTCTATACCCAGAAAAGCTATCAATGAAAAGTGAAAATAGATATGCTCATATATATGTAAGGCTACAGGTTTACCTACCACACGCTCTTCATGTAAAAAAAAAAAAAATGCTTGAGGATGTATTTCAATACATGAAAAAGTATCTAGGAAATAAGAAGTCATGGGCTCTAAGAAACAAGGAAACTTCTACAAAGTGCAATTAAAACAATGCCAGCTTGACACAAGTTAGAACCAGTAGGTGGAGAATCCCAAGGAAAATTTCATTTAAAAAACAGATTTTATTCAACAAATATTATGATTTATGTAGAAGCTAAATTAGATGAGCTAAATGCTTCATCTTTCAAATGAGGGATTCTATAAATCAAGAACAACTGGTCTCTTGTTTAGAATTATGGTAGAAACCAATGGCAAAACCAAAAGCACCTAGGAAACGAGGGTGGGTGTAGGAAAACCATGATTATCTCAGTTATTGTTTTTTACTATATCAATTACCCTTTTCCTGGGTAATTTCTATAATTTATAAAATAAACAGTGACAACAAAGTAAGTATATTTCCTATGAAGTTATTTTGAAGACATTCTGGTTTAGTGCAAAGTGTTATGCTCCCTAGCATAACTTTTACTCACATATTTAACGTCTGATATATATTTAACTAAAATTCTTATAATAGCTTGATAACAAGCAAGATAAAATGAAAATCCCACTAGGCAAAGCCCAAGAGCTCAAATAAGTCCAATGGCACAGCTAGCAATAAAACCAGCATTTGAAAAATTCTATAAGAGGTTTCGTATTCATTCTATAACTGGGTTATGGAACACTGGCAAACAAGGACTTATGAATCCCAGTGTTAGATCCAGGAGACATAACTTAAGTATATAATGTGCATCAGACTAAGCATTATTCTTTATTGCCATCGGTAACAGGCACCTCAGTCCTAGTAACCTTCACTGTTCTCTTTCAATGGTCATCTAATGTCCAGATTTATATAATAAGCATTTAATGCCCTTTACCATCTGACAGCAGTCAGCCCCTCCAAACTCATCTCCTATGCCTCCCATTGTGAGCTGGAAGTAAAACTAAACCAAAACAGCTGCATCCAGAGTCATGGGCAATGAAAGGACAAAAATCATACCTTTTTTTTTTTGGTATTCTCTAGTGCCCAGATTTTGTTTTTAAAATACCACTTCACACTAAGAGGAACCAGAGTTTCTTGGAGAAATAGTTGATTCCAGGTTTAGGGCAGATAATGTGAAAAGTGAGCCAGGCACATCTTACCACACCATATTTATTTTTTCATATGTAGAAAATCTTGGTCCTTAATAATATTGGTATAACTTAATTTGTTTACCCTATGATATCCTTTAAATAGTTTTCAAAATTATAAACCAGCATTACTTCTTACATGAAAATACTGAATGGAGTCAATTCTATTTGTTCTTAGAATATATACTCAAGCATGCTCAGTAATAGGACTGTTCAAACATTCTGTGGGATAATTCTTTTCTTTAGTTTTAGGTATAATTAAGTTATACCTAAATATAATTATTTTACTTTACTTTCAATTTTAATGTTTACTTTTTCTTAATTTGATTAAGACATTTAAAAAATTCAAAAGTAAAACTACACAAAAAAGATACATTCGGAGTAGTCTAGCCCCTTGCTGTACCCTCTATAACTCTCCTCCACCCTGGCCAAAAGATAACTTCTTGTTGATGTTACTTTCTGGTTTATCCTTTCAGGGTTTCTTTTTTTTTTATTTTTATTGTCTTTTTTATTAGGGTGACATTGTTTAATAAAATTACATAAGTTTTAAGTGTGCAATTCTACAATATATCATCTGTATATTGTATTGTGTGTTTGCCACTCCAAGTCAAGTCTCCTTCCATCACTGTTTATTCCCTCTTTACCCTCTTCTACCTTGTCCCACCCCTCCTCCCCTCTGGTAATCATCATACTGTTGTCTGTGTTTATGAGTTTTGTTTTCTCGCTTAATACCTTCACCTTTTTCACCATACTTCCCAAACCTCCTCCCTCCTGACAGCTATACTATCAGTCTGTTTTTATTTTGTTCATAGTTTATTTTGTCCATTAGATTCTACATCCAAGTAAAATCATATGGTGTTTGTCTTTCTCTGACTGGCGTATTTCATTTAGCATAATACTCTCCAGGTCCATCCAGGCTGTTGCAAAAGGTAAGATTTTCTTATTTTTTATGGCCAAGTATCATTCTACTGTGTAAATATATACCACAACTTTTTTTATCCACTCATCTACTGATGGGAACTTGAGTTGTTTCCATAGCTTGGCTATTGTAAACAACGCTGCAATGAACATAGCGATGCATATATTCTTTCAAATTAGTGTTTCAGGTTTCTTCAGATATATTCCTGGAAGTGGAATTGCTGGTCAATGCTTCTTATTAAAGAGCTAGAATCCCACCCTTTGCTTTATTCATTTAACAATATATCATGAAAATCAACAATTCAAAGAGACCTTAAGAGATTACTTCTCAGAATCTTTTCTATAGCAACATTAATTTAATTTTTTAATGCTAATATAAATATATGTAACAAAATTGTCAAGATCATTTTTAGTTGTATCCCAAGGTCACATAAGCTTTTCACTGAAATTGTTTTTTCATAAGCCACAGATGAGGACCCTCCACTTTGTTCCATATGGTCCATTCATTATAGGCCAAGCTGATTTCAGTATATCCACGCTTACACCATTCTCCAAGATTGGGATGTGGTCCCCCTTCTCATTCATTTACCCTACATCTGAGACAAAGCCATATTCAAATCCTAACTCTCCATGAAAATTTACTTAGACTTCCTTCCTCCAAAGGACATGGGCAGTTGCATCCCCAGTGTCAAATGTGATGGCCAATACATAGAAAATGTTCAATAAGTATTGAAAATAATGTAAAGGTAACGTGGAGAGAATATGGGCTTGGGAGTCCAGTAAGTACTTGATTCAAATACTAGCTTAGCCACTTTGTAACTGCGTTAGTAATCTATTGCAGTGTTAACAAATTGCCCCAAATATAGCAGATTAAAATGACACACATTTATTATCTCACAGCTTTTGTGGGTCAGAAATCTGGCACAGCTTAGCAGGATACCTCTGGTTCAGGGTTTCTCACACGTGCTGGCTCAGGCTGCAGTCTCACCTGAAGGCTCAGCTGAGGAATCCAGCTTCCAATTTCACTAATGTGGTGGTGGGATGATTTCAGTTCATTGTGGTTGTTGGACTGAGTCCTCAATTTCTCATGAGTTGTTGGCTAAAGGCTTCCCTCACCTCCCTGTTACTTGGGTTTCTGTACAGAGCATTTCTCTACAAAAGCAAACTTGGCAGTTGCTTCATCAGAGTGAGCAAACAATAAGTCAAAAGAAAGGACCAGAGAGAGAGAAAGAGAGAGAAGATACAAATTACAGAATCTGCCTACCACAGAAACTTTTTAACCTTAGGCAAATTACCCAAGCTCTCTTCACCTGTGATATGAGAATAATAATAGCAATGTTGCAGTATTATTGTGAAAAACTAAAAGTAATACATATGAGTCACTTTGCACTAGTAAGAGCTCAATATGTGATAATTATTACAACAATATTAATGATGCTGTCTAGCCAGGCACAGCTCTCCTATGCCCTCTACCCAGTGTTCACTCTTGTGCTTCTTCAGCTCCTTAGAACTTAAATACCTTCAGTTCTTTTCCTCCCCCATTTCAAATTAGAAACATGCCTCAAGTGACCGGTGTGATAGGGCAATTTCTAAGATAAAATGTCTATTTGCAGCTTGAATTTGCCAGCTAACTTTTGTGAAATTAGGTGATTCCTCTCATGACTTCCTATTTGAATCCAGTATCTTCAGAGAAAGACAAACCAAATTCACCTGCATCCTAGAAAAGACTAATTTACAAAGTGGAATGGTCTTTTTTTCTTAGAAAACTAGGTAGAAAAATTGATTCATTATAAACCTGCTAGAGAGCTTGGTTTTACAAGATATTTTACTATATTTCATAAATATGAGATAAGAGATTTTTGCTACTTTTTTTTTTTCCAATGGCAATAAAATTTCCTGTAAAGTCTCTGTGGTTTACCCTTGTTAGAGTCAGGAGGACCGCTCAAGAAATGTATGTCTAAAGGAAGAAATTCTTCTACCCAAAATTTAAGGATACTCCCACTACCTGTGTGAATCCATTTTACTGTGCTCTGAAATATTTGGTTATGGAACATACAGAAAATTATCTTCATTCCAATTATTTTTCCTGGCCTCTTATGAATCAGAGTATTGACCTGGGCAGCTAGGATGGTCGACCCTTGATCTGTGGAAACACACCCCAATTTTCCATTCATAAAACAGGCCTTGTGACCCTATCCTCATGACCTGTCCTTTCACTTCATCTCCCTTGAAAGATAAGTAGGGCCTGGGCAATGGTCTTGGACCAAAAGCAGGGGGCGGGGGGTGGGGGTCCCTACAGACCCAGCTGTGTCTCTTTTAACTGTAGTCGGAGAAGCTGATTTTGAGCAAATCAACTCAAGAGAGTAAGTTAGAGACTGAATCGAATTCCTAATCCTTGGAGATGAGGAAAAGAAGGGAAGTCCAGATGCAAAACCCACATGAAAGACAACAAGGAATCCCCCTGTGAAAAAGGAAAGATAAGTTAATTTTAAGAAACTAAAGTGGCTTAGAGCTGAAGAAAAACCGGGCAGTGATTTTCTCTCTTTTCTTTGGTTCCATGGGGGCCTGCTGAAACATTTTTAAAGGGAAATCCTTGGACAGACACCTACCACCTGTGGCTATTGGAAAGCTATATATCATGCAGATACCAGTGGGTGAAAAAGAAAACGCCTTGGAAGGAAACCTCTTGACTAACAGTAAAGTGCAAAATTATTTCATTTTGCTCTGCATTTTTGGAAACAATTAACTTAAAGCTTCCCTAACTTAGTGCCTTAAAGTCTCCTTCACAGCTGTTGGAGAAATTCTTCATGTTCTCTCTTCTGACACTGGGAGTTTTGCAGCCATGAATGGACACAAAAAGATGTCAATCATATCCAGTAATGAAAAGCTCATTTCTCACTCCCTATTGTGAAGGCAATGCCTTTGTGTGAGTCTGTGTTCAAGCTCATTTACCTTCACATACAGAATATCTATTTTATATTAAAAGTTTAGACTACAGTCACCTCAGATCACACCTAATGCATTAGAATTGTATTACCATTATCCTCTATTAAATCTGTGACAACGTTATAATATCTATGTCAGAAATAATGAAGAGATTAATGTGGAGTAAGAGATCCTGGTGTCACCTCCTTCTGCTTTTTGACATCAAATACTGTTGGCACTAAAGACCAGTCTGTCAGCCAGTGAAACCTGGGGTTTTGACAATGGAGAATCCATCGAGAAATGTGAGGGGAATTTTCCAAGTGATGTAGACAGCTGCTGAAGTGATAATTGAATAAAAGCGAAAGTCCTTCCTTTTTCTCCCCTTCTAGAAAGATCTATATTTATTCCCCTAACTTCACAGAACACAGGCTCCTCAGGGGGTGGTGATATATGCTGAGGAGAGCTTATTTGAAGTGGTTCTTCCTCCAAAGCTGGATTTATGAATGAATACAATAAAGACAGTCAAGGAGAAGGAGAGGCATCATGAAACATGCTGGTCCGAGAGTGTGAAGCCCCTCAAACTTAAGGGGCTAGAAATTTTCTCCCCTACAGTTTGGCTTCCCCTCCCATCTTGTGGGCTTAAATGGGAGAACAGGGTAATAGAAGCAATTCATTCATCCACTCAACATATATGTGTTGAGTAGTGGATCATCATTCTTTACTTCATAAAGCACTTTACATTTCATATATTTGGTGACATTTCATCCTCATTACCAAATAAGAATAGCAAATGTTATTAATCCCATTTTACATTGAAGAAACTAAGTCTCAAAATGACTTGTATATATTTAGGTAGCTGTTGAAGTAGATTAGGCATATGAACTCATGTTTCAGAGTCTGAGCTCCATTCCATAGTCAGTCAGGGCCAGTGATGGATTTAAAGTAGGAGAGGTGAAGTGGAGTTTTACTTCAAAACAGGGGAAAAGAAGGGGTAGGGTCACCAAGGCACATACATAAAGGACCCATCGACAAAGCCAATGGAGGAAGGATTGAGGAGGGGGTGGGGAGGGGTGGGGCTAGGGAAAGTGGTGGTGGGAAAATGTTGACATGGGGATGATGGGATGGGGTGCAGGACAGAGGGGATAAAGGGGAGAAAAACAATGAGACAACTGTAACAGCATAATCAATAAAATATACAAAAAAAGAAAAGGATAAAGTTTTTAAAGGTTTTATTGACTATAACTTAAGTACTGTAAAATGTATTTTAAAAAAAAAGAAAAACTCACTCTGGCTATAGAATGGAGAAAATGTCTCAGGGGAAAAAAAACAGGAAGCATGAATGCTGGAAGCTGCTGTGGTCATCCAGGCAAATAGAGGTTGCGGTCTGAACTAGCAAAAGAGAATCACCCGCAGATATATTTAAGGAGTGCTTAATGACTAGTCGGGTGTTGGAAATTGGAGGGTAAGGAAACAGGAGCCATTGATGATGCCTTAGGTCTGTCACTTGAACAACTGGATGTATGGCAATGTCATTTTCTGAGATGGGGGACATGGGAGGAGGAGCAGATTAAAAAAGGAAAGGGAATGTTTTAAGCCCTATTGTGCATTATTTGAGGAAGCAGGTAGAAATTGTCAAAGGTGGGTACATGGTTCTGGAGTTAGAGGAGACATTCTGCTTAGGTTGATATCTGGGGACAGCAAATACCCTGGTAGCAGAGATCCAAGGTGCATGGAGCAGGAGGTTATCTAGGGAGTGGCAGAGGAGGAAGTCAGACTGCAGGAAGTGGGGAGTAAATGGGATGAAGACATAGGGTAGGTGACCTTCTGAGAAAAAATGTTACTGTAAAGAGATAGAAAAATATAGAGCTGTAGCTGGAGGGAGAATGGGGCACAAGGTGAGTTGCTGTATTTTTTTTTAATGGCAGAGTTTGCTTAAATATTGATAAGAGGGAAACGATGGAGAGGGAGAGATTAAAGGCACAAACAAGAGTGTCAGTAGCAAGTCAGTAACAGCCAGTATAGTCAGTAACAAAGTCAGTACAGTCAATAACAAAGAATCTAGAAAAGAGTCTAGAAAACCATTTGAGGAATCAAGAGGGACACTGGGTCACACTGCCCTCCCCCACCCCAAGGAGTTGCCTACTTATTTTCCTCTTTGCCCAAAGCCAATGGTGAACACTGGCTATAAAGGAACCAAGGAAAGGGTAGTTCTTGGCATTGACTTTGCTAAGAAAAAGTCCCCATTGCAGATATACTAGCCAGGTCGTAAGTTATGAGACACGTGGGGAAGAAAGAGTGCAGTCCTTTGCCAATATATTGTTTGTTTCTGAGTCTGTTCAGGCTACTGTAACAAAGTACCATAGGCTGAGTGGCTTATAAACAACAAAAATTTATTTCTCACAGATCTGGAGACTGGGAGTCCAAGATCAAGGTGCCTGCAGACGCAGTATCTAGTGAGAGCTCAATTCCTGGTTCACAGATGACCCTCTTTCCCCTGTGTCCTTGCATGGCAAAAGGGCAAGTGAGTTGTCTAGAGTCTCTTTCATAAGAGCACTGGTCCCATTCATGAGAGCTCTACTCTCATGACATAATCACCTTCCAAAAGCCCCAACTCCAAATACCATCACCTTAGGGACTGCATTTCAATTTATGAATTTGCAGGGTTGGGGAGGGGCACAAACATTCCATCTACAGTTTGCAAGGAGACTCTAGAACTTGCTAAAGATGGAGGCATGTCATCTTTGTGATCCAGGGCAGAAAGATTTCTAGGCAACATCAATCTTTCAGTAACATCAGTATGGCTCCCCAGAAGTCTAACCATTGTAATTTATTAATCCTAACAGGTAAATGTGTGGAATGGCGGACAGTGAGGCTGTTTTAGAATATCAATAATCTAGTCATGTCCTACCATTCCAACTTGCAGGTAAACATTTTCCTCCATGATTTCCTATGTGCCACATTTATGCAAAGTATCTTCAAGAGTTCTGTCCTACAGATAGGTCAGGACCAAGACATCTAATAAACTCCTTGCCTCTCCACTCTGATGCTTTCTAAAGCTTTTCCAAGTTCCCATACCTCTTACTTTACCATGCTACTTTGGTGTTTTCCTGGTCACCTGCATGTGTTCAGTGAGTGGACCCTCCACTCAGTCTAGACTCACTGTGTGGGCACTGTACTCAGCTTTGTCCCAGTTTCCAGACTGCTCTCCTGTATGACCAGCTCCAGATCTTGGGGCTTCTAATTCCCCTCTTATCCAGGAAAAGAATTCAGATGATATTCAGTCCCCTCCCTAATGCTTTTACTTTCTCTCCCCACTCTGCCTGAACTGTTCTCCATTCAAAATAGTCACTTTGTCACAGACTTGGGTTCCTTGAGGGCCATTTGATATTATAGCAGGATAACCTTAACTTGACAGACAGCTTGCTGTCCATCTGAGAGAGAGAAAAGGAGAAAGCTAACAAGAAAGAAAATAGAGCAACCCCTGACATTCAAAAGTTGACCTGGCACTCAGCTAAACATTGTTATTTCTCATCCCAGGCATACACAACTCACAGAATACCAATCTCAGATAAGGCTACTCTAAGATCATGGTTAAATGAGACAAAAGACAGCCATGTCATAATTGTGTCTAAGCAGTGACAAAAACAAGGTTATAGTACCACAACACAGTGAACATCCCACCTCTGGGCCAGAATGAGTGACTGACTACTACTTCTTTACCAATTACAGCTTTGTTGTCTATCTAGTCTCTGCTCCTCAGAGATCAGATTTATTGAGATACTCAAATATAGAATGACCCTTAATTTCTGACAGTATCAACCCCCAGCTTTCTTAGCCTTTTCCTCAAATCACTCAACTAAAGCCCAAATCCTATCACATGTTCTTTCAAACACCCTCTTCTTGAGATGTTCCACAATCCCCCTGGGACTATGTTCTCCTTCATTGCAAAATAATAAATACAACTTTATTACTCACAGGTTTGTTCTTGGTAGCCTTTTGGCTGAAGGACATGTACACTAACCTGAAATGGTCCTTCCTGTATGCCTGGTACTGTACCAGGCCATGTGGATACAGGGACAAATACAACACAACCTTATTAAATCCTTACAGCAATTCTGTGCAATTGATTTTGTTACCATCACTATGCAAAGGAGGAAGCCGAGGACTAAGTTTCTATGACTAGGAAGGGGTGAGGTTAGGGTTAATTTACTGATCTGTGTGCTTTTAAAGCTCCTATCATTCGCTTAATTTGGGGCAGCATCATTTAGTTGTTTCCCATCATTGGAAATGATGCCATAACAAAAGCAGACCTCTCTCGCCATTTCTGGGAGCAGCTAAGAGGAAACCAACCAGAGCCGGCCAGTAAAACAAACAGAGAAGAATAGAGTGGGTAGAATATGATGGCAAAAATAAGTAAACACATTAGAGGCCAAAAGACAGTTCCTGAGCCAAATTGCCTCCAAGGCAACATGGATTTGAGAATAAAACAGAGCTCCTCTATTTCAAGCAATTTGCAGTATCTCAGTTAATAACAACAAAGGCAAAGAGAGTAAGTGAATTGGCTCATGACGAGCTAATCTGAGGAACAAAGATACAACAGGAGCTACAAATATTTTGAGTAGTAAGCAGCATGAGGGAATCAGCTCCCAGGGTGATGAGAAATAGAGAAAATTAAAATAGCAGGGATAAAAGCCATCATTCTCATCAGGTTATTGCACCAGCGCCCCCTGGGAAGGGGCAGAAGCCAGATCTCAGGCACAATTTCAGCCTGATGGTGTACTGTTGCAGTCCCCTTCTGCTGGCAGGGAACTGTCTGCATGAGCCTGACTTTGTTTCCTCTTGGCAAAGGGCTCTGTCCACTCCACTCCCCTTAGCGGAGACAGAGTCTCAAAAGCTTATTGCATCTCATGTTGCTCTTGAAAATCACATTTTTATGAGTGTAAATGAATCAGAAACATATGGATAAAATTTCCTGGCTTGATGCTAGTGGCCTCATACCCCAAGCAGTGCCCTCAGAGAGGATGCTTGGAATGTCAGTGTTGATGCCAGAACCCAGGGTGGAAAGGTCAGGGAAGGAGCCCTCCCAACCCCCCACACACCCTGTACCCCAGGCCCCTGCAGTACAGCCTCCACATGGACCTCACCAGACCACAAGAGATTTCCTTGTGCCAGATCGCTTCCCATTCCCTAACGTGCTCATTCTCTTCCAATAACAAAGTTATTGTGCACATACACACAAATACGTGGACACACACATTTTCACCCCCTCCAAAAAAATCATGAACTAAAAAGCCAAGGTGCACAAAAACCTGTAAAATAAAAACATCTATTTCAATTTAAATGATGAAATCGTTCTATGGAAAGAGTAACTTCTTAAATATGAAGATAAATACTTGAACAATTGCAGAAAAATTCAGCCACATGATCGTGGCATAAAAGTTCATGGATATGAATGGAGAGCACTTATTTAACTACTATTTAAAGCCTTGAGACACCAATCTTCCAAATTTTTTAATCTGGCTTTGTGTTCAATGTCTACATTTTAAGCCAGGGCAAGGAAACATACCAGGTGGGTGAAAAAGTCAAAAGTCAAGATGACTAGCGTGACAAGATGCATAGATGCCCCTTTAGAAAATACAATATCTGAAATCTGTATGAATATAGCATGAGCGAGTGAACAAGCATAGGCTTTGATGCCAGCTGCACACAGGCTGACCCCCAGCCTAGCCATTTGCTAGCTATTTGACATTGGCAAGTCACCCAACATCTTTGAGTGGTTTTCTGATGTTATATAACATTCCCTAAACATAAGAATCCAATAAATGATAGCTACCATTAGAATAAAAAGTTCCTCATTTACATTTTAAAACTGGACTTTCAGAATCACCCAGATTTTGAGTTGAATTATTGACAGATTTCTTATTCTCAGGAGTAGGGAGAGTTCATCCCAGATGCTAGCTCAATGTTTCATTCCCTGTCGCTGAGCCACATCACTGAGCCCCATCACTGATTTGGCCAGCAAATTGGGCAGTTCAAAGTAGTGATGTCCAACTGTTCCACACACATTCGAATGTTCGCTCTGGTGTCCCCCAATGCACCAGCCGAATTAGGTCAGCTCCTCAGCATCTTGCTTTTTGTCTGCATTTTGCTCCAGATGCTTGTGAACACACCACCCTATGCTTACTCTCCCAGCTGGGTCTCCACCCCATATCTCTGCCATTACTTCCCAAAGAGCAGTAAAGTTTAAAAAATTTTCGACTTTCTGTCCTGCCTACAGACTCCATCATGCCCAGGGTGACCCTGACTCAGCTCCCCTACCCTGATTTTTGTTTGATTACCAAATTCCTGTCCTTCAACCCTTCCTTCCTTATCAGCCCCCTCCCAAGTTCCTTTCAACTCCAGCCAGGTGGACTTACTTATCTTTCTCCAACCACACCCAGCTCCAAACTAGCCCTGGGCCTTTCCTTGGGCTGTTTTCTCCACCTCTATCCTCTGCTAGATGTTTGGCTAAATTGCAACCCTTCTTGAAGGCCTCAGCCTCTCCCATATCCATCCTGTCTCCCTCCGATATAGGAAGCTTTCCCAGCCAGCTCCAACCCACTGGCCTTCCCTTTGGTCACTTGAGCACATCCACTTCCAATGCTAGTGTGTGGCCAAGCATGCTACAGCCAGTAACTTTTCCTGGGTACATTCTATCTCCCACTCTGAATGTAAGCCCCTTGCGGGCAGGAACTATGCCTCATTATATACAGTCTGCGATGGCGATTAGTCAATATTTTATTTTCATAAATACAGACTGGAGCAGTCAGAGGTTGACCTGAAATATAATTTTGTTGATGAAAAAACTGTTTATTTACTATTATAATATATAATCTGTTCTTTAGTTCTTATCATTTTATTTGTGATAAACAACTTGACCTTTGGGGTCCCTGTCAGGGAAGGAAAAACTGCAACTCCCCCAGCTCTGACCAAGGAGGAGGACTTAAATGGACACACCATATACACTGAGAAGCATAATTAAATGTCACCTCGGAGAAGTGTCTTTTCTCTGCATTTACTCTCCTTGCCAGACTATGGTCCCAGGTCATGCTGCAAAACTGCTGAGGCCCAAGAGGTCACTGCAAGGCTCAGGGTCTAAGAGTTGGTCCAGGAAGGGAGATTGTGGAAAGGAACCCTGAATGGGGAATAGGGAGGGTTCTGGGTAGGGACAACCTATGTGAAGCCCCAGGGTAACATGCATTACATCCTATATCATGACCCTGTTACATCATGGTTTCAAGCATGGCCCACAACCTGCTAGGGCTGGACAATAAATATTTTAAATTGAAAATACAAATGCGAAGTAATTACATTTTGCAGAACTTTCCTAGAATATGACCTAAGCAAGTCATTTAATCTCTCTGTGGTTCAGTTTACCTACGGTGATAATAATTACACCTTCCTGAGAGGGTAGTAGTGAAAATTATCTTTAGAAAACAAAATATGGTATATACATACAATGAAATATTATTCATCTTTATATATAAAAGAATAAAGTATTGATACATGCTGCAACATAGATGAACCGTGAATACATTATGTTTAGTGAAAGAAGCCAGATGCAAAGGTCACACATTATAGAATTCTATTTATATGAACTATTCAAAAATAAGCAACTCCACAGAGACAAAAAACAGATTAGTGGTTGTCAGAGGCCAGGGAGGGGGAGGAATGAGAAGTGACTTCTAATGGTCACAGGGTTATTTTTAAAGGAGATGAAAATATTGTGAAATTAGACAGTGGTGATGGTTGTACAACCTTGTGAATATACAAAAAGAAAAGCCTGAATTATATACTTTTGTTATTATCTTTTAATCCTCATCTGAGGATTTTTTCAATGATTTTTGAGAGAAAGAAAGGGAGAAAGTCATAGAGAGAAACACTGGTTTGAGAGAGAAACATCAATCAGTTGCATCCTGTACATGCCCCAACCAGGGATCAAACCAGCAACCTAGGTATATGCCCTGACTGGGGATCAAACTCGCAAACTTCTGATGCAGGCAATGGTGCTCCAACCAGCTGAGCCACCTGGCAAGGGTAGAATAGTATGCTTGTAAAGGGAGAATTTTATAGTATGTTAATTATATCTCATTTTTTATATGTAAAAACAATATAGACAACTTGTTTGATGCACATGCTGGCAGATATAAGTGCTCAGCAAATTCTGATGTGAATTGGATAAGGATTATTGGAAAAGGTAAGATAATAAAAAGAAAAAGTTAGAGGCTGGATTAAGCCCTGGTTCCTCCACTCGCTGGCTGTGCTGAGTGACCTTGAACAGGTTATTTCAACTCTCTTGGTTTCAGCTTCTGCAAAGGTTAATTGGGAGCAATAATACATATCTTGTTGTGTTAGGTAATGTATACAAAGCTCCTTTGCATAACGCTTAGCATGGTACAAGATACTCACAAAACCATCATCTTTTTCCTCTTCATTTTCTATTAAATCTTATTCCAGTAGTAAATCTCAAAACACAACTGGAGCTGGCTAGGAGTTGGGGTTTCATCCCTGAACTAATGAGAATGCACTAGGGGTGCTGGGTGGGATCATGAAAAGTACTCCCAAAGAACCCCAAACAGAACAATCAGAAAGGCAAGTGAGAATTATAGTCAAGAAGGGAAGCCAGAGGTCAGCGCTGAGGACACAATTCCACAAACTGAGGCTCAGCAGTCTGAGACACTGGGTCTGGCCACAGAGTAAGTCAAGGGTTCAAGGACCACACACACAAGATCCAGGAGCTGAGACAAACTGTTCAGAATAAAGGCCATGAAAAAGCCAATGTTGTTAGGGCCCAAAGCAAGGCCAGTCTTGTTTATTTAAAAGACACTAAACTAGTTTGGACCTAAGACTTGATATCTGTTATCCTCAACTAGTCAGTAAATCATTCTCCCTGTCATAGAAGCCTATGAAAAGGGAAGGAATGGAAACGGGGAGGGGGAGGGAGAGTGGGTCCTGGGGAACTGGATGTGATTAATCATCCCCACCTCTCCTTGGACAATGCTGTTCCGTGTGCAGCAGTTGGGGGTGAAAAATCCTTTCTTGAAAATTCTTCGTCTCCTTATCCCACAGTTCAACAATCCTGCCAAAATGTTGCCACAGGATAAATTTAAGGACAAAATGCAGTGATTTGTTAGATGCAAAATTTCTGAAATGGGAGGTTTTTTGCTCAAGAGTTGAAATTGTTGCATTGACAAATGTTGGTGTCCACTGCTGTCGGCTATCTCAGGCAGTTGGGGGAAGAGGAGAATTTGATCCCTTGAAGAAATCCCTCCTAGCTGTCTTTTAATCTATTCCATAATCAATGCTAACAGTGTCACAATACTTAAACTCTTCTTCCTTGTTGTCACCCATCTATGTATGAATTCATTACCAAGGTCAGATGCAGGACAATAAAGGGCTGGCAAGACAAAACAAAGGCAGACTATTTTATTATAATCCATAGAGAAGGTACCTGCTCAGCATAATAAATGACACCAGGCAAACAGTGGGGTCGATGCAGTTTTTCCTCTTTCACTCTTCCACAGAGATAGATCCATTTCCTTAAAGACCATTAGATTCCAAGGCAGAGGCGGGCACATATGTTTTTGCTTAGGGCCTGCTTTTCCAGTGATGTCCAGGATGTTTCTTGGGGACCTGGCCAACACATCTTAGTATAGTTTGAGCTCGCAACAGCAGACATTTCACATTTTAATAATTTCTCCTTTCAGGAGAGCAAAATGTATCTAAAGACAGAGGCTGAGGTCTGGAGCCCACCAGGAATGAGACTATAACAAACAACCTGGAGAGTCTTTGGCTGCTGGGACAATGATGCCAGAGCTGTTACTGGATGGGATCCACAGCCTGATTTGCACATTCATCTGCTCCCTGACACTTTTACCCATTTACTTTTACAAATTTAGGTCCATATACCTACATGTGCTCATCCATGTGCATATACATCTCACATGCTTACACATATATACATGTATGCTTGTGCACACAAGGTTGAAAATATACCATGTGCATCCATATACATTGCTCGTATGTGCTGGCACACTCATAAAAACTCACAGATGTCCATGTGCATGTGTACACACACACACCCTTCATGCTTATGGACATATAGATCCTATGAGCCACAGGAGGGATTGGGTGACAATCTCATGGTGTCCAAATTATAGTCATATTTAGTCTTCCAGACAACTGCATCCCGCTATAGAAGTGACGTTTTTTAGGAAACATAATAAGGACAATTACAGCATTTGCTATACCACAGGAAGTCTATAAATCATTGTGCCTTACTCTCCAACAAAAGGAAGAAGCAAAACGTTGTTTAGAGCATATCCAAAATGTGACCAGGGATTAATGTCGGACAGATCTTTGAGCGGAAACATCAAGGTGCCAATATTAGTACAAACCAGTAAGTAAATCAAGGATGATTTGCCCACCAGCAACTTCTGAAACCATTCTTATTAGAGGTGGATTTGGACCTGAGGGTGATGTTCTCATTTGTCAACCCATACACATCTCTGTGGCTTTCAAATAGAGACAGGCGTTCTCCATTTCTTCTGGCTTGGGGTTATTATTTTTGTTAATGACATCTTTAGGGTCCAAACAGGCCATTTGCTTACACAAGAAATGCAATAGAAAAAAACAACATATTTTTTGATGCCATTTTCCAGTTTGGCAAAACCACATCTTGGAAATAAAGCAGAACTTTTGGAGGCAGTTTGCCTAAGACCAGACTTACAGACAAACGGATGAATTCTTTACTGGGGCTATATTTGTTCCAAATAGTTGGCAATGGGATTTACAATTTTCTTAGACTCAATCCTAACAAACATTGACTCTTCCTTTCCTCCCCATGCTACAAGAGACTTCCAGCCTCCCACCGCCCATCTTAAACCCTAGTAAATAAATTCTTTTCTTACTCTGTCAGCCTCAGAGAGACCTGAAGTAAGTGGTCCTCATGTTGAGTTCACAGCCGCTCTCTCAGGGTCACAGTAGTATACTGGAAGAGCTGGAAAGCCATCCAGTGGCCAGAGAAAGAGAACAGGGAAGAGATTAGGGGTAGGTTAGGATGTGGGAGTGGGGGAAAGTTAGGCTAAAACTTTGAGTCTTAGAAGTCAGAGCCCAGGGTGCTGCCTGGAATTCCAAAATGGGAGGGAAATTCACAGCTGCTTTCATATGGAAATTGGTCTGGAAGCCTACTTTGTCCCTGGGTGGAACTGAAGCCAAAACCAAGTTCAGTGAACCTAACACACTGTTCATTCAGCCATTGAAATCCAGGCAAAGAAAAGGCAGGAAAGGGAGGGCAAAGGGTCAAAGAGGCTTGCCTTTCATTTGGACCTGGTTATGGAGGTGGCAGTAAGGTGGAATTAAAACACTGGAAGAAACTTGAAGGCAAAATCCCATCTATCTGGAAGGTGATGTGTTCATCAGGCTTTAAGCAAAAGAAGAGGAGACATGAAGGAAACAGAGGAAAGCAAACAAGTAAGCAAAAAAGCAAGAGGGAGGAAGGGAGGAAGGGAGGAAAGGAGGAAGGGAGGAAGGGAGGAAGGAAGGAAGGAAGGAAGGAAGGAAGGAAGGAAGGAAGGAAGGAAGGAAGGAAGGAGAAAGAAAGAGAAAAGAAAGAAAAGAGAGTGAGAGGGAAGGGAGGGAGGGAGAGAGAGGAAGGGGTGAGAAATGCAATTATAGTCACCCAAAACAATGATTCTGAAATTTACAAAACAAATGCAAATATATAATATGGGTGTAACAGAAAGAATGAAGGAACTTAAACTTGTTTATACTTTGCCAAGATTTTAGCCCACATATACCTGCCACCATAGATAAAGTCTTTCAGAGTTGTTTACTTTTGGACTTGTTTTTAGTTTGTTTTGTTTTTAGTCCATCTTCAAAGAAAAGTTAAAGAAGCATCTACTCTTTGCAAAAATAAGCTAATATAGTTTCTTCTTAGATACTTTTTTGGGGACTAGTTTCCTGCCTTTTGTCCTTGATTTATTATTGCCTTTATTTGTTCTCCCCCATTTGGTTCATTTTATTCTTAAAAGAACAGCTCCAAAGACCCTTCTATTTTTATGGAAATTGCTCAATAGTAACAATTTCAGATAGCTTCCAGAAGAATAATCATCATGCTGGCTGTTTCACCCAAGATGCTTTGCAGCACTTCACATAACAATTTACTAATTAATGACAAATTAAATGGAATTTGGTAAGAAGAATCAGAGGTTAAAGTACTAGTGTATATTGTGTGTAAAAAGGTATGCAAATATCTTCAGCCCATTTGAGGTTCATCAGTGGGAAATAATAGCTATTCTACTTGAAAATTTCAAATGCAGGAAGGCTGCTGCATAGAAGCAGAATTTGGAAATTATTCATCATTTTAATTTTTTAACATTTTCTTAGATTAGACACTGTTCCTTCATTTTAGAGGCACAATGAACTTAGTTCTTTTGTTTTAATAACTTTAAAATTGTAGAAATTCAGCTATACTTTGCTGCTTATGTTAAGTGCATATTAGGAGGCAAGAAGAGATTTTTGGAAATCAGCAGCTGAAGTTTTCATCTTTTAGAGCAGATAAAAGGCACTGACTTCATTCTCCCAAAGCAGGCATTGGCGAACAACAGACTGCAGACCAAACCCAGTTTGCCTGTTTTTGTAAATAGTGTCACTGGAACAAAACCACACTCATTCATCTACATATTGTCTATGTCGGCTTTCACATGACTACGGCAGAGTTGCAACAGAGATCCTGTCGTGTAAAAGCTTAAAATATTTATAAGCAAGCCCTTTACAGAAAAATTTGCCAACCCTCATCCTGAAGGGTAGAGCTAGAGAAAATGCTCTTATCATAAAGAGAAAATTAAGGTTTTAACTGAGAAAATACTAAAATTACTTTAATGTGTCCTACCACTAAAGCCCAACAAGCGGTCATTGTTAATCCAGCTGTCATAAAATTTGCCAATTGTTCTTTCTTGTCTGATGTACATGTACGAGTGTGCTACCTTTAGCCAGTTCTTCTGCTGCCCAGTGAGCAGGTAACACCTCAGGAAAGCACTGGTCATTCCTAATAAGAAATGGCTTTATGAAGAATGAAATGTGTCTGCCCTCTAAGGAAGTTCTGGGTGAACACAGGTTTCCTACATCGAATAGGGTGATTGCTTTGACCATATGTCAATTAATTTATTTTTATTGCTTCTAATTTTGTGAGTGAGACAAAAATATCTTTACCTGTCCTTATTGTTCTTAAATTTATATTCTTTTTAAAAAATATTAATGTCTAAAAGGTGTTCAAAGCCATGAAAAATTTTTATTACATTTTATATGTCCCACCCTGGGGTATAGGGTGCTCTAGCTGCACATCAATTCAACTCCTGAACATTCCATTCATGTTGATGGGGACAGAGATGAAGCCCAAGACAGAATACTCCTTGAATACCCATAACTTGTTACCACCCAGCAACACCTATCACAGCCTGGCCAAATATCAGCTTAACATGACAAAGTTTAAAAAAACTTGACTGATCATTATTATTCCCCGATAATAGATTATGTGTCTGAATCTAAATTGACTGGCTGCTCCAATACAATCACAGTCTCTCAGCAAAGTCTCAGCCCCTTTCCCTCTGGAGCTTCCAATCTCTAAAATACATCTTTGTGCATCATAAGTCTGGTGGCTGGGAATAGCCCTGGACTAGGAGTTGGCAGTTTGACAGATTATGTGAGCAAATAATGTGACCTAACTGCATCCATGTTAGAAGACAAAATTGGATTAGTTCAGGATATTCAAATTTGGTATCTGTATCACCTCTCTATCATCATTTCAACAAACAGTACTAAGTACCTACTGTGTTCCAGCACTGTACTAGATTCTGAGTACATAGCTGGGAAAACAAAGGCATGGCATTGCCCTCAGGAAGCTTGCCATTATATGAATGCATTGTGAGAAGAGGGTGAGAAAGGGTGATTAAAAACAAATATACACATCCAAACATATAATGGCAAGTACAATGAAGACACATTAATTGGGCGAGGGGGGTGCTGGGGGAGAGAGTTCTACTTTAGTCAGAGAAGGCCTTTCCATTAAAGGTGAATCTTGAAAGACAAGTCAGCTAGAAAGGCAGTGGTGGGGTCAGGGAGCATCCCAAATAGACTCTACAGCACGGAGAAAGGTGCTGAGGCTGGAAAGAATTTCACACAGTAGAGTAACTGAAGTAAGAGCTGCACCCATGGCAGACATTACTAATCAATCACACCCCTCTTTTTTGTTGATAATAGACAAATCCCCAGGATTCTCAGCACAACATTCTAGGCAGCCACTATTAATCAACTGAAAAATGATGAAACCTATTTATTATCTCTGAATCTCAAGGTTCCAGAAGGTCCTTCCAGCCCTGAAATTTTTTTATTCTATAATTCTCATTTTACTCATTATTTGAATACTAACCCTTTGTCTGAACATCCTTCATGTGCCAGATTTCTTCCAACTTTATTGAACTCCCAGGAGAATGAGCCTTCTCTCTCTCTCATCCTATTCCATTTGATTCCTAGAAGCAAAGCCCATTTCCACACCTGTATTCCAAAGGATATTCAAATTTCCTTCCCCCAGTGGAATCTCACCTGTGTGTATTTATTATCTTTTGCTTTATAACCAGCAGGTCAAAACCTAGTGTTTTAAAGCTACAACAATTTACCTTTCCCTAAGGTTCTATGAGTTGACTATTGGTTTGTTCTCACCCCCACAACAAAGTTCAAGTTGGGACTGGGTTCAGCACTGGGCAGTTTTGAAAGCAGAAGTGACTGGGCCTCTCTCTCTGCTTGGTCCTTCATCCCAGCTTTTTCTCAGCATGGTGGTATTGGAGCAAAGTCATCAAAGAGAGAAGCAGATGCTGCAGGACCCCTTGAGTCCTAGTCTTAGAACTCCCATCCCATCACTGTTTCCACATTCTATTGCTCAAAGCAAGTTGACAAGGCCCATCCATATTCAAGCTCCCTCTTTTGTTTCGGGGTTGGGGGGAGGCAATCAAAGGCCCATTGCAATGGGGCATATCTACAGAAAAGGTGAGAATTTGGAGCCCTTTTTTGTCAACTCAACAAAAATTTATTTCAAAATTGTTGTGGTAGAACAAATAGCCAGCATGTCTAACTCCTAGTCAATTTTTATATTTAATACTCTCAGGCCTTATGGCATTACTTGCTAGTTGATAATTGGGAGACCTAAAGAAATCATGGTAAGAAGTCCTAGAAGCATGGCTGGCCCCGAGACTGATGTAGCTGAAGACCAACACTTTCAATTTGAATAGTTCTGTTTATTGCTATGGAAATGCCGTATCACTCACAGGGAAGTTCCTGATTAGCTCAGCTCCCAGAGAATGAGAGATGGCTGACTGCAGAGCCACCCAGTACTTTTCCATTGTGACTTATCTACTTATCATTTTCTGCCTTATAGAGGAAGCATTGAACTCTGTAGACCTCTTAGTAGAAAGAGCTCACACTCAGAGCAGACAGACAGATTTGGATTCCAAATGCACCCCACACAAGCTGGGTAGCCTAGAATAAATCTCTTTGCCTCAGTTTCCTCATCCATTCAATGAGATAGTAATTTGCAAGGTGGTAGTGGGTACTCAATAAATGTTGGCTACTATTCTTATTATTAACCAGGTTTGGTCAGGGAAGATATCTGGTTAGAGGCAGACTTGGTCTGAGATTTGAAGGATGAGCATAATTTAGGTATTGGGAGCAACCTAAGAAAGAAAGTAGCTGACAAACACAGTGTGACTCTTTTAGGTGAAAATAACTGCCTCAACCTGGTTGAATGGTTCCATCCTTAAACCCAGCTTCTCTCCATTGGTTTTGGAAATAAAATAGGGAATGAGGCTAAGGCCAGTTACTCAGAGATTTTGAATACCTGGATGAGGAGACCAGGCTTTTTCTAGTAGACAGTTGAGGGCCATGAAGGAGAGAGTGACAAAGTGGAAAACAGCAAGATTTGGAGGATTAGTCCAGTGGCCATGGTAGGGTGGCTACACTAGTAAGAGACCAAATGGGAGAAGGGATGGTATAAGGAGATAAAGTGTATTTGATAACTTGATAATGTCTTTCAAACTAATGCTTCTTGTCTCTTCGGGTGGTTTAGTCCGTAGATTCTTTGACACTTCTGTAAAGACAGGGTCTAATTCTACTCCCTCATAGGTCCACCTCAGTGACTAACCATTAATCAATAGAACACAGCAAAAGTGACTGTGTAGGATTTTAAAGGCTAGTTCATAAGAGGAGACACAGCTTCTACCTGGCTCTCTTTCCCTTTGGATGATTGTCCTTGGAACCCAAACCCCAGACCATGAGGAGGCCAAGCAGCCCCATGTCCCAGCTGAGGTCCCAGCTACTGACAAGTAGAACAGAAATGAGCCACCCCCACTGAGCCCTTCCCAAATTGCTGGCCCATGAGTAAAATAAATGTTGATATTTTAAGCCACTAAGTTTTGGGGTGCTTTGTTTCTGAACACTAGATAACTGAAACCAACAGTTTAATGTGCTAGCTAAGTGTCACACACATACTCATTCTCACACTTGTCCAAAAGGTTAATTATTCAGAAATGACAGTATTTTTTTTGTGGTACATTCCCTATCACAGCAGCCTCTCCATTTCCTTCATGGCATTAGTCACAATTTGCAATTACAGTCTTTATCTACTCATTTACTTGCTTTCTTTGCCTCCCCTCCTAAAGCTGAAGCTTCCTGAGTACTCTGATCTTGTCTTTCTTGCTACTGCTGTGTCTATTTCATCACCTACTTCAGTGCCTGGCACTTGGTGAGCATGCTTTAAGTATGTGTGAGACAATGAACGAGTAGAGCAACACCATAAAACCTGCATTCAATTTCATTACACAGGGACATCTTACAGAAGACATGTGTCAAGCTTTTAAGTAAAGAAAAATATGCAATTTAAGATTTTAAGTAAAAAATATAATTTGAATTAATTTTTTTCCCCTTATGATTTGGTAACACGCAGCCTGTGACCTACTGTTACTACACACACCTCGCCCAGCTCACAGAAAAAGAATCGCTTTGGATGCTTCCTCTGAGAACCGTTAACGTATAGCATCTCATCAGACCATCAACAGCTTGATGTGGCAGATAATCCCATTCCCAATTAAGGGATAAGGAAACTGAGGCTTAGAATGGCTCAGTAGCTCTCTCAAGATACACAGCTGTGCAGCGAAGAAGCCGAGGTACAAACTCAGGTGTGACTCCATACTTGCATCACATGGGACTAGCCAAGTTCAAGTGGACCAAGAAAATCTGAGGGGATCTTTCTCTGTGTGTGATGGCATTCCATTGATGTGCTTTATGTATTCATAGGCATTCCTTCATTCTTTTAGTCATTCTACAAACCCTCACTGAGCACCCACTGGCATTTACACTGCCAAGGCCAAACCCTAGAAAACAAAGCAGCTCTGGCCCTCAGGAAGGGCCTTGTCCCACAAGGGAGCGAAGAGGACAGTCATGGTGAGTTACAAGGCAATGTGGCGAATGCACACCAGACAGGTAGAGAGACCTGAGGGATGCCCAGAAGATGGTCTGTTCAAAGGTTTAGCGATTAATCTGATCCTCTCTCCAATAGCTTCTCCTGCACAGACTCTCTCATCTCCCCACTTCAGCAAATTTCCATTCAGGTGACTTCTCAGCCAGATTCAGTGTGGCTAAGAACAAGGCCCCCCAAAGAAGGCTGCTTAGGCAAGAGCCAGTTCCTACAGCCCTCCCAGGGCTCCCTGAGTCCCTGAATCTATCACCCAGCTCCTCAGTCCCCCGGCCACCTGGGCAGGACCAGCAGCCCAGCGAGTACACTTGTCCTTCAAGATGTAGCCAACACAGAGCCCACCAATGAGATGGCCAAAATCAATTTTAATTGGGTCCCATGACAGGATAAAATGTTTTTGTTATAGTACTGCCTTGATAAAAGGTATTGTAATATTTAAAATGTAGTATTGATCTTTCTGCAAGGACCATAAATCCTTACAGATTTGAGAACCTGACCACAGAGGATGGGCTGGCTGCCCAGGGACTGTGAGAAATGCACTACCCTTGGACTTCAGCATCACCTAGGAGATGGGAGGACACCACCCAGGCTGGCCCTTGGGTTGCTACCATATCAAAGTGGAGATCGATGATCCCTCAGCTGACACAGTAGAACTGGAGAGACACTGTTTAAACACGGGAATCAAAATATGAAATTAAATCACCTGCTTGTGTTTTATTTGACCTCATTCTGAATCAAGGCAAGACCCAGGGCCCATGATTTCTCCCGTTGAAAAGGAATACTTTTTCATCCTAAAAGTGAATCAGACTGCTTAAGTAAAACAGATGTTACTGTTGAGGGCCATTATCCCGGGCCCTCCCCCCTTTTCCATCCTCCCCCAGCCCAACCTCTCTCCCTGCCCTGGGGAGAAGAGAGCCTTCGTGTTGTCCCTGAAATCCAAGTCGGGGTTGGAAAACCCGAAGCCTTGGAATTTCTCAGTCCCTAGCCCACAGAAGTTTTCTGTTTACCAGGGAGGGAGAGAGCCGGGAAGGCAAGTCTGTTAGCGGAGGATTTGAAGATACAGTGGCGTCCTGAAAGGCAGAGGTTTTCATTTCCTGTGTTACGGGGTGCAAATAATATCAGTATGAAAAACCTGGCAGCGAGATCGGAGATAGCAGTTTTTACATTGATAAGTATTTGTTCATTTCCTGACAACAAAAAAATATAAATCTCTTCAGAAATTAAATGCCCCGGCTTGTTGGAGCACTTTTGTGGCGCTCCGTGCAAGGCTGGCTCCCTTTCTCCGGGCTGCTGCGGGCCGGATAATCACAGCATCAGTCATTATCCTCGGATCACGCGGGCGCGGCGGCTGGGCCGCGCACGGCCCAATTCTCCCACTTTTTGTGTCACTTATTTTCTCGGCGGGCCCGATTTGCATTTTAATGGAAGTAGTTTATAGACTTCTCCGCTGCCTTCAGAGTGCCACAAGTGGCATCATTAAGTGAGCTAAGCCGGATTAATGCTGATAGTAAAGTCAGATAATACAATAACAGAGGCCTCCATTCCATTTGCATTAGGTGAGGAGCGCGGGGCTGCCTGGTGCCTGGCGATAATTTGTAAGCGCGATATGTTGTACTTGAGAGGATAAGATTAAATTTAGTGGGTTTAACTGTCATCCCAGTAAGTCAATTACTTCATCTTTTCAGCCTTTGAATTTCTTTTATAAATAAAATAAATGGAATATTGAGCTGCTCCGCAGCCATTTCGAGCTCCCATGAAGAAGAATTACACAGGCTGGGCCAAAAAAATAAAAGGCTTCAGATTCAGCTCCATAAACAAAATATAAACTCCATTCAGGTGCCAGCATGGCAGCAGCCCCGAAATATTGTCCATCTCTCATATCACAAGCATGACAGATTCCATTGTGACTTTAGTTTCTCCATAATAGGAAATATTTATGTCGTGCCTGGGTCTTTTCTATTCCTATCCCTCCCATTGTGGGAGGCAAACACTCCGACACAGAGCCATGTGCCTCTCCACTCCCTTCCCTCCCCTGCCTCTTGTGCCCAGTGCTAAATATTTAGTTTGGGGGCGGATATTAAGAAAGCCTCAGGACCCAACTGACAGAAAGGGGATGCATCCACTTTCCAGCAGGTCTCAGATAAACGGAAAGGGCAATTTCTTTCACACCCTCTTCTTCTCCCCCACCCTGGGTTATATTGCTACTGAAGATGACATCTCTGGATGGAAAGTTCAGCTATCTAGCATCAGCGAGTGGCATCGTGATACAAGAATGTCAACATCTTTATTTATTCAGAGAGCGGGGGAAAACTCAATGAAGAAAAGAAAAGCAAGCAGTTAAACCCTTGCAGGCAGCACCTGCCTAAGCAAGTCATGCCTTTGAAGACCCCAACTCCACTGTCTTCTCTACTGAGTAATGAGCATACATTTTTTAAAAGTAGGTTATCTGTCTGACTGTCATTGTTAATCATGGATGGATGGGTGGACGAGGGAAAGATTGAGACAAAAGACATAATCTTTGTCAAGACTATAAAACTGGCGGCTACAAAAGCAAAACACAAGGTATAAGTGACTTTCTTCTGGCAAGAATCAGGAGTCCATCCAGACAGACTGGAATGTGCATGCTCTGTGCCCTGACCTGTTCCTGGTGCTGCAGAGCAAAGGAAAGGCATGAAAGGTTGTCGTTGGAAGGACTAGTTACATAAACTTTGGAGAGACACAGAAAATGTTCAAACAATCAGCCTTTAATAAACAAATCCACGGCAACGCATAGGTAAGAACGAGGGGGCTAAATGTCTCCTGAGTTCCTCCTCCCCGTTCTTCCAACCTCTCTCTGTTCCCACTACTCTTCCATGTAGATACTCTCCTCAATCATCCCTCAACACACCATTCATCAGTACAGGCTATTCCTTCTGGAATGCCTTCCTCTTCTGTCTTCACCTGGCCAAATCATAGCCCTTGTCAAGACCCTAACCATGCACTTCTTCCTCTATGAGCCTTAGCCCACATAGAGGACGACCCTTTCTCCCAGCAACCCCTGATAACAGCACCATGTGTACTTTTTTGCAAACATTTATTGACATGCTGCCTCCCTGCTGAGAGACGGTAGCACAGTCTCCCTCATTCATTCATTCCATTTTTTTCATCCACTAAGTGCTGACTGTGGGGCTGATATTGTGGGGAGACTGGGGACACAAAGATAAACGAGACAGTTTTTCCCTCAAACAGCTGAGTGCAGAGGTGAAACAGATCTATAAGCAATTCTAATACAAAGGAGGGATACCTGTTTCCCTGGTGTTCAGCACGATACTTGACTTGCAAGAGAAACTGAAAAAAAATGTGAGTTAAGTGAATGAAGTTTCTATGAGATGAGAGGTTTTCACCTGGGAGATTCTAAAAATTCTTTAACGTTACAGTTGTGAGGCTGTTATCACATCTTTCTCTGCACACTTCTTAATCTCTAAGATTAAGATCTCCCCATCTTCACTATCTCTGTCATATAGGTCAATCAAAGAACTAAAGTAACCTCTTGAGAAGGAGCCATGAGCCTTAGAAAGTAAAAACTGAAAACCATCTCAGATGAAATGGAGCTATCCATGTGCTTTGCTGTCCCAAGTCAAAACGCAATACTCACCCGAATAGAAAGCTCCCTAAAAGATATCTGTTCACGCTTTGAATGCTTTCTGACCTTTTATTATGTGGCAAGCACTATGCCAGTTAAGTACTTTAGAGGAATATAAAAGTGACTCATATTCTATTTTTAATCAGCTCAAAATTCTATATCAGTTGGGTGGTGCGCAACAGCAGGCAAGTAAGTACATAGTCAGTCACAGGGAGCTGTAAATAAAAATAACCTGCCTCCTGTATTCTGATTTATGCCTTTTGTGAACTGTCAAAAATCTGCAAGTAAATTATTATTAATTACAATAATGACAATTTTATTTTTATATATTATGTATCGTTTAAAATTTTAAAGTGCTTTCTATATCCTTTATCTACTTTGTTACATGCCAGTTATCAGTTATACCTTCCCCCACCCTCTATCCTTAGAAAGGCTGATAGGGATTCCAGGACAGAACATGAGATGTGCGTGGGGGTATGCACACGTGTGTGTGCACAATGTGTGCCCTTCTCTGAATTTATTCCAAAGCCAAAGATATAAATGACTTTTAGATTGTCCCTTGTTTTGCATCATCCACGCCTGTGCCCTTCACTAGTGCAGATAATCGAGAATTCACCGTACTGTGATTAATTATATGGCCAGGGCTGAGAGCCAAAAGTCACAAGTGCTAGGAATTTCAGGCAGAAACCCTGATTACTCTTTACACTTTAAGGGGAATAAGAATTTTATTTGCTTAATTGTTTAACTTTTATCTGGTGTTGACTGAGTTCCCAGTCTCTGCCAGGAACTCCACCAAGCACTTTTATACACATCATCTCATTCAGTATCCTCACAACATTACCATGTGGTGGGTACTATTTTTATCCCCATTTTAGAGTTGAGAAAACAGAGGGTAAGAGAAGTTAAGTGGCTTTCTCAATGTCCCACAACTAGTAAGAGCTAAAGCCGGGCTGTCTGCAAATATTTTATAAAATATGATTAATGTCTTATTAGTAACTTTGATTTATTATCTAAGAATCACACAGATATTAAACACATACTTCTGTTTTGGCCTGATCTAATAATTTCCCCTTAGCATCTTCTCTTTAAGATGGAATCTAAAATACTTTGCAGAATTCCCTGTAAACTCTTCCTGAGTCCATGGACAGTCCAATAAAACAAGTTCTGATCTTTTGGAGCCACGATCAAAGCATAAGACTTAGAGGTCAGGCCAAGGCTTGTGGCCAGGAGCTTAGGTGATGGTAACATATCACATTATAAGTTTCCTTTCACACGTAATTTTCCCTACAAGTAAAGAAAAAGAAGAGGCACTCTCAGGTGTGTAATATGTGCCAAGGTGCTACACACACGTGGCATCATCAATCATAGCAATCCTGAAGTATTAACACTGCCATTTTCTTTACACAGAGGAACCACAGTTGAGTGAAACAAAGTGAACAAAAAGTCACACAGATCAAGCTCAGCTCTGTTTGGCTTCGCAGTTCATATTCTTCCCAGCTCTCTTGAAAGTTAAACTTTTAAACTATAACACTGCATTATTAGCACTAAATGTCAGAGGATGTGATAAAATTTTAGCCTGCCACTATGTGATGTAACACATTTTGGCTCAAATTTGTTTCAGGATATTACCCCTAAGAATAATGATTGATTTCAGCTTTTTACATGTGAATTATTCTGTCTTGGGCAAAACAAACAAATAAACCTTTGTATTATTTATCCTGGGCCTAAACATTGTTTACTTTTTATCTCCAATTGCATTTCATTTTGGGGGTCTCAACCTTATTCCTGGTGATACTATTTATAGCTATGGTCTTAAAACCGTCCCATCTTCCTGTTTTCAAGCAAAACATCTCCAGTTCCTCTAGAAGTTTTACCCTAAATGATCTGTGATGACCAATTCCTTTGTCTCACTTTCTGCTCACAAAGTTTGCCTAAATCTAATCTATATTCTTCCCATTAAAACTTTCTTTCTTTTTTAAAAATTTATTTTCCTACAACAAATGGGAAATTCTTGGTCAGAATATCCTACATTATACAGTCTTTCATGAATTTAAGAAGCTCAATTACAGATTTATTTTTACATTTTAGCCCAAAAAGAATGTGCCAAAGGAAAACAGACTTCAAATAGAATTCATCATTTCGAAGCACAGTTCCATAACCAATTTGACTTCCAGTTGTTTTATTATTCCAATTAATCTCTTTAAGCCTCTCTAAAGAGTTGGCATTTACATTTTTCATTTTCATCGTTATGAACATTCTTCTAATAATAATATTTCCTAATGCCTACACTATTTCTGGGTTTGATTCTGCGATATGTGAAAGCACTAATCAGCAACCTGAGCCTGAGTGTTCTTACAGATATCAGTGTCCCATTTTCTCTAAAATTAGCAATGTCACGCAAGCTTTCAGATACTGTAATTACAACCGCAACAGAGCAGAAAAGCTCCCAACAGCCACCAAGGCTCCAGCGGCTCCAGAATCAGCCCACCCCATCTGGAAATTCAAGTGTTCCTTTCTCCCTTTCATTTTCGGCTTTCAAAATTGCTCCCTTCTGCTTGAGTCCCTGCCCCAAACCCCTGATACAATCCAAGTGTTGTTTTCAAACTTGTCATGAGCTTCTCCCTGACTGTCTGTGCCTGTTAGCATCTGGACCCACCATGCATGCGTGTCTGAGGCCACAGGTCACAAGATGCTCAATCCTTAGATGCATTGGCCAGAAATGGGCCTGACCAATTCTTATGAGAGGCAAAAGGGACAGCTGTCTGCACAGATGATGTGAGGAAAGCTGAAAAATGCCCTTGTCCTCAAACATCTTTTTCGTTACTCCTTCTCAGGGCCAAGAACGCTGGTTACTTGAGTTGAGAGCAATGGAGTTGGAGCTCTCGTCACTCTGCTTCCCAGAGCCTCAACCCATCATATACTCGGACAATTGTACCACATCCCCACTGATGGAGGCTCTTCCTCCCATCATTACATCTTCTTCTGGCCAGGGAGCAGTGCTGGGAAGCCAAGACGAAATCCCTTCCCACCTTTCCCATAGTCCTTGCCCCTGTCACTCCTCTTTTGATGAGGGCAGTACAGGGTGGCTCCCCTCCAGGTACCCCACCACCTGCCACACACACAAGAGCGTGGGAAACCCCATGACAACATAGGGTAGATGAGATCAGACACAGAGTCCTGTTCAGCACAGTACCCCAGCATCCAGCACTAAGCCTGAAACATCACACGTACTCAAAAAAAAAAAAAGTGTTAAATAAATCAAAGAGCTTTATAATTAAGAACAGTACCTATCTCGCGGAACTTTGAAGAGATCGTTGTTTAACGATTAAAGAAGAAACTCTGTTTAACATGAATTTGTCCCCACTCCCAAAATAAATGGTGCCCCTAAGAAAAAGAAAAAAAAATACCCCAGAGAGATAAGGTCTGTGTGAGAAATAGGTTTTAAAAAAATTATCAAAGTAAGCCCACATAGTTATAAAATGTTCACAAATTCCTTTATATTCCTTCCTTCAAAGGTAGAGCCTAATTCCCTTCCTCATAAGTAACCTAAACTGAGGGACTCATTTCTAACAAGTAAAATAAAGCAGGAGTGATGACATTTAACTTTGGAGTCTAGGTCATAAATGGCACTACAGCTTCCTGCTTGCTGTCTTGGATCACTTACTCTGGAAAAACCAGCTGTCATATCATGGGACAGGCTCACAGGTGAGGAGCTGAAGCCTCCAACCAACAGCCAGAAAGGAACTGAAATCTCCTGCAAACAGCATGTAAGACAACTTGGAAGTAAATACCCTAAACCCCTAGCAAAGTTTTTTGATGACTACAGCTATGGATGACCTCTGGCCCAAGCCAGGGCCACTCAGCTAAAATACTTCCTAATTCCTGGTCCACAGATTGAGATGATGAGTATTTGTTTTAAACCACTAAATTTTGAGATAATTTGTAATGCAGAAATAGATAACCAATACAGCCTCACAAAACCTTATGCTAAGAGGCCTGTCTACCACTCCGGGTCTCATAATCCCCTCACTTCCTCTAGCAGGTTAAATCCTAGGTCTGCTGATATCGGATCCCGGTTAGAGAAGCACTCACTGTCCTCCTCCTGCAGAGTGGTATATTTGCCATCTCATTCCAGATTTTAGTCTGGTGTCTCTAGGTGTCATTGCTATGATACTTTTAGACCCTTGTCCCTGTCTTTGCCTCCACAGTAAGTCCTTAGCAGAGATCAAAACATTTCCAGGCCAAATAGGGCCCTAACTGTTTTTTGTTTGACTTGCATTTTGTTTTGTTTTTAAGATGTGAGCTATGATATGTAAATTGAAAGGGTACTTTTGATTTAACATGATGGACTGACCCATATGTAGTTAGTTTCTCTCTCACTCACTAAAAATAACAACAAAAGAGAATATTTCAAAGGTTTTAGGCCACAAACAGTGAAAGACTTGAAGGAAAGATAGCAGCAGACAGGAGATTTGACAGACATCAGTGGCAGCTGGAAGACTGCTAACTGACTTTGGGTGGAGGAAGCTCAACTTGGGGAATAACAGAGAACTACAGTTGCTAAAATGAACATAATCTGCCCTGAATGTCCTCATTCAGAAAGACTCAGAGCTTCCGAATATCAACCCTCAGAATGAAGACATGAGGTGTAATTCCGAATAAAGGATAATTAACTGGATAGTTGTGTATGGGTTAGTTGGAGTTCTTGCCTCCAGATACCTGAGCATCTGGGCAACGAGCCCTTTGTCCTGGCCAAGCCCCTTGACCAGAGTCGGTGGCTTTCTCTTTGGGGAAACTGGATCTGACAATCTTCAGACTTAACACAAGTACAGGTTGATGTGAGGGACTCTGGGACATAGGACTGAAAATAAGGGAATTGAATGAGAATCTGTCCATTGATGAAAGATGTCTCAATACATCTTCCCTGACCCACTTAAAAAATTTCAGTGGCTTCACTTGTAATTAAAAGGTAGAAGGTTTGAGAATAATTCTTGAGATAAACTGAATGGTTTCATGGAAATGCCATGTTAATAGGCTGACATTAGCAGTTTCCCATCAATGAAAATGGTGACTCACTGATTAACTGCTCTACAGAGAAACCCACCAATTAGTAAGTTTCACCAAATACACAGAGCTTCCAACTAACTTTCAGTGCCCCCAACTCTTAAACAAGAACAACCAGCCAAACATCACCAATAATTTGAGGAAGTCACCAACAGAGGTTAGATACCAAAAACAAACCAACAAACAAACCACAAAAACAAAAAACAGAAGAAAAGGAACCTGGAGGAAATACAGAAAATGCAGGAATCAGAAGCGAACTAAAAATACACTCAATAGTTTGAAACAAGAAAAAATACTGTATTAGTGCCCTACCACAAAACATTACTACAATTGGGTGACTTATATTATGGAAATTTATTATCTCAGAGTTCAGGAGCCAGAAGTCTGAAATCAAGGTGTCAGCAGGTTTGGTTATCCTGATAGCTTCAAAGCTACAGGGGGTTGCCGACAATCTTTGGTATCTCTTGGTTTGTAGCAGCATCACTTCAGTCTCTGCCTTTATTGTAACGTGACCTTTTTCCTGTGTCTCTCTCTGTGTCTTCACATAGCTTTCTTAGAAAGACACCAGTCATTGGATTTGAGGCCCACCCTACTCCAGCATGTCCTCAGGTTAGTTTACTACATTTGCAAAGATGTTATTTGCAAATAAGCTCACATCCTGCCTTTCCAGACCTGAATTTGATGGAGACACTGTTCAACCTAGTAAAGACATTGTTAACAGAAATAGCAGTAAAGGAACAATCAGGAAATAAAAAAAGCATACCTGGAAATTGAACCTAAAGTAGCCAAAGTAAAAGATTCAATAAAATATGTATTAGTCAGGTTCACTAATACATATTAGTTCTTCCCTCTTCAGGGAAGCAGAGCTACTATGAATATTATGGAAAGAAATTTTTCATAGAAATTTAGACTTTATACATTGTGGAAGGAGCTGAGGAGGTCAAGTCTTGGAAGGGGAGTTAGGAGATCCAGAAACAGCCTGTAACCAGCCTTCCTGAAGCACTAGTGCAGGTGGACAAAGCGGAAACTTCAGGCAGATTCACCTTCTGGAGTGGGGCTGCAAAGGGTTGCTGGAGTGGAAGTCCATGGAAGGCTGTCGTTTCTTCATAGCTCCTGAGTCAGTGCGTTTGCATGCAAGCATCTGGTGGTGAGCCTGGGGTCACTGTTGGATAGCAGAGTCAAGGAAGAAAAAAACTGGACACAGACTGGAAAAGAGCAGGTAAAGTGGGGAAGAAGACCAATTGGAACCTGCTGGCCCCTCTGTATGTTTCTCACTATACCACCTCTCACCATGAGCTCCAGCAGGTGATGGCTGCTGCTTCATGTCTACCTCCCACATTTCACACAAACTTCCCTTTGAGCCAGCTATAACTCCAAACCATACAGAGAAGGTGATTTGGGAAAATGTAGTTCCGGGGTAGCCAAGTTGACATAGCAGGAATATCAACAATGCAGACCACTTATAGTAGAGGATAACCTCTTTATAGTAGAGGATAAACCAAGCTGATAACAGGAAAAAAATCAGCATAGAAATGAGGGAATTGTTGCCCTGGTTGGTGTAGTTCAGTGGATTGAGCATTGGTCTGAGAACCAAAGGGTCACCAGTTCGATTCTCTAGTCAGGGCACATGCGTGGGTTGCGGGTCAGGTCCCCAGTAGGGGCGCGTGAGAGGCAACCACATGTTGATGTTTCTCTCCCTCCCTTTCTTCCTCCCTTTCCCTCTGTCTAAAAATAAAATAAATAAAATCTTTTAAAAAAAAGAAAGAAATGAGGCGATTGTGCAGAAAATAGGAAATAAAAGATTTTTAAAAATCTAACAAAATTTGAGATTTAGTCCAAGAGGTTCAATATCCAAATGACAGGAATTCTTGAAAAAGCAAGCAAGTAAACTAGAGAAAAAAATTATCCAAAAAATTAAGAAAACACCTCATAAACAAAGTGAGCTAGTCTCTATATTGGAAGGGCTTATATGGTACACAGTACAATGAATGCAAAAGAACTAAGGTTCATAACTGAAATTTCAGAATACTATGGGAAAAAATAACAAAAGTTTATAGGAAAACAAAATACCAGGTCACATGGTAAAGACTGGGAAACAGACATGACAATATTGAAAATTCAAAGACAATAGAACAATGCCTTCAACATTCTGAGGAAAATTATTTTGACTTTTCAAACAAGAATTCTATACCTAGTCAAAATAATCAAGTGTGTAGATAGAATAAAGACATTTTTAGACAAGTAGGATGAAAAATTCACTTCTTATGCACCATTTCTGGGACAGCTACTGGAGTCTGTATACCAGAAAAACAAAACAGGGAATAAATCAAGAAAGCATACAGGACTACAACACTTAATACTCACAAAAGGAAGTCTTAGGATGACAGTTATGTAGCAGTCCTAAGGAGTAATTAATTCAAATGGGGAGCAGGAGAATGGATTGTTCTGTAAGGAAAAGGTGGAATCATCCTGGCTGGTGTAGCTCAGTGGATTATGCGTCAGCCTGCAAACCAAAAGGAAAAGGTGGAATCAACACATTTGTCAGTACAAAAAATATTGATGGGTGTTTGAGAGAGCTGTTGGAACATTTCTGGGAAAAATGACCAACAAAATTACCCCCCAAAACAAGGAAGTTAAATCACAAGTTAATTCCAGGAAAGATTAATAAATAAAAGTTGTTTGAAAAAGAAAATGTAATCATAATAAATTACTTAGCCACTACTTTTTATACAGCAATGATGACATAAATTTTGACTACTGATTTAAGCAACAATTATGACATAATAGTATTGAGGTTATAAGAAAGAGGAAGTGGGAGAGAGAGTCCATGTAACTACCGTAATGGGAAGTTAGGGATTGGTAGATAATGTTAAAAATTGATTAATTAAGGGGTGGGTTAAATACCAAAACAGCTAATAAAGTTATTGCTGGTAGAGAAGAGCAAGGCAAGATAGTAGTGTGTTTTATCATAAACCTTTAAAATTATTTACAGTTTTTTACACATACATAATATTAACTTAACAAAATATTTTAATGGAAAATTTATAGAAAAAGTCAGATTTTTTATTACTCTTTGAAAATCAGAAGAACTGGCATCACAGGGCCTGCATTTGTCAGGTAACAATTTCTGAAGATCATGTGCCCCTAAGTTTGCCCCAGTCCCCACCATCTCCATATGTGTGCCTAGTTGCTGTCCAGGCTCTTTGTGGTGTGGTTTGGGACCTGCTCAACCTAAAGTATGAAGACACATCTATAATGTTACTCAAGGAGGAGGGGCAGTCTTGACAAGAAAGTGCAGGCAGGACAGATAACGAGGAAATCCTGGGGCACTTGAAAGGAAGGAAAGTTTCACTGGTGGAGACTAGAGCAAAAAGACAGCTGAAGAGCAAAAGAGACCTGAAGGTGAGTACATCTGAGGGAGAAAGCAATGTTTGTACCAGAGGGGCCAGAATGGAGAGTAAAACACAAGAGCTAAGTCTGGGTCAGAGGATCTAAGACAGCAAGCACTAGGCCTGGAGGAGAGCTCAAGCTTGGCAAAGCAAAGGGGTCCAGGATGCAGGCTGTGGTCCAGAAGAGAGTGCTGAGCATTTGCCCTGTTGGCAGCTGTGCCGTGGCTGAAATCAGGGTAACCTGCTTAATAGCCAGGCTAGACAATGATCAATTGTATTAAGACTCTGAAAGCTCTGATAAAAAACAACCCATGCTATGCTTGCTCAAACAAATGACCAGTTTTTGTTTTTATTTCATCTTGCTTTTTAGAGCACATTTCTCTTCACTAAGAGGTAGAAAGCAAAGATCTGAGTAACATCCCACATGTCTGAAGCATGCGCGGCATCTCCCGGCCTTGAGAGTTGCCTGGAAGGGGCGGCACTGGGTGGGCCTCGTGGACCAGATGTCTTGGGATCCAAAGCTCCCTGGGAGCAGGCTCTGCTTTAAGGCATCCTCTCCTCCAAAAGTGATGCCGAGCCATCATTTTCTGCTCTTGGCAGCAGCACAAACCTTTCACTTAGATCTGATGTACTGTGTGAAAACAGGAGTATGCAGGCCATTCATTCTCAGCCTGTCAGCCTGGAAAGCGGTGTTTCCCTTAGGAACCATCAGGAGGGAAGTCATATGTTCAGTTCACCAAATGGTATCAAGTCTCCAGCTCTGATCCCTTCTGACGGGGATTGGCTTGTTCCTTCTCTGAAACCAGCTGGTGCATTCTTCTCTGTCCCTTGGTATAACCAAATTCAAATAGGTTGATTCCACTGTGTGACACACGGAGAGACTGGGTCTAGTGATCTACACAATCTCCTGCTCTGTCGTTACATTCAGAGAGGGACCCACCAAGCTTCAAGAAAGACCTTAACAGGTCTGAGAGCAACGTGGGGGCATCATCATGCCCTATATACCCAGCATGCTGGGTGAGTGCTTTAACAGAGTTTGGGGGGAAGACATTGCTCAGAAAAATGTTGCAATCCATATTTTTTCCAGATGTGAGGGTGTTCTGGCTCTGACATCTGCCACCCAATCCATACTTGCAATGCTTTATGGCACCTTTGTTTACAAGTCAGATCTTCCCCATTGGCTGGCTAGTCCCTCATGGACCAAGATCATGTCTTATCCTGAGCAGATGGTAAGTAAGTAAAAGTTAGTAGAATAAATGGACCATGCTTACTAATTGATTTATTAAGTGTAGCAAGGGTCAGGGTTTCCTGGAAGAAAAAAAAAACAAAACACTCAATGTGCATTCCCACCTAAAGAACCCTGGGACATGGGGTAGAACTCCAGGGTCACCCTCCTCTATACTATCACTGGCTTCCTGGAAGAAATAATGGAGGATTTGGAGATATGCAGTTTGATCCCAAGACTTTGAAAATAATGAGGGAACAATGGAAGGAGAGAAAATGATTGAGCACTTGGTAAATACCAGTCCCTACACTGGTACTATTGCCCCTATAAGGATCTGTTTACAGATGAGGAAAGTGAGGCTGAGAGAATAAATCTCTTAAATGAAGGGGGCAAATGTGATGATTTGCACTACTTCTTGCCAGCAGCAAGTTCATTCTTAGTCTCTTCTTTTTGCCAAGAGTACAGCCATTAAATCACAAGTTGAGACCACCACGACAAGAAGCAAAGAATAGAGATACTGATGCTAACTAGAGGAACATCTGTGTATTGGTGTGTGATATACTTGAAAAACTTAGAGGTGGGAGCAGAAAAGGGTTTAGATAGCCTGTAAAGACATTGGTTGGGACATCTGAAGTCAAAAACAATTGGGTTTATTACCCACACCCTTAATTGTGTAACAAGCCTGCTGTGACCCAGAGGAGATAAGATTTATACATATGTATATGTATTTATACATATATACATATGTATACATATGTATATATGTGTATAAGATTATACACATATACCTCATTAGCAAATATAAGTGTCTTCATTCTAACTATGTCATCCTTCTCACCTGAGCACCCAGGTTAAAGGAGGCCTGAGCTTCCATCAGGAAGCAAATGGATTTTTTGCCTAGTTCATCAATGTGTCCTGGTGTTCAATTAGACCACATATTATCTTCCTTTCATATTCGGAAATCGTCCAGAGTATTCTCCAGAAAAACAACTAGAGACCTTCCCAAAGCTCCCAACTCAAGGCTGTGAAAATTTTTTTCTTTTTTTAGAGACAAGGGAAGGGAGGGAGACAGAGAGGGAGAGAAAAGTCAATGTGAGAGAGGAAACATCAGCTGGCTGCTGCTCATACGCACCCCAGCCGGGCACGGAACCCTCAGCCTAGGCATATGCCCTAACCAGGAATCCAACCAGAAATCTTTTGCTTTGCAGGATGACACCCAATGAACTGAGCCACACCAATCAGACCAATGACTGTGAAAATTTTATCTAGGCTGCTGTCTTCTTCCTAAATCACATTTCCAACTGGAACCACGTGGTTTCTACACATTGTCCCCAACCCACAATGTTCATCATTTACAACTAAAACTAAAACTATATGCAGTCATTCCTCCAAAAATACTGAGTTTCTTTTTTGTGCTTCACAAGAATTACACATCATGATAAGTAGAGAACTACAAAGTTCTTTTGCAATATGGGTGCCCAGTGCTTGGCTGAAGTCATTCATTAACTCTCCAAACAGTGACTGTGATTCTAATTTGCATCTTGGGACGATTATAAATTTCTTCATGTTGTCGTGGCCGGTGTGGCTCAGTTGGTTGGAGTTTCGTCCTGTAACCAAAAGGTTGCAGGTTCAGCTACCACGGTGAGGCACATGCTTGGGTTGTGGGTTCAATCCCTAGTCTTATGCGTGCAGGATGCAACTGGTCGATGTTTCTCTCATCGATGTTTCTCTCATTCCCTTCCTCTCTCTTTTCCTCTCTCTCTAGAAGTAAATAAAAAAAATGTTCTTGGGTGAAGATAAAAAAAAGAAATTCTCCATGTCATAGACCTTCATCATGACATAACCCTGCTCCATGACATAGACCACCCTGGTCCAGGCCACCCACTTCCCTCACCAATAATCCAAACAGCTAACGTTAAATCTGATACCTTCAAGGGTCTATGTCAGAAGGCTGCAGACAAGGAACTCATGGGCTATGTCCATCCACTGACATATTTTATTTGGCCAAAACAGATTTGGAAAACATTGACTTGGTTGCCAACACTTAAAGGTTTGCCATAACTAATCTGGATTTCTGGCTTCTTTTGAAAACTTGGAGGATCTAGCCCTAATACTTGGCACCAAACAGCTGGAAGGGTGGGGTGGTAGCTACCCATTTAAGTGAGTCATACACACCTCTGAGAGCCATGGTCTTCATCATTCCCTATTGTATTATAGCCAGCCCTCTTCTCTCATTAACCTGGCATACCTGGCATAGGTGGGCTTTTAAGATTTTGACCCATGACCCACACCTGCGTCGCCTTCAACTCAGTCATGGGTCATTTTCTTTTCTGCTTATATACTCCTTCTCTAGGTTAGCACATTTAATCCAATGGGTTTTAATACTCATTATGTTTCTGACTCATAAATTTATGCTCAAGCCTAGAGTTCTTCTCTGAACTCTAGACTCACATGTACAACTACCTACTTAGCATGTCTATTTGACAGTCTCAGGCATTTCATCCCTAACATGCCCAAAACAGAGCTCCTCATTCCCTTTCTCCCACAAAGAAAAAAACCCTGTACCACCCCAACTTTTACACATCCATATGTGACACTAATACTTACCCAGTTATTCAAGCCAGCAGTCTCAGTCATCTTTTATTATTCTTTCTCCTTCAACCCTCACATACATTCCATTCTGTCCTTTCTATCTCTAAATTACATCTCAAATCTGCCTGCTTCTCTCCATGCCCACTGCCTTGGAGGGCCAAGGCACCATTGTCTCTCACCAGTATTATTTAGAATACTCCCCTAACGCATTGCTATTAGAAGACTGGCCCACAACCAGCAGCATGTATGTCATTGGGAACTTGTTAGAAATTCAGAATCTTTACTCCACAGGTTCTGAAAAAGAATCTGAATTCTAACAAGACTCCTCAGGTGAGAAGCTCTAAGCAAATAGTGCTAAATTTCCTCCCAACTGACAATGCTTTTTCACCCATTAAAGTGGCCCTTTAAAATGAAAGTTAAATAACTTCACTTCTGTATTTAAAAAAATACTTTACTGATATATTATCACATTAAAATAATGTCCATATTCTTAACTATAGCCAATAATGTCATGGCGTCAGCCATTTCTCCAGTCTTAGCCTATTCTACCCCCACCCTCACATCTACTGCCATCACTTGAACATCTGGTGGGCATTTCATACATAACATGTCCAACTAGAATGCTCCATTTCCCTCCAAATGAGCTTTTGTTCCACCTCAATAAATGACACCACCACTCATCTCATTGTTCACACCAATATGTCCTCATTCTCTCCACCAAACCCAATAGTAAGTCCTGCTAGCTCCATGTTTGAAATATGTCATGACTTCAGGCATTTCTCCCAACCTCCTCTGCTTCCACTCTGGTCCAAGCCTCTATTACCTTTCACTGAGATTCCCACAGTAAGCTCCTAACTCATCCCGCTTGGCCTTTCTACAGGCCCTTCCCCACAAAGCATCTAGAGTTCTGCTATTATCTGATCAGTCATTCCTCTGCTTATAACCCTCCCATGGCTCCCCATCTCACCCAAACTGAACCCAAACTTCTGCCTACAACTTGCTAGTTATAAGATCTGGCCTCACCTTGCATCCTGGAACCCTTTCTGCTCCCACCTGGTGGTCCACGTGGCCTTCTCGCCATTCCTCACATAGCCCAAGTTCATTCCCACCCAGGATTTCTGCACTTGCTATGCCCTCTGCTTGGGCTCTCTTTCCCTATAGCTTTTAGTAGTTCACTTCTACTTTTAGATATTAACCCTGAGTCATCTCCCAAAAAAGGCATTCCATTCACCCTTTTTAAAAATAAGACCAACTCTTTATCACTGTTTCCTCACCTAGGTTTACTTGTTTTTATAATACTTACCTTACTTATTTATTTAGTTCTTTGTTATCTTTCTTACTCCATGGATGAATGCTGCCTAGGGGCAAGGACTATTACATTCCCAGCATAAAAATAGGGTTGCCAAATTTAGGAAGTAAACATTAAAGATGTTAGATTTGAATGTCATGCAATCGGCAGATCATTTTTTAATGAAAGTGTGTCCCATGCAATATATATATTTTTCAGATTTGGCCAACACAGTATTTAAAAACATTAGCTTGGCTATTGATACTTCAGAAATAATTTTAAGTATGAGTATAAATTTAAAGTATAACTATTGTACTTGAACTTTTTTCATTGTTTAGCTGAAATTCTAATTCATCTGGCAATTCCAACATAGAACATCGCCTGAATCTTAACATTCAGTACAGTTCTGTGAAATGCATGACTAAAGAAATAAATTAAGAATCAAAAGCTTAAACTTTTCAGATTGGTTTTGATGAGTAAATTTTCAATCTCTGAAAAAAAATTTCTCTTTACATATTGAGGACAAGGACAGTAAAGGGGAACATCCTTGAGAAACCAGTTTTCTTTATATTTATACTTCTTCTCTTTTCACAACATTAACTGGTTAAATAAGGTCTGATGCACTGATTTGAAAGTGCAAGCATTGTTGATACTTGAAAAGTAAAACAAAACAAAACAAACAGGATCACATAGTAAGACCATGTATTTGGAATAGTGATAAAGCACTTTGACATATACTTCTTCATTTGGGCCTTTAACAGCCCTAGAGGGAGGCAGAGCAAGGCTGGTTAGCCTCATTTTACATATGGAGAAACTGAGATTTCAAGACACTGAATGATTTGTGAAGATTACATAACTTGGAACTGATAAAGCAGAACTTTGAAAGTAGATTTTTTTAACTCCAAGGCCCGAATGCTTTCCAGTGTATCACATTCCCCCCATAAATATGAACTGCAGCTCCATTCACCAAACAGAGACTTTCAGTTAAGCTACAGGGTAATCACATGTGTAAACAGACATCCAGTCCACAAGCTTGGTAACGACCCTTTCTCACTATGGACATCAGCCAACCTGTGCTCCTTGGCTCTGAGAGCTCTGGGATTAAGAGGGTCATCTCTTTAAATATTTTGTATTATTTATCTTTTCAGTGTAACAGGCAATCATTTTAATGTTCAATCAGTTTTAAAGACATTTATTTCAAACAGTTGGCTCTGCGACGAACCAAGAAACTGAAGGCAGAGTCTAAATTTGAGCTTGAAAATCTGTTTCCAAGCATTAATTTTGAGTGGAAACAATTTTGGTTGAATTTGGGGATTATAAATAACCCCCCAGAGTTTTTCAGCTCTTGGCCGCCTGTCTCGAAGTTTCGCTCTGGTTTCAACCTAGGGGGTTTTGAGATTGGAAGTAGACAGCTTTGGCATGTGGTTACTCCAAACGCCTGTAACCGTCTTTAAAACATGATCTAGAAATGTTGATATTATAAATGACCATTTTCCAAAATAAGGTTTGTAAGAGTTGAAAGTGGAGTTGGATGCCAGAAAGTCTTCAAAGGAGGATTTTCATTCAGCAAGATCTAGTTACCTATTTCATAACAAAGAATAAAGAAAAATATTGGGGCTGCAATTCATACACTTTTGGACGTAAAACAATGGGCTCAGTAGGGACACTGGATTTATAACTCTTTGGAGGCACTAACTTTACCCAACCGTTGCAGGAGCCATGGATAATTTTAGACAGACAGGCACTGAAAAGAATTCCTGAGATACTAAGGGGCACCAAAAGTCACTTAGAGTAGGGTGGTGTTTCATTTAGAATAAATAACACAACAAGAAAAGCTGTGCCTACAAAACTCTGTGGTAATATTATACCAAGAGGTAGATTATTTAAAGAAAAATCAAAGTATATTTTAAGTCAGTTATGACCCTCTAAGCCAAGAGTTCAAATCTAAATCCATCATCATGAAAATATTATCATTAAAAACCACAATTGTTGCACTTTCCTTTAGAGTATACCGTGCCTTGAAGGCTGGTATGTGCACATAAACTCAACCAGCATCTGTAAGGAAATGACCCCGTTACTGTTGTGAGTTGCCCATAATTTCACAGTTATTGTGTTCTAGACTTACAGTGTTTTCCTCCTAAAGCTTGCAAGAGCCTCACCACTGAATGGAGTACTGTGTGCCCTGTATGGGAAGGTCATTCCTGAAGTCAGATGCTCAGGATGGAAAGAGTGGGAAAGACAGGCCCTTAGGTTTAGGTCCTGGTAACTGAAGCTAGAATGGATAAGATTCTTATGGAAAAAAAAAAAAAAGGCCAGAATTGGTAGAAGCAGATGTTAAAACCCAGGAAGCTAAAGCCATCAAGCAGTCCAAATAGAGAGTGAAACTGGATACAGGAGAGAGAGCCGAAGAATCAGAAATTGGCAGAAAGACAATGGAATTGAGTGTAAGTACAAGGGCATAATCGGTATAAATTGTTGATTCTGCAGTTGATCTCTGTTTTAGAGCTGAAATAGATGAAGTTCCCTGGGAAACAGACACTGAGAAGGCCATTTGCATGCAAGAAGCTCACCCGGGAGTGAGAGAAGCTCAGATGGACCTTCGGAGCTGCCTTTCCTTGAAGCATTTATAATGCCCACGTACTGATCAAATCACTAGACAGGGCTGCCCCCAGGAGACCCAGTGACCTTGAACACTGCCAGTGCCCCCAGTAGCTGGAGCAATGAGTGCCTCCATGCTAAACGGAGGTCTGGGTGGCCCCCTGCAGCATCTGGGCTTCACTCTGGTCCCAGTTTGATTGGGCATCGGGGCATACATATTTGGATGATTGCTCAGGTTCCAGGGAACAGGGCAAGGTAGACATCTTTAGCTGAAATGAGAAATTCCAACAAGAAACCAGACCTTCTGCGTATCTTTAGGGGCAAGCATAATCTCTAATGCTATCTTTTGGGATCCTGTTTTTTCCTCTAAATTGCGTCAGCTAAGTATAAGCAATCTAAACCCAATTATGAGTTATTTTGCTCCAACTGAAACTACTGATTATCATCCAAAACAGAGGAGAAAAACTAGTAAAATAATGAATCAAGACTTTTTTCTTATATCTACATTTCAGATATAAACTCTAAGAAGTTACCAGTTGACAACAAACCCCTAAAGGACCTGTGCATCAAAATTCCGACTTATTTATGGAAATACAAATTAGTTCCATATTTTCATGGCAAAAAGCAAGGGGCCTTGGCTAAGCAAAATGCTTCAAAGCCAATATATATTTTTAAAGTTTTGACAACAAATGTATGATTCTGTTCAAAATTGCAAATCCTGTTCTCCCACACTCTTGACTGATCTCTTTCTGTTCTTTCCTATTTTTTATTCAGTATTTATCTCCTACTAACATACTATATTGTTTACTTATTCATTGTCTGTTTTGTTTCCCTAAAATTATAAGCTTCATGAAATAGAGATTTGTGTCTGTTTGTTCACCAATATGTACCAAGTACTAAGAACATTACCTGACATACAGTTGACACTCAGTTAATATTTACTAAATACAAAAATGAGCTCTTTGCAATTGTTCATCATGCTTAGGATGTCATCATTCTACCTTCCACCAGCTGTGTTTGCTTTCAGCCCAATTTCATTGTCTCTGAAAGATACGGTTCATCTCATTTTCACCAGCTCATCTTCATGTTAGAGGGGTCCAGGAATTCCAATCTTAATGCCTATGACATATTAAGATAGCATGGCACAGCTCTGATGAGCCCAGACCATCCGCCAACATTATTCTCTCACTGCCATTGTCTTCCAACCCTAAGTTTTAAGCACACCCTCAACCACTTTGGGACCTGAAAGGAAGGCATGGTCTCCTTCTGGGCCTGTAGCAGGGAGATTGATGTCTTCCATATGTGCTGTCTCCTCAGACTTCTGTCTCCCATTGTTATGACTACATCCCTAATGTCCTCATGTTTGATCTGTCAAAGCTACCAGATCTTTTTGCTCTGGCCTAAGAAACCTTACTGAGTGGAAGATGCTCCTTTGCTACATCCTGAGCAGGGGTGTCAAATCTTCCCAGATAGCCTTCATCAAATGTCTTCACTTGGGACAGCCTATACTTGAGAGGAAGAAAGGCAATAGATCTCCAAACCAACTGGTAAACCATGAAAAGAGAATACCTACTAGTCACTGCAAGCCATGTTTCAACTCAGCCACTCTTTTTCTGTTAAGGAGTGAAGGGTATAAACGATAGGTAGCAGCAAGGCTCCACTTCTAAACAATATACATGGAAAACCATAAAAATTCTAGATGACAATAGCTTCTATGAAACAATTGTTTATTAAACAATAAATGACTCCCTACCTTCCTTCCTTCCCACTTCATTCCTTTCTTCCTTACTTTACTTCCTTGTTCACCCATATCTCCAAGAAAGCAAATAAATACTCTTTCACAATCGCAACAAATGCTGGCTTGTTGAGGTGAGGGCTAATAGATTTGTCCATTGTACGTTGTGTCCATATGTGTGTGACCATATACTAAGCTGTTTAGAAGTGGAGTGGGGTGAGGGCAAGGTTGCTTTTCATAAGAATTTTTTGTCTTTTCTTGACTTGGCAGGTCAATGTAATCAAAATGGAAAGAGGGGAAGAGAACCCCTGGCATTTGTAAAGAGAATAATACTTAAGGCATAATCTGTAGCAAAACTGGTTTACAGGTATTTAAAGGCAAGGAAAACAACTGGAGAACTTGCGATTATACTGGGGTTTACAATTTTTTCACAAAAGATAAACATTTGTTTAAGTCAATCAGTATGCCTAGTGTGGAGGTATGCATATGGAAAATGTTGACAATGCAAACAAGGCCAAGGGGTGTGAAATTTAAGCACATTATCACTCACTGTCAGATGCTAATGACTCTCGTCAAGGTAGAAGAGATTGGTTTAAACGCAAAAATGATTATCCTTGGCAATGGAAGCACAAGTGAGATTTTAGCCAATTATTTGGGCCCTTGTTTTTCCTGACAATACTCCTCATTAGTTCTTGGCTCTGATGTACATGTAATGATGGAGATTCATGCTCGACTCTTGATGACTGCAGCTGGAGCCATACTCCCATCCAAAGTATACATATTTCCCAATGTACATGAAGACAAGCAACATGGGAAGTGATATAATGTGTAAGCTTTCTGACCCTAGGGAAACGTACAAGTCCCACCGCCTACCAAGTGGTACAGTTAGAGTAACTCATTTACAAAAGATTTCCTGAAAGTTGTTCATATATAAAATCATATATTTGACCAACCAAAAGATCCAGATGGAGAGGGGTGCTTTATGCCATTGATTAAAGTCCACTCTTTTTCTTTAAAAACAAAAGGTTAAAAAGGTTATGCTAATTTACTCCTAGTATTTAGCATCTATGGAGTTGTTCACATAATGAGTATAATAAAATTGAAGGCACTGTCATCTTTATTGGGATAAAGGTTACATTTATAAGCTCTGCTTGTTTTAATAGGTTTATCGTACAGTTGTAGACATGTGCTATTGCACTGGGATGGATATGCTTTGAATATTTTTATAATTGTGGATAGTATAAAAGTCATTTTCTGTTAGATTGCACAAATCCATTACATTAGGAGAAGGATAAATTATTGTAACAGGATTAATGTGCAACACATAAACATAATCAGTAATATTCTATTTGATAAATTATCTCATTTTAATCGGAATGTAAAGAGATTTCGGGATAGTTTCTCCTTTGATTTGCATAATTGTATTACAGACAGGCAAATTGCATTATATTCTTCATTAACAATAGATGGCTTGTATAACTACTGTATTTTTTGAAGACACTGCTCTTAGATTCATCCTGCAATTTGTCATTTTCTGACATTGCTGGAGAGCGTAGTTGGGAGAGAATAGAACCTAAAAAAGATTACTTGATTTTCGCTGAGTCCAGTAATATCTTGGCATCCGATTGTGCTGTGGTTATGCTATTGTTTGTTTTAACAAATTGCAACCCAGTGGTAAAGAACTTCTTTTAAAAATCTTATAATTTGAGGACAATTCAACCCTTATAGATTTTCACAGAGAAATGTCAGCTCCTCAAATGAACTCCACGTATAAAAATGTGAATTAAAATTAAATTAGAACCACATGATTGATTTTATGTTTTTACTATGGCAAATGCTCTCCCTGACAGAAGTTCCCCAGTCCAGACAAAAGCTAACAAGTAGCCTGATGCTCTGGACAGTCTTTGGGGACTCCAGGTGTTTATAGTCACTCAATGGTGATTATCACAGCTCTTTCTAATGCTCAGCTAATGACAGCTGTCAGCAGCCCTTAAAAAGCACAGTGCAGCACCATGCAGCATTTCAGTGGGAATAAAATCCTATGCTTTCAGGGCCTAAAAGAGATGCCCTTTCTATGACACCCCCTAGGCTGGGGCTCTGCACTCCTGTGTTCCCACTGCCAAGCTGAGAGGAGACCCTCGTGGGGCAGACACCAGGTAAACCACATTCCCTGCTCAGTTTCACACCTGGCTCAGGGCCTCTTCCTCAGCAGAAGCAACAAGCAGGTGTTGAATAATCCCTTAATAAACCCCATTTGCTTTCTGGGTGCTTATAACCTGACGGCTTCCAAAGCACTGTGATCTTTACTCCATTTTCATCTCACAGCAGCCTCTTGACACAGGTAGAACCAAATAGCCCCCATTTAAGAAATAAGGGTTGTCTGGGGTGGAATGGGAGTGCAGGGAAAGAGAAAGGGGAGATATTACAAAGGCTGCTTCCTTATTTCCCCACTGGAAGCTGGTCTGCCCTCAGTGTTTCTCTGACCTCACTCCCACTTCTCCCACCCCCAACCTGCACTGGACCCCTCCTTCACCTCCCTGCAAAATGCACTTTTGGACAGGACCCCACATCTAGTTGTTTGGGTTCCTCGAAGCTATATTTTTATTTAAACGTTCACTTTATTTTGTATGCCTTTTGTTCCTCTGCATAACACTAACAGGGTGGTTATGTGGTAGACAGGCAGACATGAGCAGAGCAAGGACAATGGGCCAGGTATGGAAGGTCATCAGGGTAAAAAGCCCATGGTGCCTAGCAACAGGCAAAAATGGGGGAAAAAAGGATCTCATCGCCAGGGAGATCTTTCCTCCCCTAAGCATATTGCTGGTCATACAGTTTGGACCCTTCATATCACCGACCTTTCGTGTCACTGGTCATGTGACCCTACCCTGACATGTCACTAGTCATGCAGTAGACCCCCTTGGAGGAGGTAAAAGGAGCCGAAGAGTGGCCTCATGGGACTCCCATGTGCGCCCTTGCACAACCACTCCCTTAAGCATTGACCTCTGGGGCTAACAGCCAGGCCTCAGTTGTGTTTCAGCTCCAGGCCCAGAAATGCAGCAGAGCCAGACTAGTGATGCCACAGCTGACATCAGGACCAGTTGCATAGAATAATTGCCTCCTGCTCTGGCACTGACCTATCAGTGGAGACCATACCAGGAAAGCTGATGTATATTCTATTGAGATCTTCCCTTGGGACTACCCCTAAAATCCCAGGCCCTTAAAGCCCTTAGGAAGGAGGACTCAGCACAGGGCTCTCTATGGAGCACATTCTTGCCTTTTTTCACCCCCTGCTCCTTGGCATGCGTTTTTCTTGCTTCTCTTTCTTCTAAGCAACAAGGGTCCTTCTTTTGCTGTAACTTGTTCCCTGAGCCCATTTTCTCCTATAGCTCATTTCTTCTCACACTGTGACCTTCTAAATAAACTTTCTCTTATAGTTTGAGTCTTAGCTCTGAATTCTTTCTTAACCAGAACTCAGGTACAGAGATTGCTGAACCAAGATCCAGTCTGACTCCACCTGGTTAACATCTGGTACCATTCCACCACCAACAAATAGATCAAAGGTGAGTTCAAGGGGCAGGTATCCACTGTTCCAGGAACTACTGCTCCCTACCAGCTCCCAGGTTCTGAGGCTCCTGCATCAGAAACCTCCTTCCCTCATGGTGGGCTCTAAGCCAAGACCCTGCAGTTACCCTGAAATCTAGTTTCTGGGTGTGTGCTCATCTCTCCTCTCTGACATATATAGACTATCCTGGTTATTTCCAGGGGGCTCCTAACTTCTGTGCAATTAATTCAGCAGACAAAATTATGCTGAAGGGAGGAGATGTGTCACTCCACAAACCCCGTGTTGAGTACTTGCTTCAACTCTTGGCCCTTGCTTTCCCCAAGCCTCTCAGTCAAATATTCATAATCTCTACAGAAATTTTGCCGGTGAGTTTTTCAAAGGAGTCATTCCACAAAACCTGCAGATCTGAGCTCTCATTTGCATGGAGGTAGAGTTCTCTGCGGGGAGTCAGACGTTAACAGGCATACATGGGGAGCCTGGAGGCATACTCCAGAGGCATCAATGCCAAGGAGACAGAGGCACACCTGGAAGAATTGAAGGAGAAAGAGAGAGAGAGAGAGAGAGCGAGAGCAAGAGAGAGAGAGGTGGTACCAATCTCCTGACTAGTCACATGGGGTGGAAGGCTGGAGGCAGAAGTGAAAAGATGCTTTCATGAGCAACAAGGCCACAGGAGGGAGGGATGGAGCCTACGGTGGTTCAGAGCTAGGCACACAGGAGCATCCCCTGTGTGGGTCATGGGAACTCTGAGCACTGAGAGCTGGGGGGAACTCCGAAGGATCCTGGCTTCTCAAGGATTTTATAGCTTGGAAGCCCCAGGAAGTTAGCAGCATTCCAGGTGGAGATCAATGTTCCCATGAGGACCCCAGGATCAGTGCTACAGGCAAAATTCCATCCCGAAGGGGCCATGAAGGCACTGGACTCCTGTGAAACTATCAGACTCATTAACAGGCACTTGTGTAGGTTACATATGCCCAGAAACACTGAGAGGAGAGGCTGCATTCTGCAGGTGGGAGCCCAGGGTAGAGCTCAGACTGTCGTCAATGATGCAACAGCTCAAAGGCCAATAATTGGAGGTCTGGGGAAAAATGACATCTCCATCACTGATCTCTTTGTAGAATTAGAAATTGTACATACATAGGTAAATTAGGACCGTCTTGGCCAGTTCTGGCCCTCCAAAGTCAGGAAGCATTGGAAACCCATTCTAGCAGGTTCTTCTCTAAAAACAACCTCACCACTGGTGGGGAAGAATTAAAAGTGAAGTCGTGAGCTCTCCCAATACCCATTGAACATGCAGATGAGGGTGGGATTTTTGACATGTCCATTTTCTTTGCCCCAAAATTAACTGTGCCTTAAGAGCCCTGCCCTCAAGCGACTCACAAACAGAGAGAGCAACTAGTTCACAAAACCCTTAGAGTTTGGATGTGGATGATTTCAAGTACTAAACTGTTTGGTGATAGCAGCTTTAATATAATAGTTGTCTCCTCCTGTCTGAGCTCTTTACGTTGGGCCGTTTTTATAGATGTGCAAACACAAGGTATGAAGAGGACAGAAGGCTTGGGCTGAGACAGTCTGGCTCCAGAGACTGTGACCTCTGCCCCTTCTCTCAAATGCTCAGTCCTGTGCTGGCTCAGAGAGGGACCAAGGGAACCAGAGGCCAAGGAAAGCTGGAGAGCATAAAGACAAAATGTAGGAAAGCTAGTCAATGAGAGCAAAAGCCTAAAGGGAGGGAATAGGCCTGTGCCTCTGAGGGATCCTCCTACAAGCACATCAGGCTGAAGCCTGTCTGTCCCACTTGATTTTTCTAAGGTGATACAGCATATCGGTAGGGAAGTCTTGACTTCTGATGTAGGTTGGCAAATACACCAAATCATACATTTCCCATTCTGTCTGATTATTCAGATACTACCTGTTATAGAATCATACAGAATCAAGTATCAGAAAGTCCATATCCAGGTATCTGGCTAATCTCAGCAAACTTTCTCACTTTAGGGGTCCCAAGTGCACCTGTGCTGGCACGTCACTCCCTACTATTTCCTTTGCTCTGACTGCTGTCTCCCCACAAGCTGTCCACCTGGAAACTGCCTCAGCCATTAAGAACCAACTTAAGAGATTCACTGCTCTGTGACCCCTTCTCTTAATTGTCACCAGAGGTGCGGGCCCCTCTCTGTTCCTCGTAGGCCGCTTTTGCAGCATTTGTCATTTGCGCTCACACTCCAGTTACTCTTCACCAGTTACTCTACCCCTTCTAGGCCAGTAGATGAACTTGTGCTCCACTGGTACCTCCAGAGCCAGCCACAGGGCCTGGTCCAGAGCATGTGCTAGCGAACACTCCTGCGTGGGGAGAGCGGAGCTAGCACACCAAGGTCAAGTTTGCAATAGGCAGGATGAGCCCAGGAATGAGAACAGCTTCCAGAAGTAAAAACAGTCAAGAAAACAGGTTCCTCCTAGAACCTCAGAGGGAGCATAGCCCTACTGACTTGACACCTTGATTTTGACCCACTGAGACACATTGAAGACTTCCAATCTCTAGTATTGCAAGAGGATAAATGTATGCTATTTTAAGCCACCAAGTTTGTGGTAATTTGTTACAGTAGCAGTAGGAAGCTACTGCAATGTTTTAAAATATTTGCACCCCACGCAAACAGTCTTGGGCTTCTGCAGCATGCTGTGCTCTCTCCTACATCTCACCTGAAAACCCTAGGAGCTGCCTTTGGTCCGCTCCCTTGCACATACACACACTATGGCCAGTTCAGGGTCAACTTTGGTAGATTTGCACACAGCAATGTGTCCCTGCAGAAAGAGCAAGTTCTAAAACGGTTGGTGTTCCAGGGCCCACACAGCAGCTGATTTGTCCCCTCCCTGGCTGCCTGTGCAGCCCAAGCACAAGCCAGCTGATCAGGAGTGGGCTGGCTTGCCACACCACTAGCAGGAATGCACACCTCAAAGTGTATAGCTGAGGCTCTCTGGGTGATCTGGGAGTGCAGCTGGTGACCACAGGCATTTCTTCATGGAATGCAAACTGGGGTCAACAACCAATAAAAAAGGAAGAAATTATCTTATACAGTACCCAAGTAGGAGAGGTCATAAGAAGGCTTCCAGAAAGCCCCATGTTTCCAGTTCTGTCATCTGTCAACCTCTCAACTTCTCATGATGCCTGGAATGCCACTATTCATTCATTCATTCAACAAATAGGTATCCGGCAGCTCTAGGTATTAGGCATCAGACAAGGAATTAGGGATAATAGGGAACTAAATCGAAGTCTACTAGAAGCCCAGAGGCTGGAAGGGGAGATATATATGTAAGTAAAAATGCTTATGTATACATATCACATACATACACACACACACACACACACACACACACACACACACACACACACAATGGGCTAAGTGTTTGAGGGGGGAAAGTACACGCAACAACAGAGCACCAAGTAAGGGGAAGCTGATTCTTACCTCAGAGAAAGGGACATTTAAGTTAGATATAAAAAGATGAACAGTGCTTTCAAGGTGAAAGACAGGGATGGTTATTCAAGAAGGGGAAAGAACACGTGCAAAGAAGGCATGGGAATTAGAAAGCATAGCATGTTAGGAAAACACCCTGCAGTTCCATGCGGCTCAGGACAGAGGAGGCCTGAGAGAAAGGATGTAATCTAATGTTATACATTCAATCCCCAGCTTTACTGCTTACTTGTAGCGTAACTTCAAGCAAGTTTCTTAATCTCTCTGTGCCTCAGTTTCCTCATTGTCTAAATAACATAATATTGTCTCCCTCACAGGCTGCTGTGAAGCTAATGTGAGTTAACACATGTAAAGGGCTTGCTTAGCACATGTCTGTTGAGTAGAAAGTGGTTATTAAATGTTGGTTCTCTTCTCTTAAAGGGTCTTGAAAGTTCTCATAAAAGAAATGACAATTACTAATCTATAAGTCTTATTATAGAGCAGGTATCCTACTGGATTCCTTACAAAGGACACATCATTTAATCTTCATTTTGACTAAGGGAGGTTGGTATCACTTTTATAATTTTTGCAAGTCAGAAAATTAAAACTAAAATCAAGGGACTTGTCCAAGGTCACAAAGAGATTGCACAGAAAATGGGCTGGAAAATATTTCTCTGGTTCAAATGCGTGTTCATGTGTGTTCACATGTGCTTACACCCATTATGCTCCACAGAACTTCATCCCATGTGTAGCCCCTGTGGGGACAAAGGGGATTTCTAAGTAGGAAAGCAAAATACCAGTTTGTTTTTTAGAAAAGACACCCTAAAATGCAGCCAGATAACAAAGATGGAAATATTTAAATTCACCATAAATCAAAGAAACCAGATGCTGTTTTTTTAAATAAACATATTCACTGCTGGTGAAGATATGATGCAATAGGCAGTTTCATAAGTGGCTCAAGAATAAGTGGATCAGTGTGACCCCTCTGCAAAACAATTCTATATTATGTTCCAAAAGCCTTTAAAATACCCAGGTGAGCCCCGGCTGGTGTGGTTCAGTGGATCCAGTGCCAGTCTGCAAACTGAAAGTTTGCTTGTTCAATTCCCAGTCAGGGCACATGCCTGGGTTGTGGGCCAGGTCTCCAGTTGGGGGCATGCAAGAGGCAACCAATCAATGTTTCTCTCTCACATCGATGTTTCTCTCCCTCTCTTTCTCCCTCCCTTCCCCTCTCTCTAAAAGTGAATAAAATCTTAAAGATAAAATAAAATACCCAGATGTTTTAAACCTATAATGCTACTGCTGAGACTTGAACCTTAGAAAAAATCCAAAACTTGAAAAATCTTTACGTATGAAGTTGTTTATAATAGTGAGGGTATGAGTAATAACAGTAACTATAATAGTTAAGTAAAAACATCTATATCACAAGTGGTTTTGAAGTCACCTTAAGTAAAAAATAATCATGAATGAAAACATTGCTTGATGCAATACCATCTGAACCATATAAAAATATGAATAAGAAAAAAGGTCAGAAGGAAATACATAAAAACATCAACAGTGGTAGTCGTTTTTGAGTAATTGGATTTTTTTCTTCCTCCTATTCTTCAGTGTTTATCAAATATCCCATATCATATATATATATATATATATATGACCTTTTTTATTAGAATGAATAAATTTAAATCACAATTGAGGAAACTTCCATAACAGATATTTACTTATTTTACTTATTTGGGTGAAAATAATAATTTCTGAAGATTTTTTTTAACACAACCTTATGCAGAATCCTAGTATGCAAACCAGATGAAACGAAGGCAGTTTTGGATCAAGTAGATACAGGAGGCCCAGAAGCCCTGTACCTCTCAGCTCAGCAACCTCTGTGGAAGCTAGGGACACCCCAAGGCATCATATACAAACCGACAGCGAAGATAGCCCAGTTTTACAGACAGCTCATGCCCCCTCCAGGAAGGCCCAGGTGTCTGTCTCTGTCTCTGGGGTCTGTGGCTAAGGTGAGTCATTTCCTTTGTGGGAGTACACCCTGGGTGGACAGAAAAGGATGTGATTCAGAAGCTATAGGGCTGAGGCCCAGTACAAGAACTCCAGAACTCCCTCAAATGCAGCAGCCTCCTAAGGTCTTGGGAAAGACCTCACCCTACCGGATCCCCTCCCTCCCCTCCCCATGCTTGATCACTGGGAGTCAAATGCTGAACGTACCTCTACTGATCCTAAAGTCACTGGCTGCAACCCTTAGGGAACCTGGACCTAGCAGTGTGCTCCCAGACCCAGCCCTAGCCAGTGAGAGCTGACTGTCAGGAGCCTCTATAACATCCCAAGATTCATCTCAGTGGGGCTTTTGAAAAACCTTAATTTTATCCAACTAACTGTTGTCTTCTTTTTTCTTTTATCCTCTATCCCCTGACCAGTTGAATCCTACCCCATACCTCTCTCTAAATGTGAGAGAAACATTTTTACTTTGGGGTGCTGCTTAACTAAGGGACAAAATAAGATTGCCTGGTGCTTTTGTAAATACCCACTTCCCTCATATATAACAGTAAGACTAATTCGAAAGAGAATTAGTCCAAATAACAGTTTTCCTTCAGCATTAGTGGTTCCATAGCAAGCCACGCATAAAGCATGCTCAACCTTGTGAATTTTCTATCAGTTCTGGGAGTTACACATTGTAACCAAAATAAATACATCTGGCTCAGTATCAAGTGAAAAAAAAATTATTTTAGGCTGTTCCTTTTTTCTTTCTTTCTTTTTTTTTTCTTCAGAACAAATGAACTTCACATACAGAAAAAGAGCACCAGCTCAATGCAAACTTCCAATTCCCTACACTGTAGATGAATTTAATGTCAGGGACCTCATATAATTCAACATAAATGTAGGTATTATTTTTGAGAGAAGTAGAAAGTTCAAGTCCTTGGTCTTTGGTCAGTCTGGGTGTTGCAGAGGCCTGCATGTAACACAAGGAACGGGCCTAAGGCCCCCACATTTGTCTGTTTTGTTCCCACCTAACAGGTAACCCTTAAGCCCATCTGTCTTTTCCTGCCAAGATCTCCAGGACACCAATGGGCCCAGGGCCAACCCATCCTCAGGACAAGAGAAACAAGTCAAAAATTACAGTCTTCTTGGGGAACCCAGTTAAGTGAAATTCTTCATAGGACTGACTCAGAATTTTCTTCCTCTCACACCTTCACTTGCTTTCCTACGACTCCAGCTACCACAGGAATGGCTCTAAACACCCTTCCCTCCATCGTGACACTCCTTCCTGAAAAGGCCTTCAGGGAGTTCCCACTACTTAAACGATCAGCCTAGGCTTCTTAGCTTGGTATGTGAGCCTTTAGTTGATAATAAACCTTAAAAATATAATAAAAATAGCTGGCACTTGCTGAAACATTGCTCATGTGCCAGACACTTTATGAATATTATCTTATGTAACGTTATTATCCTCACTGCAACCCCAGGATGAAGGTCTTAAAATGTCTGTTTTACACAGGGAGAAACAAACCTAACCTGGTAAATAGCCTGACCTCTGGTAAGTGTTGGGGTCAGGGTTCAAACCGAGGCTACTCTGATTCCAGAATTTTCTCTCTTAACCTCCTGGCTATTGAGTTGGAGCTTGCAAAGAAGCAGTTCAGACAAGGGGAGAGGCAGGGGGAGGAGGAGTGAGAATCAGGATATGCCTTTTTTCCATCAGTCCTAAGCAAGAACAATGCAAAGGAAATGTAGTCTTTCATTTTATCATGCAATGAGCATAATTAGGAAACAATGAGGAATGACAACTAATAATGGACCTCTTTTCATCCTAATTAAAATTTAACGACTGTACTTCTGCCATTATTGCCCAGAGCAGCAGTGTAGGCTGTGTGTTAACAAGGCCAATGAGAAAACTGGGTGGCCTGACTTCACAGATGGCTCCGCACAGTCCTGCCCAGGCCTGCCAAGAACAGACGGCTTCATAGGTGGCTGTTGTCTGCCCTCATGGCCTGGCAGCACTGGGCAAAATGAGCTGGACAAGCAGGATGGGGTCAGATGGAAGAGGGTTTCCTGTAATAAACAACTGGTAAGTACTGTAATTCCACAAATGCAATGGGGAAACGACAAGCTTTGGTGACAGGGAAAGCTGGGTCAAATATAGACCTCGTCAAGCGCTTGCTGTGTGACCTTAGACAAGCTCATTAGCCTCTCTGAGTCAGTTTTTTCATCTGTGAGAAAGAAGGAAATGCCTCCAGTGGCGCCATTGGGAGCTGTAAATGATGTAATAGATGGGGCTCCAGACTCTCCACATGGTGGCAACTGTTGTCTGTGGCTGCCCAAAACCTTTAGAACACTGTCTTTGAATTCTGATTGTTCTCATGGCATAGAACCTACCTTCCTGTCAGACATTCTTTCTAACTCCATTTTCCCAGCTTCCACTGACATGATTCAGTTTTACTGCACAGATGCTCCTGCACTTGGCTTTGATTTGAGCCAAGTTATGGAGGGGGTAGGGGGAGGTGGGACCTGGGTCATCTTTTTTTTCTGGTAAGGAGTGTGGCAGTATGGTGATGGAAGGGACAGCTAAGGCAGCAACTTCCTGGTGCTGACAGAGGCACAGCTCCTCTGGCAGGCAGTTCTGCAGTGGAATGCTGGGAGTTCCTCCAGAAAGGCCCACCTAAAATTTGTCTCTTCAGTCCTCTCAGTGATTCAGTGCATACCCTTAAATGTATCACCTCCTGCTTAAACTGGCCAGAGTGGACTGCGCTATCTGCACTTGAGAGCCCTGACCCTTGGGAGGGGTGCCATGATGACACTATCAACATCTGGTGGAAGTGGAGGAAGTGATGGCAGGAACACTGCCCAGAGGCTACTGCAATAATCCAGGTTGGAGGGATGAGGGTCTAGACCAGGGAAATCCAACAGTTACTTCTGAGTCTACCACCTACATGCAGGTCTCTTGAATTTTCCCTCTTCTTTCCATCCCACCACCAGCACTTTAGGCTACGTATGGCCCATGGTGTCTCAGCAAGACAACCATGATCGCCCCCAACTGGTCTGCCTGCCTCCAGGATTACACCCTCACCCGCAGCCAGAGCATCTTTCAAAGTGGTAGTTATCTCACTTCGCAGCTGAAAAGTTTTCTGTAGCTTCCTTTGTCTTTAGCAGAGTCAGAATTTCTTATCATGGCCTAAAAGAGCCTTGTGCTCTATAGCCTCCTCCCCTCCCACTTTCCCACCCACTGCTCCCTCTGGCACAGTGCACTCAACACACACATAACTTCTCTGTCCTCACGTTCCCTTACTCGCGGCCTTTGAAGTCACCTTCCCTTATTTGTGGCCTTCGAAGCTCCCCAGCCAGTACCTCTGCCTCCCCTCTCCCCACCTTCTTACATCTGGTTAACTCCTTATTGTCTCTTCAGGAGGCCATCTCTGTGCCCAGGCAAGGTTGGGTCTGCTATGGCACGCGAACCTCCTCCCTCATGGCCCCCATGCTCCATATGGGAAGTGCTCATTTAACATCCATCCATTGAGGATGTGTGCTCCACTTCCATCCTGTACATTGTTTCCAGTGCCCCTGAGTCTGGATGGGAACCTGGACTCATGTTAGCACAAGTACTGAGAGTGACAGTTTAGAGCCAAACTGGTCCAGACATGGATGGGCATTCTCCACACTGACACTGTATCCACATACCAAAAGCATGTGAGGGACATGACAGTCCTTGGGCATGGCAAGGCCACAAAGCAGAAGGAGCTTGGGTCCTTGAATGTTGATGTTGAAAGCCACCTGCCAAATATTCACATTGAATTGATAGAAAATAAGCCAAGAATAAGACTTTATTATATTAAAACCCTGAGATCTTCAGTAGCCACCTTTAACCTAACTACCCCAGCCCTACTGGAGTATAGTGGGAGAACACTGAGTCTGCCCTACTCACTGCCACGTCTCCTGCACTTAACACACTTCTGGACACAACAAGCATTTGTTGCATGAATGACAGAGAAAGAAATTGATGGGCCAAGGAAACAGATAGCAGCTGGCGTGGGAGGAGTCAAACTTTTTCAAATACCAGGAAAGCTGAGGACCAGTTATACCTCAGAGAAGGGGACCATCTGTCAGTGGCACGCAGCAAGTATTCACTTATGAGGACAAGGCCTTTTGATACCTGGAAATGCAGAATTAGAGAGGTGCTGATTCTCTCTCTCTCTCTCTCTCTCTTTTTTCCATGAACATGGGTCTTACATCCAAGCGGAGTTCCTGGAATGGTCCTCCCAAGAGAGGAAAACAGTGCACATATTTTTCTCTCTATCATAAATACCTGAGTGACTTGATGGCTCAATTGAAAGCACTGAGGTGTGGGGACAATTTCCTCTTTCAATGCCTGTGTGTACATATGCTTATGTGTATATTTATAGTACGCATATATATGTATAAAATGAAGCTTGGCTCAGTGAAACTAAACTCATCTCAAATATACAATGTGGGCACATTTCCTGGAAGGAAAAACAATCCTTTTTAGGGTCATAAAATTTTATAGCTGGAAGAGACCTTAGAAACTATTCAATTTATACCCCTTATTTTACGGTTGGGGAAACTGAGGCCAGAAAAATCAAGAAACTTGTTCCAGGTCCAACAGCTTCTTGTTACAGAGTCGGGCTGGTCTCCAGATCCTCACTCCTGTGTGCTGGAGGCTTTTTCAGTGCTTAGAATTTTATTTGTAAGTTAAGGAAGCTTAAAGTGAGGCCAGTATTCATCTGCCCACTGGCCAAGTGCCCACTGCACTTTAAGGGATGCCTTGTGAGTGATTTCAGGACCTGGCCGTATAAAGGTTCTGTCCCTGATGGTCAGCAGGATGTTCAGCAGCCATGATAGCTTCATATCCTGACCTTGGGCCCACATCCCTAGCTCCTTTGCTTAGGTCCTTTCCCCAAGCCCATCTAAATGTAGCTTAACCCCACTGGAAACACACACGTAAAATAATTATAGTTACTTTTTCATGAGCATTGGAGTGTGTTCCAGAAATTGTGCTAAGCGCTTTACCTAAATTATTCCACATATTTCCTAATCACAACACTGTGAAGTCAGTATGGTTTGCTCTGAGAATACTAAGGCTTAGACAGGCTAAGTAAGTTACACAAGTGACAGAGGTGGGATTTGAATTCAGATCTTCTGGATTCCAGAGCCCATATATCCACCTTGCCACAGTGACACTGCCCCTACAACAGAAGAATTGAGAACAAAGTGAGATTTAAGAGGTAGATACAGGAGTTACTCAGCAGATGCTAGGACTAGAAAATGTCCTATTTGTTCAGCTGACACAGCAAAAACTTCTGTCTGCCCTTCCCTCCCCAGGTGGTGGGTGGGCTTGAAAAGCTGGCTCTCCTTCCTTCCCCAAACCTGGTGGGACTCTATACCATTTACCAACCTACCCAACCCAGGCTAGCCACAAAGCCCAGGTTCCTGTGTAAAATGCTGAGACTGGAAATTTTTACATGAAGTGTGTATTCAGCAATTCCCCAGCCCTGGAAACCATCTGTACATTTGTACCTTCCACAGGCTCCTCATACTACCTGGAAACAGGCTGGACTCATTTTAATTTCTTACAGCAGAGCACACAGCACTGTGATTGAGGAGTAAATATCCAATGTTGTCCAGAAAAAAAAAATGTCTAAAATATCTGTAGACTAGAAAAGTGTTTGCTCTCGTTCTCCCATGATTTGGGGTTCCCTGCAGCGGAATGTGCTTTGTCTTCTCAAGCACCATAAGTCTAGTCCTGAAAGCTTTGACCTTTGGCCAATGTTCCTTCTCTGTGGACTCCCCATTTATCCAATACCTTTGCATAAGACCAACATTTTCATCCAACCATCCGCACTTCTACCTGACCCAACTTTTCTGATTTCCCTGATTTTTGATAAGTGATGTTTTCATCTTGCAGGACTGGGATTTTAGTAGGTTTCCAAATAGCCTTTAGAGATCACCAGGTTCCCGAAATATCATTTGGCCTGTAAACTGCTCATACGACTTGCTGTATTTCCCAGAATCCTCTTCACCACCCCTCCACTATCCTCTACTCACCCCTGCCTCCTTCACTAGACTCAGTGATACTCCACATAAACCAAAAAAATGAATCTTTTTCTGCTTGAGTAGGCAGACTTCACACACACATAGACACTGATTTCCAGACCAATGTAGACACAGGCTCATTCATTTACTTGAAGGTGGATGTCTGACATTCAATTGTCTTAACTTTATTTCATTTTTTAAGCAGGGAATACACTAGAGGAGTACAGGATGTTTCTAACCACAGTCAGGTTCTTGTGGGTATCATAGCTGTGCATTACACTGTGAGAACATGTGTTGGAATCCTCAGAAATTGGCTTGGAAGAATTAAGGAAGGACCAGGTAGAAAGCAGCAGCACGTCTGAGTGTCCTGTAAAGATGTGCTCCTACAGAGGGGCTGCTCCGGCACTGCAGGCAGGTCCTGGGCCCTGCTGGCTTGTCCAGAGGGGCACATAGTGCCAGGAGACCAAATATGCTCTCTCCATGTTCCATGACCCATGCTTTCTTCACCATAAACGCTTTAAGAAAATCAGCTTAACAAAGTAGTGAGAAACAATTAAGCAATTCTCCTAGGGAGGGACAAATGACCAACTACCTCTGGTTTTTCATGTCTCCTAGCTGCTGTGGGCTTGAATGCCCATGAGGGCAGGGAGCACAGTGTATGGTCACCCAAACCATCTTGACCACAGCACAGCCAACAAAGGCAGTCACAGGAGAGTCTAAGGGAAGGTAGATTATGCATGTTAAAGAAAAAAAATTAAAAAACAGACACCTCCTCACATTGTAAATGTCATATTATGTTGGCGCCTAATCAACACTTTGAAGCATTAGCATTGTTGTAATCATTCTCCTATTGGAAAACAAATGTTGCATGTATAATTACACTGCTGCATTGTACTGTACAAATAACCATGTAATGACATCGTTGGAATTTCTTGGTTCTTCATGGTAATGCCAAGTATAATTACCATGTAATCTGCCGAGAGCAAACAAGGTTGTAATTATTCCGTAATTCAATCTAATTATGGGGCAACTGGATTGTTATTTGTGTTCAGAAGGAAAATATACACACAAGGAGAAGGAAAAGAACTACATTCTCCCAGTTATGGATATAACAAGTCAGGGGGTTTGGAGATAGCCCTCAGTAATGCCACCACTGCTGAGATGATAAAGTGCGTGCTCATTGGTTGGTCAAACCTCATCTTCAATGCTGGCTATGGACTGACCTGGCAAGTGATGAACTGACAAGGGCAAGTCAGAAGACAGGGGAGAGGAGACAGATGTTGGCAGAGCCTCTGAAGGTACGCATCTGTGCAGTGGGACTTGGAGGATGAAGAGTGGCCAGCTCTCACAAAACATCTCATCTATCAGCCTCTCCTGTATTTCTGACACACACCTGGGACAGCAACCTACAGATTTCTGTGAATACAGGGTGGGGCAAAAGTAGATTTACATTGTGAGTATGTGAAGTACAGAGTTTATTCTTGTATTATTATTTATTAATTACTGTATTACTTTCTCTATGAACAACTGTAAACCTAATTTTGCCCCACCTGTATGTTCCCACAAAATTCAGCTCAATTATTCAACCATGTATTGCTGCTCCTACAGTGGGTCTTTTATGGCGAATGAAAGACTGGGTCTGGGCCTTACAGGGGAGCCAGGCAGAGAAGACAGAGAAGAAGGGAATGTGCAAACAGGGGAGCAGGCACTGGAAGAAGTGCTCTGTGTGTGGATTGGTGGGGGCTATATTAGATTTTTAGAGTTGCTGTAACAAAGTATCACAGTCTGGGTGCCTTGGAGCAACGGAACATATTGTCACACAATTTAGGAAGCTAGAAGTCCAAAATCAAGGTGTCAGCAAACCCACACTCCCCAAAAGGTTCTAGGGAAGAACCTTCCTTGTCTCTCCCTGTCTTCTGGTCATGGCTGGCAATCTTTGATGTCCTTGGCTTGCAACTGCATCACTCCAATCTCTGTTTGTCTTCATTTACCATTCTTCTTGTGTCTCTGTATCTTCACATGTCATTCTTTGTATAAAGACATCATTCATTGTATTTGGGGCCTACCCTTCTCTAATATAACTTCATCTTAACTAATTACGTCTACAACAACCCTACTTCCAATAAAGTCACATTCCAAGATTTTTCAGAGTTAGAACTTTAACTGCCTTTTTTGAGAGGACACAATTTAACCCATATCAGGAACCTTTTATTTATGCATATACTTGATACTCATTTATTTATTACTTACTATGGGCCTGAGAATGGATCAGCTTTTCTTTTCTTAATTGAACATTGACTATACGTGTGACATGTATTATCTCATTTAAGTTTCTCAGGATTCTATGAAATTGGTACTATTATTATCTTTATTTTACATATGAGGAGACTGATACTATAACAAGTCAGTGACTCAAGGTCGAGCTGGAATCTGAGTCCAGGCACTCAGACCCCAGGACCTGCACTCTGAGCTCCATGCATAGCTTTGACAAGCCCAACATGGGACTGGGCATATAGAGACAGGAACCAGGGGACCTGAAGGGAACCCCAACTGAGGAATCCCTTCCTCAGACCAAGGGCTCAGGAGGAAGGGTTGAACTATGGACAAGGAGGCTTGTGAAATCAAGCATCCAGGGAAGGAGTTCAAATTGGAAGATGGAAAGTGTGGGTAAATACTAAGATGGAAGGACAAGGATAAGCATGGTTTCATTATGAGGGAGCTCACTAGGTCCTTCAAATGCTTCCAGGGCATGCTAGGGCTGATCCTAGGGATGATGGTTTTCTACATCTTGCCAGGCACCTTCACAGAGGGGCTCACCACTTCTTTGCCCCTCCACAGATGTGGTGTCCAACTTTAGCCCCCCTTACAGCACACACGGAGAGGAAGGTCCACCCATCCCATTGCCTCTCCTCCCTTACTCCAAGGCCTGCCTGTGAACTATACATCCATCCCCCTGGCCTTGGGAACTCATTTCCTTTCTCAAGGGACTGAGAGCTTTTGGGGGAGGTTACAGTTATACAGTCTTAAAACAGATTGTAAATTCTTTATTTGGGGACTAATTTGCCAGGCTGATCAACCCTAGTGTTGACTGCTTTCCTAACTTGACACCAGTTAATCCCCACTGCTCAGAAGTTAATCCCTTTGAGAACAAGATGAAAAGTGGTTTTGTGAGGCAATTTTTAAAGATCTACAAACAATAACATGCCTTTGCCTCTGCTTCTGCAATTTCTATTTCTGGAAAGGGTTCAAAAACCTGTTTGTGTGAATGAATGTGAAGAACTTTTTATGGCTGATCTTGTGAGATGATGCTTTTGATGAATAATGTAGAAGTGTTTATACTTTAAGACATAAGGCACATGGCGTAAGTATGTGTGTTTATCAAATATGGTACAGATGAAGGGCAGACTACTGCTCGTATGGGGATTTCAAAGACTGCAGAAATGCTGTAAGAGATTCCCTAATTGTGAAATTCAGGGGGAGGGGGTGGAAAGAAGCCTTTATAGGGGGTCCTCAGGAAAAACCAATCTATATTATCAGGGAATTGACTCATTGAAACTGTACTGTGAGATTTGATAAGAAATATATCCCCTCTTCCTCTTCACCCTCCTCATAATCCATTATGGTATCACTAGCTCTGTTTTCTAGAAAAGGAAACTGAGGTTCTCAGAGGTTAAGTCACATAGTTATTAAGTAATAGAGGCTAAGATGCAAACCCACGTGTGAGTCCCAAGGATAGGGTCCTCCACTGCCCTCCTGAGGCCACATATTATGGAATAGAGACAAATACTATACACCTCATGGCCGGAATGGCTGTCTTGCTTTTGGTTGCCAGGTGGCCTGCATTTATTTTATCAATCAGAGTCCAGGTCAGAACCCTCTGCTTCCAGGAAGGCTTCCTGGAGTAGACAAAACAAAAGAACAGGCTCATAGAATTAAAAATGTTAAAACTCATACAAATTTCACAGATAATCTTGTTCACAGATTTCAACTATTTTTGGAGGAGTCCTAGAGGTTCCACTTAAGAAGCCCCTGGGGCAGGTCACTATGAATGAGTGAGAAAGTACCCAGGAGTTAGTCATTCCAGACCCCGTGCAATGCTATGGCACTTTACAGGTGCTTGTTACCTATTTACATATTAAGCTTCTTACATTAAATTTCACTTGAAAATGGGCCTTTTTGCTAAGATTTAAAAAAGTCATAGTGAATACAAGTTAAAGTTTGAAATGAAACATTATTGTTTAATGTTCTCTTTTTGTAGATAGAAAAGCAGAAACACAGAGTGGGTAAGTTTCTTATTCAAGGTCACAGGGTTAAATAATAGCAGAACTAAAAATGAAACCCAGGTGTCTGGGTTCCAAACCAATATTGTTGTTAATAATCCATTTTTCTTCCTGACCCTCAGATCCAATCAGATTTCAAGACTTCCTGACATAAGCAGATATACGTACAGGTGTATAGGTATAAAAATATGAAAAATGCCTGAATCACGAAGTTGTCCATATTTAACCAGCCCCTCTAAACTAAGCTGCAAATTCACTGAAAGCTTAAGCCACATCATTTCTAGAGCTGTGACTCTCACTGCCCATGAACTCCCTGGCTGCACTTGCACAAGAGCTATCTCTTGTGAATCTTTGCATTCTCAATGCCTAGTAAGATGCCAGGCACATAATAGATTCTCAACAAATGTTTAGACAATGAGCAAGCAACTCTGTCAACCAGTTTTTACATCTCTGCTTAAATCATGTTGGTGACAATAAATGTATCACTTGTGAATCACCCATGCTCTCCTTGGATACCCCCAGGTGTTATGCTGAACCAAAATGTATCCCCAAATATATTGAACACTAGTCAGGCCTGATCTATCCTTTTGGATCCAAACTGAGTTTCCACTAAAAAGCTTGGCATATACTTTAAAAGAGATATGAGAAAACTTCCACACTGAATCTTCTCTCTTTCTCTCTCTCCTCTCTCTCTCTCTGTCACACACACACACACAGAAGAAACATGTGTGTGTATCCTATATATGCTTTATTGTCTGTTCTTCTCTATCATTCTTAGTATAGACATTAATGTAGTGGTTAAGTACTCTGGTTCTAGATTCAGACTGCCTGGGTTCAAATCCCACCTGTATCACACACAAGTGAACATGTGTGTACACACACACACAACTATTATTTCCTTGCCCTGGTAAGTTCTGTAATTCATTCAATTCTGAAGAATCTGTTCTGCACAGCAACCCTATTAAACCCCTATTCAGTAGATGTTTAGGGGTCCATCCTAAAGGAGATAATATTTTCTCTACTTAACAGCAATTTTAGAAATAAGAGATGGGCCCTGGCTGGTGTGGCTCAGTGGATTGAGTGCTGGCCTGCAAACTGAAAGTTTGCCAGTTTAATTTCCAGTCAGGACACATGCCTGGGTTGTGGGCCAGGTCCCCAGTAGGGGGTGTGCAAGAGGCAACCATACATTGATGTTTCTCTCCCTGCCTTTCTCCCTCCCTTCCCTTCCCTCTAAAAATAAATAAAATTTTTTAAAAATTAAAAAAAAAAGAGAGATGGAAACATAAACAGAGTCAAAGCTTTAAAAGATGAGAATCTGTCAACTAATTTATACCAATATATTTGAAAAATTAGAAGAAATGGATATATTTCTAGAAAAATAGAATTTTCCAAACCTAACTCACACAGAATGTTTTAACAGTCAGATAATAAATATAGATATAGAAGCAGTGGTTAACTGCTTCACACATAGTTTCCCACACAGAAAGTACCAAAGGGTTTTACCACTATTTACCACATAAATCCCAAGAAGTATTTCATTGTAATCATATACAAGTTTTCTCCCAGATAATTTCTCAATTCATTCTATGAGGCTATTACAGTTTTGATAGAAAAGGAAGAGAAGTACAGCACAAGAAAGAAAAATTACAGGTTCATTTTATTCAAAATATAGATGCAAATATTTTAAACTATTAAGAAACCAATAAATCCAACATTGTATTAAAATGTTAATGCATTATGATCAAATTGGATTTATGACTTAAATGCAAACTTGGTTTAATACTTTAAAATCTATAATATCATTCATTTCATTAATAGACTAAAGAGAAAAAAACATATTAACATTCCCTGAATAAGAAATGCATTGAAAATAAAAATTCCCATTATTGGTAAACTCTCAGTAAATTAAGAATAGAATTAAATATTATTAAACAGGTAAAGGATCTCTCCAAAAGGAGAGCCCTCCAACAAACATCATCCTACATGGGGAAACATTAGAAATATTCCCTCTAAAATCAGAGAAAATACAAAGATGCTCACTTTTAATTCCATTCAATATTTTTGCAAGACAGAGCACTAGCATATTACAGGACCCAAGAGACATAATATTGTGAAAAAAAGTATTAAACTGTATTTAAGATATAATTGACAACACAGAAAATTCTAAGAAATCAGTGAATGATCTGGACTTAACAAGTTAATTTAACAAGGTTGTGGGATGGAAAAACAATGCACAAAAAATTAATTACATTTCTGTGTACTAACAATGAATATTTAGAATACAAAGTTTAAAAAATAATACCATTTAAAATAGTACTGAAGTGCATTTAGACTTTTTTTTTTAAACCCTTTGGGCTAAGACCTATAAAATATTGATGAAAAGCAAGTGAAAGGAAAATGTACCACATTCATGGATTGTAAACCTCAATATTGTTAGAGTGTCAATTTCCTTGACAATCCAGTCACAATCCCAGTCAAAATCCCAGTAAGTTTTCTTTTTTTTAGAAATCAATACACTGATTCTAAAATTTATATAAAAATACAAAGGATCTTGACAAGCCAAAACAATTTTGAAAAAGAATATAAATATTCCAATTTTTTTAATGGGCAAAATATTTGAACAGACACTTCCAAAGAAGATATACAAATGTTCAATAAGTACAAAAAAAGTCTGGTCAAGATCATTAGTCATCAAGAAAATGCAAATTAAAACTATAATTAAATATGATTTTTCACTGAAATGACTAAAAGTAGAAATATAGGTAAAAAGCAAAACTAATCTATAATGACAGAAAGCAAAATCGTAATTGCTTGGAGCTGGAAAAGAGGGTATTGACTGCAAAGGGGCACATGTCAACTTTTAGGGCTGATGAAGTTTTTTGTACCTTGGTTATGGTAGTGGTTACATGGTTGTATACATTTGTGAAAACTCATTAAGCTGTCCATTTAAATGGATGCATTTTCTTATATGAAAAACACTGAATTAAAATTATTTTTAAAATAACTGATCATAACAAGTGTTGTATGTGGAATAACTGAAATACTAATATTTTGTTGGTGGAAGTATAAATGGCACAACCCCTTTAGAAAGCCATTGTTTTTTTGTTTTGAGGGTTGTTTTTTTCTTCATAAAATTAAACACAAACATATTCTCTGACCCAGTAATACCACTAGAAGGTATTTACTTACAAGATTTGAGAGTAGATGTCCTCAAATATACTTGCTCTGAATTAGAAACAGATCAAAAGTTCATCGACAAATGACTCCGTAAACAAAAAGTGATATAGTCATTCAATGAGATACTACTCAGCAATACAAATGTACCAGCAGCAAATACACAAATCATAAATAAACTTCACAGACATAATGTTGAGTGAAAGAAGCCCCAGAGAAAAATGCTTGCTTTTTAAGCTATCTCCTTCCTGTAGGTAAACATCTACTTTGGGCAAAATGTCATAATTCCTCCCAATTCACAGTGAAGCATTCCTTGGGGATTACCAAGAACTGAATTTGTCCCTGCAAAATTCATATATTGAAGTCCTCAGTACCTCAAAATATGATTGTATTTGGAGATAGGGCCTGTAAAGAGAAGACTATGCTGAAATGAGGCCATTTGGTCAGGTCCTAGTCCAATATGACTGGTCTTCTTACAAGAGGAAATTTGGGGACATGGAGATACACCATGGGTGCACATGTGCAGAGAAAAGAGCATGTGAAGACCCAGTGAGAAGGTGACCATCTGTAAGCCAAGGAGAGAGGTCTCAGAAGGAATCAACCCTGCCAACACCTTGATCTTGGATATTCAGCCTCCAGAACTGTGAGAAATAAATTTCTGCTGTTTGAACCACCCAGTCTATATTTTTATCACAGCCATAGCAGACAAATCATTGCAAGTTCACAGAGGGATCATCCTTGCCTCTCTCATCTACATGCTAGATGGGATCATGTTATCATACATGCAATAAAAAGCACACCATGGTCAGTCAAGAAATGCAGCAAGTGGGCACTAAGTCTTGTTACTTCATTACCTTCTTGTCTTTAGCCTTCTATCCCCAGAGTATCTCCATCTATTTTGCCCCAACAGCCTTGTTTTCTGTCCTCTCCACTCATCCCCTAGGCATTAAAAAATAGGGTTTTTAAAAAAATCTATTGATTGATTTGAGAGAGAGAGAGGAAGAGAGAGAAGCATCAGTTTTGTTGTTCCACTTATTTATGCACCCATTGGTTGCTTCTTGTATGTGCCCTGACTACAGATTGAACCCACAACTTTGGTGTATCAGGTTGATGCTCTAACCAACTAAGTAACCCAGCCAGAACAACAACAATGAAAAACAGGTTTTAAGGCATGCTTACACTTTCTGTCTTGGACTGGGCTGGCTCCCTGGATGGCATCATCATAGAACTGTGCTTCCAATATCAGTTTCAGGCACTATGTTTGTTCAGCCTCCCATCTAACCAGGCTGTGGACTCACAATTCTGCTTAAATCATCACTATCCAACAACACTGAAGCTGCCACTGAAGAGGAGAGAGCTGAGAGGAAAAGACCAGAGGGGCTCTGATTGTCTACCTTGACAGGTAGTGTCCTCTGTTCTCCAATAGCCAGATCTATAGCTAACCTTTGTTCCCCATCTGCAACCATATGTTTACAGATGAGACAGGGAGAAGTGCAGTGTGATAATAGCCTTGCCTTATGCCTGGAGAATAAGGACAAGCTTGCCTGTGTCATTTGGTTTCAGGATTAGAGGTTCCGAAGTTCCTATCCTCTGAGCTAAACTCTCCACAAATGAAAATTTTAGCACAAAAGGGTAGAAAACAGTAATAAGAGAGGAAAACAGTGAGGGCTGCCTCTGATTTCTCTTGATGTGAATTGCTTTTCAGGCCCTCACGCTGAGATTGCTCTTTTGTTTTTTGAGTCTTTAGGTTTGAATAAAGCTTTTTCATCCATTTCACAAGGGACTGGAGGGAGAAGAATGAAGCAAACGTCAATGGCAGGGTTGATAATCCCATAACCATTGATTGAGCTGACCAACAGGGCTTAAATCTGGCTAATCTGCTGTGTCAATGCATTTTATTAGCAACACTTAATTGATGGATCATTGACAGAGTGAGTGGGGGCGAGTACTGATAGTCTGCAGATTGAGGGCCTATTTAGGAAAAGTTAATCTGCAAATGATAGACAGGGTGGAATGCAGTGGTTCCTCCAAAGCCCTTATCTGGTATTGGGTCAGGCCAGGAGAACTAGATTCAAGAGGGCACCAAATCCTGGATTCCTCCTACTCAGCTGGTCCAATCCTTTTGAGGCTGAGAACCCTCACACTCCTCCCAGAACCATCCTCAGGCCTCCAACCCACGCCATTCTCATGCTTACAGCCTATACAGTAACTCTCAATCTTTTATATCTTAAATTCTATTATAATTGGGAAGGGAGGCAGGGGGAGAGGAAGGGATGGTGGAGGGGAAATCTAACCACTGGTATTATAATTACTATTTTTTAATGAGGCTTAGGAACTGTTCCCCCACCCAGAGCCGGGAGCAGGTAAACAATTGCAGATGGATTTTCCTTTTGGCCTGAACATTTTGTGGTTTCCCTGGTATCTTTCTGAGTGAGCCCTGCCTTCACTGCAGTGTGAATCAGACAAAGCAAGGAAGAGAAGGCCAATTCAGAATGAAGAGACTCAGCAAGAAACGTACTTAAGACAGATAGAGGGAAATATGCCTCAGAGAAACTCTGGGTACCCGTCTCAGATGGAAACTCTAGAGAGGAAGAGCTAATGAAATAGCATAGCACATTTAGAGTGGAGAATAAATTTTGTGTAATTTCTTTTAAAGACCCATAGCCCAGTTTTGAAAGATTACATGTTTCTATAAATTTGTCCATTTTGCCCCGGGTTGTCAAATTTCTTGGCATATAGTTATTTCTAGTAATTTCTTACAATCCTTTGTATTTCTGTGGTATCAGTTATAATTTCTCCTTTCGTTTCGAATTTTATTTACTTGGCTCCTCTCCCTTTTTTGCTTGATGAGTCTGCTTAAAGGCTTGTCAATTTTATTTTATTTTTCAAAGAACGAGCTCCTGGGTTTATTGATCCTTTGAATTGTTCTTTTAGTCTCTATGTTATTTAATTCTGTTCTGATCTTGATTATTTCCCTCCTTCTACTCACTCTGGGCTTTGTTGTTGTTCCTTTAGTTCTTGTAGATGTAGGGTTATGTTGTTTATTTGAAATTTTTTTATCTTTTTTCAATAGGCCTATATTGTTATGAACTTTCCTCTCAGGACTGCTTTCACTATATCCCATAGGTTTTGGGCTGTTGTGTGTTCATTTTCATTTGTTTCCAGAAACTTTTTTATTTCTTCCTTGATCTCATCATTAACCCATTCAATATTTAATAACATATTATTCAGTCCCCATGAATTTGAATGTTTTTGAGTTTTTTCCTTGAAGTTAATTTCTAGTTTCAAGCCATTTTATCTGAGCAGGTGCTTGATATGATTTCAATTTTCTTGAATTTTTTGAGGGTTGTTTTGTATCCTACCATGTGGTCTCTTTGAAAATGTTCCATGTGCATTTGAGAATAATTTATACTTTGCTTCTTTGGGGGGAATGGTTCTGTATATATCAATTAAGTCCATCTGATCTAAAATGTTGTTCAATGCCACAATATCTTTGTTGATTCTTTGGAAGATCTATCTATTATTGACAATGGGGTATTAAAAGCAGAAAGCCTGAATAGACTGATAACAACTAGTGAAATTGAAGCAGTAATCAAAAAACTACTGGCACACAAAAGCCCTGGACAGGACAGTTTCACAGGCGAATTTTACCAAACATTTAGGGAAAAGCTAACTCCTATCCTTCTTAAGCTATTCCAAAATATTCAAGAGAGGGAAGACTCCAAAACTCTTGATATGCAGCCAGTATTATTCTAACTCCAAAACCAGGTAAAGACACAACATACAAAGAAAACTACAGATCAGTATAGCTGATGAATATAGATGCTAAAATCCTCAACAAAATATTGGCAAACTGGATCCAGCAACACATTAAAAAGACCGTATGCTATGATCAAGTGAGATTCATCCCAGAGATGCAAGGATGGTATAATATTCACAAATCAATAAACATAAAACACCACATAAGCAAAATGAAAGACGAAAATCACATGATCTTATCAATAGATGCTGAAAAAGCATTTGATAAAGTATAGCACCCTTTTACAATAAAACTGCTCAGTGAAGTGGGAATAGAGGGAGTATGCCTCAACATAATAAAGGCCATACATAAGAAACCTACAGCCAACATCACATTCAATGGGCAAAATCTAAAAGCTTTCCTAGTAAGATCTGGAACAAGAAAAGGGTGTCTGCTTACACCACTTTTATTCAACATAGTATTGGAAGTCCTAGCCACAGTGATCAAACAAGAGGAAGAAATAAAAAGCATCTGAACTGGAAAGGAGGAAATAAAACTGTCATTATTTGCAGATGACATCATAGTGTGCATAGAAAAGCCTATAGGCTCTACCAAAAAACTCTTCAACCTAATAAATGAATTTGGCAAAACATTGGGATACAAAGTCAATATTCAGAAACTGAAAGCATTTTTGTACACCAAGAATAAATTATCAGAAACAGAAACTAGGAAAAAAGTCCTGTTTACTATAGCCAAAAGAAAAATAAAATACCTAGGAATAAACTTAACTACAGAGGTAAAAGACTCATATTTGGAAAACTACACAAGACTGAAGAAAGAAATTAAGGAAGAAACAAATAAATGGAAGCATACACCATGTTCATGGATTGGAAGGATTAATATCATTAAAATGTCCCTACTGCCCAAAGCGATCTATAGATTCAATGCAATCCCTATTAAAACACCAATGGTATATTTCACAGATCTAGAGCAAATATTTCAAAAATTTATATGGAACAGAAAAGTCCCTGAATAGCCTTAGCAATCTTGAGAAAGAAGAACAAAGTAGGAGCGATCACAATACCTGATATCAAACTATATTGCAAGGCCACTGCAATCAAAACACTCTGGTGCTGGCATAAGAACAGACACATAGATCCATGGAACAGAATGGAATGGTAAGAAATAAACCCAGGTCTCTATGGTCAATTAATATTTGACAAAGAGGTCAGGAACATAAAGTGGAGTAAAAAGAGACTCTTCAGCAAATGGAGTTGGGAGATCTGGACAGCCAAATGCAAAAAAATGAAATTCGACCACCAACTTACACCACACACAAAAATAAACTCAAAATGGATAAAAGACTTAAACATAAGCCATAACACCATAAAAGTCCTAGAGGAGACCATAAACAGTAAAATTTAATATATCCCACACAGCAATATTTTTACAGGTATATCCTCTAGAGCAAGAGAGATAAAAGAAAGACTAAAAAAATTGGGACTACATCAAATTAAAAAGCTTCTGCACAGCTAAAGCAAACATCAGCATGATAAAAAGGGAACCAACCTTACAAGAAAACATGTTTGCCAATGATATCCTGGACAAGAGTTTGATCTCCAAAATGTGTAAAAAACTCATTGACTCAGCACAAGGTAGACAAATAATCCAATTAAAAAATGGGCAAAGGACCTGAACAGACACTTCTCCGGGGGGACATTCCAAGGGCACAGAGACATATGAAAGGATGCTCAACATCACTAGCCATCAGAGAGATGAAAATTAAAACCACAATTACATATCACTTCACACTGGTCAGACTGGCCATCATTAACAAATCAACAAACGTGTTGGTGAGGATATCGAGGAAAGGGAATCATAGTGCACAGTTGGTGGGAATGCAGACTGGTGCAACCACTGTGGAAAGCAGTATGGAATTTCCTCAAAAAACTAAAAATGGGACTGCCTTTTGATTCACTGGTTCCACTGCTGGAATTATAGCCTAAGAATTCTGAAACACCAATTCAAAAGAACCTATGCACCCCTATGTTCCTAGCAGCGTTATTTACAATAGCCAAGTGCTGCAAACAGCCTAAGTGCCCAAGAGTAAATGAGTGGATCAAAAAACTGCAGTACATTAACACAATGGAATACTATGCAACAGAAAGAAAGAAGGAACTCCTACCTCTCATGACAGCATGGATGGAACTGGAGAGCATTATGTTAAGTGAAATAAGCCAGGTGGCAAAAGACAAATGCCACATGATCTCACCTATAAGAGGAACCTAGTGCACAAAACAAACAAGAGAGCAAAATAGAACCTGAGGTATGGAAACAAGGAACAGACTGACAGTGACCAAATGGGAATGGGAAGGGAAGGTCTAGTCAAGGAACAGGTATAAATGACCCGTGGACATGGACAACACAGTGGGGACTGACTGGGGGGAGCAGGGCAGGGGAGGGCAAGGAGGGAAAATTGGGACAACTATAAAGAACAACAATAAAAAATAAAATAAAATAAAATAAAATAAAATAATAAAATAAAATAAAATAAAATAAAATAAAATAAAATAAAATAAAATAAAATAAAATAAAAAAAGACCCCCAGCCCAGCCTTTGTTTAACTCTTTGCTTGGGTTTCTTTTTCATTGTTTAAATACTCCAGTCTTCCCACTTCATTCCTAAACTGAACATGGGCAGAGATCTGACCCTTCTTCTATGTCCCTCAAGAATCAAGATCAGCAGGGTTGTGGGTCTATGGAAGCTATTATTCTCCTAGGCCCAGGATTTAGCAGAGTAGAGTCTTTATCCTCCAGCTAGATGGATCATCACACAGAGATGGAGTAAAACATAAATAGATCACATAGAGATAGAGTAAAACATAAACAGTCTTGAACACTGTGTCTCCTTCTATTTTGAGTTCCAGGGAGGTGAGAAAACAGAAGGGTCAGGCCAAGGAAGGCAGTTAGGGTTAGAGTTCCTCCCCACAGCAGGCAGAGCAGGCCAGGTGCTGACAGTTGACAGAGGAGGTAACATTTTCCCTGAGAACCATGGTTCCCAGAAAGACCCGTCCTTTCACAGCCAGTGAAGAAGGACCGCACAACTATCAGAGGGGTCCCTGCACTATAAGAGCAGCAAGACTCACCCTGGGCCTGTCCCACTGGGTCTTATTTCTTATAGAGTCAGCAGGTTTTGCCTCTTTGTGACAAGGGTGGAGGAGGACAACAAGCAAGCTAATTGTAAAGAGGACGACTACATTTAAGAGGGTCTCAGCCCTTGAATAAGAATATGCCCTTCTTTCAATGGTCAGGCTTCCCAGGAAGCCAGGCTAGAGCAAGAGACCAAGCATCACTTGTTTTGATAGGAATGAATTGAACAGTACGGTCTGAGTCCTGAGGTACATCAAGGTGGTCAGGCCTTCAAGGGTCAGGGTATCCCGATAAATCAGTTGCATTAACCCTTTCAAAGTATGTAGCTAAAATCAGCTTCCATTTTAAATAACCTTGGCACCTAAAGTAAATCTACTGTATGACCTAGCATTGCATTAGCCAATTTTAGTAAGAAATTTAATATATTGTTTATCCTTCCTATTGTTTTCTCTTTTTAAAATTTTTATTGTATTTTTTCATTAGACAATTTTATACAAGAAATTGAAAGCTTTAACTATTCTGAGAGGATAGTCTGGTGCCAAACTAGGTCTTGTTAGAAAGCGACGCTCACTTGGAATGATCAGCTATATGTACCTGGAGACATGTTAACTTTCAAAGACGTCTTTGCTGAGCAATGTAACCACCTTCAGATTCAGTGAGGAACCAACGTGCCAGCCCCTGTTCTCATGACAACTAGGGGCATCGGCACTAATTTTCCAGTTTAGTGTAAACTCACTCTGAGAGACAGAGATTGAGAGACAACTATTATATAATTTAGGGAAAGACATTTCAAGTCACTAGAATACAGTTTCCTCTACAGTAAATTAGGAATTAGAATATATTCACAGGATTGTCAATAAGGCAGCATATCAATAGTTAATAAGTCCTGAAGCATTTTACAAATAGTAAGGAAATTTCTCACTATGCAACCTTGGGACCCTAACAAATACATTTTGAAAAAGGGGAGGACAATAGGTGGTCCATAAGGCAGGTGCCATTCCTGATTTGTTCCATGAGGTCTCCTTAGTAGTACAGAAAATATTTGGTGCACAGTAAAATACTTGTTGAATGAATGAATAAACTGTAAACCATCTTCCTGTTTGGTGCCTTTGTTTCTCTTTGCCGTACCCTGAGCCATTCAGGCCACATTCAGGCCCTGCAGATTTGTCTGCTACCAGAATCTTTCCAGAAACTTCCATTCAAATGAATGGTTTCTTTAAATACCACAGTTTTCCTGAAGATCGTGGAGCTTCCAGAAGGTAGGAGACAAGCTCGGAAGGTTGGCCTTTCACAGGAACAAATATAATACTCTTCCAAGAACTGTAGCAGAGCTTGACAAATAGTGTCCTTGCCTGAACCATGTGTTCCCAGGTACCATTTTAGCCTCCTTCCCTGTCTGCTGTACCAACCCCAAAGGGACCCCAGCTCAGTCTCCCCACTCACATCCTGAAAACAGGCAGAGAAGCTTCGAAGGAAGAGGGCCTAGCAAGGCTGCGGCCACATTTAGCTGGACCTGGCTTCTGCTGCGCTCAGCTCAGAGCTGCACCTGAGGACTTGAGCCCCACCCCCTCCATTCATTCCCAGTAAACCAGGAGATGTCTGGTCTTTAGTTCTGTTCTGGCTACCTACTTATTCAGAACTGAAAAATTCTCAAAATCAGTTTTCAAGTTGTCAGGCTATGGCACTTAAGGGCAAAAGTTCAGCAAACAACAGCTTCTAAGAAATAAACAATATTTCCCTGGAACTATTTAAGTGAAAGTTCTGGGGTTAGGGCACACTCTGCGTGGGGCCCCAATAGAGAGTTTAAGGAGTTAGGAATATTTGTGATAAGGAGGGGCTGGAGGTAGGGGATGGAATCAATGGAGAAAGGAGCTAAATTCAGTTACCTGGAATAGGATGAACTGTATGAGGAATGCTTCCCCTCAAGCAAAGATCAGCCCCTCAAACGAAGGTCATGAAAATAGCTGTAACTCAGGAGTTAGGATCCATGGTTCTGGCCCATTCTATCAATTAGTTACCTGCGCTTGAGCAAGTAACTTTATTTTTCATGTTCAAAATTAAGGGGACTTCAGCCCCAGCTGGTGTGGCTAAATGGATTGAGTACCGGCCTGTGAACCAAAAGGTCGCCAGTTTGATTCACAGTCAGTGCACGTGCCTGGGTTGCAGGCCAGGTCCCCAGCTGGGGGCGTGAAAGAGGCTACCAATCAATGTATCTCTCATACATCCATGTTTCTCCCTCTCTACTTCTCCCTCCCTCCCCCTCTCTCTAAAGATAAATAAATACAATCTTTAAAAAAAAAATAAGGTAACGTTAATAGTCCCTTACACTTCTATTACTTATGCTCGAGTCAATCAAATAATGAGATTAGTTATCACATGGTGGGAAAGAATGAAACTAATGTCTACCTGGAACCTATTATTTACTAAGCACTGTGCTGAGGGTTTCATAACATTGCCTTATATAACTCTGTAAAAACTCTAATAGGTTGTTACCAATAACAAATGAGCTAATCAAGTCTCAAATGAGTCAAGCAATTTGTCTAAGGCAACAGGATGGAGGGTGGTAGGACAAAGATTGAGACTTTGTTTCCAAAACCTCGCATTCCTCCATGGCACCATGCTTCCTCATAAGACACAGAAGGAATGCCGGTGTCATTTCTCTGTAGTCATGCCATGTCATTCCTCAGTAGAAAGCACTGTGCTAGACAACACAACTTGCATTCAAGCCCTGAGCAAGACATATAGGGGATGCCAACACATATAATCCTGGGCACCCTCCAGTTTAGGTGGCAGGTTGGTAGTAAATGGCATCTACTGAAGGTGGCTTCTGGGAAAAGGGTGAGAGGTCACTCTGACATTTCCCATGCCCCACTCTCATTCTTCAAGGAACCACCTTCAGCCAGAAGAATGCAGGGGCTTCTCAATGCACCCTTAGAATATTTGTGGCACTGCCATAACACTCGCTTTTCATCATCTCTTTTCTTTCATCCCTCTAAATTCAGTTTGGCTGGGGCTTGGATGTGGGGGTAGAATGAAAATCTTTCCGTGTCAGTATGTAGAAGTCCAATGCAAAAATAATTAAATCTCCAAACATTTATCTTCCATCTCCAATTCCAAGCTATTGTTCTGAAAATGATTTGAGGGGTGTGCTTCCCCCACTGTCTAATTCAAATTGAGTTCACACTTAGATAACTTTTTATTGTTAGGAATGTTTCTGCCGCACGCATTTCAGGCTCCACACAAGAACAGTTCTAATTTGAAGCTCAGAGAGAGGGAACTGGTATTGCAGGAATGTCAGCAAGTTCCTGGCTTAATGGCTGGCTGTGTGGTGGCTGAGTGGTTGCAGATGTGAGCACTTCAGTGCAAGCAGCAGTGCTGGGATGGGAAGGCCTCAAAGCCCTGATTTTTCAAAGGGGCAAATTTGAGCAAAACGGTGACATAGATTTTCTTTTTGATGCTCCCTTTTGGTGTCAAAGCCACTACCTGATACACAATATGGTAGCTCTAATGAATCTATTCAATCTAATCTTCATACTCATGGCATCTCCAAGGTAGAAAATTAATTGGATGAAGTTAAATATTCCCTTTTCATGTCAACAAAATTGGTTTTTCTAGGGATTAAAGGATTAACTTGGTGTTAAGTCCCTAAAGAGGTTAAAATACTTTATTATTCATTACAAAATACAAAGATTGGGCTGTTATTTTTTTCTTATGTTACTGCCACTCATTTCAGTAAAGTAGAGTAGCAAGGAGGGTTGTTAATGACAACTTCAGAAGCACTTAATTCTCTTCAAAATGCATGTCTTCCCTGCTTACAAACTCTTTCTGGGTAAAATTGCCTGAAATATATCAAACTGAAGCCTTTTACACCTTATTCTCAGAGCCAAATGACCAGCAGACAGGGATGAGCTTTCAGTCAAGTCACTGAAGCTGTGAAATGTGCCATTTCATACTGATGTTCTCCCAGCTTCTGACCAAAAGAGCTTAATTTCCCATCAACAGCTGAGAAGGTATTTCCAGCTTTGGGTCAAAGGATGGAGAAAGCTAGGCTATGCCATGTCGCCACAGAGGGAGCCGCTTTTCAAATTAGGATTTACACACTTTTTCTACCCCATATAAAAAGTGAGTGATTTTACCTCTGTTTCCTTCATAGATTGTAAAATATTGAGTTGGGAAATCCCTAAGTCCAATGTCAACACTTTGCACTGGGGGAAACCAAGCACAGATCCATAATGTGACTTGCTCTAGGTCGCTCAGCTGTAAGAGGCAGGGTGGCCCTGGACCCTGACCCTCAGGCCTCTTTTCTTCCCTATTAAGTATGTTCCCAGCTTCTGTATGCTTCTCCAGATGGTGGGCTTGGTAACCGAGGGCCCATACTTTAGAGATGGATGTTGGAAGTTGGAACTCAGGCTGGAACCAGAGCACAGGGCCAAGGTCATGAGCTACACTGTGAGCATCTGTAGCCTCAGACTGATGAGGTCCATATTCTGAGCTAATTGGGCACACTATTTAAGTTTGGCCCCATCTTCACTGAAATCCACCCTGGGTGGCTCTTGGTCTTGTGGAGGGGGACATAAAAGCGAAGCAATTAATTCAAATATCATCAGAACAGCCCTATAAAACTCTATGCTAGGGAAAGAATAATGAGTCAAACATCCAGTTGGGGGTGTTGGGATAGTAAGCTCAAGTAACTACAGTAAAGCAGAGTGAGGCAACATATAGAGACATGATGTTATGTTATAACATCAGGGTCAAAAGAAAGAGGTCTCTTTAAGCTGGGGAGTCCAGAAATGATCGATGTGTGAGCAAATGGCATTTAAATGAGTCTTAAAGGAAGTATACACTTCAGGAAATGTAGATAAGGCAAGGACACTTAGTCTGAAAGAAAATACGTACCTGAATAGGAAAGTAGAGAATACTGTTTGGGAGGCAGTAAATGACAGTTTTCTTTAAGACCAACTGATATGTCTTCCTCTTAATCAAGAAGCCTTCCCTGATGGTTCAAGGCTGGTTACATACCCTCTCTTAAGTGCTCCGCTAGCACCCTAGACATACACCCACCATAGCACTTAGCCAGAACACTGTGTCACATACCTGCCACAGAGCAGCAGGGTGGCAGTGGTGGTGCAGGAGTGTGTGTAGTGGGGGATAAAAGGGAAAGTTGCAGTGAAAGAAGGGATAGTTTTTTCACCCATATCTCTGTACCTTGGTTGGTAAGGATAGTCAGGGCAAGCTTTCTAACATTTATTTCTTGGAGGGATGGTCCATAAAATACCTACTGCCTTTAATGTGCTTTTAATTTTTCAGATGCAGTGCCACAAGAAGGGGGAAAAGTCTTGTTTCTGAATCTTCACTGGAGAAAACTAAGACACGGACTTAAAGGACAGCCCCAGGGAGACATAGGAAATCAAATCCACAACTAAAATATTGGAAATTTGCTGTCAATACAAAATCTGGGTTTTTTATGTTATCCATATTCACACACATATACACACATATTCAGTCAACACACCCCAATGTTCCTTTTTTAAAATTAATATCCAATTATTTTGTTACAATAGACAACATTTTCAATTATACACTCATGTGTCTTTTACCATCTTTTTAAAATGCTGCACATTTCATATTTGCTTCCAATAGAAAACTTTTAAAAAGTCACAGAAGGACCTTGGGGATCAGTGGGTAGGACTACAGAGAGCTGAAGGCTCAGGTTGGTTGGCGAATATTTCCATGGCCTCTTCTACCTATGTACTGTCTCTGAGATGTCCAGTCTTACGGAGCACATGTGATCTGTAAGGTGTTCTCAACCTAATGTCAGGGACTTGGTTCTTGCCTCAAAAATTGACATGAATTGCATTGAGAAGTCAACACACCTGTGTATGTACATGCACACCACATGCACATCCATACATAGCATATACCACAAACACACATTCACTACATACATACACACCACACACATACCATACACATATACTCCCTACACACAGCTTTCCCCAACCATCTTACCACCCAACAGCAGCAACACCAAGGTAAAAATATTACTATAGAAGTCCATAATCTGCCATTATAGAATTATGAGATTCAGTGGGAAAGCAGGAAAGAACAGTGACAAAAGAGAAGTCTGCAAGTCAGAATCATAGTTTGACAATTTACTAGCTGAATAGCTTTGGGCATATTGCTCAAACCACTCTATTAGGTTCTCATCTGCAAAATGGATATAATAATAATACTAAATAATAGTAAATAATAATAAAACTTACTGGGTTTTTCCAAAAATCCAATAAGAAATTATAATGTATAGTATTATGTACTATTGGGTTGGTCAAAAAGTTAGTTTTTCATAAAATAAAAGACACATTTTTCATTTTCACCAATGACTTCATTGATTTTGATATTTTGAGTATGTTGGCTATCTTCCACTACTGGTTTCTAATGGGTAGAGGTGCTGCTAAACATCTTACTATGCACAAGACAGCCCCGCAGCAAATTATTTGGCCAAAATGTCAGTAGTACCAAGAAACTTTGCAAACCACTCTTGACACAGTCAATCACTCACAGCACCTTCTCCACATACTGCACAAATCTTTTCTTGCATTTTAGCTGCATTTTTACCCTTCTTGAAATAATAATGCATAATACACAAAAAAATGTTGCGTATCTTCTTTTAACATCTTCAGTGTTAAAATGGCTACACAAAAATTCACCAATTTTGATAAGTTTTTAAAAATGCACACCGATATGATAACTGTCACAATACAATCTAACAAAATTGTTTCAAATGAAGTTAAAGACAGCTACGCACTACTAGAGCCAACATGTGGAAAAAACAAAATGAACTTTTTGGCCAACCCAATATACACATTGGCATATATATGGTATACATAGTATATTATACAGTATAACATACAGTAAAATATAGCATGTGATAAATTACATATTATTATATAAGGCCTGTCCAGAAAAATCCAGCCATTGTTAATATAATGAGAGCAGTTTGTGCAACATTGATGTAACCTGGCAGCCAAAGAGAGTGGACTGGAATGCTCATGCATTCCATGACAACTATCTTCACTGTACTGTCAGCAGGGGTGGTAGACATTGTTGAATGAGCGCGTGTACTGTGTGACCGTGACATTCAAAAATGACTGAGTGAGTAGAGCAATGGCTCTGCATCAAATTTTGCGTTAAACTCAAACATTCCTCCATGGAAACTATTCGGATGATTCAGAAGGCTTCAGCTATGGACAACTGGTGATTGGCAGCTTCATCATAATAATGGGCTAGCTCATGTATCATGTCTAGTGCAGAGTTTTTTGGCAAAACTTCAAATCACCCAGGTGACTCAGCACCCCCAAAGCCTAGACTTGGTGCCCTGCGACTTTGGCTTTTCCCAAAATTAAAATCACCTTTAAAAAAAAGATTTCAGATTGTTGATAAGATTCTGGAAAATAATACAGTGCAGCTTATTGCCATTGGAAGAACTATGTGAAGCCCCAAGGTGCCTGGTTTGAAGGGGACTGAGGCATCATCGTCCCATGTATAATGTTCCTTATATCTCCTTCAACAAATGTCTCTTTTTCATAGTACATGACTGGATACCTTCTGGACAGACCTTTGTATATTACTATATTATTAATATATTGTTATAATATATTGTTGTACTAATTTTAGTGTTGAGTATAAAAAGAGAATATTTTGTATACTGAAATAAAAAGGAGAGCTGAGTGGAGCCGAGACAAGTGAGATTTCTCTGACCAGCAGCAGCAGGGAGCTGGGCAGCATCTCTGGGGCAGGGGAATGAAAGGATGGAGCCCCCTGGTGAGAAAGCAGGGGTTCAGGTGACTTGTCCGGTATGTGCCTAAACATGACAGTCAGACAAACTGTGTCTCGATGGGCCTAAAGTAAAGGATGGTGGAAGACAGGCATTGCCTGATAAAGCCTGTTGAGCAGGAAAGGTAGATAAACGTTCATTTCACTCAGAGTGGACGCCCATGGTAAGCCTAGCTTTACTGACCAGTGGTTTCTCTGGAAATCAAAGCAGATTAATTTCTCAGGTACTATTTCTAAAATTAATAATTATTATGTTACCAATACATCATATTGCATTTCCATGTAGCCCTTTTTTACTACCTTGATCCACTTGCAAACAATAGTCTTTCTTTTTCTCTCACCTAAATCCAGTAAAGCTGCGGTCTTATTCATTTTCCTGCTTTTTATTTATTTTTATTGCTGTATAAGAGAGAGGAAGAAAGGAGAAAAACATCCACATGAGAGAGAAGTATCAATTGATTGCCTCCTGTATGTGCCCAGACCAGGGATCAAATCGAGCCTGTAACCTAGGTATATACCCTGACCAGGAATCAAACCCACAACCTTTTGTTTATGGGACAAAGCTCCAACCAGCTGAACCACACCACTAAGGGCTCTTTTCTGCTTTTTAAAGATGAGAAACCTGCCCTCGCTGGAGTGGCTTAGTGGGTTGGAGAATCATCCTATAACTGAAAAGTTGTGAGTTTTATCCCTGGTCAGGGCATGTGTGAGAAGCAACCAATTGACATTTCTCTCTCACATGAATGTTTCTCTCTCTCTCCCTCTCTTTCTAAAATCAATGAACATATTTTTAATTTTAAAAAAAAGATAATAGACCTGTTAACAAAGCATCTGTCCAAAGTCACACATGCAGTCCAAAGCACATTGCTCTGTCCTCATACTTAGGAAGTCTTCTTAGAGGATTGTATTATTTTGAACAGTATCCAGCCTTTCTCTAGATCCCTTTGAAAAATCCAGAAGGTCCAGGTCCAACTCCTTTATTCCTTTTACAACTTTCATGTTCATTCTCCTCTGAGTTTCCCTCCTGGACACATACTCAAGCACCTCTAGAAGCTTTATCTAGCATAAGAATGATGGACTCGATGACCTTTGTGCTAGGGGCACTTGCTTCACCATTCACAATTTCTTGTGGCTCTCCAGGCTGACCTCACATCCCCAGTGGTTGGCCCTGAGTGTGAGATGGATTGTGGGGACCAGGGCAGCTAATGCTCTGACACAGAACATGGCAGAACTGCTGACCAAAATGAGGTCAAACTGGTTACTGGCTGTGCGCTGGACCAGTTCCACTCAAACAAGCTGCTGATAGTGTAGAAATGTGTGAGCTCTAGGCACTGTAACTTGAGGCACCATTCTCTAAGGAGATTCCAAGTTGTTCTATAGTTGGGGAAGGGTGAGGGACCTTCTTGGGAGAGGGAAGGTAGCAGGCTGACCCAGGATCCACCTCTCTAACCTCTGTGACAGAACATGCTCTGAGTTGACAACAGTGTATTTCAGAGATGAAGAGATCTTTCTGCTACGGAGACTACATAAACCCTGAGCCAAAGGCTTTCTGGAGATGAAAGAAATTTGTTTTTGATTTTATTATTTTAAGATTTTATTTATTTTTATTTTTCTTATTTCTTTTTTTATCGTTGTTCAAGTACAGTTGTCCCCATTATCCCACTACCACTTTCTTCTGCAGCACCCATACCCACATCCCACCCTCAATCCTTCCCTCTTCGGCTTTGTCCATGCGTCCTTTATACATGTTCGTTGACAACCATACCCTTTCTTTTCCCCCATTATCCCCATCCCCTCTGGTTACTGTCAGTTTGTTCGTTATTTCCATGTTGCTGACTATATTTTGTTTGCCTGTTTCTTTTGTTGATTGAGTTCCACTCATAGGTGAGAACATACGTTATTTGTCTTTCGCAGCCTGGCTTATTTCACTTAACATAATGCTCTCCAGTTCTATCCACTCTACCATTAAGGGTTGTGGCTCTTTCTTTCTGCTGCATACTATCCCATTGTGTAAATGTACCAGTTTTTGATCCACTCATTTATGTTGGACACTTAGGTTGCTTCCAACATTTGGCTATTGTAAATTGTGGTGCTATGAACACTGGGGTGCACAGGTTCTTTTGAATTGATGTTTCAGGATTCTTAGGGTATAATCCTAGCAGTGGAAGAGCTGGGTCAAATGACTATTCCATTTTTAGTTTTTTGAGGAAATTCCAAAATGTTTTCCACAGTGGCTGTACCAGTCTGCATTACCACCAGCGGTGCACTAGGGTTTCCTTTTCTCCACAACATCCCCAGCAGTCATGTTTCTTGATTTGTTTATGATGGCCATTCTGTCTGGTATGAAGTGGTATCTCATTCTGATTGTAATTTGCATCTCTCTGATGACCAGTGATGATGAGAATCCTTTCATATGTCTCTGGGCTCTATGTATGTTCTCCTTGGAAAAGTGTTCAGGTCCTTTGCCCATTTTTTAATTGGATTATTTATCTTCCTGGAGTGGAGTCATGTGAGTTTTTTTACATATTTTGGAGATCAAGCCCTTGTCTGAGATATTATTGACAAATATATTTTCCCATATGGTTGGTTTCCTTTTCATTTTGGTGTTTGACAGCAAAATGACACTTTTATTTCCTCCTTTCCAATTTGGATGCCTTTTATTTCTTTTTCTTATCTGATGGCTGTAGCTAGAACTTCCAATGCTATGTTGAATAGAAGTGGTAAAAGCAGACATTTTGTCTTGTTCCTAATTTTAGTGCAGAAGCTTTTAGTTTTTGCCCATTGAGTATGATGTTGGCTGTAGATTTTCCATATATGGCCTTTATTATGTTGAGGCATGCCCTCCTTACTCCCACTTTGCTGAGTGTTTTTATCATAAATGGGTGCCATATCTTATCAAATGCTGTTTCTGCATCTATTGATAAGATCATGTGATTTTTGTCTTTCCTTTTGCTTACGTGATGTATTATCTTTATTGATTTGTGATTGTAACATCCTTGCATCCCTGGGATGAATGCCACTTGATCACGATGTATGATCTTTTTAATGTATTGCTGGATGCAGTTTGCCAATATTTTGTTGAGGATTTTAGCATCTGTATTCATCAGTGATATTCACCTGTCAATTTCTTTCTTTGTTGTGTCTTTATCTGGTTTTGGGATTAGGATGATACTGACCTCATAAAAAGAGTTTGGGAGTCTTCCCTCTTCTTGGACTTTTTGGAATAATCTGAGAAAGACAGAGGTTAGGTCTTCCATAAATGTTTTGTAAAATTCTTCTGTGAAACCATCTGGTCCAGGGCTTTTGCGTGCCTGGAATTTTTTGATTACTGCTTCAACTTCACCAGCTGTTATAGGTTTGTTCAGGCTTTCTACTTCTTCTTCGTTCAGTTTTGGAAGATTACATTTTTCTAGAAATTTGTCCATTTTACCCAGGTTTTCAAATTTCTTGGCATATAGTTGTTCATAGTAATTTCTTACAATCCTTTTTTATTTCTGTGGCAGCAGTTGCAATTTCTCCTCTTTCATTTCTGATTTCATTTATTTATGTCCTCTCTCTTTTTTTCTTGATGAGCCTGGTTAAAGGCTTGTCTATATGTTTACCTTTTCAAAGAACCAGCTCTTGGATTTATTGATCCTTTGAATTGTTCTATTAATCTCTATGTCTATATTTAATTCTACTCTGAATCTCATTATTTCCTTTCTTCTACTCACTCCAGGCTTTGTTTGTTGTTCCTCCAGTTCTTGTAGATGTAGTGTTAGGTTGTTTATTTGAAATGTTTCTGTCTTTTATAGGTAGGCCAGTGTTGCTATGAACTTTTCTCTCAGGACTGCCTTTGCTGTGTCCCATAGGTTTTGGAATGTTGTGTGTTCATTTTCATTTGTTTCCAGAATCCTTTTTATTTCTTTCTTGATCTCACTATTGACCCATTCATTATTTTATAGCATGCTATTCAGTCTCCATGAGTTTGAATGCTTTTGAGTTTTTACCCTGGGGTTGGTTTCTAGTGTTAAGCCCTTGTGGTTTGAGAAAATGCTTGATATGATTTCAATTTTCTTGAATTTGTTGAGGTTTTTTTTGGTCCTATCATTTGGTCTATCTTTGAATATGTTCCATGTGCCTTTGAAAATAATGTGTATTTTGCTTCTTTGGGATGAAAGATTGTGTGTGTGTGTGTGTGTGTGTGTGTGTGTGTGTGTATGTGTGTGTGTCAGTTAAGCCCATTTGCCCCATTTGATCTAATATGTCATTCAGTTCCACAATATCCTTGTTGGTATTTTGTTTGGATGATCTATCCATTGTTGACAGTAGGGTGTTAAAATCGCCTGCTATTGATTCTATAAATGTGTTGCTGTCTATATCTTTCTTGATGTCCTCCAAGATTTTCCTTATATATTTGGGTGCTCCTATGTTGGGTGCATATATGTTTATAACTTTTATGTCTTCTTGATGGATTATTCCTGTTAGTATTATGAAGTGTCTTTCTGTGTCTCTTTTTATGGCCTTAGTTTTGAAGTCTATTTTGTCTGATATAAGTATTGCTACCTTGGATTGTTTTTTCCTGTCCATTTGCTTGGAATATTATTTGTCAACCCTTTACCTTCAGTCTGTGAAGGTCTTTTGTTTTAAGGTGGGTCTCTTGTAGGCAGCGTATGTGCTGGTCATGTTTTCTTATCCATTCAGCTATCTTATGTCTTTTGATTGGAATATTTAATCCATTTACATTTAAAGTTATTATTGATAGGTGCTTACTCATTTCCCACCCACCCCCACCCCCGTATTCCTCTCTTTCTCTCTCACTCTTTTTATTCATCTTCTTAAAGCAGCCCCTTTAGCATATCTTGCAATGCTTGGTTTAGTGGCGGTGTATTCTTTTAGACTTCTTTTGCCTGGGAAACTCCTTATTTTGCCTTCCATTTTAATTGATAGCCTTGCTGGCTAGAGTAGTCTTGGTTGTAGGCATTTATTTTTCATTACTTGGAATATTTCTTGCCATTCCCTCTGGTTTGCAGTGTTTCTGTGGAGAAGTCAGCTGCTAGCCTTATTGGGGCTCCCTTTTATGTTACTTCTTATTTCTCCCTTGCTGCCTTTAAGATTCTTTCTTTGTCTTTGATATTTGCCATTTTAATTATGATGTATCTTGGAGTGGTTCTCTTTGGGTGCATCTTGATTGGAACTTTCTGTGCTTTCTAGACTTTGATGACTTTTCCTGTCCTCAATTTAGGGAAATTTTCCATCATTATTTTTTCAAACAATTTTCTATCCTTTGCTCCTCTTCTTCTCCTTCCGGTATCCCTACTATACTGATATTATTACTTTTTAGGTTGTCCTGCATTTCCCTTAACCCCTCTTCATTTGTTGAGTCTTTTTTCATATTCTCACTCTTTCTTGGTTCTTTTTTTCTACCTTGTCTTCCAGCTCACTTATTTGATCCTCTGCTTCATCTAGCCTGATTTTGATTCCTTCCACTGTGTTCAATTCCTTTTGACTCTCATTGATAGTTTCTATTTCCTTTTTTCATTCTGATATAGTTTGCATTAAGTTCCTTATAGTTTCCCTGTAGTTTTGGATAATTTACACTGAGCTATTTGAGCTTCTTTATAACCATTGTTTTGAACTCAATATATGATAGTTTAGTTGCCTCTATTTCATTTAGCATGCTTTCTGAGGATTCCTCCTTTCATTTCTATTGGGGATTGTTATTTCTTTGTCTTCCCATTATTTGTGAGACTCTTCTTTTTTTTCTTCTGCTTCTTAAATTGATCTGTTTTGACTCCCTGACTTTGTCATGTGAACTTCTATGGTAGGAGGCCTGTGAGACTCTGTGGTGCGGCCTCCTTGATCTCCTGAACTTGATTCTCTTGGGGTGCCTTTTATGCCATTTATGTAGGCTCTCTGGGTTTTGATTATTGTTTGGTCTTTCTTTGGTGGGCCCTTCCCACCATCTGGTTGACTGAGGGTCACTCTACCCACAATGTCTTGTGTGTTGTTGTGCAGGCGCAGTCAGATTGTGCCAAAGCAGATTCTTCTGTCCATCTGAGGCTATAAGGCTTCTCTCTCACTAATGTTCAGTTGTTTGTTCTGGGTGATTTCTCCACAGTTTAGTTGTAATTGCAGATTGGTCCTGGGAGGAGGTCAGAGTGACTTCCATTCACTCCTATACCATCTTGCCAATCAGATAAATGAAATTTGAGAGAAAGGGCCTAACAGCTGGCTGACTAGCCTATCTCCTCAGTATTCTGGGCTCAATCCCTGGTCTAAGTCTGAACATCAACATGTAATGTAGCTGGACCTCATCACCTTAGATTACTACAGAAAAGCCTGTGCTGAAACAGATTTAATGTTATGCCTTTAGATTTTCAGAGGGTTAATAGAAGAAATATTTGAGGAGCATTTCTCTGCCTTTGTAGGACTGCAGCAAAAGGCAGCATCCCTTAGGCTTCCTGCTGTCCTCACACAGCCCTGATAGAATAAATCTTCCCTCTAGGATCATAATACCTGATATAAAACTATATTACAGGGCCACTGAAAGCAAAACAGCCTGGTACTGGCATGAGAACAAACACATAGACCAATGGAACAGAATAGAGAACCCAGAAATAAACCCATGTCTCTATGGTCAATTAATATTTGGCAAAGGGAGCAGGAGCATAAAACTGAGTAAAAATATCCTCTTCATTAAATAGTGTTGGGAAATCTGGACAGCTACATGAAAAAAAAAATGAAACTTGACCACTAATTTACACCATACATAAAAATAAATTCAAGATAGAGAAAAAACTTAAATATAAGTCATGACATCATAAAAGTCCTAGAGGATAACATTATCCTGCCTAGTGGCAGGAAACTTTCAGATATTCTATGAAGCAATATTTTCACTGATATGTCCCCTAGAGTGAGGGACAGAAAGGAAAGAATAACATCATCAAATTAAAAACATCATCAAATTAAAAAGCTTCTGCATGGCTAAAGAAAACATCAGCAAAATGAAAAGGGAACAAACCATGTGGGAAAATACATTTGCAATGATATCTCAGATAAGGGTTTGATCTCCAAAATATATAAAGAACTCACATGACTCCACTCCAGGAAGACATACAATCCAATGAAAAATTGGGCAAAGGACTGAACAAACACTTCCCCAAGGAGGACATACACAGGGCTCAGAGATATGTGAAAGGACGCTCAGCACCACTAGCCATCAGAGAGATGTAAGTTAAAACCACAATGAGATACCACTTCATATCAGTCAGAATGGCCATCATAAAAAATCAGCAAACAACTGCTTGTGAGGATGTGGGGGAAAGGTAACCCTAGTGCACTGTTCGTGGGAATGGAGACAGGTGCAGCCACTGTGGAAAACAGTTTGGAATTTCCTCAGAAAACTAAAGATGGAGCTGCTTTTGATGCAGCGATCCCACTGCTGGGACTATACCCCAAGAATCCTGAAAAACCAATTCAAAAGAACCTATGCACCCCTATGTTCATACCAGTGTTATTTACAATAGCCAAGTCCTGGAAGCAGCCTAAGTACCCATTGGTAAATGAGTGGATCAAAAAACTGTAGTACATTTACACAATGGAATACTATGCAGCAGAAATAAAGAAGGAACTCCTGTCTTTCACGACAGCATGGATGGAGCTGGAGAGCATTATGTTAAGTGAAATAAACCAGGTGGCAAAAGAAAAATACCATATGATCTCACCTATAATTGGGATCTAATCAACAAAACAAACAAGTAAGCAAAATATAACCAGAGACATGGAAATAAAGAACAAACTGACAATGACCAGAGGAGAAGGGGAGAGGGATAACAGAGAAAAGAGGAAAGGTCAAGTCAAGGAACATGTATAAAGGACCCATGGACAAGGACAATAGGATGGGGGGTGGATTGAATTTGGCATGGGTAGGCAGGGCAGGGAAGAGTAATGGGGGGGAAATGGGGACAACTTTAACTGAACAAAAATAAAATTTTTTCTGAAAATAAAAAATAAATCCTCCCTCTACACAGACTGTAGAAAGTCTAGCTCTCCCCACTTGTATTCTTTCTCTCTTCAGATAGTACCAACTAGATAACTAAGTGTGCACCCCATTGCTTTCTTGTTTTTGCCTTAGTTTCTATTAAACCTGGCATCAGTGTCAGTGCTCAGCTTCAATAACTGATTCAGTCCCTGGTTCTGCCAATATGTTTCTCTCTACTTTGTTTTTAATCCCCTTTTATCTCATAATTGTCATTTTATGTATGGCTAATTTTGTAGGCTGCTCAAATCCTGCCCTTCTTCACTTGAGAACAGAAAAAATAATAGATGATTGATTCCTAGAAATAGGTGAATGATAGATAGAATGATAAGTAGAACAAGCTAGCTTTGGGCTAGTGGATGGAGGAAATGAGTGGGTGGATAGATTGACCTGAGTTTCATCACTTCAACTACCCAATTAGCCCAAAATAGAATTAGGAGTCCAGAGTTAGTACTGTTATTGACAGAATATTTCCATTTCCTCCAATTTAACAAAAATATATTGACCATCTATAACCTGAACACAAATTTTTTCCAGGATACAGTTCATGTTTTATTTATATTTCTATCCAGCACAAGGATTTCATATAGTAGGTGCTCAACAATGTTTGATGCAAGTTGAACTAAATTAAAACAAAAACTTACCCTACCAGGTGCAACACATGATGCCCAGAGCCCACTATATTCTTGAGAAGATATAAATCACAAACCCAAATGGATCAAAATGGCCACATATTCAGTACCCCTCTCCTAGGCCATTCAGGCTGATGGCCTCAGACCTTGCTCATTCCTGCTGGGGGCCTTTCTCATGAGATTTAGCCATGCACAGTGCCCCACACCTCATACATCGAACCAGCTCTTACCATCCCTTGAGACTTAAATCAAGCCCCTCCACCATACAATTTGTTTCCAATTATAACCAGCCCAATTGATTCCCTTTCCCTGATCATCTGTGGCAAACGAGCTTTAGATACTTCCCACTGACCATGACCCATCCCCCAAAAGTCCCACAGGTACCTCCATTTCAGCCTGTCCAAAGTGGAACCCCTCCCCACTGCCATGGAATCCAAGCTGTTGAAAGTGTGTGCATGTCTTGTGGTGCAGCTACCTGAGATCTGGCCCTGGCTGCACTGCTGTGACAGTATTGATCACTGGTCAGGTCCAGTCAGAGAAACAGAACCACTGGTAGATATATATATATAAATAAAAGATATGTATGTATATGTGTACACACATGTATATATATCCCTGTATATTTATATAAAGGAAATTTTTACAGGGATTTAACCTTACACAAATAAGTGGAAAAGCTGGTCTCTCGACGATGTGTCTTTACATCTGGTGCTGGAGCTTGAGGCCTACAAGGCAGGAAACTGGGAAGGGAAGATGGAGAGTAAGAACCAGCAGGAACCCACAGGGACAATCTCTAGCCCACAAGATGGACTAAAATCCATGTCAGCTCTACTTTTTCCCCAATCCTAGTGTGTGGGTGTCCTGTAGAAGTCAGAGTTGTTGTAACAGGCCTAAATACACGCCTGGCTCAAGAGTCAGGACACGTGAAGGAGGATTCGTGGGAAGGTGAAGTAGTTGCAGGCCAACAACTGCCTCACACCAATTTGGTGAACCAGCAGGTCAGCAACATGTGTGAGCCACAGAAGGACTGCTACTTCTCTTCCAGCTTGTAAAACTCCCATAAGAATCTCTGCTGTGGCACATCCTTAACCCAGAATATGTAAAAAAGGGAATTCTGAGATTTTCCCTAGCCTAGCCAAGTTGACACACTTCAAAACAACCCCAACCATTGCTAATTTTCATGATGTTGGAGACGTGTTGGTTAATTTTGGAGCCTCAGTTTTCCCATCTGTAAAATAGAAATAATATACTAAAGCTTCCTCATGAGCATTAAATATTATACTTAATGAATTCTTAGCACAGTGCCTGGCACAGAGTTAGTGCTCAATAAATGTTATTTATTGTGATAAATCTGGGCCCTCCTCCTATTCTAGTAGCTTAGTAAAGGGGCCTTAAAATCCACCCCTTTACCCAACCCAGGGCTTGACTTCTGGTGGTCAACAAGTTGGTGGTGGTAGACAAGTCGGCTGAGATAACATGAAGCTACCCTGCCTTTTCCAGAGGGCTTCTGGGGATGCAGGTCCATTTCCAAGAGGCCTGAGTAGACCTCTGTGTGCCAGGCTGCAGAGTCACCTGCCTCTCCATCCATGGCCGGCACCACCCACCCCACCTGTCCTCAACCTGAGCCTCTGGCAGCAGCATCTCTACCTTCTTCCCAGCTCCCTAGACCACAGGCTCAGGTAGGGACCTCCATGAGCCCTGGGAGAACACTGGGGACTGGACTTCCTTCCAGAGCACATGGCGCTTGTTCCGGTTGGGACAGGCAGCCCAGGAAGCCTCACCTCGAGCAGAGAGGCTGCATCTGGGTCATAGGCCTGGAGCACAAAGACCCTAGGCTTTCTCTTTCCATTGGGAAAGACAGCTCTTAGGGCCAAAAAAGAAACCTATGTTACAGTAAAACCCTATAGCTCTGTATGGCACAGAAGCTCTTATCTCTCCACAGGGTTCCTGGTTACCCAGAAGTCTCAAGTTCCTTCCAGGAGAGGGAGGCACAGGTTTGCACGTGGTCAATTTCCTCTAACTCAGGTCATATTCAAAACAAAAATTCAGAATTTTGTATTTTATTCTACCTCCCAGGGAAACAAGATTTATTTTATTTCATTGTCTTTTTTAGTTGTTGTTCAAGTAGAGTTTTGTCCATTTTCCCCCCACCACTCCCCCTGCGCTTCCTATCCCCTACCCCATTCTCAATCCTATCCCCCCTTGACTTTGTCCATGAGTCCCCCATATGCAGCCACTGTGGAAAACAGTATAGAATTACTTTAGAAAACTAAAAATGGAAGTGCCTTTTGACCCAGCAATTCCACTGCTGGGATTATACCCTAAAAATCTGGAAACACCAATTCAGAAACAAGATTTTTTTGTCAACATTGCTTATATAAAACTGGAGCCTTTATTTGTTCATAGTTCCTGCTAGGACAATGAATAAAAACTCAAGAAGATAAAAACAAAACAAAAACAAAAAAAAATGCCTAGGCTAGGAGTCGGCCTTGAATTCTATCTCCCCTCGACTTCTTAAATCCAATCAATCACAAGGTCCTGCCAGAAATCCTCTGGGTTAGGTCTCAAGTCAGTCTTCCTCCTTCTGCTCTGGCTACCACTGCACTGGTTTAGAGTCTATGAAAGCTTCCTAACATCATTTTTTTTTTCTCTAATCATTCCCCTACATGTAATCACAGTGATCTAGTAGTGATCTATTCCTCTGTCCCGCACAATGCCCCCCAAAAAAGGAAAAGAAAGAAAAAGAGAAAAAGAAGAAAAGAACAGGTAGCTCTTAATGCATCACTCCCCAGTTCCCCAGTTGATAACTGGCTTCTCTGGTGCTTTCAAGGTCACATTCCATAATGTGCCCCTGAGAGGCTCTCCATGACCTAGATCCTGCCCTTTGACCAGCCTCAACACACAGATTCAGAGGAATCATGATCCTTAGTTTGTGTCACAATCTCAGTATTGGTCCCTGCATGACCTCTTTTACTGTTTTCGTTTCTGTATTTTTAATAGTTACTCATACTCAGGCAAGACCTCACACTGATAACACTGTGCCTATATGCTCCTCAGCCTCACACCCCCAATCACAGGTGACCACCTACAAAGCCACGAAGTGACATGGTTCTAGATCTATGCTAAGCCTCCTTGTCTGCCCTACCCCCAACTCCTGAATTTTGAGGAATAGTTATCAGTGGGAGAGATTAAAACTGCAGATGACGTACTCATACACCCAGCATTGCTACCTCAAACTACCCAGTGTGAAGAGAGGAGAAAGAGGTTAAATCTCTGATGTTTCTAGTCTTTGAATAAATCAGCTCCACTCAACTGAGTAATATTGATCAGTGGTGTCAGCCATCAGTCAGGTGACCCATTCTTCCTCTATGAGGCCAAAACTATTACTCCCATGCAGCGGTGTTTTGACCATGGGGAGTCATGGAAGAAGCTCAACTGATGGACTTGGGGTGGATAAATTCTCTGACATTTCATGCAAGCTTATGGGTGAATGTACCCTTTTTGGGGGGACAGTGTCCAAATTTTTCACCAGATTCTCAAAAAGGTTTATGATCCAAAAATATTTTACAGCCACTTTACATGAATACATGAGAAAATGGAAAGGCAGTTGTCCCCTACCATGCCCAGTAGTGAGGGGTAGAGGGTGAAAGGCTAGAGAGGCTGGCTCTGGCTCTCAATTTTGCAGAAGGTTGGATAATAGTGTGACTGACGGCCGGGGTCTTGTGGGTCCACTCAGTGCACTGTGCACCCCATTGGTGTACATAACTCAATGAAAGGAGGATCAGCTGGATGGCAGCCTCCATTACCCCCTCAGCTGGACACTAGGAACAGTGAACAATCTGCTCGGCTGTCCATAGTAGCCCTGGGAAGCTGCAGTTCCACTTCCAACCTAACCAAAGATAGGATGTTTCTCCTCTTCCAGAAGGATACAACCTAGAAGGCTCTGCCAGTAACTTCCATCTCAAGATACTTTTGTCTCAGATGCTCTGCATTTCTAATTACTCCTGTTCTGCCATGCAGCACCTCTTATACTGTTGCTTTTTACCACTGACAGCTCTTCAACTGTACTTCGTTATATTTGCCTGAATTCCTTTGGAGAAGATGTCTATATTTTTTTGTCTTTTGCCCCAAGGTGCCTAGCATACCAAAGGAGATGAGTATATGTTTGAGGAATGATTATGTGGCACTCTGGCTAGAGTTTTCACACCATCATTCAGCCACAACACATTGGTGACCATGCAGGACACACTCAGTGGGCCACCCTACCATGTTCTTCCATAAACATTTTGTATAACTGAACAAAATCTGCTCAGTCTCCCTCCCTCCTCTCATACCCTATGCGTCTCTCATTCACAGCACAATCACATTTTCAGTGGAGAAAAGGATAGAGCTGAATGGGTAAGAAGAAGGTGTGTTTTGAATGAGGGAGTGAGAAGGAGCTAGTTACTAAGGGAGGGGTAAAGCAATAGTAGTAGTAGGTAGCAGAGACAGTTCTCAAATGGGACAAGTAGGGAATGATTCCTACACTAAGCAGTGGCTCAAGGACACCCCTGAACAAGGCTTTCTTGGGACTTTGAATGCTCAGTGTGCTACGCATTGCACACCATGCTACTGATAAAATTCAGTCCTTGCCTTGTGGAGCTCGCTGTCTTGGTTCATAGAGGTTAAAACACGTGTTCCAGATTATGAAGTTAACAGGAGACAAGCCAGACCCATGTCCTGGGTCTGCTAATTCCTGGCCCTGTTTCTTTTCAGCAACAGCCACTGTAGAACATGATCTAAAACCTGAGCAATCATCACCACTCCTCCATGGCCCCAGGACCCATATCACCTGAGCAGGGGTATGCCTTCTTTGTTTATGGACCAAAAGCTTAGCTCCACCATTATCTTAGATCCTCTCTTGGTCATTCTAATTGTCAACCTAGCATTCCAAGAAGATGGATTGCAGTACCCAAGAGAATTCCTTCCTGGGTTAGCTTAGGCTCCTGTGATGTCCGGGAACCTCCATTAAATGCCCTGTCCCCATAGGAAGTCAACCATAAAGCGATTTCATGAATACTTCACCAGGAGGCAAAAAGTATTGGATTTTTACAATTTGGCCTGTCAGTTTGAGGACACACTGTCTCACAAACATGTTCAAACCAAGAGTCCTTCCCTCCTTCACACTGGTGTCTGCAGAGCTGAGCAGTGCCAACTCTGAGTCGTCCTAGGATGGGACTGAGGCCCACAGAACTGCATCAAGGGCTACACACAGGCATCAGGCCAGGCTCCCAGCAGATCCAGGCAGCAGAAACTGAACAACATGGATGGGACACTTCCCCGAGTCTCAATGTGCTCATTTACAACACAAAAGGGGATCAATAAGATTGGCTGCTAGCAAACTGTCCTTTTAGCCCCACAACACTTTCTAAAAGAAAACAATACCATGAAGGATAAATGAATAAAGCAAATAACAGCAGAAGTAACCTGTTTGAAAGCAGCCATGGGCTCTGAGGGAGGCCAAAATTCTACCCTGCTCAGCCAGACGAGCCTTAGGAAGCTCCATGGGACCCCCAGGGCTCCACCGAACACAGCTGGGAAAAGGGTTGGATCCTTACCAATCCTTTCCTCTCAACGGTCTAAAGTCTGATTGTAAAACTCCTATCAATTATTAAGTCTTAATTCTCACTTGGCTTTTAGTAACTTGTTACCTATCTTCTCAATTCCAATAAGATAAATGAAGGCCCACTTGTTCAGGAAGTAATAGGGGACATCTGCACTTGTTCCTTCCCTGAGGGATTTTAATCCAGAGATGTTTAGCACCACCCCGCCCCATTACAACACACCTTGAAATGGTGCACAACAATTCCAGCACAGGTCACATCATTATCCTCCCCAAATATGGCTTCTTGAAGCTGAGCCTCCCAACTGTCCTTCTGTGGGTATTGGGTGGGTTCCCTGCATATCAGCCTTGAACGTGAGCTTCTTATGCTCTTTTGGCACCTAGGGCAGCTGCTGGTTGGGTAACCTTCTCTGGCAGCAGCTGTGTCCTTTTTGTAGCTTCCATACTTGGCTTCCAAATGTCTTGGGTCATATTCTATACATATAGGTCTGTGGTCACTAATCTTTCCTACTACCTGTCAAAAACTCTTCCAGAGGATGAATTCTTTGTTCAAATTTGCCAAATATTGTCTATTTTAATAATGAGATGAACTTACTAAAACTAGTAGGTTGCATTCTAACAAGCACAGTAATGTCATATAGACTGAACGTCTGCATTGTCCATAAACTTATAAGTTGAAACTCTACCCTGTGAAGTGATGGTTTTATGAGGTGAGGCCTTTGGGAAGAAGTAATTAGGATCACATGAGGTCATGAGGGTGGAGCCCTTATAAGAGTCCCCTCCCTGCTCTCCACTTTGTGAGCACACAGTAGGAAGTCAGCTGTCTGCAAACTGGAAGAGGGCTCTCACCAGAATGCAACCATGCTGGTGCCTGATCACAGTTCCAGAACTGTGAGAAGTAAATGTCTGTTGTTTATAAGCAACCCCACTATAGTACTTTGTTATAGTAGCCCCAACTGACTAAGACAAGCATCAGAACAAAATTTGGCATTCCCTGCTTGCTGTGAAAACACAATTAGAAGAGCCAGGTGGGTTCTAAAAACCAAAAAATAAAGAACAAAAACAGATGTCTGCACCCCATCCCTGTATGCTCAGTCAGTAGGTCAGATGGCCCTGATATCTATTTTTAACAAACTCCTCCGGTGATTGTAATGCACACCAAAGTGGGCTAATCAGAATAGTTTAACAAGAGTCCAGCTCACGTGTCATGTCCTTCAGGGAGCCTATCTGACCTCCTCCCACCCTCTTCCTAAGCCCTAAACTAGATCCTCCTCTTTCTCCATGGTTCAAAACATACTTAGTTTGCCTCTATCTCAGGACGAATCACATTGTACTGTAATTATGTCTACCAATCTTCCTCCTTCCCCCAGGAAAACCAGAAGTTCCTCTGGAATAAAAATGAACCGTTCATCTCTGTATCCTCAGAGTCTTAGTACCTGCCTTTAAAGTGCTAAGTCCTTTCATTCAAAGAGTTTGCGACATAGAAATTAAGGCCTAAAAAAATTTAAATGACTTTACAAAATCAAGGGGCATACCATCATTCAAGTACCACATGTTGTAAATAATATGGAATGAATTACCAATAAGAATAACAATTAACATTTATTGAGATGCATAAAGGTTAAGTAATTTTCCCAAAGTCACACAGCCAGTAAGTAATAGAGTCTGAATTGGAATCCAAGTGTCTATCCTAAAGCTTATGTTTCATTCCTGTGTGAGAAACCTGTCTATTAAGAAGAGTCAGTACCATCAGAAATTAGAGGATGGAGAGATACAGGGGGGCTGGAGAGTACAAGCAGGAAAGCCTGGGGCTGGGTCTGAAAGGATGACTTGGACAGGAGTCAAGGTGCGTAGTAAGAATTTGCCAAAAGATAGATCTGACTTTGTCACTGGGTCCTAGGAGGTAATTTCTAAACTCTTGGAATTTCTTTTTTGTTGTCGGTTTTCTTATATTTAATTGAATGTCAAATCGCAGTAAAGGACAGTATTCAGTTTGTGAGCTTAAATAAAGAAGTAAAATCTAAGTCCCTTCCAAACCACTTTTTTGATTCTTTCAGAGACTTGCCAGTCCCTAGCAGATCTAGTTCCACAAAACATCACATTTTCTAAGGATCCATAAGGCCATAATGCCCTAGGAGGTTTTGTTCTAGCACTCAGCCTGCCTGTGCAAAACACGTTCCCTTTGCTTTACCTATCCTTGGTTCTGCATAGTCCAGTCTCCGTTTCTCTCTTCTACTCCAATTTGCTTAATGCCCCTCTTTTCCCCAGCAAGAAACTTAGTAGGTTCCAATCCCATTATTTTCTGTGTTTCTCCTATCAGTAACGCACCTTCAATCCTCACTTTAATCAGTATATTCTGTGCCCTTGTGCTAGTTTCCAACCTGCTGACTCATGGAAGTCTGACCCAGCCATTAGGTCTGCCATTGCTCTTCACCTACCCAACAGGCACCCATGTGGGCTGGTCTTCACCCCATAGGGAGTCTTGAGGGTTGGTTGAAGCAGGGAACAGCCAGTGGGGGCACTTTCCCATGTCCAGGGTTGTCACAGTCATTACTGGTTTACAGCCTACAGAGGCAGCCAGTGGGGTTGGCAGGGTAGGAGATGAGGACAGCAGATGACAAGAAAAAGCCACAAAAGCTAGTTTCCATGGCTCCAACCCCTCACTGGGACCTTCATCTGGTGCCCTCCATGAATTTGAGTAATAAGAGTGTCTTCGTTATTCTTGGTAGACCCCTGGAAAGATACCTGATAGTTTATGTGAACAAGGTTATCTAGAGTGGGCCACTCCAACCACATCATATCAGATGGATCTATGGATCTCTAATAGGAAAGGGGGGCTGAAGATTGAATTCAACCAATGAGCAATTAATCAACCAGTCAGTCATGACTATGTTATAAAGCCCCAACCAAAACTCTGGACACTGAGGCTTGGGTGAGCTTCCCAGGTTGTTGATACTCATGCATATTGTCACACATAGATGCCAGGAGGGTAATGGGCCCTGAAAACATGGAAACTCTGCATTTGAAAACCTCCTAAACTGGCTTGTACTTTTCCCTATAATAAACAGTAACCATGAGTATAATAAGTTTCTGTGAGTTTTGTGAGACTGTCTGGTGAATCAAACATGAGATCACTTTAGGAAACCCCTGAACTTGCAGCTGGTGTCAGAAATGAGTGTGGTCTTGTGTGGACCCTTCACTCTAAATTTGTAAGTTGAGGTCCTTGCAGTTGGGGGTCAGAAGTCTTGGAAATATTTGGCAGTTGGAGGACCTTGCAGTTTGGTTAATTCCAGGTAGGAGGCATAAGGGAGACCATCCAAGCCCCCATCCAGGTCTCTCGGAGCTAAGTTGGCCCCCTAAGAGCAGGTGTAGCTACTGCCTTCTTCTGGTTTACAATCAAGGCAAAGAAGCCCAAGGCATATCCACTAACACCACTGGAATTATCTCTGCTAAGATTCAGTGTAAGCTGTATGGCCCTGATCATCTGTGGTACAGGGGTGCTCCATAAATGTGCCTTCTTACACTCTCTTCATGTTCAAGTCTTGTGGTAGTGATATTGGTAGGGGGAGGGTCTGGCAAGGTGGCCAGTCAACCAAGAATCATTATTTGGAAATGATTCCTGGCATGGGACTAGGGTGACAGTTGCAAACTGGCAGATTGTACTCCAGATCATTTTCAAGAGTCCTTTTCATTAGAGATACCTACTAAAGTCTTACATACAAAATCTGATGTCTGGGTTTTGCTTTAAAGTAATTCAGGGTGGGATGGGAAGTGGGTGGGGACACACACAAGTTAACATAGGTGTATGTTAACTGCTACAGAGGGTGATGGGCACATGGAGCGTCATTATATAATTTTCTTTTTGTGTGTATATGTTTACAATGGTCTGTTAAAAAAAAAAAGCTTAACACTTTTTATTTAGTAACTGTGCAAGACTTAACATAGCAGATCTGAAATGCTATCCTCAGGAAGATTGGCTTGCAAGATTGGCCCTTGGCTGGAGTTGGGGAACTTGGCTGCCAAACAGTTCCTTACACAGAGAGAAAACATTCACTGAATAAGAAAAGTGACTCATTGTGCCTAGGCTGTAAAACAAGATGGTTTATACTGGGTACTTACTTTACCCCAAGAGTCTGGAATTTTAGTATTTGCTCAGGAGGGCCAGCCCCCAGTAAAAGCCTTGGGTGTTGAAGCCCTAATGGGTTTCCCCACACAGAAACATGGCACTCATCTTGCTGCATGGTGTTGCTGGGGAAGCAGAGAGTGTGAGTTCTGTGTGAGCCTTGGTGGGAGGGAGAGAGAAGAAGGAAGCCTAGGCATCAACCCCCTCAGGCTCTGCCCTTACAATCCCTCTGCATCTCTTCCAACTTCATTGTCCTAAAATTTAGCCATGAACGTGACTACACGCTCAGTCCTGTGAGCCCTTCTAGTGATTCTCCAAACGTGGGAGTGGCCCCACACAGTGGGACCCCAACACAATTACTATAATTTTACAGTAAGATTTTACATAAAAATATGGATTTTTGGTTTCTCTTTAAATAGCAAGTGGGGGGGTGGAGGTGAGCAAAGGGGCACTGGAAATGGAGGGACATCTGTAATCGTGTCAAATTAAAAAAATTGAAAGTAAATTTTAAATGCCAGGAAATGCCCTTCCTTCAATGCCTACACAAACAAGTATATAGTATTACATATATTAAGCCTAACAGCGAAGACTTTTTTAAAAAAGCAAACAATCTGACTACCCTTGATCTTTACCTGGAGTTGAGTACGGCCTTTCCAGTTCAACAGCTCCCACCCAGGCTGCTCCAGTTGTTTCTACTTTCTGTCTGGCTCCTGCAAGCATTTGAGTTTTATACCCATGAGCCCAAGGAGGGAGTTTTGATAGGAGCCTCAGAAACACAGCTTCCTGAGGTGTTTTTATTAAGGAAAATTGATTCACTGTCCATTAAAAGTCCTTCGGGTCTATCAAGTCCAACAGATTCAGCAAATATTTACGAAGCTTAGGTTTTACTAGGCTTGTGCTAATTAATATTAACAACAACAATACTTACCATTTACTGGCTCTACCCCAGGCTTTACCTACATCATTCCTAATCCTGACAACATCTGCAAAGCCAATCTTACGATCGCCATTTCCAAGGTCATTTGTCATGTGACTAATGAGTGTTTATGCTAAGTGCAGGGAAAGTCATAGGCAGTGGAAAACAGGCCAAATGAGACAAAGCCCCTGCTTACATGGTCTTACATTTTTATCAGCAAAGACAGATAACAAATTAATCAACAAATGAATAAATATTATGTGGCACACAATGATAACTACTGTGAAGCAAAATCAGTCCAGCAGAAGGGCAGAACAGGAAGGGACTTGAGGATGTGTAGCGAAGAAGAACCTCTCTGAGGACATGACATTTGAGCAAAGACCTGAATGAGGTCAGAGTGGGAGCCAGGCAAAGGTTCCCACTTACTAGGATGAGAGAAAACATGTGCAAAGGTCCTGAAGCAATGTGAGCATGGCTCATCTGAGTTGTTAGAGCTTAGTGATCAAGAGACCAAAGGGGTCAGCAATTGCCAGATGAAGGACTTTGGATATTATTCTGAGTGAAACAGGAAAATATTGGAGTGCTTTAATCAGGGTGTAAAGCATAAGCAGAAAGTGAGACTCAGAGACAGTCAATAACATTGACTATAAGTAGCAAAGTTGAAATTCAATCTTATATCTACCTGACTCCAAAGACAGTCCAAGGTTCATGTCACTGTAAAAGCATAACTTGGGAACCTTTTTTTCTCAGCAAGATCTGAAAACCCAAGAAAATGTTTGGCTTCCCTTTGCTCTGGGAGCCACCCTCATAATATCATGGTGCATGGGACTTTCTAAGCTGACAAGGGGGCATCTATTACATTCACCTTTTGGGCCAAGATCAGCTGTCGGTGGATGTTTCTTAACGATCATTAAAATTTAGTAACACAGATGTATGTTCCACATGAACCCATTGATGACAACTCATGGGTAAATGCAGTTTTTGTCAGTTGAATCACTGGAAAACCATTGATATTTAAAAGAGCTGAAGAGAAAGCCTTAGTTACAAAAAATCATCTTGAAATACAAATAATGACTTCTTTTCCTCTTATTTTCCCCAGAAGTATGGTTTTTGTACACTGGGTTTTCTTAAAGCAATTGATGCCTAAATTATTAGCATCAGCATTACTGCACTATATTGCCACTATTAAGATATGTAACATTAGATACAGCATGATAAAGTTTACATATGGTTAATTCCCCTTGGCCTGTTGGTGGTGAAGTAGCTACATCGAAGGGAACTAGCCCATTAAATCTAGTAAATTTACACAACTTCTTTAGAATTTCCATCCTCTCCTCACTGTCATATAAAAACAGTCCCCCTGGCATACTGGGATACTGGATTCTTTTAGCCCTATATCTGAATCTTATTTGGCCAAAGAGAAGCAGCTTTTAATTCTTCAGAGGACTCCCACAGGAAGCCAGTGTAGGTGTGTTCTGAGCATGGTGATGATCAAAGAGAGAAACCAACTTTTGTGCCAGCAACTCTTGATTATTCAGGGGCGGATGATCCAATTTGTGGATTAGCTGGGCCTCTTGGTTTTTCCTGATTTCACTGATCATTAGCCCATGGCCCCTTCAGGCCAGGAAGATAAAAGGAGTGCCAGGCAGAGCGGTCCAGTGGCTTCTTGGCCGATCCTGTAAAAGGGGGCAGGGCAGAGAGGCAGTCATATGTACTGGGGAAAATGAGGTTTAGGGATTATCCAGATTTCAATGCGTTGGTTTCTCCATAGCTCCCTGGCCCTCCACCTGAGTCCCTCCTGCTGCAATGGACGTTTACCTTAGACAGAGTGGGGCACAGAAAGAGAACCCAGTGGATTCTGAATGTGATATTTCAAGTGCCTGGGGGTGGGGGTGAAGCTGCCCTTTGCAAGCCTGACTGCTCAGAGGACTGGGCTCCTCATCATTTCTGTGGTGAGTGTGTCCGGGCAGGCGTGGGGTGGGGTGGATTTTACACAGAACATCTCTGCACAAGGAACAGCAATGCTTTTAACTGGAGAAGACTATTTCACCCTCTTGGAAAGCATTTTCTGGGATTCTGAAAGCTTCTAAAGAGGAGGAGGAGGAGAGGAAAGAGAAAAAGAGGGAGGGAGAGATGAATGAGAAGAAGGCAGTAAAGAAGAGGGAGAAAGATGGAAGGAAGGGCAGGGGGGAGGAAAAAAGGGAAGAAGGGAGGGAAGGAGAGGGGGAGGGATGAAAAAAGAAGGGTGGGGAGAAGAAAAGAAGGGAGAGAGAGGAGTGGGAGAAACTTCAGTTCACCCTGAAAGGTTTTTGATTCCAAAAGACAGTCCTAGAACAGTCCTTCCTAATATGATCTCATAAACCTAGCCCTTAGCAAAGTCAGGCCATCAGGAAAGGGGTTCAGAGGGATTTCGCAGAAGGAAAGAGGTAGGTCTTCAAAGGCAAGATCTGACACTTGTCCACTGTGTCTTTGGGCAAGTTAACCTCAAAGCCTCACTTTCCTCATATGAACAGTCAGAATAATAAGGATGCAAATTTCTTCAAATGCTGGAAGAAAGAGCTGGGACTCCCAAGTACAGGTACCAGCCCAGCAGCAGACACAAAGAAAGTGCTGGATGGATGAGTTGAGGTCCAGAATGGGTAGGTGAACCTAGGCCTCTTCAGAGATGCCACAGCTACATTCCCTGCATTCTGTTCCTAGCACCTAAGTGTCTGGCTGGCTCTACCACTGCTTGGTGTTTCAGCTGTTCATGGTTGCAAGGCATCCAGGACCCACTGGACTCATTTATGGACTCTCCCAGACCCATAGTATGGTGACAAGGAGTCTTGTCTAAGCATTTTGAGGTTTGAGTCCCAGATGACACTGGTTCATTCTGTGATATTGAAAAGTCACATAAGTTCTCTTAATCTGCATTGCTTTTCTTAAATTGGAAGCAAGAATTCCTCCCCTACCCATGGGCAGTTGAAAAGTGTGAGCTGAAGAGTGAAAAGTACCACAAACGAAAGGATAACACAGAGGGTAGGAATTTATTTATTTATTTTTTAGTTACTCAAAAAGACTTCCTAATTTTCAAAGTTAATAGCAAATATTTATATTCTGAGATTCTGTGCTCATGAGACTCTGAGTCTAAGCATGAGCCAAAGAAAGGAACTTCATGGAGCCAGATGCTCAAGGAGTAACCCCAGGACTTCCTCCTTGCCCTCAAAGATGTGGAGGAATATCTGGCCCTCACTGGACATACTCTAATAGAGCACCAACAGCAAGCTTAGCTCAGTGCCAGAAGCCAGAGATGCAAAGTCAACACTTCTTACCCAGAGACAAAAGGATCAAAAGCTTCAGTTCTCAAACCTTCTGGTGTCATAATCCCTTTACGCACTAAAAATTATAATATGGGTTATATCTAATTATATTTATTATATCACAAATTAAAACAAAATTTTAAAATATAAGAACATACAAGCACACTTTTCAACACCACCCATCAGAGGGACTCAGGTCATGGAGCTTCTGGAAAACTCCCCTGTACATTCATGTGTTAAAGAGAGTGAAAAAGAAAATGCAGTCTTAATATCGGTACTGACATAGCCTTGACTTCTCAGACTCCCTTCAAGAATTTCAGGGACCTCCAGGTTCCTGGATCACACTGTGAGAACCACTGCTCTGGTGCTGCTCAAACTTTTGATGTGCTTACAAACCACCTGTGAATATTGTGTTAAAATGAAGATTCTGATCAATATATCTGAGATGGGGACCAAAATTCTGCATTGCTGACAAGTCCCCAGATCACTCTGATGTTGCCGTCATTGGACCACATATTGAGTAGCAAGGTCATAAAGAGCAGAGAAAGAAAAGCTCACCTTTGACTAAAGTGACCATAAGTTGGATGTTACAAATTGGATAATGTAATTTTAAACAGTGAGAATGGATGAGAAGGTCATTCGAAGTGGAGACCTGACGTGCAAAAGTGCAGATGTAGAAAAATGCAAGTTTGGCCAAAGTATAAGGTTCATAAAACTCTCAAGTTGCCCACCACTCCATCCCCAAGGCTACACACAGTGTGTAGCTTTGGTCTGGGCCAAAAAAGCCACTGGTCTTGACATCTTAGTGCAAGGGATGTTAGACCTTTTTCCACCCATCTTCATCATCAACAAAAAGCCTATTGAGTACCAGAGAGAAACAAGAAACTCCAGTGGACATTATTAGTCTTGCTTTTCTATCCCCACATCACTTTTCTCTTGAAAATCATCATTTTCCCATACTCAGACTCAGTAGTTTGGGTGGGGTTGACCCAGGAGGAGCACATAGTCCAGGTAGGGCCAATCAAAGCACAACCTCTCTCTGGTTGCAGTGATTGTTTCAAGAACGGGTACAGGACCCAAGAAAGCCACTGAAAGCTCCTCCTGCTCCTCTGCTGGTTTTACAGAGAGACCACCATCCTTGTGGAGGAGAGGTCACCATCATTGCAAGAGATATGCCCAAGGGGTCCTAGCTGTTTGAGTCTTCCTAGCCCAGTTTTCTTTTTTTTTAAATTATGGTTTACATTCAATATTACTTTGTATTAGTTTCAGGTGTACAGCATAGTGGTTAAACAATCGTATACTTTACAAAATGATTCCCCTGATATTTCAGGTACCCACTTAACACCATGCATACTGTAATATTATTGATGATATTCCTTATGTTGTAATTTATATCTGCACAACTATTTTGCAGCTACCAATTTATACTTCTTAATTCCTTCACCTTATTTTTCATCTAGTCCTCCAACCTCCCTCCCCTCTGGCAATCATCAATCTGTTCTCTGTATTTATGAATCTCTTTCTACTTTGTTTGTTCATTTATTTTGTTCTTTAGATTCCACATATAAGTGAAATCATATGATAGTTGTGTCTCTCTAACTTATTTCACTTAGCATAATACATTCTAGGTCCATCCGTATTGTCATAAATGGTAACACTTCATTCTTTTTTATGTCCATGTAATATTCCATTGCATATCGGTATCATGACTTTTTTATCCACTAGCCTATGGATGGGCAGTTGGGTTGCCTCCACATCTTGGCTATTAATAATGTTGCCATGAACATAGGGGTGCATATAGTCTTTCAAATTAGTGTTTTAGGTTTCTTCAGATATGTACTTAGGAGTAAAATCACTGAGTCACAAGGCAGTTTTATTTTTAAATTTTTGAGGAATCTTCATACTATTTTCCATAGTGACTGCACCAATATGCATTCTCACTAACAGTGCACCCCTTTTCTCCTCATCCTCACCAACACTTGCTGTTTGATTTATAGATGATAGTCATTCTGACAGGTGTGAAGTTGTAGCTCATTGTGGTTTTAATTTGCATTTCTCTGATGACTAGTGACTTTGACCATCTTTTCTTATGTCTATTGGTGCTGTATGTCCTCTTTGGAGAAGTGTCTATTTGGGTCTTCTGCCCCTTTTTAAATTGGATTGTTTGGGTTTTTTGGTGTTAAGTTGTGTAAATTCTTTAAAAAAATTAGCTATTAACCCCTTATTGGATGTATCATTGGTTAATATGTTCTCCCATTCAGTAGGTTGTCTTTTCATTTTGTTGATGGTTTTCTTTACTGTGCAAAAGCGTTCTAATTTGATGTAGTCTCATTTGTTTATTTTTTATCTTCTTCTTCTAACCTGAGGAGAAATGTCAGAAAAAATATTGCTAAGAGAAATGTCAGAGGTTTTACTGCCCATGTTTTCTTCTAGGATTTTTATGGTTTCAAGTCTTACATTTAAGTTTTTAATCCATTCTGAATTTATTCTTCTACATGGTAGAAGAATATGGTCTGGTTTCATTATTTGCATGTATCTGTCTAATTTTTCCCACACCGTTTATTGAATAGGCTCCATTGTATGTCCTTGCCTCCATTGTCAAATATTAATTGACTATGAAGATGGGTTTTTTTTCTGGGCTCTCTATTCTGTTCATTGACCCATGCATCTGTTTCTATGCCAGAACCCTGCTGTTTTGATTACTATGGCCTTGTAGTATAGTTTGACATCAGGTAGCATGGTACTCCCAACTTTCTTCTTCTTTCTCAAGATTGCTGTAGCTAATTAGGATTTTTTTGTGGTTCCATATAAAATGTTTGATTATTTGTTCTTGTTCTGTGAAAAAAACGCCATTGATGTCTTCATAGGAACTTCATGGAATCTATAGATTGCTTTGGGTTGTATGGACATCTTAATGAGGTTAATTATTCTTATCCATGAGTAGAACATAAGCTTCATTTATTTGTATCTTCTTCAGTTTCATTCTTCGGTGTTTTATAATTTTCTGGGTACAGGTCTTTTACCTCCTTGCTTAGATTTAGTCCTAGGTATTTTACTTATTTATTTATTTATGCAATTATAAATGGGATTTTTTTTCTTAGTTTCTCCTTCTGATAGTTCATTATTGGTATATAAAAATACAACTAAGTTCTAAATATTTATTTAGTATTCTGCTACTTTACTGAATTCATTTATCAGTTCTAGCAGTTTTCTGAGGGTTGGAATCTCTAGGGTTCTCTTATATAGTATCACATTATCTACAAATACAGCTTTACTTCTTCCTTTCCAATTTGGAGTCCTTTTATTTCTTCTTTTTGTCTAATTGCTATGGCTAGTACTTCCAATATTACGTTGAATAAGAGTGGTGAACATGGACATCCCTGTCTTTCTCCCAATTATAAGGAAAATGCTTTTAGTTTTTCCCTGTTGATTATGATGTTCACTGTGGGTTTGTCACATATAGCCTTTATTATGTTGAGGTATATTTCCTCTATTCCCACTTTGCTGATAGTTTTTATCATAAACAGGTGCAAGATTTTGTCAAATGTTTTTGGTGGTTTATTATGTAGCAATAAATAACCAGAACTGGGTCTGCTTGGCTTTCCTATTAATGCCAGGGTTAAAACACCAGGAAATGAATAAAAACCCAGGGCAAAACATTGGACAAATAACAAGGTCTCCAACTGTCTTCACTTCTGTCCAACCAACATGATGATTGTAAGTTTTGTCAATGGGCTCTTGCCATATAGCTGCTGCTGGTACCTGTCATTTTCCTGAGCATCTGCCATGGGGCCAGTTATCCTGTCAGACATTTCAAATGCCGTATCTTAAGTCTGAACAAAGACATATCATTACCCTACTTACAGACAAGAAAACTGCGATGCAGAGAGACCAAGCAAGGCTGGTAAGTGATAGAGCCAAGACTCGAAACTAGTTTTTGGATCCAAAGCCCATCTTCCTAAAATTCCAAGCTATCTGCCCATTCATTGATTTCTGCTCTCTTCTGCAGTGCTTTCAAAATTCCCCACAGATTAGCACGTTCCACTACAAGGCAAGACCATAAAAGAGTGAGACTCTTTCTGTTTAGCATGTCCCAGGTGGTCTCATCACAGCTCCAAACCCTGAACTCTCCTATTTTCAGATGTCTGTTCATCCCACCCTGCCCCTCATGTAATGCTGCTGAGAATAAGAAATTGTGCCAGAGGAAGGAAGCGGAGGGCTTTGTGGTCAGAGGTCCTGATCAAAATTCTGGCTTTACCACTTCTAGCCATGGGACCTCTAGACAGTGACTAAAACACACTCTCCAGATCCACATCTTTTTGCCTAAAAAAGGTGTAAAGTGTGCCCACCACGTAGGCTTCTCATGAAAATTCGGCCTGTAGTCCAGGCTACAGTGGGAATAGAGCAAGCATCTCCTAAAGTGTGATGGTTTCGTTATGACAGAGAACACTGTCTGCTCACTGATGTTTCCCTGGGTCAGTGGTTTGTTCTTCTCAGATTGTAAAATTCTCATGGAATAAGACATTTTTAAGATTTCTTCAGGGTCTTGAAGCCATGTATTGGTGCTTGATAAATATTTGTCAGAAGCTTGTCTCTCTTAAACTTTGGCCCTTGTATTTTACATGGGAAGACCATGGAAAGCCAAAAACAGTAAAGGCATACAAAAGATATTATGTAGGAGAGGGAGACAGTTTGCAACCATTGTACAACTTCCCCAGGCCTTAGAGAGCTTGGAGCTGACAGACCTGGACTCCAGTCCTGACTCGGCCACCGTGAGTGGAAGCATTCATTGAGTTCCAACCCCCGTAAGTCTCAGCTTTCTGATCTGTAAAGTTGGAATTGCAATACCTACAAGGTATGGTGGTGATTAAATGAGAAATTTAATGGAAGACATGTGTAGGCACTCATAAAAAGAAATGATTATTATTGGTTGTACTTTTGGGGCTCAAATCTCTGGCTTACTCACTTTACATGGCAATTTTGTAGACCAAGTGAGAATGATGGCATGATGCTTTTAAAATATAAAGTTCAATGCAAATGAAGTTATTAAAATCCAGAATAAAGTCTCAATAATCTGACATAAATACCCTTTCTGTTTGAACATGCAAAGCAGAACACAGAATATAAGGAAGAAACTATTGGGAAAATTCAGAAAAAGGGTTGCATCAGTGATCCATTCGTCTGAATCTGGAAAGAACCTTCAAGATCATTCAACCTACCACATTTTTCAGGTGGGGAAACTAGGAGTAGAGGGTGCTACTGTGTGGGTGGGTCACTCAATCTGGTTGGCAGAACCAGGAAGAAAACTCTGGATCTAAATGTCCAGTCCAATGCTTTTTCACTAGTTTCCATCCTCCTGGCCTGCACTGGCTGTGTGATGACCCAGGTATCTTCCCTGTGGAACATTCTCAAGCAAAACATTGTCTGTAACTGAAATATAAGTAAATAGTTGCCAGATCAATTTTAACACCTGAACATTTTTTCATGCCTGGGAGTTGAAGAGAAAATGCCTCTTGGATATCTTTCTCTAACTTTCTTTCTCAATAATGGTATAAAAAATTGAAATCAATGCTAAGGAAGAATACTGTTTCTTGAGGAAAATATGCTTTCTACAGGCTGCTTCCGTGTCCACCCCTCAGAGGCACTGTGCTCTGAGATCCTGGCTTTAAGTCTGGTTGAGGCTCAGACAGGACCCCAAGTTTCTGACTTGGACAAAGAAAACTCTTCAATATTGGCAAAAAACTAATCAATGTTCATATCTGACTTTCTCTGTTTTCATGAACCTCTCAATGTTTTAAACACTCTGCATGTAATGCTGGATTTAAATGTTATTTTAATTCTTTGCACATAATGAGGTTGCTTTTTTTCCCCTGGCCACCCAGGCTTGAAGGCCCAGTCACCTCTGAACTGCTTCTCTGCCTGAGCCCAGCCAGTTCTAGTACAATCATTTTTTTCTTGCCATTTCTATGCCACTAGTCTGCAGCAGCCCTCACACCTCATGCCTACCATAGCCCCCACATTGAAATCTCAGAATGAATGCCTTCTCTCTAACTACTAACCTGCCTAGGCATCAGCCCTAGATTCACCCTCTGCAAATGCCCCCTTGAACTGTCACTTCAGGGCTCCCCTTGTCCACAGGCTAAAGTTTAAAAATCTTATAGCATAGCAGTAGCTCTCTCCTTTCATTCCTGCCTTAATCTCCCTTCATCCCCACAAAAGTGAATTTGCTGTTTGCTTGTGAAGATGAATACGCGCTGTTGTCTGCATCTTCAGTGTCCTCTCCCACCTCTACTTATCACAGTCTCAGCCAGCCATCAAGTCCCAAGTCCCAGCAACTCCAAGGCTACTTCTTCCTTGAAGTCTCTGCTGGTTACTCCACCAGAGACATTCCATGTTTCCTTGTCAGACCTCCTCCCGTAACCTCAGACTGAGCCACCATCTTATTGTATCCATATCCTTGCCTGTCTCAGAAGACACATTCTCTTGGGGCAGAGACCACATTTTATTTTTTATCCTTCCACAACACAAGGCATTTGTCTTCCACATTCCACTTGCTCACTAATTATCTTTTGATTGAATGAAAAGAGAAAACAATAAAAACTCACTTTTTTTTTAACCCAGTGCCTTCTAAGACACCCAGCAGAATCCAGTAGGCTGCAGATTGAGTTCATCAATGCTGATTCTTGTATAGATACTAATTTGAAAGTTCACTGGTTACCTCTGTGCCTCAGTTTCCCCATCTGTGACCACATGACAAAAACACTTCTTCCTAACCTATGTTACCAGGCTGCTTATTTTCACCTAAAAGGTGACAACATCATGCTTGTTTTGTTTTGTGTTGTATTTTTAAGCTGGCTACATACACAGAGACCTGGGGGATTCTGTTCGGAAGAGAAAGACCCTGGGTTCTTCGTTGCTTGGAGTTCACTGCCAGCCCACAGGAGAGAGACGAGTTCTCTCACCAACCAGAAAGGAAACAGCTGTGGTGACAGATGTTGGTGGCACTGATTATTCCAGAGCTGTTTACATTCAGATTTCCCAGGCAGTCTTGGTTTTTTGAAGTCAGTCTCGTTTGACGGGTTTCCTCAGGTCTTGAGGGTGACAACAAAACCGCCCCCTTGTCCCATGCATTTCATTTGCTTCCTGCCTCTACTCCACAAGCACACAGATAAAGGACACTCATGCACCACATGCAGGCCAGGCCGCACGCCCATGTGACTTCAGGTTGCATTTTGAACATTAATAGCTAAAGAGAGAGAACTCTTCATTCCTCCTTAGGTTAGGTTGTTTTGTGTTTTTGTAGGTGTCTTTTGAGGACTGAAAGGTGAGGGTGTCCCACAAAACCACATGTAGAAAGGCTGATTTCTACAAAAGATGTGCAAACTTTTGATCCCACCAAGGACTTCAACTGAATACCAAAAAGGGGTGTCTTTGTTCCCTTCAAATGGAGTATTTACTTTGAGCTGGTAAAAATAAATTAATGAAAGGAAATGACACCTTCAGCTTCGGGGGAGGGGCAGTGAGTGAAATCAAGAGGGAAGGGAGCTTTTCTTCCCTCCTCTCAAATAAGGGGGAAGATGGACAGATGAGGATGGAGGATGGTGAGGGAGGGTGGATCCCACAGGGTTTTCTAAAATAGGCTCTGCTAGAAAACGGGCTACTCTTTGCTGGGATTAAAAGTTGCCTCCTAATACTGTAAGGCCATGTATATGCAAGCAGTGTGGAGTTATTACAGGCCTAAAATAGGAAACCATTCGCTTGATCTTTTGCTTCAATCCTATTAGCGGCCCCCTGGAGCTCGAGAGAGATACCAGCCTGTCATGTCCCTGTTGCTGTGACGACCCTGTTTTTATAGAACAAGAAAGAGAAATGGGAGTGATTGGCAGACCTTGCTTGCCCCCGTATGTAACACAAAGGGCGACAAAACGAAGAGGAAGTGAGGCCCTTCTCGAGGTCTGACGCCGCTTAACCCTACACCACCGTCCACCTGGCCCAAGGCGCCCCCACCCCGGCCTCCTCCCGGGAAAGGGAGGCTGTCACTGATGCTCAAAGATCACTAATGACTTTTTGTTTAATTACAAGTGACACCATTTTCTTTTTAAAGCCTGTCTAATATCAACTTCTGGAGGGGAAAAAAAAATGTGAGAAGGGCCTGGAAGCAAGTGAAGGAGCCGATGAGGCGTTCCCAGCCCGCGGGCCGGGCTGGCGACGTTGTCAGCAGGGCACTGTTTGCCCGACGTTGCTGGGAGGTGGAGGCCGGGGGGAGGCGGGGACGGGGGCTGGAGGCGGCCAGGTCGGATAAATCCCACCATATGGTGCCAGACTCTAACTCGCTTGCCATAAATAAACGCCTCCCTTTTCGGGTTTTCTCGCCGGGCTCCTCCGATTCCCGCTAAAGTGGCGGAAAAGTGCAAAATGCTGCTTGTGCTCATTTTCTCCGCGGTCTGCGCGGCAAAAAGGGACGCTGCCTGGAGGGGGCAGGGCGAGGCCGGGCCGGGCCACCAGCCAAAAGCCGGGCGCCGGGCCGGGTGGCCCCGAGACCCAGTGGACAAAGGCCGTGCCCGCGCCGCGCGCTCCGGGCCGGGCCGCTCTCTCTGCGAGTCGCCGGTACCATCGCGGGCCAGTGTTGCAGAAGTAAAACCACGGATCCCAGAGGCGAAGACATTTGTCTCCGCCCTGTCCCCATCCAGACCCCGAGCGCAGGTCCTGTTGCAACCTCCCGCCCGCAGCCGCCTCCCTTTGGCTGGCACCTCGCCCGGCCAGCTCGGGCGCTCCTTCCAGCCCCAACCAGTTTGCCGCCTAGCCCGGCAAACTGATCGCGGCGCGGTCGCCGAGGCCCCGGGTCCCCCTGACAGTTACACCGATTAGGAGTTAAATGTGATTTCCGGGGTTACAGGGGGAAGCTTTGTGCGAGTACTTTTCTCCCCGACTCTTGGGGGAGGGCGGCAGGAGGGAGAAAAGAAAAAGAAAGAAAAGTTTCTTTGGGGGGAAGCAGTGAAATAGGAAATGAAGATCCGCTCTGTAGTTTAGCTGAAAGGAAACGCTGTCTAATCCTGACAAGTATCGCATTTAAAATAAAACTCTTTTATCTTCATGCGTGCCGAGCCCCCCCCTCCAAACATTGTCTGGACTCCTACAGGGGGAAAGACGTCAGAAAATGAGAATTTATTTCATTGTGGGTCTCTCTGCCAACAGGAGGCTTTTAAAGGAACGCCAAACAAAGCGGATGCCAGGAGGGGGACTTTCCAGGTGAGCTGGGGAAGGGGTGTCAGGCCCCGCTGGTCCAGGCAAACACCCGAGAGAAAGTTGTTTAATAAAACCGACCGTCCTCCTCGTAAACCCCCCAGCTTCCTTTCCAAGACCCCGTCTCTCTCCCAAATAAATAACTAGCGACTGTCTTAGCCAAATAAGCCCCGAAGATTTTAAGAAAAGACGTTGAGGTTTGGGAATCGGGAGAGAGGGACGTGTGTGTGACCCGCCGCCGCCCTGGGTTCAGTGTTGTTGGTTCTTTTCCTGCCAGGCGTGATAAAGGAAAATATTTTAACTGCGACCTACAGGCTTGTTTTTTAATCTTTTTTCTTTCTTTTCACTTTTTTTTCCCCCTTGCAAGAAACAGATCAGGAAAAACTAATTACAAGGCACGGCCCCGAAGTTAAATGAAAATGTAATCCGGCAATACGGAAAGTAAATTAATTTTTTAAAAAATAGATTTTAGTTAGGAAAAAAAAAATACGTCGTTCTCCCTGGTAACATTTGCTAAAACTATGCTCGATTTCGAGCTGAAAAATCAGTACTAACCCAGAACTCGGAGGTCACTTTCTGGTGCGTTGTCTTTGGAAATTCTAATTTGAAAATGTTCGGCTTTCTTTTGGGTCTTTGTTTTGTTTTCTATGTAAAAAGGTTTGTGTTTTTTTGTTTTGTTTGTTTTGTTTAGATTGTATTCAAAAACACTCCTCTGTTTAAACTGAATGGTCTTGGAAATAGGGAGGATTTAGGAAAGGATTTTATGAAAGTGGCCCAATTGATATTTTACTGAATTCATAAATAACCTTAAAAAAAAAAACTTTCTTCCTTCCAGGTGGATGTCACATCTCTAGACATGCTCTGGACTCTTGGAAAAGTGGGCACCATCAGACACATCTGAGAAGCTGATCTAAGTCGGAGCTTGCTTCCAGACGCTCCCCTCAAACCAAACGAAAAAGGTTTTATTATTTTTGCTGTTACTGATAGGTTTTTGCTTTCTTTTTTGTTTTTGTTTGTTTTAAAACATTCTTGTTGGGTCTTCTGAGCCTATAATATCTTCTTGGGGGAAGGTTTAATTTTCATTTCAAAAAGTCACAAGCTGCCACACAAAAGGGAAATCACAATTCTTCATCTTGAAGATATTTCTAAATGTCCAAACATTAAAATACAATAATGAATATTTTTAAATTGAAAGAAATATATGTCCCATTAACCACCTCTTTGCTGTTTGTTAGAATGTCCAACAAGGCAATTTCTTTAACATAGTGTTTGTCTGAAGCCATTACAAACCGCATCTTGTTAATTTTGTTACATTAAGATATTAAAAATTATCTTCCTCAAATCTTCATCTCTTGTTCATTTTGTTTTGTCAGCATGACCCACAGCAACTGAATCTGGCAAGAAATAAGTTAACAGATGTTATACGACATGAAGGGGAGTTATTTGTTTTTTAAAAGATGAAATCTTCTATGTTTAGATTATTTTTAAATATGGGAGGGTGTTCTGTTTTGTTTTTTTGTTTTTGGGGGGTTTGTCTTCTTTTTGTTTGTTTTTGTTTTTGTTTTTTTCCCCCTGTGTTGCTGTACTTGCAGAACCCGGCTCCAGAAAAGAAAGCTGCGTCCTCCTTACTATATCGACAGTGAATTTGCACCACCTTCTGGTAGGTTAGAGAATAACTACAACACCACTGTTTCCATAAAATAATTCTTTTATTCACCCTGCTTCTGTGAACATTGTCCTATTTGTATGTGAACTCAGAGCTCCAATGAGCTTTTTTAAGAACTCGCAGCAGATTTTCTACAGCCTGATTTTATGAAGATTCTTTGAACCAGGACACCTTTTCTTTAGCACATCCTTGAAAGAGCTCACAAAGTCCCTAACGGGTCCATGTGTGTTAATTTACTAAAATGCCTGGCAGGAAAGCAAAGGATGGCTATAGAATAGTCTATTCTATCTTGGCTGTCCTCTGTAGAGTGCTTGAAAACAAATCAGGAGCTATAACCAGCAGTAGGGAAACAAACGCTTCTCTTTCTTGGGTTCATAAGACCCTCATTACCCACAATTAATCATAATGACATGCTGTATGCAGGCTTCTTGCTGGGGTCTGGTGAGGAGCACACAGATGTGGCTTTCTGGAGATTCCAATCCCTTCTGCAATATGGATTTTAGGATGCAAAACTCATTAGTACCCATTACCAACTCCCGGGGTCTGCTGATTCTCTCAGAAGTGCTGATCAGCACTAGGGTACCAAGCATTTCCGTGGCCTTCAGATAGCAAGCATTTTTCGTGGCTTTCCTGACTGGTGATGAAGACCACAAGATCCAAAAGTTGATACCTTTCCCTCAAATCCAAGCTAGGTTTTTCTAAATAGAAAGTCTGTTTAATATTATGCAAATGCACATATGTGTGTTACATCTATCTTCTTATGTAAAGGTCTCTTCTTCAAGGAGAAAATTAACTTGGTGATGTGCTTTAAAAATTGTGTGGAAAATTAAGACTGTGTTCCAGAAAAGAAGGGCCCAATGTTTTGCCTGCAGAACTGAGCTCATAGAAAGAAAGGTGTGCAATTGAGTAAAATTAGTGAAATAATTTGCTGGATGATTCATCTTATGTTAACTGATAAGCATTGACTGAGCCCCTGATATGTGCCAGGTCTGTGAAGCTGAAACAGTTATTCTGGCTGTCGTGGGCTAGTTGCACAGCAGGTAAAACATCTTCACCTGGATTAGCAGGGCTTTCTAGCAGCACCGTGTTTGAGGCAGCTATCCAGACAAGGTTCTGAGGTTATGTGAATACTACTAAGACAGCCCCTTCAAGGAAGACAAACAATAACTTGCCATATCATAATCTAAGATCTTTATTACAGACTTAGGAAGATCGTGGGAAAAAAGTATATGGTGAAAACTATAAGCTTTCTCAAGGAATATTTCAAAATAAGATAGTTGTTGGAAAAACATGCTATCAGTTTGCCAAAAAGGTAAGTTAATATACGCCTTAACCTAAAGTAAATGTCATATTGCTAAAGATATACATGTACAGATTAAAATGTAAAAAGAAAATGAGCAAAAGACACAAATAGGCATTTTATGGCAGAGAAAATGCATTAAGCCAATAAATATAAGAAGAAACTAGGGACATGAAAAGCAAGAACATCATGAAACACCATTTTCTGTCCAATACCCATAATGGTACTCTTTTACATATAGTACAACACTATTTAATTGGCAAAAATAAATAAATAAAATCCTAGCAATACCAAGTGTTAGAGAGGATGTGGCCCCACAGAAACAATGCTTCTGAAAGAAAAAATAGATAATCCAGCAATTTTACTACTGGGTGTATACCCAACAGAAACCTTTTCACCTGTACGCATGAAAGAAAATGTATATGTGTGTATTAGATCAATGCTAAGCATAATAGCGACCTGAATGTACATAAATGAGAGCATACATAAAAGCACAGTGGTATATGGACACAACTGAGTCTATACAGCAATCAAAATAAAGTCAGTGAGACACAGGTATAATGATTAGGCTGAGCAACAACATAATATTAAATGGGGGAAAGTGGTGTCTGAAGATTTCCTGCAGTATGATACTCTTTTTGTAAGAATAAAAACAAATTAAATACAATGTATACTTCAGAAAACATATAGGTAAGGTAAAATTATACAAATAAAAATAATAAATACTGACTTCTGAATGGTTTTCTCAAGTAGGACGAGGAAGGAGACAGGGTGAGGACAGATCACACAGAAGAATGTAAATTATTTCAAGATCCTAGTCATTGGATACTCATTACATTCTTAAAATCAAAGGAATGAATGCGTATAAGAGACCAAGCTTGCATCAATGAAGAGAGTATCTTAATCAAGCAATTCTTTGTATGCAGGATTCAATAAATATTAAAGAAAATAAAACATGAAAAAATAAAGAGGGTGGTACAATTTTCTTATGAGGAAAGCTTTTACAGACATACCATCAATAGCAAAGCCATAAAGATATTTTGGTAAATATGACTTTCTAAAGCCTTTAAAACTTTTTGTATGAAGAAACATGATTTAAAGAATTAAGAACCAAACAAGGTAATAAAATATTTTCACCACATATGAGAGAGTTAATGACATTACTATGTAAAATTCCTTCAAAGCAGCAACGAGATATCCTAACTGAGAAATGGGCAAGGAATATAAACAGACAAAACACAAAAGAATATCTATAAGTGGTCAATAAATATATGAAAAATGTGTTTCCACTCATTAAAAATCTAAAAAATGTGAGTTAAAATAATAGTGAAAGATGGCAAAGATGGAAATAGTTGATAATACGTGGTGTCGGCAAGAATGTGAGGCAATGGGCTTCCCCCTACAGGCTGGTAGAAATCACTGCGTCATTTCTGGATTCAGTCAGAATCATAGTCATAAAGGCAGCTAACGTTTCTCAAACCTTTATTATGTGGCCAGCACTCTTCCAAGTGCTTTCCATGTGTTGAATTCTCACAACATCGCTAGAAGATAGGTTATTACTATCCACATTTTTCAAATGAAAATATTTTGAAATGTGTATCAAAAGTCATTAAAATGTGCTTATTACACCGCATTAATGATCTCCTGTGTCTTAACTGCTCAAGATAAATACAGAGGGGACTGGCATCTTTTTAAAATTTTCTTTCTGTTCACATTTTACGTAACAGATCTTGCTCATATCTTGCTCACATAACTTCAATGCCTCTAAGTATCAAATCTTCCTATATTTTGGATGCGAACCAATCCTGAAAGTGTGAGGAAAATATATAGCCCCTGAACAGCAGTTCCATTTCTAGGGATTTGGTATAAGAAAATGAGTAAGAATGTGTGCCAAAATTTAGCTACAAAGGTATTCATATCAATGCTTTCTGAAATAAGACAATTATAATAACCTAAACATAAAACAATAATAATTGGCTGAATAAATTGTAGTATATTCATAGTATGCAATAGTCTGCAGTCTTTTTAACCTATCAAATTGTATTTTTAATTAAACACTTTATTTTGAGATTATTATAGATTCACAAGCAGTTGTAAGAATAATACAGAGAGAGCCCATATTCCCTCACCCAGTTTCCCTCAATGGTGACATCTTGTAAAACTATAGGAAAATATCACAAGATACAGAAAATTTCCAACACCACAGGGATGTTGCACGTTGCCCTTTTATAGCCACACCTACTACATATCACTACACTCCTACTGACATATCCTTCCTCTTAACCTTTGGCAATCACTAATTTTTACTCTTTCTACATTTTCAAAAATTTGTCATTTCAAGAATGTTATATAAATCAAACTATACAGTATACAACCTCTTGGGATTGTTTTTTCACTTAGTTTAATCTCAGGACATTGATCCAGGCTGCTGCATATATGAACAGTTTGTTCCTTTTTATTGCTGAATAGTATTTTATGGTACAGATGTACCACAATTTGTTAATCATTCACCTAATGAAGAACAGCTAGGTTTCATCTACTCTGGGGCTATTACAAGTAAAACTGCTATCATCGTTCTTCTACAGGGTTTTGTATGAACACGTAGGTCTTCATTTCTCTGGGATAAATGTCCAGAGTTTTCTGGTAGCTTCATGTTTAGTTTTATTTAAGAACTCCCAAACTGTTTTCCATTGTGCATTCCCACCAGCAATGTATGAAAGATCCATTTTCTGCAAATCATTGCCAGAACTGGATGTTGTCATTCATCCTTATTTTAGTTATTCTGAGAGGAGTGTAGTGATATGTCATTGTAGTTTTATCTTACATTTCTAGTGACTAATCTAAATAGACTTTACTTTCCATGGACATGGACAACAGTGTGCTGATTACTGGGGAAAGGTGAGGAGAGTATAAGGGTACTAAATTATAATAGAAAAAATATAATAAAGATTAAATTATAAATAAATAGACTTTATTGTTTTAAGTATATTATATTGATTATGCTATTAGAGTTGTCCCAGTTTTTTCTCTCCTTTATCCCCTCTCTGCCCTGTACCCCTCCACTCCTCCAACATCCTCCCCGCTTAGTTCATATCCATAGGTTGTGCATACAGGTTCCTTGGTTTCTCTATTTCTTGTATTTTTCTTAACCTCCCCCTGTCTATTTTATGCCTACCAACTATACTTCTTATTCCCTGTACCTTACCATCCCATTCTTCTCTTCCCCCTCCCCACTGATAACCCTCCATGTGATCTCCATTTCTGTGATTCTGTTCCTACTCTAGTTGTTTGTTTAGTTTTTGTTTTTGTTTTTTTAGGTTCAGGTGTTGATAGCTATGAGTTTGTTTTCATTTTATGTTCTTAGTTTTTTATCTTCTTCTATTTCTTAGATAAGTCACCTTAACATTTCATATAATAAGAACTTGGTGATGATGAACTCCTTTAACATTACCTTATTTGGGAAGCACTTTATCTGCCCTTCCATTCTAAATGATAGTTTTGCTGGACAGAGTCATCTTGGATGTAGGTCCTTGGCTTTCAATGCTTTGAATGCCTCTTTCCAGCCCCTTGTTGCCTGTAAGGCTTCTTTGGAGAAATTAGCTGATAGTCTTATGGGAACTCCTTTGTAGTTAACAGTCTCCTTTCCTCTTGCATGATAAGATTCTCTCCTTATCTTTAATCTTGGGTAACTTAACCTTGATGTGTCTTGGTGTGTTCTTCCTTGGGTCCAACTTCTCTGGGACTCTCTGAGCTTCCTGGATTTCCTGGAAGTCTATTTTCTTTACCAGGTTGGGGAAGTTTTCCTTCATTATTTTTTCAAATAAGTTTTTAATTTCTTGCTCTTCCTCTGCTCCTTCTGGAAGCCCTATTATTTGGATGTTGAAGCACTTAAAGTTGCTCCTAAATCCCTCCTCATTTTTTTGAATTTGGTTTCTTCATTTTGTTTCAGTTGGATGTTTATTTCTTCCTTTCATTCTAAATCATTGGTTTGAGTCCCGGTTTCCTTCCCTTCACTGTTGGTTCCCTGTATATTCTGCTTAATTCACTTTGTGTAGCCTTCATTTCTTTCTTTGTTTTGTGACTGAGCTCAATCAATTCTGTGAGAATCCTGATTACCAGTGTTTTGAACTCTGCATCTGATAGGTTGTCTATCTCCTCATCACTTAGCTCTTTTACTGGAGTTTTGATCTGTTCTTTCATTTGGGCCATATTTCTTTGTCTCAGTGCACCTGTTATGTTGTAAGGGGGAAGAGCCTTAGGTATTTACCAGGGCAGGGCAACCCACGTGCTGCATTGTGGCATTGTCTGTGGGGGAGGGGGTCAGAGAGGAAACAATGCCTCTAGCTTGCTCAACTCTGCCCCACTTTCCAAAGAACTCTCCCAAGAGATTGGGCTTTCTCCCGCCTTTGTAACCCCCACAGTATTCTATAGCTAGAGGTTTTGAGTACTTAGTTTCCCATCAGCCTGCCCCTCCTCACCAGCGTGGTCTCCCACCTTGCCAGGGGTCCTCTCTACCCACCCAGCTGGCTGTCTCCTCCTCGCCTACCAGTCTGGATGAATGTTTCTTAAACACCTTGGTTGTCGGAGTTCCGTGCAGTTTGCTATTCTGGCAGTTCTGGTTGTTTGTTGTTTTTAAATTGGTTGTTATCCTTCTTTTCGTTGTGCGAGGAAGCAAAGCATTCCTACCTATGCCTCCATCTTGGATGGAACTCTCCAATAGACTTTACTTTTAAAGCAGTTTTAAGTGCACAGAAAAACTGAGAAGAAACTGCAAAGAGTTCCCATATACCTCCTGCCACTATACCCACCTCCAAACATGCACAGCCTTCGCCCATCAACATCCTACACCAAAATGGTACATTTGTTATAATCCATGAACATGTATTGACACATCATCACCCCAAGCCCATAATTCAAATTACATAGTTTATATCCAAATCCCATAGTTCAGTCTAGCCATGGCACATTCTGTGGGTTCTGACAAATATCCACCATTATTGTATTATACAGAATAGTCTCATTGCCTTAAAAAGTTTACGCTCCCTGCCTACTCTTCTTCCTCTCCTCCGTCAACCTTAGAAACTACTGATCTTTTTTACTGTTTCAAGAGTTTTGTTGGTGGGTCCAGGAGATAGTGGAGGAGTGAATGGAAATCAAACTGACCTCCTCCCAGTTTGTAATACCAATCTGGAATTACAGCTAAATTGTGGAGAAATCACCCAGAACAAACAACTGAACAATAGCGAGAGGGAAGCCTTATAACCTTGGACAGACAGAGGAATCAGGTTCAGCACAACCTGACTGGTAAGGAGTGCAGCAGAGACACGAGAAGACTGGTTGGGCACCCTCAAGCGGCAGTACCAGAAGGATATTTAAGTGACCAGTTGGAGCCCTCCGAGAAGAGTGGAGTCTAAACCATAAACGGGGATCCCATCCTACAGCAGCAGAGCCCAAAAAGTATACAGATAACAGCCAGCTGTGAAAAGCAGCAGGGTTGCTCTCTGTCAGAGTTGGGCGGCTGGAGACTGAAAGGGCCATTTAAAGAGCCAATGCATAAATTTTCATTTGCAGCCACTTACCCTGAGCTCCAACAAATGTGGAGGCAGACTGGGCTAGAGATGTCTGAGGAGAAACTGGGGATGGAGGCTTTGGGGAGAGAACTGAGAAAGTAGCCTCTGAGATCCCAGTGCTGAGTCATGCCCTGTGCAGCACAGCCACCTTGGTCAGGCAGGCCACTCCCCTGACCGGCCGCAGCCTGAGAGGAAACAATAGCCCCGCCCCCAGGAGGAACTCTGCCCTGGCCCTGTGGTGCTTAGGCCTGACTGTGAGTGCAGAGTGGTAGCCACAGGCAGTAGATTCCTGGCAAAGGGGGAGCAGAGTAGACTAGAGATGCTTGAGGAGAGACCAGCGACAGAGACTTTGGGGAGACAACTGGGAGAGTAGCTGCCAGAATCCCAGGGCTGAGACATCCCCCATAAGGCCGCAGCCATCTTGATCAGGCAGACCACTCCCCTGAGTGGTGATGGACTGAAAGGAAACAAAAGCCCCGTCCCCAGGAGGGACTCTGCCCTGGCCCTGTGGTGCTTAAGCCTGACTGCTGAGTGCAGAGTGGCAGCCACAGGCAGTAGATTCCTGGCAAAGGGGGAGCGGGGGTGGGCAGAGTGGACTAGAGACACTTGAGGAGAGGCTGGGAATGGAGACTTTGGGGAGAGAACTGAGAGAGTAACTGTCAGGATCCCAGTGCCAAGTCAACCCCCATAAGGCAGCAGCCATCCAGCTCACACAGACCACACCCCTCCAAGCATCAGCAGCCTGAGGGGAAACATTAGCCCCAACCCCAGGAGGGATTCTGTCCCACCCTATGTTGCTTAAGCCTGACTGCTGAACACAGAATGACTAGACTAACAGCTGAAGGAGAGAGCCACAGACAGCAGATCCTGGGAAGTCTCAAACAGGCTGCCTAAGGTCAGTCAGGGTCAACATCTGACATCACCAGAGGTGGATCCAGAGAGAAAAAATAGCGGTAAATACTACAGGCTGCCAAGACAAAATCCAGTCTAATATCTTAAGTGCTGAATACAGTACCAGACTCATACTGGGGTTCCATAATTTGGAGCTCAAATTATTGTTTCTATGTGGTCTTCTTGATGATTTGAGATATTTTCTTTACTACATAGCTTTTTAATATTCATTTCTTATCCATCAAGTTGGTGCATAGTAAGTCATGAGATTTTATACTATCATTTATTTCTCTACTTTCTTATAGTAGTCTTAATCTTTTTACAGACGTATTAATACAGGTTCATTTGCTGTTAATAGTGGGATTACAGGAGGGAGTAATTTTGTGGTTGAGGGTTTGTTTCCTGGGCTTTGTGATTTTGCTTTGTCAACCAAATAATGGAAAGACAAAGAAACAATACCCAATCAAAAGGAAAGGAGGAATCCCAAAAAAGACTGCTAAATGAAATAGAGGCAAGTAAACTATCAGACATTGAGTTCAAAACAATGGTTATATGGAAGTTCAATGAATTCAATGAGCTCAGTGAGAAATACCAAAAACTACAGGGAATCTGTGAGGAACTTACTGCAAAGTTGATCATCATGAAAAAGGACACAGAAACTATCAACAAGAACCAAGAGGAAATAAAGAATATAATTTCTGAATTGAAGAACACAGTAGAAGGAATCAAAAGCAGGCCAGAAAAAGCAGAGGATCAAATCAGTGAACTGGAGAACAGGGTATTAAAAAATTCCCAGAAAGACAAGAAAATGAAAAAAGGTTCAAAAAGAACAAAGAGGGGTTAAGGGAAATACAGGACAAAATGAAACATAATATAAGTATAATAGGAACACCAGAAGGAGAAGGAGAAGAAGAAGAGAAAGGAATAGAAAACCTGTTAGAAAAAGTAATGATGGAAAATTCCCCTAAATTGAAGAGGGAAAAAGTCACACAAGTCCAGGAATCACAGAGGGTCCCAATCAAGAGGAGCCCAAAGAGAACCACTCCAAAACACATCATAATTAAAATGGCAGATATCAAAGACAATGAGAGAATCATAAGGCAGAAAGGGAGAAACAGGAAGTAACATAAAAGGGAACCCTGATACAACTAGCAGATGACTTCTCCACAGAAAAACTATAAGCCAGAAGAGGACTGCAAGAAATATTCTAAATACTGAAAACCAAAGGCCTGTGACCAAGACTACTTTACCCAGCAAGGCTAATTGAAATGGAAGGTGAAATAAGAAGTTGCCCAGACAAAATAAGGCTAAAAGAATATACCTCTACCAAACCAGCATTGCAAGATATGCTAAAGGGACTGTTTTAAGAATATTAAAAAAAAAAAAAAAAAAGAGTGTGAGAGAGAGGAACACAAGTACAAAGGGAAAAAATGAATAAGTACCTATCAATAATAACTTTAAATGTAAATGGATAAATGCTCCAATTAAAAGACATAGAGTAGCTGAATGGATAAGAAAACAGGACCCACACATATGCTTCCTACAAGAGACCCACCTCAGAACAAAAGACGTACACAGACTGAAAGTAAAAAGTGGGGAAAAAATATTCCAAGCAAATGGACAGGAAAAAATAAAAAGTCAGGATAGCAATGCTTTTATCAAAATAGACTTCAAAACCAAGACCATAAAAAAGACCCAGAAGGACACTTCATAATACTCAAAGGAAGAACCCATCAAGGAGACAAAAACATTGTAACTCTATATGCACCCAACATAGGAGCACCCAAATATATATGGAAAATCCTGGAGGACTTAAGAAAGATAGAGACAGGAACACACTTATAGTAGGATATTTTAATACCCCACTGTCAAAAATGAATACATCATCCAAACAAAATTTCAACAAAGATATTGTGGAACTGAACAATACATTAGATCAAATAGACTTAACTGATATATATATATAGAGAGAGAAACTTTCACTCCAAAGAAGCAAACTACACATTCTTTTCAAAGTATGGAACATAGAACATTTTCAAAGGTAGACCACATGATAGGACACAAAACAAGCCTCAACAAATTCTAGAAAATTGAAATCATATCAAGCATATTCTCAGACCTCAAGGGCTTATCATTAGAAATGAACCTCAAGGAAAAAACTCAAAAACATTCAAACTCATGGAGACTGAATAGCATGTTATTAAGGAATGAATGGGTCAATAATGAGATCAAAGAAGAAATCAAAATTTTCTGGAAACAAATGAAAATGAACACACAACAGTACAAAACCTATAGGACCCATCAAAGGCAGTACTGAGAGGAAAGTTCATAGCAATACCGGCCTACCTATAAAAGATAGGTTGCTTATTTCAAATAAGCAACCTAAGCTTACATCTACAAGAACTGGAGAAACAACAACAAACAAGGCCCAGAGCGAGCAGAAGGAAGGGAATCATCAAGATCACAGCAGAATTGAATAACATAGAGACTAAAAGAACAATTCAAAACATCAATAAATCCAGGAGTAGTTTCTTTGAAAAGATGTACAAAATCAACAAGCCTTTAAACAGACTCCTCAAGCAAAAAAGGGAGAGGACACAAATAAATAAAATCAGAAATAAAAGGGGAAAAATTACAACTGATATCACAGAAATACAAAGGATTGTAAGAAATTACTATGAACAACCATGTGCCAAGAAATTTGAAAACCTGAGTGAAACGGACAAATTTCTAGGAAAATATAGTCTTCCAAAACTGAATGAAGAAGAAACAGAAAGCCTGAACTGACCAATAACAGCTGGTGAAATTGAGTCAGTAATTAAAAAACTCCAGGTACACAAAAGCCCTGGACCAGACAGTTTCACAGGAGAATTTTACAAAACTTATAAGGAAGAGCTAACCCCTCTCCTTCTCAGACTATTCCAAAAAATCCAAAATAAAGACTCCCATACTCTTTTTTTTGAGGCCAGTATCATCCTAAACCCAAGACCTGATAAGGGCACAAAAAATAAAGAAAACTACAGGCCAATATTGCTGATGAAAATAGACGCTAAAATCCTTAACAAAATATTGGCAAACCACATCCAGTAATACATTTAAAAGATTATATACCATGATCAAGTGGGATTCATCCCGGGGATGCAAGGATGTTACAATCACAAATCAATACAGATAATACAAAACGTAAACAAAAGGAAAGACGAAAATCACATGATCTTATCAATAGATGCAGAAACAGCATTTGATAAAATATAGCACCTATTTATGATAAAAAAAAAAAAACTCAGCACAGTGGGAATAAAGGGGGCATACCTCAACAAAATAAAGGCTATATATGAGAAACCTACATCCAATATTATACTGAACGGGAAAAAACTAAAACCTTTCCAAGATCGGGAACAAAACAAGGATGTCTGCTTTCACCACTTCTATTCAACATAGTATTAGAAGTCTTAGCATAGCCATCAGACAAGAAAAAGAAAAAAAGGGCATCCAAATTAGAAAGGAGGAAATAAAGCTGTCATTGTTTGCAGATGACAAGATAGCATGCATAGAAAATCCTATAGACTCCACCAAAAACTACTCGACCTAATAAGTGAACTTGGCAAAACAGCAGGATACAAGGTCAATATTCAGAAATCAAAGGCATTTTTTACACCTACAATGAAATATCAGATGCAGAAATCAGGGAAAAATCCCATTTACTATAGCAAGAAAAATAATAAAGTATGTAAGAATAAACTTAACCATGGAGGTTAAAGACTTGTACTCAGAAAACTGCACAACACTGAAGAAAGAAATTAAGGAAGACACAAATAAATGGAAGCATATACCATGTTCATGGATTGGAAGAATTAAAGTCATCAAAATGTCTGTACAACACAAAGCAATTTATAGATTCAATGAAATCCCTATTAAAATAGCGATGACATATTTCACAGATATAGAACAAACATTTCAAAAATTATTATGGAATCAATAATGACCCTGAATAGCTGTAGCAATTTTGAGAAAGAAGAATAAAGTAGGAGGGATCACAATACCTGATGGAAAACTATACTATAAGGCCACTGTAATCAAAACAGTCTGGTACTGGCATAAGAACAGACACATAGATTGATGGAACAGAGTAGAGAGCCCAGAAATAAACCCCTGTACCTATGGTCAGTTAATATTTGACAAAGGGGGCAGAAGCAAAAAATGGAGTAAAAATAACCTCTTCAGCAAATGGTGTTGGGATATTGGATAGCTACAGGAAAAAAAATGAAATTCAACCACCAACATACACCACATGCAAAAATAAACTCAAGATGGAGAAAAGACTTAAATATAAGTCATGACACCATATAAGTCCTAAAGGAGAACATAGGAAAATTTCAGATATTCCATACAGCAATATTTTCTCTGATATATCCCCTAGAGCAAGGGACATAAAGGAAAGAATAAACAAATGGGACTTTATCAAAATAAGGAGCTTCTGCATGGCTAAAGGAAACAGCAAAATGAAAAGGGAACCAACCATATGGGAAAATATATTTGTCAGTGATACCTCGGACAAGGGTTTGATCTCCAAAATATACAGCAAACTCACATGACTCCACTCCAGGAAGACAAACAACCCAATTAAAAAATAGGCAAAGGACCTGAACAGACACTTTTCCAAGGAGGACATACACAGGACCCAGAGACACATGAAAGGATGCTCAGCATTACTAGTCATCAGAGAGATGCAAATTACAACCACAATGAGATACTATTTTACACCAGCTAGAATGGCCATCATAAACAAATCAACAAACAACAAGCACTGGTGAGGATGTGGAGAAAAGGGAACCCATCCCCACTATTGATGGGAATGCAGTCTGGTGCAGCCAGTGTGAAAAACAATTTGGAATTTCCTCAAAAAACTAAAAATGGATCTGCCTTTTGACCCAGCAATTCCACTGCTGGGATTAGACCTTAAGAATCCTGACACACCAATTCAAAAGAACCTATGCACCCCAGTGTTCATAGCACCACAATTTACAATAGCCAAGAACTGGAAGCAACCTAATTGCCCAACAGTAAATGAGTGGATCAAAAAACTGTAGTGCTTTTACACAATGGAATACTATGCAGCAGAAAGAAAGAAAGAGCTACTACCCTTTGCAACAGCAAGGATGGAACTGGAGAGCATTATTCTAAGTGAAATAAACCAGGTGGTGAAAGACAAATACCATGTGATCTCACCTATAAGTGGAACCTATCCAGCAAAATAAACAAGCAAGCAAAATATAGCCAGCAACATTGAAATAAAAAACAAACTGACAGTAGCCAGAGGGGCGAGGGGGCAGGGCGGTTTACATGGGAAAAGGAGGGGAAGGGTCATCAAGGAATATGCATAAAAGACCCATTGACAAAGCCAAATGGGGGAAGGATTTAAGTAGGAGGTGGTGAGGGGTGGGGCTGGGGAAAGTGGTGACTGGGAAAAAGTTGACATGGGGATGATGAGATGGGGTACAGGGCGGAGGGGACAAAGGGGAGAAAAAAATGAGACAACTGTAATAGTATAATCAATAAAATATTCAAAAAATTTACAAAACTTTTATAGTTTTGTGTTTTTCATTTAAGTTCATGATCAATTTTCTGTTAATTTTTGTATAAGGTGTGAGACTTAGTTCATTTTGTGTTAATTGTCCTATCACTATTTGTTGAAATGGCTATCCTTCCTCCATTGAATTGCTTTTTCACTTTTCTCTAATATCAGTTGAGCGTATTTGTCTGGGACTATTTCAGTTCTTTATTTTGTTTCATTGATGCATTTATCCATCTACTATTATAACTATATAATAAATCTTGAAAGTAGGTAGACTGATTTCTTCTATCTTATTCTTCTTTTTCAAAATTGTCTTTGTTATTTTAGTTCCTATAACTTTCCACATTATTTTTAGAATAATTTTGACTATACCTGCAAAAAAAAGTCTCACTAGGATTTAATGGGAATTGCATCAAACCTGTTTATCAATTTGGGGAGAATTGGCTCCTTAAATATGTTGAAGCTTCCAACTCATGAATATAGTATATCCCCCCATTTATTTGGAATTTCTTTAATTTTTTATTACCAATGTGTAGTATTCAACATACAAGCCACGTACCTATTTTGTTAGATTTATGCCTAAGTATTTTATTTTTTTAGGGTGATTGTAAATGATATTATATTTTTAATTTCAGTTTCTACAACTTTATTGTTAATATAGAAATGCAATTGATTTTTGTCTGTTGTTGTATCTTGTGTCCTTGATGAACTTCTTAGTCCTAGGAGGGTTTTTTTCTTTTATACTCCTTGGGATTTTCTGTATAGACAATCATGTTATCTCTTTCTAATCTGTATGCTTTTATTTCCTTTTCTTGCCTCATTGTCCTGGCTAAAACTCTCAGCACTATCTTGAATAGAGTGGTGAGTGTTGACATCCTTATCTTATTCCTGATTTTAGGGGACAAGTAGAATGTGTTTCATGACTAAGCATAATGTTATAGTTTTTTAAAAAATATATGTTCTTAATCATGTTTAGGAAGTTTCTCTATTTCTGCGTTTCTAAGAGTTTTGTCATGAATGGAGGTTGAATTTTGTCAAATGGTTTTCTGTAACAATTAATATGGTCATGTGATTTTCTTCTTTGGTTTGTTAAGATGGTGGATGCCTTCGATGATTTTAAATATTGAACTAGTCTTGCATCCCTGGCACAAAACCAACTTGACCATTGTGTATAAATATTTTAATGTATTGCTGAATTCTACTTACTAATATTTTGTTAAAGATGATTGTACCTGTATTTATGAGAGTATATTTTTCTTGTTTTGTAATGTATGTGTCTGGTTTCGGTAGCAAGGAAATGCCAGTCTCACAAAAAAATTGGAAATGTTCCTCCTCTTCTAGTTTTTGGAAAAGATTATGTAAAAGTGGTACTAATTCTTTTTTAAACATCTCATAGAATTCTCCATTGAAACAGTATGGACCTGGAGATTTTTATGGGAGTTTTAAATTACTAATTCAATTTCCATAATTGTTACAAGGCTATTTACATTATCTATTTCATGTTGAATAAGTTGAGATGTTGTATTTTTTGAAGAATTGATGCACTTAACCTAAGATGTCATATTTATGTGTGTAGAGTTGTTCATAGTATTCTCTTATTATCCTTTAGATGTCTGCAGGGTCTGTAGTGATATCGCTTGTTTCATTCTTGATATTGGTCAATTGTACCTTCTCTCTCTCTCCCTCTCCAGATTTGTCAATTTTATTAACCTTTTCAAAGAACCAATGTTTTCTTTCATTGATTTTCTCTATTTTTTTGTTTTCTATTTCATTGATCTCTGATCTCATCATTATTATTGCCCTCTTTCTGCTTGCTCTTCTTATGAAGTAGGAATTTATATATTAATTTAAGATGTTTCCTCATCTCTAATGTATGCATTTAGTGATGTAAATTTCCCCCAGTACCGATTTATCTGCATCCTCCAAATTTTTATGTTACATTTTCTTTTGTTTTCAGTTTTTTGTATTCTTTTTCATCACTAGAGACTTTCTTTGATTTACGGTTTATTTAGAATTGTGTTGTTTATTTTCTAAGTGCCTGGATATTTTCCTGTTATCTTTGTATTATTGATATCTAGTTTAATTCCACTGTGATCTAGAGAATACACTTGGTAAGATTTCAATTGTTTTAAATTTGCTTCATGACCCAGAGTATGATCTATATTAGCATATGCTCCATGGGCACTTGAAAAGAATGTGTATTCTGCTGTTGTTGAGTGGAGTACTTTATAAATATTGGCTTCGTCCCATTAGTTGATGGTGCTGTTGAATCTTGTATATCCTGGATAATTTTCTGTTTAGTTGTTCTATCAATTCTTGATATAGGGGTGTTGAAGTCTCCACCTATTATCATAGATTTGTATAATTCTTCTTTCCTTTATATCAGTTTTGGCTTTAGATTTTTGAGCTCTGTTGTTTGTTGCATACACATTTAGAATTGTTATATCTTCTTGCTAGAATAACCCCTTCATCATTAGATAATGTCCATCTCTGCCTGGCAATTTTCTGCATTCTGAAGTCTACTTTCTGTAATATTAATATTGCCACTTCTGTTTTCTTTTGATTAATGCTTACACCATATATCTTCTTCCATCTCTCCACTTTCAACCTGCCTATATCACTATATTTGAAGTGAGCTTCTTTTAGACAACAGATAGTTGGAACATACTTTTTAAACTACTCTCAGTTTCTGCCTTTTAAGTGATATTTTTAGACTATTTAAATTGGATTTATGTATTGATATGTTAGTGCTTAAGTCTGCCATTTTAATTTCTGTTTTCCATTTGTTCTTTTCTTCTTTATTCCTCAGTTTTCCTTTTTCCTGTCTTTCTGTATTTTACTTAGACATTTTCTAGAATTATATTTTGATTTAGCTATATGCTTTTATTTTTTATGACTTAAATTTTTAGTGTTGTTCAGTTACAGTTGTCCCCATCCCTCCCCTCCATTGCTCTCTTTATGTAGCTTTTGAGTGGCTGCTTTAGATATTTCATTTATGTATAGATAACATGTATATAATACTTTAACTCATCTTTAGGTCCTGTGTGGAATCTATTATCCATTTAGCAAGCAATTAATACTTGTTAAATTTAACCAAGTTAATTGCAAAGTAATACAAGTTATTTATAATTTTAAATCAACTAAGTATCTCAAGTGATCATTTCACAAGAAAGAAAGTCATTCCAGAGCTAGTCATGAATATAGAACAACAGAAGGAACTTATTTGAAAATGTAACATTCTTGGAACAAAATAAAGTATATTTGAAGGAGACAGAGAAAGAAAGAGACAGAGAGCAGCAGTCAAGCTGCACTAGACTACTTCATTTTCAGAGTTGATTGGTTAGTCAGAGAGTAGCTTTAAACAGGAAAGTTCTCAAGCTTATGGCCTGTAGACCTAGTCCAGCCAGATTGTTTCACCTTAAAATTGGTATTTTTAGGCTTCTTTTGAAAAACAGAATAATCTAGAAATATTAAATACTTATTCACAAATGTCCACATTGGTTGGAGCCGAGCAGGGCTGCCCAGTAGCATCAATGAGCATGACCTGTGCCCCAGAACCCAGTGTTCCAACTGCCTTTCACCACCCTCTTTGCTGAGGTTCATTTGCCAACCTTACAGGCTGTTATGGGTATTTAACTAGAATTTCCTGCTACAGAAAGCCCCAATATTTGGTTACTTAAAAGATAACACATAAAAAAATCTCAGAACAGGAAAATTTCAACCAAAGCATACATTCAGTAAGTATTTCTTGAGTGCTGGGTGCCAGGTCCTCAGATTGGAGAAACAGAGGTAAGTCCAAAGTGGCGCCTCCAGCTTAGTAGGGAAAAAAAGGTAAATGCCTAATCAGTCCTCATAAATGTTAAAAATGATGAAGGTTGCATGAGATGCACAAAGGAAGAATCACACCCTCAAGGAGATAATTCATTGGTCTTGCTGGTAGTACGGATGTAGCGCAAACATTTTCATTTCTCTGGGTGACACATCAATGGGATACCCAGGTACCTGCTTAAAAACCATTGCTCTTGGTAAGGAAGTTCCCTTTCACATCCAGACATTTGTCAGAAGGTACACTGAGCCTTCATCTTCCTTATCAATTGATAGGCCTAAGAATAAGAATCACAAAGGAAAACAAAGACAGTTCCCACATCCAGAATGTTATAGGGGACTCTTCCCACTTTCACTACTCTCCTTTGAGTATCATAAAACCAATTACCATTAAGCTACTTTATACATAAGTGATTAGGGTAAAGTTATAAAATGCATTATTCTAAAATGGCCCTATAGGAACACATGCATACATATACCCATATACATGTCTGTACACGTGTGTGTATTTATATAGACATACATATGTATGGATAAAGAATCTTATCTCTCTATTCATCTACCTATCTATCTACAGAAACTGACTAAGCCATATTGGCTTCTTAAAAGTAGATTAGAATATTTGGGCACAGTCAGAGACACCATAAAGGAGGTCTAGCCCCTGACAAATAGCCATGGACACATTAGGTGGGGTGTTCCGTGGGACTGACTAAAATCATATCTTCCTGGTGCTTTTTCCTAAGTTAGTGCTTGTATTTCTTTTCTGACACTGGTTCAATTTAGAAGAAAATGGTTAAACCTCCTAATCCCTCTCTATGCAGAACTGAAGGGATTTGGGTCCTCTGAACATAAGGGCTGTAACCTTCTTTGGATTTATTGAACTGCATGATTACCACAAAGAAAAAAAAAAAATGTGTGGAGTACTTGGGATACAAGTAGTTTGAATAGAAAGTAAGACATGAATAATTAATGGGATTAGAAGAGAGGAGTACCTACATTTATTTTAAGGTGCCCCGGAGGCTCACAGGGGCTTTAAAAATCCTCCAGACTTGAAGTATACACCATCTCTGTGGAAAGTAATACAAGCTTTTCGTGTATTAGTTCAACTTCAAAAGCCCTGAAATAACTGACAACGTGTCTGACTTTTAGGGTGGAAAATACAAGTGCTGAATCTTTGTCTGGCATTTTAGATACCGCTGCTGAGGATACACGCAAAGAAATGTATCAGAGCCACAGGACAGCTCAGAGGAGCAGCTGATGTAGAAGGGGCAGAGGCCGAAATGGAACCCTGGTCTTGTTCCTAAGTATGGCCATGGGCAAGTTACTCCTTCTCTGTGGTCTTCACTTTCCTGTGTCTATAGAAAGAAGATTGGACCAGAAGAATTTCCAGTTTCTCTTAGCTCTGACCCTCCTTCTGACTCTGTTCAGCCATGGTATGGTAGACTGAAGACTGATTCCCAGAGATATTCTAGTCCTAATCTAAAACCTGCAGATGTCACCTCATATAGCAAAAATGACTTTAAAGGTATGATTAATATTGAGATGGGGAGGCTATCCTGTACATTTTGAGTGGGCCCTAATTGCAATCAAGAGGATCCTTGTAAGGAGAACATTAAGTGACATTTGACACTGAAGAAGAGAAGTCCATGTGACCACCGGGCCAGAGATTAGAATAATGTGGCCACAAGCCAAGGAATAACAGTGGCTGCCAGAATCTGGAGGCAGAAAGGAACAATTCTCAAGAGGAAACCATCGCTGCGACTACTTTGATTGCAGCCCTGAAGACTCATTTAGACATCTGGCCTTCAAGATAGTAAGAGAATAAATTTCTATTGTTTTAAGTCATTAAGTTTGTGGTGATTTGTTACAGCAGCAACAAGAAAGACACAGACACTGGTCTTCCGTGAGATTTCATGGATCTGTCCTCTTTTGCCTCCCGCATGACCTGCTTCATGCAACAACGTTACCTGCCTGACCTCTGAGGACCAGAGCCAGCAACCCTGGAACTCCTCACTCAGCAGGACTATGATGTTATATAGCCTCCATGTATTTATTCACTTGTTATTCTTCCAAGGTTCACTGAGTACCTGTGCATCAGGCACTCAGCAAGTACTGAGGATGTAAGAATGGACAAAACACATCCCTCCCCTCCTCCTAGTCTCGGGCAACAAACAGAGATAATAGTGTTGGGATAGTGGATGAAGTAACACATGTGGAGAAGTAGAGAGGAAGGCTCTTTCCATTGTTGGTCATCAAGGTGGGCTCTAGGGGCAGCAGGAGAATCCTGGGTGACAGACAAGGAACAGAATTGGAAGTGGAAATATGTCAGGGCGTTTGCCCACATCACTGCTCATGGCCACATGAGGGCAACATACTTGACTCCAGGTCCAGATACCTACCTCCTCACTGACCCCAGCCTCCACCAATTCCTACCACACCTGTCCAAGGACAGAGCTCATTTTGGCCTACTGGCCAATGCTTCCTCTGAGTCCTGTCACTTGGTGGTTTTAATTGGTGTTTTTCAAACTGAGGACCATGACCCATTAGTGTGCTGTAAAATCAATTTAATAGGTAACAACTAGCATTTTTAAAGCAGGAACTATAACTTATTCATGGAGATGCTGTTTTGGAAAAGCTTAGTTTCAGAGGAAAAAAATAGTATGTATATATACATACAGGATAACGATGCAAAGTGTATTTGTTACTGTGGGTCTTGGATGAAAGAGTCTGAGAGCCACTGATTTAACTACTTCAAAATGAGATATGCTGTTTTAACTCTTTCTGGAAAAAGGTGGGCAAGAGGTGGTAAATAAATACTTAAATGAAATAACAAGTGAGTATAAACAAGCTTGCATAAACAATCTCCATCCCTATAAGCACCCACCGTGCATCTTATTGTGTAGACAGCACTGTCCTTGGCAGCCCCAAAGGCATAATGACAAACAAGACCTGGAACACATCACTTTCAGCTCTCAGAGAAGGTGAGACATGAGCACACTTACTACTGATTCTGGGCAAAATGCAGTTCAAGTACTGAACAAGTGCTTTGAAGCCTTGTGGGTCCAGAAATTATAGACATTCTCATGGAGAAGATGGCACTTGAAGTGGTCCTTACACTTGGGTTAGTGTTTAATCAAGTAAGACATGAGAAAAGCATTCAGGACAAGGGTACTGCATGGGTAAAGGCACAGGGGCAGAGCAGTACACAGCCTCTCCAAGAAGCAGAGAGTGATCTTTTTTGCTTGAGTATATTATGAGTTAGAGTATATGGGGTTCCTGCAAAGACAGACTGGGACTTCCAGCAGGCCACTGACCCTCTTTGAGCCAGTGAAGTTAATGTTACTTACCTTACTCACCTCTCTGGTGGCAGAGAATATAAAGAGAGAAGACATAGGAGGATGCATTGAAGAATACTGCTCAATTCACCCGTTCCCTCCTGCTGTGTGACCAGGACTGGTCTGGGGTATGTTGGTGAATGAGCAGTGCCCAGCCCTGTGATGCATGCAGTAACTCAGAGAACTGGTTACAACTTCTGCTTAAGAAAGTCAGAACATGTCACCTAGGGTAGGACACTTTGGATGAGTTAGGAGGGATGAGCTAGAATTTGCAAAGAAGGAGACAGAAACCCAAGAAAGAAGGAACAGAAAATGTCAAGTTTATACAGGGTGAAAGGGGGTGGAGTGCCCAGAGGGTCCATAGGCTGTGGCTCAAGAGGTGTAGACAGGCCCTCTTAGTCTGATATGCCTTGCTGAAGGCACCAAGGAAGTCAAAAATTCAGTCATTTGCCTTGGTTTTTCCAGTTCGCACAGAGGCACCATCTACTGACCACACTTTGTACCTGCAGGGGCGTGTCAGCCCAGATGAAATATTTTATGTAACTTACACCAAGGTTCTCTAATGCGTGCAAAAGAGAGGACTTGTGGGAAAGGTAGATGAGATCCTAGAGTGGGGGTTGGGGGGAGTTGGGGCAAACGGAATTCACTTGGACAGCGAAGTGAAGGTAAGTAGGTTCATCACCAGTTCCCCTCAGTGTGGACTTCAGGACTCTTCTCCACATCCCAAAACTTGGCTTCCTACTGAGACTCTCAGCTCTAGCTCCAATGCCTAACGTTCTCCCTTCTTGGACCACTCTTGACCATTCTCTTCCTCCAGCTATTATCTGTCCCTCTGCCACCTCCTCCAAAGAATCTGCCCAGATGCCCCCACCAAGTCCAATCACTGCCTTCCATTCAGTCCTCCTCCTACTCCCCACAGGTCTGCACTTACGCACGCCTCCTGCATGCAGGTGGCATGTGCATCCCTGTGTTTCAATCATGTGTGTCTCTTATATCTGCTCAGCCCATCAATCTCATGGATGCACCTTCAGGTCACAGGCCCCATCTCACAGACCCCATCTCAGAAACTTCCACAGGGAAAAAGCCTCCCAGGCCCTAACCAGGCAGCAGACTGAGAAGTGGAATCCTGTGGTTTGTAGCTGCATTAAGGGTAAAGAACTGATAGTGTCTTCTTTTTCAAGAGGCGTTTAGATACAGGTCAGGGAGCTTGAAGACATGAAGTACCTGAGAGGAAAAGGGGGCACTGCTGACAGGGAAAGGGATTTTTAAAAAAGAGCGTAGAGCCATAGAGTCTACACACATCACAAAGGAGGTAGCATTGGAATGGCAGCCACAATGTTGCTCCAGCATGGAGCTCCGTGATCCTCTTCTTCCAGATATCAGCTACTCTTGCCAGCTACGGTTTGCACTATGCACAGGCAACTTCAGACACTGGCTGGGGGAGAAGGAGGTTCTAGGAGAACATGAAATGGGAACTAGCTGGGTTCAGGGTTGAGAAAGGAGCCCAGAGCAGAGGCCCATGTGACAGAGGCCAATGTGCTGGGTAAGGAGCAGAGACAGGGTGTCATAGAAACAGCAAAGTTTTGCAGGGCAGTTGCCATGTACTGCATGTGAATGTCTCCTGACAAGTCATAAGTTGAAGCTCTCTTCCCCAGTGTGATGGTATTTGGAGGTGAGGCCTTTGGGAGTGATTAGGTGATGAGAGCAGAACCCTCTGGAATAGGATTAATACCCTTATAAGAACAGTCACCCCAGAGATCATCTCTTTACCATGTTGAGGACACAGCAAGAAGGCAGACATCTGCAACAGAGCTATCACCAGGAGCCAATTGCCTGGCACCTTGATCTTGGACTTCCAGCCTCCCGAGCTGTGAGAGACACATTCTTGTTGTTTAAGTCACCCAGGCTATGCTAATTTGTTATAGCAGACTATGGTAATTTGACTAAGATGGCAGGCAGAGCTGGACTCTCTCTACCACATGTTGCTGTCCCTGCCAAGAGAATGTCTGCATAGAAAGGCATGCTCACACACACATACACACACACACACACACACATACACACACACACACAAGCACAGAGCACTGGTCAGCACTGCACAAAATCTGGGGAAGCCTGGCACAGTTGTGGACACAGGAGCTACAAAAATGAATGCAAATAGATCTATTTTTGAGAACAGGTTAAATAATCTTGCCCTAAATATCTCACCTGGGAGGTTACTAGCATTCACAACCAACCACAATGCAAAGCAGATTATAAATTATATAATAAAGCTATTAATAATGTAATGTAGAAAGATGCAGAAGAGCTGGATTAATATGCACTAGATTATATAGAAACTTGAAAGTCATGGCAAGGCCTGTGGTCTGAGCAGGGACATAATGAGACAAACCTATATTGACTGATCTACCATTTTAGCTATAGGAATTAGGGCTGGAGGACCAGTTAGAAAGAAATTACAATTAAAAATAATAGCTTCTTACCCTAAGCACTTCCTTTATACCAAGCTTATTCTAAATATTTTATGTATATAACATTTGAACCCACAGCTGTGTGTGGCCAGTGTCAGAGGTTGAATTGTGTCCCTCATAAAGTCATATGTTAAAGTCTTGACTTCCAGAACTTCAAATGTGACCTTACTTGTAAATAAGGTCTTTGCAGATAAATTACTTAAATTAAAGTCATACTGAAGTAAACAAGGCCCTTAATTCAATGTGACTGGCATCTTTATAAAGAGGGGAAATTTGACCCAGACAACCAGGTGAAGATGAAGGCAGGGATAGAAGTGATGCATTTACAAGCCAAGGAACACCAAAGATCACCAGCAAGCCACTAGCAAGATCACTGGCAGACCACCAGAAGCTAGAGAAAGAAAGAGAAGGAAGGAAGAGACAAGAGGAGCCATTAGTAAACCAGGTTAGAGGGGACTCAGCTGATTGTGACAGATGTTGAATTTCATCCCTGACCAGACTCAAACCCGAGGCTCCTTTTTTCCACCTTGCTCATTTAGCCTCACAATACAGGCACCCCCGGGCAATAGTGAGCTTCTCGTTTGCTTGGGGTTTTACGAAGATGCACTACTGTGGAAGTGGAAAGAGCACTAGCTCAGAGCTGAAGACTGGGATTCTGTCCCAGCATACCTACTCACCTGCAGAATGACCTTGATCCTCTACCCTCTTGCCTGCTCTCTGGGTGCACAATGAAGACCTTGGGCCAAAGGCTGCTGTCATCCTTCTCTCCTCAAATCTATAGGATTCCACTGCTATTGTCCTCCTTCTAGTATGACTGTAGGACACTTCTGCCCCCTCACACTTCTTCCTGCCTTAACAATATCTCTCCTGAGAAGCCTTTCCCAGGTATCCCAGCCCGTGGAGAATACCTTCCAACAGATTTGAGGGCCCTCAACTCTAATAGTTCATTTTTGGTCCCTGTTGTTGGTGGTCCATGTCCCTTGAGTAAGTATTCTTTCTCCAACTAGCTAGGAAACTTCCTGAGAGCTAAGAATGCATTTTGTATCTACTATATCTCTCACAAGAATAAAAACAAAGTTAAGGATAATATAACAACAACAATGATGGTGATGACCATTTCACACACATATGTTCTTTTCTTCCTGATTAGCACCCTAACAAGTGTTATCTTTCTTATTTTGCAATGTGGAAGCTGAGGCACAGAGATTATGTTGCCCAAGGTTCCCCAGGAGGAAAAGTTTGGAGCCTGAGTGGCTCTGGAGCAGAACTCTTGCGTTTATGAACATCTGCTACTGCCTGCCAAAGTCTAGCAAGATGCTGAGTACTCTTTCCTTACTACAAACACCACGTCCATGTACATGACTATTCAAATGCCTTCAATTTGTGACATGTTTATACTTCTATTTGGTTTACCTCTGTATTCCCAGTGCCTGGCATAATATTCACTATATGAATGTCTGAGTGGATGGGGATGTTCTAAAAGACAGATCATCCCCCCAAGGTCTTGCCAGCCATTCATTGGTACTATATTGTTTATCCACCCATGGCCCCAGTACTCCACTCACCCTACAAGCACATTACATGCCCATAAGACTATTAGAACAAGTTAAGAAAGACCCCACTCACTTTAAATTACCTATTTGAATGGTATTTACCTAGCCCTGAATAGGTAATTTATGCTTCCTGGCCTGACTCTGGTCATGGTGATCATCTTGGAGCTCAGCCTGTCTCTCTTCTTCCCTTCTACTTCACCTGCCCCATCATACTACTTATTCTTCTCCAGTGTTGACTAGTGTTTCTCCCTCATCTGTGAAATTGCTCATGCGATTATCTGTGTTGTTCCACAAAGCTTTCCCTGACCTCCCTTTTTTCACTCTACCTCTCTTCCAGCCGGATAGAGCCCCTTCCCTCTGTCTCCAGTGCACCCTTTGTATACACCACTAGAACACAGGTGTGTTGATCCAGGTCCATCTCACCACCAGACTGAGATTTCTTCAAGGGGTTGGACCAACAATGTCTGGCTCATCTCCATATCCTCTGTGACTGAAATAGTTATGGAATGAACAAATGAGAAGCTCTTTGAAGTATTCTTTGAGAGTTAATATAATTTCTAGAAGGAATAATAGCTACTTTGTTTTTAAGAATGCAAGTCATTTCTATGTGTATAAACTAACATTTAAAGGCTAATTGGATGTTTGCTTATATTAATATATTTGACTATGTCTATTGCTTTGCAAGCATGCAGGTAAAAATTCTAAATGTTGACTGGCATTGTACAGTTTCTTTTAAGGGTATAGTGAGCAATTTAAATGCATTCAGTTCATAACCTGCACAGGGGATAATGCTTCTTGAAGTGGCCACAGCACAATCTTTATTCAGCACTGGGGTCACTATTTATAAAGAATGGTTTCTTTTTAACATTTTATTAACTTACTGAATGACATTTGTTAATAAGATTATAGAAGTATCAAGTGCATAATATATTATCTGTATATTGCATTGTGTGCTCACCATCAAATGTCAAGTCTCCCTCTGTCATCATGTATTTGAGCCTCTTTACTCTCTTCTACCTCGTCCTATCCCTCTTCTCCTCTGGCAAGCACCATATTGTTGTCTATGTAAGAACGGTTTCTTAAAAGATTATAATGGAAAGTACAAGGAATATTTGACACAGATAGATGGGTGGCTTTCGCACATTAAAAATAAAAATAACCACAAATTATAATACCTATAGTTTACTGCACATTTATTGTATACCAAGCACAGAGCCAACTCTTTACATCTACAGTCTCATGTAATCCTCAAACTAACCCTGGGAGATACTCTCCATTATTACTGTTGTACCAATGGGACTACTGGGGCTCAGGAGGATTGAGTGACTGATCAGTGGGTACACATTTAGTGTCAGAGGCTTCTTTCACTGCTCATAACCACTGAGCAAACATGCCTCTGTCAAATGTTTATAGTCGTCATATGTGGTTCAAAGACAAGTGTGCCAAGTGGCCATATGGCATGAGATACAAAAAAAGTGGAACAAAGCCTCCACCTTCTATGAGCTACCAGCTTAGAGACCAATGCAACATCCAAGATGCTTACATTAGTGGGAGAGACACAAAGCACATTAATTCTTGATGGAACTCCGCTTGTCATGAGGAGAATAAGACAAAATTTAAATTTAAATGGAAATTTCATTATTAGGCATAGAACCCATAAAACTGTATGGAGCTAATCAAACAAGAGTCACATAGGAGCAGTCTATAGTAGTGACCAAGGTGGCTAAAATGACTAGGAGAGAAAATGATAAACATCTAAGGAGAGCCCTGTATGGCCTGGGCCTTATCCCATATGATCTTATCCCAATCTTCATACTTGTAATCTCATTCATTTCTCAAGGTGTCCCTGGGATGCACTTGTAATTGCTGCCATTTTACAGATGCCAAAACTGAGGCTCAGGAAGATTGAGGGATTACTGCACACACAGTGGGATAGACTTTGAACTCGAGTCTGTCTTGTGTTTCCTCTGTAGATTTGTGGAGTGCACACACCTCCCCCTACCCTCAGCCCCTACAATGTTGTCATTCCTAATGGATTCTTTTTAAGTTATCTAGAAAGTCACTTGCCAGTAGACTCAGTCTGCCGCTGTTGCAAACAGCAGACCTCAGCAAAGGAGAGAGAGTTGAAATTTCAGGAAATCATAGAAAAATTAGAAACTTAAGAACATTGAGACCTGTGGAAAAGACAGGAGATTAAGAAAAAAAATTATTTTATTATTTAAAACTTGACAAGATGACTTCCAGCCAAGATGGAGGCATAGGTAGATATACTTTGCCTCCATGTACAATCAAAAGAAAGACAACAATGAATTTAAAAACAAAAGAAAACCCACCAGAACTGCCAGAAAATCAAACTCTATGGAAGTCTGACAACCAAGGAATTAAAGAAGAAACATTCACCCAAACTGGTAGGAGGGGTGGAGACAGGAAACTGGGGCAGGGAAGACATGCAGCTAGGCAGTAGCTGGCAGATCTGGGGGTCCCACATTTGCATGTGGATAAACCAAGGGAAACAACTAGGGAGTGTGAAAGATGGATCAACCCAGGGTTCCAGTGTGGGAAAAGAAAGCCTCCAAACATCTGGGTGTAAAAACTGTGGGGGTTGTGGCTATAGGAGAAACTCCCAGCCTCACAGGAAAGTTCATTTTGGAAGAGACCCACAGTGTCTTAGAATGTACACAAACCCATTCACTCAGGAATCAGCACCAGAAGGGTCCAATTTGCTTGTGAGTAGCAGGAGAAGTGACTGAAAGCAGGTGAGAGCTGAGCAAGTGGCATAGTTCCCTCTCTGACCCCTCCCCCCATACAGCGCCACAACAGCAGAAATGTGGGTTGCCCCCACCCTGGTGAATACCAAAGTCTCCACCCCTCGCAACATAAGGGGAGCACAGAGACAAGAAATATGGCACAAATAAAAGGACAGATAAAAACCCCAGAAAACATACAACCAAGTGATGAAAAGATAGCCAAACTATCAGATGCAGAGTCCAAAATACTAGTAATCAGGATGCTCACAGAAATGGTTGAGTATGGTCCCAAAATAGAGGAAAAAATGAAGTCTATGCAAAGAGAAATAAAGAAAAATATACAGGGAACCAACAGTGAAGGGAAGGAATCTGGAACTCAAATCAATGATTTGGAACAGAAGGAGGAAATAAACATTCGACCAGAACAGAATGAAGAAACAGGAATTCAAAAAAAATGAGGAGAGTATAAGAAGACTCTGGAATATCTCCAAATGTGCCAACATCCGAATCATAGTGGTACCAGAAGGAGAAGAGGAAGAGCAAGAAATTGAAAACTTATTTGAAAAAAATAATGAAGGAGAACTTCCCCACTCTGGAAAAGGAAACAGACTTCTAGGTAGTCCAGGAAGCGCAGAGAGTCCCAAAGAAGTGGGACCCAAGGAAACACACACCAAGGCACATCATAATTACATTACTCAAAATAAAAGATAAGGAGAGAATCTTAAAAGCAGCAAGAGAAAAGGAGAGAGTTACCTACAAAGGAGTGCCCATAAGACTATCAGCTGATTTCTCAAAAGAAACCTTTCAGGCAAGAAGGGGCTGGAAAGAAGTATTCAAAGTGGCAAAAGGCAAGGACCTGCATCCAAGATTACTCTATCCAGCAAAGCTATCTTTTAGAATGGAAGGGCAGATAAAGTGCTTCTCAGATAAGGTAAAGTTAAAGGAATTCATCATCACCAAGCCCTTATTTTATAAAATGTTAAAGAAACTTATTTAAGAAAAAGAAGATCAAAAGTATGAACAGTAAAATGACAACAAACTCACAACTATCACAATTGACTGTAAATACAAAAACAAAAACAAACTAAACAAACAACTAGAACAGGAACAGAATCACAGAAATGGAGATCGCATGGAGGGTTATCAGCAGGGAGAGAGAGGGGAAAGAATGAGAAGCATAATCGGTAGGTACAAAATAGGGGGAGGTTAAGAATAGTATAGGAAATGGAGAAAACAAAGAACTTTATATGTATCATCCATGGACCTGAATGGGGTGGGGGGTGGAATGCTGGTGGGAGGGTGGATACAGAGCAGAGGGGAATAAAGGGGAGAAAAAAATGGGACAACTGTAATAGCATAATCAATAAAATTACTTAAAAAGACTTGACAATGAAAATATGACCTTTCCCTTCCTCTCCTGCTTCTAAAAAGTATTTCATGTTCCTACAAGCTATATTGACAGAAGTACCTCCAAAATGTGTACTGTTTCCTGGTAGCTCAAAGTTTCAATCTCTTTTTTTTTTTTTCTTTTTTCTTTGGCAAAAAGAAAATAGATACTTTTCCAGGCGAGGAGTGTCCAGGTGGTTTTGATATGGGCCAGGCTCTGGCCAAATAAAGCTATAACCCAGCAAGTTCTTCAAACCATATTTGCCCTCAGCTTAGAGATGCCCTTTCCCATGGAACTGCAAGGTCATTCCAAGTACCTGGCAGGCACTAAGGAGAGCCCTGAGGTCAGAGGTCCCAGGGCTTGGGCCCCATCCCTGAGAAGCAGAGATCTCAGTGTGCTAGAAAACGTCTCCCATCAACTCTTACTTCTCTGAGCCTTAATTTCCATGTCTGCGAAATAGGGAGACTTTTGCATAGTCCATGGAGATTTGTGGGGAGCAAAACACATTCACAGTATTTTAGTATTACCTAACATTAACTAGACAATAACAGAAACTATGCATACAATTGTTATTTTCCACAATTATATTAAATCAGAAAGGTCATCCAATGAGGACGGATGTCAAGGTATGTGAGGGGAGAAAGTACTCTTTCCTTCCACTACCATGAAGATGAATACCTCTGTCAAATGACAGCATTTCTACAGGGTGTGGGCACCTGTGTCACATTGGGAAGGAGCTACCATGGTTCACTGAGGCTCTTCAGAGAAGAGCCATGTGACCATGGAGCAGACCAGTGACAGGGACTTCTTTAACAGGATAAGCCTGGGCCACTTGAAAAGCAACGGGAGTCAGACCAGTACCCAGGTAGCCTCCCCTGCTTCATCAGCTCCTTTTACAGCATAACTCATATGCTGTGCAGTATGCCCCACATGAGCACCAAGGAGACAAATGAGGTCTGAAACCCAGACCAGTTGGCCACCCCATCCCCCGGGTGTAGAAGGGAAGGACTTCATTTGATTTCGCACAATGGTGTGCAGGTGCTAGTGTGGCCATGTGCATTTTCTTGAGTTCATAAGACGGACCTTAGATCATAAAAATAGTTCCTTCCTTCCTTCTTTCCTTCCTTCCTTCCTTCCACCAACCTTTTTCAAGTATCCTCTATTTGCTAGCTTACGCAGCCACAGTCCATACAACAAGGGGTCCAGGGTCTGATGGGGTGAAAGACAAGGAAGTAAATGACTACACAACAGGACAACATGTCTAAGAATGGTGCTTATGAGGAGAGAGAAGAAGCACCTGCCCAAAGAAGTAAGAAACTGGCCCCAGTAAGAAAACCTCATGAAAGAAATAAGACCATGCAATCCAATGAAAAGAGGATATTTGAAAGAAGGAGCAAGGGGAACAGAGATGCAGGAACAGGAGGAAGAAATTAAAGGAATATTAGAAAAGGGTGAGGTGGAAGTGGAAGAATGAGGAGGAGCCTGGCTGGACTGAAGAAGTTAGTGACTGCGCGTGTGTGTGTGTGTACATGTGTCTATGTTAGTGTGTGCTTACATCAGAGAGAGACACATGAATGTTGGGTACATCCGTGCAAGGCATTGAGATAGTCGCTTTACAGACATTGCCTCTTTGAATTTTATGGCAATCTTGTAAGGTGGTCTTTATTATTCCCACTTGACAGATAAGAACTTTGAACTCAGGGAATGAAATCTAAGGAGCCTCAGCTGATGTATATGGAACCCCCCTTGTCTGCAGTGAACCATAGGAGAGGCGGAGCTGTACTTTACTGCTGCAGACCAGTCTCCAATGCTCTGTCTTCATCCCTGGGGCAGGCTATTGGTTTAAGGCAGCAGCTTGTTGGTTGAGGGGAGGGTAGAAATCTTGGCCTCACTAACACAGTGAGGGTCTCAAGTGCTACAAGTGGGTAAGGTTCAAGTCACTGGCACAGGACCAAAGCTGCCATTAGCACAGTGTCCAGAAAGCATTTGAGGAGCTCTCTGCTGCTCTCAGCCCAAGTACATGAGACCTCCCAGTTATTAAACAAATCTAAACATGGAAATGAACAGACCCAGGTGATGTGATGGGCACAACACTCAGCCTCAAGTTTCTGGTAATTGTTGGAAAATCCAGTTACAATGGAGCTGAGTCTACTATGCTTCAGAAAGGTAACTGGGGCAAGGGTGGGGGTTAAGGAAAAACTAACTAAGAAAGTCATATCTTAAAGCCTACTAAATAAATCTCCCTCTTTAGCAATGCCTCTTGTGCCAGCGAGGGTCCAGGAAGAGTCTAGAGGAGAGTTAAATGGAAACCAGACATCAGCCTATTTCCCCTTTTAGCATTTTCCTGGTTGGGAGATAAGCATTGGAGACAGGGACATGCAGGCCTATGTGTATCTAGAGAGTGCTAGGTTAGGAGTGCAGAGGCCCAGGATAAAGGCTGGTCTGGGCTCCGCCATCAGTGAGCCATTTGACCTTTGACATGGTACTCACTGGAATGCTAGAACTGGACCAACACCACCTCAGAGGGTGGCTTCAGAGACATGGGGACATAATAGAATATACAGGAATTTGAGACAGTAAAACCTATCAAGCTTGTCATAATGAGTTTGTGTTTTGAATAATGAAACAGCAAACAAAATACTAGTGTGGTTGCTCAAGAGGACAGGGAGAAGATTTATTTTTTCTTTCATCCATCCATTCAAAATGTATTGAGCATCTGTAACGGTCCAGGTTACAGAAATAAACATAACATGGTCCCTGACCATGTGTCTGTTTCTCTTCCATTATATCCCCAGTACTTAAAATTAGGTAAATACTTAACAGAGTAGGTACTCAATAAGCGTTTGTTGATTAAGTGAATTAACCACCAATTTTGCAGGGTTTCAAAACAAGGAAACACATTTTCAATAAACCATGATAAAGCTATGAGAGAGAAAAAGGGGCTCTGCGAATGAAGGGCACCTCACTCAGCTCAGGAGGGGAAAGGAGGGAGCAATAGAAGAGTGTGCTATAGCGGAGAAGTTGTCTCTGGATAAAAGATGGGGAAAATGGACCAAAGCAGGTCTGGCGGGCCAGAGACACACTGAGGCGCCACCATCCTCCGTGGGGTGGAGGACCCAAGGATGGGGGAAGTCAGACGTAGCCTTGAAAAGATTCCCTGCAGGACAGGTGTCCTGCAGGTGTCCGGCCATGTGAGCTTGAAGGCAAAGGAAAGGAAGCGGAAAGTATGTGAGTGAGATCTGATTTAAGCCAAAAGAACGAGCTGCGCCGGGAACTCGAAACGAAAGCGGGCACTCGGGAAGGCACGGAGGCAGAGGAAAGGCAAGGAACTTCAGAATGATTCCTGGGTGTGACTTTCTGGGATGGAGGCAGGGAAATTGGCAGAGGGGATGGTCAAGCGCATGCGCGCGCTCCCCGCGGGTGATAAAAATCCAGCTGACGACACTGACAAAGGCAAGGGCGCCAGGCAGCCCCCAGCGGCCACCCGGCTGGCCCGTCCAGTCAGCGGTGCCCGCCGGGAGGGGAGGGACAATGGGCAGAGCCATACACGAGCAAAAACAAAGCCATCTCTTTGAAACAGAAATGAAGCCGACGTGGCCGAGGAAAGCCAAATATCTGTGAGATGATGTGTGAACAAAAGGAAAAAGTCGATCTAGGCAAGTCTGAGTTTGTGCGAGAACCTTCGGAGGCTATGATCGCTGGATACTTATTAGAACGACCTTTGCCCCTGCTTTCTCTCTCCCCGAAGGTAAAATAAATCCTTAACTAAATGAGAATTGACGGCAGGAAAGGAAGAACGGCTCCTACAGGGCCCGGCCAGAGGTGCCGCGACCGTAGCTCTGCAGCCGGTGGTTCGGTGCTGTCGCCCCGGAAGCGCCCACCAGCTCCGGTGGTGCTGGGGAGCTTGGCCACCGCAGAGGCGGGACAGGCCCAGCGCCAAGGAAACCTTTGTTTTCCTCTCTAGCCCTTCCTGCCAATGCCTCGGTATTTCTGAAGGGTATAACTCCTTCGTATTTCTGCCTTATAACACCGCTCCTTGTTCCCCACCCCTGATTCTCAGTCCTGCAGCCTCTCGGTCCCACCCCCACCCCCACAGCCACTGAGAGTCACTTCCCCCTCCCTTCCTTCAACCACAGCATCACACAGCAAGGCCCTATTGCATTTGCCCATAAATGCAAGGAGCCACCAATACCTGTTTGAGGAGATGGCATTTAATTAGCACGCTCTAACTGCCATTAACCCCCCTCCTCTCCCACCTCTCCTCCCCCTCCCTCCCAGAGCCCTCTCCCAACCGCCCCGCTCACCCCCATCTATGTAAAAAAGCCATAAAGCCTTTCTCCAATCGCCTTCTCGGAGTTTATGCAACCCCCAGAACACAGGTTGATTGGAAAGGTCTCTCTCCTGGATAACAACAATTCAATGTGCCTTGACATTTTAATAGCCTGCCATTCTGGTGAACACAATCGAGCAAGGCAGTGAAGCAAAAATCATTAGGTAAGCAAGATAATCTAAGCAGGATCTGCCGCCTGCACTCACATATGGGGGCAGGTTGCACAGCTGGGGCAGTCCACAAAGCTGGGCTCATTCTGCCCCACACCTTTGTATGAGTGCACCAATACAAGCACTCGTTCATTGAGAGACACAACCCTGCAAACAGGTTTTGGAAGATAAACACACTCAGCCAAAAATAGTCTCATTGAAACCTCAATATGAAATAGCTTGGGAGCATACGAATTTACAATGAATCAAAATATATGCCACACACCAAACCACCACCAAATCAAACATACTGCTCTCTGGTTTGCTGTATCACTGAAAGATCAATATGTATTTCCATGTATATACATATGTATTCATTTATATAAAGATTTTGAATATAATACCATAGCTAAATACATAATTTAAATATATAATATAAAACCTTTATGCTTAATATATTCAAGGCACTATTATAACCACTTACACCTATGAAGTCATTTAATTATCAAAACATATGTACTATCATCCTCATTTTACAGATGAGGTAACTGATGCACAGAGAGTTGTAGCAACTTGTCCAAAGTCATCCCTAGTAAATGGTAAAGCCAGTATTTGGATCCAAGCAATCTGGCTCTGAAGTCCAGGCTATCATCCATTGTGATATGGTGCCCTGTAAATAGTAAATTGCACAAATAAATATAAAATGTGTTACATGTCTTTATGAGGTCAGTACATTTCTTTATGAATGTTTATATTTATATACATACACAAAAAAACACACATTCATGTGGATACTGAAAAGATGCAAAGCAGTATAAACTAACTTCTTTACAACACAAACACCTGCATTTATGTATTCAGCCACATTCACATATTGAGCATCTTGTGAGTCCCGAGATCATGTGTTAGTACTGAAGATACAATAATTAATTAGACACGACTGAAACCCTCAAGTAGCTCATCATCTGTGCAGAAGTCAAACCAGCAGATACTTGACCTTGAGGCTGATAGGCTAGAGAGTTATGCGGAGTTGCAGAGGCTGAGAAGACCTCCCATCCCACCCGTTACCTGCCTCCCACCTTTCCCCTCCCAGAGTCTTCTTGGGAAGGAATACACTTACTCCCATGAGGTTGCCATCACTCAAAACACCTGGTGAGCTCCATTTGGGAATCACCTTCAAGACCATTTTATAAGCTGCCCAAGAAAATGAGCCTTGTTACTTGATAATTACATAACATACAAACTCATACCCCTTTCTTAGGAGTGACATCAGAGAACCCAGGCCAACAGATGTCAGAAAATTCTCCTGTTGGATTCCAAACCTCCCCAGTGGTTCATGCTCCTCCCTCCCTCTGCACGGAAGTCCCCACATAGATCCGTTTCCAGAGTGCTGACTTGGCAAGCTTTTCACTTTATGAATATGACCCTCAAAGGGGAGAGCCCCTCTCAGCAGCCCCCGAACTATGTTATCACCATTATTAAGGAGCTTAAAGAGGAGCTGGGACAACGAGACACCACTGGAATTGCAGCGTGATTGTGATTGATGTGTTCCTATTAGCGCCTCAGTGTTATCTCTCTGGATGGCAAGAACAGCCAGTGGCTTGTAACACAACAGATTACCTGAGTTCTCAGCCTTAGAAGGATGTTTAAATAAAATATAGTCCCTCTTAGCAAGAGGCTCATTTTCTCCACGAGGCTCCAAGACTATTTCATGTCAGTTCTGATTCGCTGCGACTCTCCTCAGTAAACATGTCTTATCATTAATAATTCTTTACAAGCACAATCTCCAAGAGTCCATCCTCTCTTTCCCTCTCTCTCTCCCTCTCTCTCTCCCTCTCTCTCTCCCTCTCTCTCTCTCTCTCTCTCTGTAGCTGGACTCAGACACATCATGCCCCAGTTTAGGTTCCAAGGTGCTTCTCTGTGGATTTTCACCTGCCTTGCCAAAAATGATTGATTACGCCGGGCCGACTGGGTGTCCGGCAATACCCAACAAATGACTTTGGCCCCTAACAGCAGGCCTTGGCCAGATAGAAATCAATATTTCACCATTAAAATCTATCAAAGAAGAGTTAAGGCACCATCTGTCCCTGCCGCCTCTCTATGGTGTGTGAACATTAAATCCGACACTTGTACTACATGGGTGATCAATATATAGTGGTTCACAGATCATTTGTGGTTCCCTTTTAGCAGTGATGGATGTCTGGAATCGTTGTGATTCATTTTGTCAGACCATTAAACAGGATTCTGTCCAGTTCCTTCCTGATTTCATTTAGAGGATCATTCTTCACAGTTCATAAGAGGGAAACGGTTTTACCAATCTGCTTCTATTTCAATAAGTCACTTTATAGAGATTTTGTGTCCTCCAGACTGTAAAAATTCTGGAGAGATAGTACAAACAGACCTCTAAAACTATTCACTGCATGACATATGCATAAAGTGTGAAGAAAGGAATGTAAATATGTTTACCTCTTTATCTGCAAATGTTGGTTTTAACCCCCTCCTGGCTGGAGTGCTGGCCTACGGGCACTGCATGAACAGTGTGCTTGCCACGGCAGTAAAGCTGGTGACTAGGTCTAATTCATGCAGGCAGGGAGAAGATCCCCTGAACCCGCTGTGGCATGGCTAAAAGCAAATGGGAGTGGCTTTTCCAGAGGTCACGTTTCAAAGACTGATTTCTACTGTCAAGATGAATTGCCTCTTACCCAAATCATTGGCAAATTGTGCTCTAGTGCAGCATGCCAACCTAACAGAAGAATCACTGACCATGCCCTTGAGGTCAACAGTGGATGAACATAAAAACCTGCATGACAATATCAGTTACTATTGGTGAATGCTCACCTGTGCCAGACACTGGATGTACACGAATCTCGTCCTCAACAATCTTACCAGACAGGTACTATTCTCCCCACTTTCCAGTGAGGAAACTGAGACTCAGAGAAGTTAAATACCTTGCCTAAATTACTCTAACCAGGGACCCAGACCCAGGCCTGTCACCAGAGCCCACATAACTGTGGTCAGCTCTTATCTGACAGCCATTACTTTGTGGATGATTTTGTTTTAATCTAAGTGAATATCCTTCTGTCTTCCTGGGAGTGAACCAACCAATCAGGGCACTATTAAAAAATATCTTATTTTATTATTATTTTAAGTAAATCTATAGGAGGATCACTAAATAATGCACTCCAAAACCAAACAATTGATACTAAACTATTTTCTGTTTCTGAATTATTGGACAATATCACCTTACCAGATATTAGTAGACAAGAAGATTTTGATTTAAATATTAATAGAAGCATATGTACATATGTATATATACACATATATACATATATACTTCATATATACATATATACTTCATATATAATTATTATGTTATATAATAAATATATAATTTGAAAGACTTTAGAGATAATTAGCTTTTCCTTCTTCCCTTTCCTTTTAAAAGTAACTGAATCTCAGAAAGAAGAAAAACTGGCCCTGGGGTAATCTTGTTTCCTGACTTCCAAGTCAAAAAATTGTTACTAATAAAGTATTACTCGATTACAATTTTTTTGGTGAGATATTTGTTGAGGATCAGAAGAGGGTAGTACCTGTTTTGCAACAGGGCAGAGGTGGATATCCACAATTGCTTAATTGCAGTGAAATTCCAATTCACTAACCACTATGCACCCCTGCCCCATGGTGTGCATTCCTTATAATAACAGCAGAAGGTAAGACAGGTCACACCAATTCAGACCCAAGGCCACCTGGCCAGAGCCATGCTGGAGAGCAGCACTGCATGGAATTTTCCGGTAAACACTTTTCAGAAGGGTATGGCAGGGCAGAGAGAGCTTGTTCAGATTTAGACTTCGGAAAGACTAGGCAAAAATCCATCTGTGCTGCTAATTAACTGTGTCACTTCAGATAAGTCCCTTAACCTTTCTGAGCATCTGTGTCCTCATCTGTAAGAGTGACGCTAATCACACCTATCTCCCACCCAGGATAACTGTGAGGGTTAAATGAGACAATATAAACTTCAGCACAGGTCCTACCTAGCACAATACATGTTAGTTAGCACCTTTTTGTCCCTTTCTTCTTTCCTTACATTCTCCTTGATGTTACTCCATAGATTTGTATTATACTATATTTCAACCTCCAGTAAGAACTTGTAATGGAATCTGCCACATGAGAATTTATCTAAGTCCCTCTTGATTCTAGAAACATAAAACCAAGGAATTAGAGAATTGAGAGGTCTTTGATCCAATCATTGACCCAGTGTAGGAATCACTTTACCTACCTGCCTGACAATTCATTTTCAATGACCAGGAGCCCAGGTTGTCACAGGAAGTCTCCCTCATTGCTGGACAATCTTTTAATGATAAATTTCCTGCTAAACCTGCCTCCATGTAAATCCCATCCATTAGTCCCAGTAATAATTCTAATCCATAATCACTTCACTTCCCATATATATAATTTGATAGAATGGAAAGCAATGTTCCTTTTAATTTGCAATAAAACTACCTCTTGAAACACTTTGATCATTGGACTAAAATCCAAGAGGCTTGTGACTGTGCCCAAGTAAGCTTTATGCAAGTCTTTTGATTTTAGCTCTAGGCACATCCCAGCTTATGTTGAGTGAAATGAAGAGTTGTGGGGGATTTTTTTTCCCTTTTCTTTTATGAATCCTTCTTGGTCCCTGTCATTCTTGTCACTCTCTGTGTTTTCTGTGTCTCTGCATTTTCATTCATGATCATGAAACCCAGAGCTGCACAGAGCACTCTGATTCAATTTATACTTCAGGTTTCATCCACCTGTTCCTTCCTTCTTTGTTCCTCCTATTTACTTTTTCTTCATCTACTTGTCCTTCTATCCAGCCATCCTTCCATCTCAAATACTGTGGTCAAAACAGGAATGCCAGAAACACCCCTTAACAATGGGATGCGATAAACTCCAGCCGCAATGGCAATGGCAGCCTCAGCAGCTGTTGGAAGTATCTGTTGCCCACCTTCACCAATGATCCAGACATTAGCATAAGCCTGAGGCTCACCAATTCACATCCATGCCACGGCCTCAGGTCATGTCATTATCTCTCGACTGTTCCTAGCATTCACACACTCCAAAAATCACAGGATTAATGTCAACGATTCTATATTGAGCATTCTTACAAAAGTCACTCTTATCTCTCTCATGGCCATTCCAGCCAGACCAGCCATCACAAAGGCCACCGGTACTTTGCTCTGCCAGGTTGCCCAGTTCTAGGACTGCTCCTGTCACACTAAGGCTGATCTTGTGGGTCCCACTCCTCCAGACAGGTCCCACTCCAGGCTAATGTGTCATATCCCAAATGTTAATATCTCAAAAATGCCCATTTTTGCTACCAGATTCTTTGCCTGTGTGCAGGCCTCTCAGTCCAGCATCTTCTGCCAACCTTGAGCATATACAAGTTCCTTCTTTTAAATGTGGCCTTGTTGGGACAATGGGCCTCAGTATAGGTTCTTTTAAAATGTCAGGCCTGTGCATGTCCATTTGGGTCAAATTGCATGAGTCCATCCTTGACCAGGGGTTCCAGAGCCATACACAAATTAGAGGCCAGCCAAGACCTAAGCATCTGTCACCTGCTTGTGCTCATAAGATGTGCAGGGGCAGGTGAGGACACAGCCATCAGATAGAGTCTGAGGTAACCTTACCTCTCTTCCTCTGTTGGGTTAAGCCAGTGATTTTCAATCTTTTCATCTCATGGCATACACAAACTAATTACTAACATTCTACAGAACAAAAAAATATATATTTTTGATGACCTGACAAAAAAAAATAGGTATAATTTTGACTCATTCACACCAGATGGCTATTGTTGTATTGGCTGTTGTCATTTTTTTATTTGACAACATAAGAGAAAACAGGTCAGTTCCCCTAACTAAAGAGTCAAGTGTTGCATGTTTTAAAAATTCTTGTGGCACACCAGTTGAAAATCACTGGGGTAAGCCATTAAAAAACTATTTCTAATGGAGTAGCTTATGTATTCCTGAAGATTTCTAGGAATTCCAGGCGTTCTCCTACTCTTTATTCTAAGGTAAAACAATACATACATTCAAGGTATTTTTTTCAGAGCTGACTTTCACCCATCTTGCTCTAATTTAAGCCCATTTTGTGGGCTTAAGAGTTTTGTCTCTCCATAAATTATTCTGCTTCCTAATAATAGCACCATTAATTGCAAACCTACCATGTGCCAAGCATCGTATTGGTTGCTTTGTGACATTATTTAATTCTCACAATAGCCCTCTGCAAAACAGGTTCCATATCCCCCATTTTCAGATGAGAAACTGAGGCTGCAAGAGGTTTAGTAATTCATGTAATATCACACTGCTGATAAATGATGGAAATTGGATTCAAACACAAGCCAGACTTATAGCCAGAGCTTCCAAATATGCCACTATTTATATCTGTAAGAAAATATACAGTTTAATATATTCACCTTAAAATTGTAGTGGGATTTACAAAGAGTTCTGAAAGCAGAATCTAGACCTGATTAGCTATTCTTATAACTATTAACCACATCTGCTTGACTTACCCCCGCCCCCCCAAATCATATCCTGCTGTCTACACATCAATAACATTTTTTTTCTAATTTCACCTGCTACTCCTGGTCAGAGGGATCATCCAGCCTATAAGACCCCATGCCGAAGTGAACACAAGACTTAAGTCATCCCTTTCAGTTCAGAGCCACACACAGACAGAGTATCAAGGAGAGGTCAGGGCATTTCACCTCTTTCCCACTGCGAAGACGCTTGGCCAGTGTGTGATGGGTAAGGGTTTGGGAGCCAGGCTGATATCTGCCACTCGTGCTGAGGAAAGAAGGCGTGTGGCTAGGCTAGGCCTCTATTACAGCTAACCTCAGACCACTGAAGGCTGTTTGCAGAAAGGCAGCCTGATTCATGGTGCCCCCACGCTCTGGAGAAAGGGCGACAGGGAGCCAATGAGGAATATTACAACTGAGAAACTCAGCCAGGGACCGGTCCTCCACTGGAGTGGGGAGTGTATTATCTCCCTGGGGGCACTCAGAAATGTGACAGTGAGTTGTTGCAGTGACTGAGGATGCTGTGCGTAATTAGTGAACAAGGCAGGTTATGTTAAATGTGCTCTAATGTGTGAGACAGTCCCAGGGATGACAAATTGCCCATTCAAAATGCCAGTGGTATTCCACTGACTGAGTCCAACTTTCTCATTTTACAGATGAGGAAGGATTTGAATGATTTCCCCCAAAGAGACCTAGGGGGAATTTCTTTCTGCCCAGTGATGTTAGGGTATATTCACCTCCCCCAGGAAAAAATTTCATGAAGGGTGTTGCTTCTCCTTAAACTCATCAGCAGGGGCCACAGTCCCTAGAAATGAAAAGGGAAGTGATAGTCAAGGAATACGCCAAATCCTGCATTAAGTGCAATACTTAATACAGATAATCTCATTTCTCTCTGGAAAACAAACCAGCCGACCAACCCTGGGAATCAAGTGGTATTAGATGAAAGACTGAGTCTCAGAGAGAATAAGTGAGCTGACCAAGGTCACAAAGCTCTTTCGTGCCAGAGGCAAGATTCTAACTTAGCTCTCTTGGGCAGCAAAGCGCTTCCTCACAACCACATGAAAGCAGTAAGCTGGGTGCCCCCACCCCCACCACCAAATCATACGTGTCTCTGGACATGACAAATCACACCTCAGCTCTTCTAGAGACTCCACCGACCTGGAGAGGCCAGCTTCATCTAGAAGTCTTCTCCTCACATGGTTCCTTCAACCAAATCCCTTCATGACCAAAGTTAGCCAGGAGCAGCTAATAATGGGTTACTGTTGCCAGGAATTTTTCCTTTTTATTAGACCACCTATGCTGTGTGAAAAACATAAAGATAAAAGAAAGGAAGCTCTCATTGTAGAATACAAATGGCGAGGGTGATTAGTTCTAAGGAGAAGTAAAACAGCTTTCTAGAACTGCTACTGCCATGTCACAACTTTGCCCTCCATAAACCAGCCTTTGGGACCAGCTGAAGAGATACACAGGCTTTTGCCTGGTGTTTCTGATCAACTTTGAGGGATTTCCTTTCTTTTGAGCTGACCTTGATCCATCCAGTACAGGGAGGAGGAGAAATAATAGTGAAAAGAGAAATGAAGAAAGTGGGACAGAGAGCACGTCACTTCAGGTTCTAAGACTTGCAAAAAAAAAACCCCAGGAAAATGGAAAAGAACAACAGTGCTAATAACATAATTACCCTTCTTGCCAATTTTTGAAGTCCTTATGTATTGACTCAGAAAGTAGCCAGACTGGGAATCCCATTTCAGCACTTGCCTTGTGATCTGAATAAATGCTTTAAGTTGGCCGAATTTCAGATTTCCTCATTTGTATAAACAGGGGACCATCTCTACCTTACAGTAAGAATGAACACAGTAAGCCCTCAGTAAATGAAAGCAGCTAGGACTGATTCACTCAAAAATGAGGGTGTGAGATGGATTTGGGTGCCAAAGAGTCCATCACCTCCAAAGCTCTGGCTCTACTATTGTCATTCTCTTTTTTTCCTTCTAAAGAGTGTGCAGGGGGTGGGGGAGCAAGGAGGGGTGTTTTCAGGGTAACAAGACTAATCAGAATTTCACCATCAAAGCAAATATATCCAATTAACAGCTATTAGAGAAGCATTTTCTGGCACTGTGCACAATGAAGGCCATTCTATCTAGTGGAAATTAATCTTAATTATTGGTACCTGCATACATACGTGCAAAGGGAAGCAACTCACATTAATCTACATTAAACTTAATAGCAGTCCGTGTATTATCTATTCTGAGTCAAAATTGACTGCTGGCCCCTGCACAGATATCTGCAGTGCTAACTCAAGTAATTACAGCGCAGTGGGTCTCAAAGACACAATTTGTTCCCTATATAATAAATCAGCTGCTAGAGCTTTTTATAATTAAAAACTGAAAGAAAAAAATAGAACTGTATAGGCAAATGTCATTTTTTTTCTAAGGGAAATTAGGAAAAAAAGAAATATGTCTTCCTGTTGCTTAATCTGAAAGGAGAATGAAACTCCCATATCTGATGGAATCACAAAAAAACAGATAAATACACTTTTAGGCTCTCAGAACTATGGAAAAGAATGTTTTTAGAACCTCTAATTTAAAGTTTCTAAGAGGACTTCACTTGAGAAAACTGGTAAGGCTATGTGAGAGATGTTTTAACTGGGTCAGAGTAGAAAGCCAAGTTGATTTTATTAAATCCTACTTAAGAAGGACCCCTTTTCTCATTAACCTTGAGAAAAAGGGAAATGATGACTATGTTTTCTTTCTCTCTGCTGCCCAAAGCCCTTCATATCAGAGCATCATGTATTTATTTAATAAGACAACTTTTAGAGGTTGCCTTCCCTTCCGTAGACCTGGTTCACTTTTGTCATTTCTGTCTCCCTCCACCTCTACTACTCCAGTTAGTTAGGGTTTTTCTTGGTTGCCCAGAAACATACACCTACTGGTGTTCCAGGACTTCCAAGGCCATCTAGTCCAAACTCCACTGCAGCCAGCCTGCCCTGCAGTGGAACGTGCCTACCACCCCTGGAATTGGGAAGATAAGTGATACTCAGATAACATGGTGACTTCACTTGCCAGGTGATGACTAGCAGGCACACACGCCAGATCAGTAAGATGGCCCATACAACCTCTACCATTGGGAGACAAGATCAACCAAGCCTGATTTTCCCAGACCTGCACTCCCCAACATCTAGACCCAGCTAACCCCAACACAGGACGCTTCCTAAGTCCCTGCCTTCTCCCTGCCCATTCTCAGCTCTTACTTCTAAGCCCCCTAAGCCTTTGCTCAGCCCTCTTAGACCTCTCCTGAGTTCCAACCAGGGGCACCACATCCAGGTGTTGAGGTTGTGTGTGTAATTGCAACCGAAAGGTACCTATTTGGGCTGTGCAACCCAGTGCGCCTGATAACCACTTGTTGTCAACTCCCTCCCCTATATGCCTCCTCCAACCTCCCCATTCCTTTTCCACAGGTGCTATCCTGATCTCAGCCTCCATGACTCCTTCTCTAGCCAAAGCCATTCCCTACTCTTCAACCCCTCACCATAGGATATCAAAGTCAGTCTCTGATCCCACACTTGGATTCTTCCTGCAATCCCTGGGCCAAACTTTCCCAATCAAACTGAAACTCTCACTTGTGTCACAAACCTCCTCATGGCCATGGTTTTTCCATCTCTGCTCCTTAGGTCTGTGTGTAGCTCTTGCTGCTCTCTTCACTTTATACTTCATTATCAAATAGTGTCATTTAACACAATTTTTAAATCAAAAGCCATGTTTATGTTCCCCAGGGAAATTTTAGAAAATATACAAAAATAAAGAAAGGCAGACTCTTGGTGTTTACTACTTGTTATATGCAGATATATTGCATACATTCTAACATACAAAATGGGCACATAATTGATAATGATTTTTTTAATTATTATTTTTATTGCTTTTAATAGGTAATATATGCTCTTGTCTGTCAGCATCATGCTCCAGATGCAATCGGTATTACCTGCTTATTTTATGCTTTTCAGCAATAATTTATGTATGATGTAAATGTATGGCAGATAATGTATGGTATGTAAATGTATCTTTTTACACAAGTGATGGGATCCATCATGTTCTTTTACATCTTGCTACTTTTGCTTAAAAAATGTTAGAGATAACTTATATTACAAATGTAGATCTGCATTAGCTTCCTTTTTAAATATATCCCTTTAATTACAACAGTAACTACATAGCACAGTTGGAGATGAGATACAGAAAATATCATGAGAGATATTTATGCAACTGAAGCTCAGAACAAACTTTTCTCCCCTGTAAATGAATTCTGTCACCTCCTCTGACCACCCAAACTTATCCATAAGTGGCCCTTTCAACCTTCTTGAATACCTCCAATGATGGGGAACTCACTTCTTCAGGAGATAGGCTTAGGTAGTGAGGGTCTCACCCTGAGCCGTCTCCTTTTCTTGTTGAACTGAAATCTCTCCACCAGTTTCCCAGATCCCTTAAACCCAGTGATCTCACCTTATAGGAATTCTTTAGCGTTTATAATATGTATCATTCATTTGGACACATAGCTACTGTTTGACAGTATTTCTTAACCATATCATAGGAGGCTGCCTTGCCCTTTAACTGAATTTTAACTCTCTGAAAGACAGAGAACAAGGCTTGGGTTTCTCTTGTGTCTCCTTCTAATACTTCCGGCAGTGCTTCCCACACTGCACCTGGAAAACATCTTCTTATCTTCCAGATCTCAACTAGGTCATTACTTCCCTCAGAGAGCCTTTCCCAGCATCCAGCCCCAGAATTTTTCTAGTCATTGTAATTGTTTGTGATCTGTATTCCCAGTGTATCAAGCAAAGCCTGCTATTGGCTTTCAAATATATATATTTGGTGAATAAATAAATGGACAAATGAATACTAAGAGGGTAATCAACTGTAGCTTTTTTTTTGAAATACAACAAATAAGGTAATATTAAATTCCTCGAGGGGATTTTGTGGAATTCAAATGCTAGGGACATTGTTCTCCAGGGACCCACAAACACTGATGGGATTACCACTTGCCATGGCTAACAGTCCCAGGACTCCATCTACAAAGCACTTGATCATAACAGACGGTTCAGAAACACAAAATGGGAAGCTAATATTCTAGGCCATGCAAGCTCCAGGAAACAAGGTCCCTTTGAAGGTTCTTAGGAAAATTTCATAAAAGTTTTTCTGGGCAAAAGACAGAAGAGACCTAACATTTATTGTGTCCTCATTTTGTGTCAGAAGTTGAGTCTGAGGTTAGAGACAACCTTTTTCTCTTTCAGGGAATGAAGAGTGGAGTCCTGGAATCAGCCATAAAGGACACTCTCCTTTCCTGCTCCTCCACAAAGATACTGTATCCAGCTATAAGATGGAATTTTTAGTCAACCTACCAATAATCATTGCCTGAAAACTTCCATTTAAAAAGAAAAAAGAAGAAAAAGACCTATTTCACATATTAACACTCTAGTTAGCAATATACAGAGAATTCACATGAAGAGCTAAATAATCCTGTAAATAAAATGTATCTAAAAAACTTTCATGCAAGACCACTGTGGTGGAAGGAACCCAGAGCTTAAAGGACAAAACATTTGAATACTGGCTTTGCCACTGTTCAGCCGTGTGACTTCAGAAGTTTGTGTCAGCTTTCTGAACTTTAACTCTACAATGTAAGTAATAATGCCACATCACAACTGTCTCAAGAATTAAATGAAACTCAATAAGGTTACATTTAAGAGTAAAAGCATGTGGACTTTAGAAGGTGATAGATCAAATGTGGGGCACAAAGAGAGATGTGCAAAAGGAAGCAGGGTTGTGCATTGACAGAAGGAGAGGTCATCTGTGTGGTATGATGAAGGGCCCTTGACAGGTCCATAACTGCTCATTCATCCTGTTAGTCCTGTTATCCACAAATATTTGATGAACATCTAAAAATAGTGAACAAGTCAGACACAAGGCGTGTCCTCAAGGAGCCTACAGATGAACAAGGATACAGACACATAAAAAAATGACTTGTATTCAGTGGATTCAATACTCCAAGGTCAGAGACAGAGATGTGAAATGGGAGTGGCTTTTAATCCAGGCAGGTGAGTGAGGAGACACTCATTAGAAGCAGGTGACGTCTCAGCTTTTAGAGTCAAGTAGAGTCATCCAGGCTGGGGTGGGATGAGGCAAGGGGAGTGGGAGTGGAATGTTCTGGGAGAATGGAGGCTGAGATCTGCACTTCCTGAGAGGGTATAAGAGAAGTCACACACACAACATCAACAGAAGACAGAGCCTCATAAGTCATGGTAATGAATTTGGACCATATCATAAGAGCCAACATAGGGGTTTAAGCAAGAAATGACACACTTGATCAGGACAGCATCTTAAAAAGCCGAGTGGGTTTGAGCAGGGCAGAATAGAGATAGGGAGACAAGTTAGGAGAGAGTTGCAGGAAATTAATTAAGGGAGAGATTTTAGGGGACCAGGGAAACCAGATAGGTATTTAGAGAATGTAACTCACAACATTTAGGAAAAATTGAAGTGAAGATGAGGAAAAGAAGAAGTCAACAGTGATTCCTAGGTATCTGCTTAGGCAGCTAGGTAAAAGGTGATATTATTGACTAATATGAGATTTTGAGATAGATGTTAAAATTAATTTTGGGATAACATCCAAACCTGTAGAGAATTTTTTTTAATCCTCACCCAAGGATATGTTTTATTTTTTTAAGTTGATTTTAGAGAGAGGAGAAGGGAGGGAGAAAGAAATGAAGAGAAACATTGATGGGAAAGAGAAACATCGACAAACTGCCTCTTGTATGCACCCCAACTGGGGATTGAATCTCCAACCAAGGTATGTATCCTGAGCAGGAATTGACCCAAAAATCTTTTGGTATATGGGACAACCCTCCAATCAACTGAGCCACCTGACCAGGGCTGTAGATAATGTTTTTATGAGTCTATTTGAGCCAAACTGATGACATATGCTAAATAGCAAGCTCTCAAATGCTCTGGAAAATACCAGTTTTGCATTTTTTTTTTATGCATTTGAAGTGAAGGAGGGAATGTAAGGAAGATTACATGGAAGTGGGAAAAAGCAAGGGTAGTACTGGGTTACAGGATAGTTAACAAGATTATGTGCTTTCTTGAGGGTGGTTACAGCTTATTTCAAAAATGTGTTAAGATAGCTGACAGAAACAATGAACAGGGCTTGCTTAAGACAAAGATAAACCTTTTACTAAAAAGCTATATGCCTGGAGCATGACTACCCATCATGACCTGCCCAGTTAGGAATTTATGATCAGATCACCCTCTGAGGTTACTTTCCATAGAATCCCTTTTTTTCATCCACAGATATGTCAAGATTGAGGTTCTTGGGAGACATCCAAGTGAAGTTGTGCAAGAACAGATGAATATGTGGATCTCGAATCAGTGAAATTCTGGATGAAAGACAAACATTTGGGAGTTTATGGATGATAAATGGTTGCTGGGTTGTCAATGAAATTTCTCGGAGTAGGAGCAAAAGGGAAGAGAGGCAAGCTCGCAAGGAATCCTCTTAGAAGAAAGGAACTCAATACAAGAGAATGAAAGTCAACTGGAGAGGTGGGAGAAAACCCCACAGAGAGTGATGTGTTACAGTACAGAAGGCAAGAGAGGAGAGGGTGGTGCCACAATAAGATTGGAGAAGAATTTTTTCAGTAGGGCAAAGTGGAAGTCTTGACCTGTGCAAGTTCTAGGGGAATCCAGATTGTCAGTGTTGAGAGGTAGGTGGGGGATGGGGAGGAGGAGACAACTGGTAAAAACAAAACTTAACCAGGAACTTCCTATGATAGTTAAAATGAAAGACAGGAAAGTACTTGAAAGGGGATGAGTATAGGGATGGTTTTGGAATAATGTTGTTTTTTAAGGTAGGAAAGTTTTGAGCATGTCTCAAGACTCATAAGAAAAAAACAAGGAAGCATAGGAAGGAAAGGTTAAAAAAATATACAAGAGAGGAAGGAAGCATTGATGGAGGAGAATCCCATGGGAAATGGATGGTTATAGGATCTAGGAGATATTTCATTGGAACAAAAATGAAGGAGATGCAGTATCTGTTAGAAACTCTTTCAGGCTCAGATAACAGTAAATCCTCTAGGATCACAATCCTCTAAGACTGTGACTCGAATTCAAATATCAGAAGTCAGGAGGCAGTTTTTTCTTACTGTTAGTGGTGAAAAAATGGCATCAGGTGTTAACGTTGGTTCAGCAACCTCAGTTCCGGAGTTCTACCTAAGAGAAGAATTCAGAGCCAAGAATCAAATTATTTTAAAAAGTCTATTTAGAAAGACACAAAGGTAAAAGAAATGAGCCATAGGAAAAAATGAGCTCAGGAAACAAGTTACAGCTCAAGAGAAAGAAGGAGATAGAGCCTTAAGAGAGGAAAGATGAAAGAAAGGTTCCATTGTGTTCTGGTATGGAAGTTAGGGGAAGAGTGTACACCTGGGGAAAGAAGACTGTAGGAAAAGGTAGGGAAAGGCACAGAGTATGCTCCATAGAGAATGCACTGGTCCCAAGGGCTTTTATCTGAGGTCTAAGGGGAGGATCTCAATAGAATATTCATCAGTTTCCCTGGTGTATCTCATCAAGGTCCCGCTCTCCATTAACTGATCAGTGCCAGGGGAAGGGGTCATTAGTCATTGCAGCTGGTGCTGATGTCAACCATGGCATTGCTCTACTTGCTTTTGCTGCTTTTCTGGGCCTGGGACTGAAACACAGCTAAGGCCTAGATGTCATGTCCAGGAGTTAATGCTTAAAGGAGTGGTTGTGCAGACTTGTAATTTTGCCTGTTGCTAGGTAACTAGGGCTCTTTGCCCTGGTGACCCTTTGTACCTCACCCATTGTTCATGCTCTGCTCATGCCAGTCTAACTGCCTACTACACTACCATTAATTAAGCAGTGCAAAAAATAACCCTTGTGATTTGCTCTGCTTTTGCCTCATGCTTGCAAGATGGCTGCAGCAGCTCTAAGCATCACATCCTTACATGACCAGTCCATAGTCAGGGAGCATGGATTGGCACAAAGTGGAGAGTTTCTTCTCATAGTCCCCTATTAAATTTAGAAGGAGTATTTTCCAGAAGCCCTCTAGAAGACTTCTTGATATATCACATTACCTAAAATTGGCACTTAGAATCATTCCTAGACCAAAGCTGGGCCCACTTCTCTGGGGTGAAGATACCTCCACCCAGCACCCAAAGAGAATCAGAACTCCACTGGCAAATAAAGGGTGGCTTTAAATTGGAAACACCAGTTTCCAGTCTAAAGCTTCACAGGTATAGATATGGTAGATCAGTGTGTTTGGGGGCAGAAAGTTGAATGAATTCTCATCAAATATCTATTTGTTTCTGTAAGTTTGTCATCTGCTAAGAGTGAGAGGAAAGAATTCTTGGGATGTGAATTCTAACAGAACCCCTAAGATAACCACTGTGGAGAGGGGAGGAGTGAACTCACTGAGAAAACACCTACAAATCTAGGGTGATCCTCAGCAGGGAGAATGCTTGGGGAAGAAATTATACACCAAGGAATGAGAAGAGGGAAGGAAGATCAGCTAAATGACAGCCCTGCCCCAAGTATTCACCAGGGTTTCCCAACCTCAGCACTGTTAACATTCTAGGCCTATTAATTCTTTGTTGTGGGGGCTGTCCTGTGCCTTGTAAGATGTTTATAAGCACTACCTACTAGATGCCAGTAACATACACTGTCACCACCCCAATCTTTGACAACCAAGAACATCTCCAAAACTTGCCGAATGTCCCCTGGTTAGGAGGGGAAAATGGTCTCAGTTGAGAACCACTGATGTATACTATTTTATTTAATCCTGTAGAGCAGGGATTGTGGTTCTGCTTTCAGGGATGAAATTAAATGCCCAAGAACACAAAGCTAAGAAGAAATGAAGCCAAAATTCAAAGAAACACTACTTGGAGACATTCCTCCCACTGGATGGCCCTGAGCTCCCCAGCCTGCAATGCACCACTAGCACCACTAGTTCATGGAACTCCTTACCCTTGGTCCTGGCCTCAACCTTCCCACTGGGGCTCTACAACCACAGTGACTTTGATTAGTGATCTGTTTTTCCGGAAAGAATTAGAAAACTCATAAAAATTAAATCTTTACAGAACCTCTGTATGCTCTGTTCCAGTATGTCAATCATACAAGTAAAAAAAAAAAAAAATGTGGCAACATTTTCCCAAGGATTTGGAGGAGGAAGCCACCATCTATAAAGGAAAATCTTTCAGGCTGGAATGTGCTCTAGGCTGCTTCTTTAAGTGGAAAAAAACCCCCAACATTATATGCTTGGGAAACATTATATCTACCAAAGAAACATGAGGGTCTCACTGTAATAATGATAGCATCAACTCCATTTGGCCTTTCATCCTCAAGACTCCAAGAAGGGCCTTAAAAATGAAATTTTATACAAGTGCACAAAAACACACACACTATTGGAAAAATTCACACATATATCACTTGGTCCACCTCTCTAATGAAGGTGGAATGCAGTGGCAGATGTTTCACAGCTGCCCAATCTCCCCCTCCAGCAGTTGAGGACAGGAAGCCAAGGACACTCGATCCAATAGGAATTGCAGGGTGAGCCCAGGGAGGTAAAATCCAATCCTATAGACTGGGATTAAGCCAAATACATGGAGCACCCTCCACGTCATTGTCTCATCCCTTACACCAAGAGACTAAATGAAGAAAAATGACCGAGATCTATCTACAGCGGAGAGGCCATGCTCTCCCTGTGAAGAGAGTTAGAACTAGGCAAAATCCCTAACACTTGCAGCATACGTGCTGTACATACAGCCTGCAGCCCAGCCCAACATAGTCAAAGTCATAGGTTTGGTCCCAAGTCACTTAGATTTCATTACTCTGCTGAGTATGCATTGGCTGCATTTCTGTTGCGTAGATAGCTGCCAGCCACATGGCAGGGTAAATCTTTTATAAAGAATGATACAAGTGGGTGGTAGGAAAGAGGAGGTGGGAGTAGTATCTTGTCTAGGTCAGGCAGCACAATGTGAGGTGAAAAAAACCTAGTATCTGTGGAGCATCTAGCTCAGGTCAGGCCCTGAGCTAGGAGCTTTACCTATGTCATCTCACTAATCCTTATGAGGTCTTATTATCTGAACTTTACAAATGAAGAAACAGACTTTGAAAAGGTTAAGAAATTGGGGCTTATACCCCTCAATAAGTCAGGATTCAAGCTCAGGTCTGCCAACCCCAAAGTAAACACATCTGAATCACCACCATATCAAGGCATAGAATATTTCTGGCACCCCAGAAATCTCCATTATGCCTTCTGCAGATTATTACTTCCATTCTCCAGGAAACCACTGTTCTTCCTTCTATTACCATACATTGAATTTTGCCTGTTTTTCAACTGTATATAAGTGAAAACATGTAGTTTGCATTCTTCAATTCTGACTTCCTTTACTCAGAGATTCACCCATGTTTTTGTGCATAATAATAACTTATTTATTCCCACTGCTATATAGATTCACTGTGTGAATATATATATTTTTATTAAGTGAATAAAATTCTTTTAAGTATATTTTATTGATTGTGTCTACTACAGTTGTCACATGTTTTTTTCTCCCTTTTCTCCCCTTCTGTCTGGTTCCCTCATTCCCTCCAACATTCCCCCCAACTTAGTTTGTGTCCATGGGTCATACATATAAATTCTTTGGCTTCTCCATTTCCTATGCTATTATTAATCTCCCCCTGTCCATTTTGTATCTACCACTTATACTTCTTACTCCCTGTACCTTTTCCTCCTTTTCCCCATAATCCCCCTCCCCAGTGGCCACCATCTCAATGTTCTCCATATCTATGGTTCTGTTTCTGTTCAGCTTGTTTGCTTAAGTTTGTTTTTTAGGTTCAATTGTTAATAGTTATGTATGAATTGCCTTTTTGAAGTTCATGGTTTTGATCTTTAACTTTTTCTTAAATAAGTCCCTTTAATATTTCATATAATAAGAGCTTGGTGATAATGAACTCCTTTAGCTTCCCTTTATCTGGGAAGCACTTTATCTGCCCTTCCATTATAAACAATAGCTTTGCTGGATAGAGTAATCTTGGATGTAGGTCCTTGTCTTTCATGACTTCCAACACTTCTTTCCAGCCCTTTCTTGCCTCTAAGGTTTCTTTTGAGAAATCAGCTGATAGTCATGTTGAAAATCCTTTGTAGGTAATTTTCTCCTTTTCTCTTGCTGCTTTTAAGATTCTCTCTTTATCTTTAATCTTGTGTAATTTAATTATGATGTGTCTTAGTGTGTTCCTCTTTGAGTCCAACTTATTTGGGCTTCCTGGACTTAAATGTCTATTTCCTTTTCCAGAGTGGGGAAGTTTTCCTTCGTTATTTTTTTCAAATAAGTTTTCAATTTCTTGCTCTTCCTCTTCTCCTTCTAGCACCCCTATGATTCAGATGTTGGAGCATTTAAAATTGTCCCAGAGGCTCCTAAACCTCTCTTCATTTTTTGAATTCATTTTTCTTCATTCTGTTCCATTTGAATGTTTATTTCTTCATTTTGTTCCAAATCACTGATTTGAGTCCTGGTTTTCTTCCTTTCATTGTTGGTTCTCTGTATTTTAAAAAATATTTTATTTAAATTATTATAAATGTATAATAATTTATATAATAATTTATAAATTATAATTTAAAACAAAATAATTATTAAATGTTTTTAATATTTTTAATAAAGAAATATTTTTCTTTATTTCAATTTGTATAGTCTTCACTTCTTCCTTTATTTTGTGGCCATACTCAATCATTTCTCTGAGCATCCTGATTACCAGTGTTTTGAACTCTGCATCTTATAAGTTGGCTACCTCCTTGTTGCTTAGTTCTTTTTTTGGAGTTTTGATCTGTTCTTTCATTTGGGTCATATTTATTTGTCTCAGTATACCTGTTACATTTTAAAGGGTGGAACCTTAGGTATTCACAAGGGCAGGGCAACCCACTTCCTTGGGTGGTGGCACTGTATGTGGGGTAGGGGTCAGAGAGGGAACTATACCACTTGCTTAGCTCTTGCCCTGCTTTCAGTCACTTCTCCCACTTCCCATAAGCAAATTGTGCCCTTTCAGGTACTGCCCTGGTTCTAATTCCCAGGTGGGTGGGCCTGTGTACATTCTAGGACCCTGTGGGCCCCTCCAACAGGCTCTCCTGTGAGACTGGCAGTATCTCTCCCCCACAGGTTTTTAGATCCAGAAGTTTTGAGGCTTTATTTTCCTGTGCTGCAACCCTGGGTTACGTGGTCTGTCTCATACTCCAGTTGTTCCTCCCGGTTTATCCTGCCCATGAACGTGGGGCCACCTGGTCTGCCAGCCGCTGCCTTGCTGCTCGTCCTCTCTGTCTCGCCTGCCCTTCTCCACGCCTCCTACCGGTCTGCATGGATGTTTCTTCTTTAACTCCTTGATTGTTGGACTCTCATACAGTTTGATTTTCATGCAGTTCTGGTTGTTTTTTGTTTTTAAATTACTGGTTATCCTTTTGGTTGTGCAAGGAAGTGAAGCATATCTACCTATGTCTCCATCTTGACTGGGAGCCCATGAATGTGTTATTATTTATTTATCCATTCCACTATTCATTGACATTTAGGTTGTTCCTTTGAGGGATATTATATATGAACAATGTTGCTACAAATTTTATCTACATTTCTTTTGATGTCAACATGTTTGCATATGTACACCTAGGAATAAAATTGCTGAATAATAGGATATGTATTTGTTCACTTTTAGTAGATAATGTCAAATAGTTTTCCAAAGTGTTGTACCAATTAAGATTCCCACAAACATTATGTGAAAGTCACATTTGTTCCACATTCTCCAAAATTGGTATTTTGAGTTTCTTATTAAATTGTAACCATACTGATGATGTTGTGGTTATAATTTCCTTGAAAACTAATCAACCTGAGAACAATTCCCTACATTTATTGGCCATTTGAACCAGTCACTCTTCTGTGAAGTAGTTGTCTATTTTTATGTATTAGTTTGTAAGAGATATTCATATATCTGTACAAAAGTTCTTTGTTGGATATATGTATTGTGTATATCTTCTCTTGTGTTGTTGCTTGTTTATTCATGCTCTTTGGGGTTTTAGTTCTTAATTTTAATGATTTTAATAAAGTCCAATTTATCAATCTTTTTGTTATGATTTTGTATTTGGTTTTAAAATGTTTTTGCCACCCAAGATGATACAGACATTCTCTTATGGCTTCAGAAAACAAACTCTGAATTGTTCTCTTTTTTTTCTAATCTCTAGAACAGTCTGTGACTGATTGATCTTATCTTGTCTTTAAATAGTTGAAAGTATTTATGAGTGAAAGTATCTGGGCTTGGTGTTTTCTTTGTGAAAAGGTTTTCATTTGCCTGGAGGAAAAACAAGAAAAAGAAAAGACAGCAGAAGCAGACCAATGAGCAATCCAGATATTGAAGTCATTTGACATAGTTTTTAACCGTGATTAATCTGTATCCATTAGAACATGTGAGAGTATTTAGAATTTCTGTTCAGTTTTGGGGGTTTTTTAGTCAGTATTGGCACATTGTATTTTATAAGAAATTTATATACTTAAATTTCCAAGTTTATTATCATAATATTCATTACATCATATTACTTTTTAGTGTCTCTATAATCTGTAGTGATTTCTTCTGCATTTCTTCACATTAATATAATCTTCATATTGGTGCTGTGTGTTCTCTTTTTGATCATTCTTATTGGTGGTTTATCAAGTCTCTTAGTCAATTCAAAGACACAATTTCTAGCGCTATTGATTTTTTGTAATATATTTGCTTTTTTCACTAATTTTATTTTTATTATTGCCTTCTTTCTACTCTTTTATGTTAAAGTGCCATTACTTTTCTAACATCGAAAAATGAATATTAAAATAAGGGATTTAACCCTTTCTTATCTTTAAAACATAGATTTTTAAGGATATACATTTCTCTCTAAGTATAACATTAGCTGTATCCCACAAGTTTTGATATAATTTATCTTCATTATCATTCATTTCAAAATATTCTCTAATTTTTATTTTGATTTCTTGTTTGAGTCATGGATTGAATTTATATATAGTTAAACTTCACTACTGTCAGAGAATCTGTACCATATAATGTCCTTTGAAATTTGTTAAAACTTGCTTATTGCTCAGTTTATGATATATTCTGGTAATTATTTTATGAGTGCTTGAACAGAAAATATATTCTGCAGTTATGCATGGCAGTATTCTATAGATGTCAGTTAGGAGGTTTGTTGTGTTGTCCAAATTTTCTGTAATTCTACTGATTTTTTTTCTATTTGTTTTATCAGTTACTGAGAAAGCTATGTTAAAATCTCATATGTTGTTAGTAGAATTTTCTATTTTTTCTTTAATGCTGCCTTTTTGTTTTACTTATTTTAAGGCTATTTAAAATTTTAATTCCTGTATCTCCCTCATAGGTCCTCATTTCACCTCTTGAAATGTCCCTATTTATCTCTAGAATATCTTCTTCTCCTACAGTCTGATTTAATGTTAGTATAACTACAAAAGTTATTCAGGTTAATGCTTCCTTTATATCTTTCTTCATCATTTTACTTTTAATCACTCTGTATCCTTATATTTTAAGATATGTCTATTATAAGTAGTATATTATTCCGTTAAAATTTGCATTTTTAAATGTTTTGACAATCTTTATCTTTTAACTGAATTTTGTAGTGCATTTACATTTAAAATAATTAGATATGTTTAGTTTTAAAATTCTCCACATTATTATTTGTTTTCTAGTTGTCTCATTTCTTTACTCATTCATTATTTTCCCTTTCTCACCTTCTTTTGCACTAACCAAGTACTCTGATTATGCCATTCTCCTCCTCTATCAGTATTAGGCTATTAGTTATAAATTATTTTATTATTCCTTTAGTGATTATTCTAAAGCAGTGGTTCTCAAACTTTAGTGTGCATCAGAAATATCTGAAAGGATTTTTAAAATGCAGGTTTCTGTGCTTCACCTCAGTTTTATGCTTCAGAAGGTCTAAGATAGGACCTAGGATATTATGCTTATAAGGAGTTTCCAGGTGATGCCAATGCTGTTGGTCCAGGAATCATACTTTGAGAAACTGCCCAAGAGATTACATTGTCTGTCCTTGATTTGCTAGAGTCTACTACAGATTGATACTTTTACTATTTCCAGATATTACAACAACCTTAGAATTATTCAACTCCATACTCTAATTTCTATTTTTATGATTTAATTTTTATGCATTTTAATTCTATCTGCTTTTAAACCCCAAGATCATGATTTTGTGGTTGTTATTATACAAACTAAACATTCATTTAATTTACACATCATATTACTTTTGTATTGATTTTCACTTCTATTTCTACACTTCCATTTGAGATAATTTTTTGTTTGATTAAAGAATTCTTTTTTAGTATTCATTTTAGTGTGCTAGTTGGTAGCAACTTCTCTCAAACTTAGTTGTCTAGACAGTCTTCACTTTTTTTTTTAATTTTTAAAGAATAATTATTGCTGGGTATAGAATTCCAGAATGGGAGATATTTTCTGTCAGAATAATAAACATGGAGACAAAAAATGGTAGAGGAGTAAGTGGAAGCTACACAACCTCCTCCTAGGACCAACCTGGAATTACAACTAAATTGTAGAGAAATCACCCTGAATAACCAACTGACACTAGCTAGAGAGAAGTCTTATAACCAAGGAGAGGCAGAAGAAAACACATCGCCACAAGGACACTGGTAGGGAGTGCAGAGGAGGTGTGAAAGGGCTGGCTGGGCTCCCACGGGTGGCAGCTGAAGTCCCAGTGGAATATTATAGTGGCTGGGGGGTTCCTCCTGAGAAGGGTGGTATCTGAACCCCAAGCTAAGCTCCCTAGCCTAGAGCACCAGAACCAGAAAGGAACCCAGATAACATCCAGCTATGAAAAGCAGCAGGATTTCTATCTTCCAGGAAGAGATGGCAGAAGGCATAGATAGCCTCTTAAAGGGCCAAAACACATAATTTTGTTTGCATCCATTTACCTTGGGCTCCAGCAGAAGGAAAGCAGAGGAGACTAAAGTTGTGTGAGGAGAGTCTGGGGCTGGTGGCTCTGGGGAGATAACTGAAGGGACAGCTGTCAGGATACCTGTGCTGAGTCATTCCCCATACTGCCAAAGCCATATTTCTCAGGCAGAACACTCCTCTCTAAGTGGCATCAGCCTAAAGGGAAGCAAAAGCCTTGCACCCAGGAATTACTCTGCTCCACCCTGTGGAGCTTAAACCTGGCTGCTGAGCACAGTTTGAGGTTATATTGCTGATTAAATTAACAACTAAGGTGGACCTCTGGGAGCTCTGAGACTTTAGCTGACCATCCTCTGGGCCCAATGCTCGTAAAAGCCAGCCTTGATGCACAGCCAGGTTCTTTCTTCACACAAACATGCCCAGCAAGGGGAACCACATGCTGTGGATCACTGATAGCTCCAAACAGGTTGCCCAGGACCAATCACAATTAGCATCTGATAAAGGTCTGAACCAGAGTCCTAATACATAGAAAAAAACACAAAGAGGTAGCCAAAAATGGGAAGACTAAGATACTGACCCCAAATGAAAGACAAGAGAATTCTCGATAGAAGAAATAGATGAACTAGGAATAAACAATTTATCAGATAGAAAGTTTAGATAATAATTATAAGGATACTCCACATCATGAAAAAAGACACAAAAACTATAAAAAAATGACCAGTCAGAAATGAAAAGTGCAATATCTGAAATAAATAATACACTGGAATGAATAAACAATAGCTTAGATGAAGCAGAGGATGGAACCAGTGATTTGGAAGACAAAGTAGAAAGAAAAAAAAACAACAACACCCAAGCAGAGCAGCAAAAAGAAAAAAGAAATTTTAAATGAGGAGAACTTAAGAAATTTGGGGGGAACATGAAGCACAGCAACATCTGCATCATGGGAATGCCAGAGGAGAAGAGAGTGAACAAGAGATTGAAAACCTATTTGCAGAAATATTGACCAAAAACCTCCCTAATCTGGTGAAAGAAAAAGACACACAAGTTCAGGAAGCTTAGAAAGACCAAAACAAGTCCAACAAGTACTGGACCCAAAGAAGCCTATACTGAGATACATAATAATTAAATTGGCAAGGCTTAAAGACAAAGAGAGAATCCTAAAAGCCTCAAGAGAAAAACAAGTAATTACATAAAAGGGAGCACCAATTACACTATATCTGTCATTTGATATCTCAACAGAAGCATATCAGGCCAGGAGGGAATGATGTGAAATATTTAAGGTAATGAAAAAACCTGAGGGTGGGAGTTAGGGGGTGAGAGGGGCTGGGGAATGTGGTGGCAGGAAAATGTTGACCAAAAAAAATTGACAGGAGGAAGTTAAGAATAGTATAAGAAATTGAGAAGCCAAAGAACTGATATGTACAGCCCATAGACATGAACTAAGGGGGGTGGTGATGATGGGATAGGGTGCAGGGCAGAGAGGATAAAGGGGAGAAAAAAATGGTACAATCACAATAACATAATGAATAAAATATACCAAAAAAGAAAAAAGAAACAAAAAACAAGGACCTACATCCAACACTATTTTTCCCAGCAAGGCTATTATTTAAAACCAAAGGAGAAATAAGGAGCTTCCCAGGCAAGAAGAAGCTAAAGGAGTTTGTTGACACCAAAACGGTACTGCAACAAATGTTAAAGGGTTTGCCAGAAGAAGAAGAAGAAGGAGAAGGAGAAGGAGAAGGAGAAGGAGAAGGAGAAAAGGAAGAAGTAGTAGTAATAGGGAGAGGGGGAGCAGAAAGGGGAAGAAAAAAACTGAGGAAAAGAGCCTAACAATAAAATGATACTAAATACATATCTAGCAATAATCACCTTAAATGTAAATGGTTTCAATGCTTTGATCAAAAGACATAGGGTAGATGAATGGATAAGAAAAGAGGACCTATATATATGCTGCCTCCAAGAGACCCACCTCAGATTGAAAGATACACAGACTAAAAGTAAAGGGATGGAAAAGATACTGCATGCAAAAGAAAGGGGGAAAGGAGCTGTGGTAGCAATAGACTTTAAAACCAAGGCTATAGCAAGAGACAAAGAAGGATACTACGTAAATATACGACAATATATAACAAGAGGATATAACCCTAGTAAATATTTATGCACCAAACACAGGAGCACCTAAATATGTAAAGCAAATCTTGATGGACATAAAGTGAAAGATTGACAAAAAGGCAGTCATAGTTGGGGATTTTAACACCCTGTTGACTTCATGGATAGATCTTCCAGACAGAAAATCAATAAGGAGGCAGCGGCCTTAAATGACACACTAGATCAAATGGATTTAACTGATATTTTTAGAGCATTTCAGCCCAAAGCAAAAGAATACACATACTTTTCAAGTGCAAATGGAATGTTTTCTTGGATACATCACATGTTAGGACACAAAACAAGTCTCAATAAATTTAAGAATATTGAAATTATATCAAGTATCTTCTCTATCCAGAATGCTATGAAACTAGAAATCAATCACAAGAAAAACACTGATAAACACAGTTACTAAATAACTAAATAACAGGTTATTTATTTTATTTTATTATTTTTAAAATATTTTATTTATTTATTTTTAGAGAGGGTGGAAAGGAGGGAGAGAAACATCAATGTGTGGTTGCCTCTCATGCTCCCCTTACTGGGGACCTGGCCCACAACCCAGGCATGTGCCCTGACTGGGGAATCAAACTGGCAACTCTGATTTGCAGTCCAGAGCTCAATCCACTGAGCCACACCAGCCAGGGCTAAATAGCATTTTATTAAACAATGAGCGGGTCAATGACAAGATTAAGGAAGAAATCAAAAGCTACCTTGAAACAAATGAAAATGAGAATATAACAATCCCAAATCCATGGGACACAGGGAAAGCAACCTTAAGAGGGAAATTCATAGCATTACAGGTCTATCTCAAAAAAAAAAAGGAGGGGGGGAACTCAGAATGATTTATACACCATTTCATTGTCTTTTTGTTTCCAATATTTCTGTTGAGAAGTCAACTGTAAGTCTTATTGCTGCTTCCTTGAAGTTAAGATGTCTTTTTTAAATGGCCTATTTTAACATTTTTATCTTGTCTCTCCCTCTTTGATCTCAAACAGTTTGACTACGATGTGCCTAGGTGTGATTTTATTTGTATTTCTGTAGTGTTCATAGTGCTTATTACATTTGTAACTGTATGATTTTCATCAGCTTTGGAATGCTCTCAGATAGCATCTTTTCAAATATTGTTTTTGTCACATTCTTTCTCTTTTTTTTTTCTGAATTTACACCCACATGTTGTTAGAACTTCTCAGCATGTCCCATATGTCTCTTCTGCTCTTTTATGTGTGTGTACTCCAACATTTTTCTCTTTGCAATTTATTCTATTTTCAGTTACATTTAATTTTTCTAATCATTGCTGTAGATATTTCTATTGTGGTGTTAAGTGTAACTATTAAGTGTTTCAGTTATTGTAGTTTTCAGTTCCATAAATTCATTTTAATTCTTATTTACAGATTACAGCTCCCTGGTGAAATTCTCTATCTTATTATCTACTTTCATAACATATTAATCACAGCTATAAACTATGTCAAGTGACTGGATTACCTAGGGGTCTGCTTCTATTATCAGTTATTTTTCTCCACAGAGATTATCACTTTATTCTGGCTGGCAGTTAAAGTAGAAAAAAAAATCACCTTGTCCAAGTAATAATTGAAATAACTCAAAACTTGATTTTGGTTTCCATATGGCTAATTTATCTTAGGTTTGCCTTTAATCTCAGGGTAAAGACTTTGTAAGTATCAATTAAAAGCCTCTGTGTTTATGAGGCTTTCTTCATAGTTTCCTGAAATCCAAAGATAATCCCCTCGGCAATGTGAGACTGAAGAAAGTCCTGAATTGCTTTACAGTCTCTTTATGTTGGTTGATGTAACAGAAATTACCAAATTCCTCAAGGTAAAATCAAGACAATATTTGAATCACATCTCAGAGTTTCTCTTTTTTCTGAAATCTTGGTCTTCCCAGTGCCATCTACCTTAGTAGCCCTAAACTCCAATTTTTGCCTTGCTAACCCCACTAAAGTGCCAAAAGCTCTGGTTCTTTGCTTCCTTCTCAGTTGCTAAGTCCCTCATAAAGTGTTTGCTTATAAATCAGCAAACACTCTGAAAGTATAATTGGCACAAAATATTAAAAGTGATGAAAAGCAAGGATTTAAAAACAAGACTAATTTACTTAGCAAGGCAAGCACTTAGAATCAAAACACAGATAAACAGCTTCTCGTATTAGGATGATCAAGATGGCAGAGGAGTGAATGGAAGTCACACTGGCCACCTTGCAAGACGAATCTGGAATTACAACTAAATTGTGAAGAAATCACCCAGAACAAGCAACTGAACGGCAGTGAGAGAGCAGCCTTATAACCATGGACAGACAGAAGAATCTGTTCAGTACAACCTGACTGGTAAGGAGCACAGTGCAGAGGTGAGAAGGCTGGCTGGGCATCCTAAGGCAGCAGTACCAGAGGGATGTTTAGCAGCAAGTTGGATTCCTCTGAGTAGAGTGGGGTCTCAACCATAAGTGGGATCCCCAGCCTACAGCGCCAGAGCCCAAAAGCCACAAAGAAACAGCCAGATGCAAAAATTGACAGAGTTGCTCTCTGCAAGAGACAGGCAGTGAGAGACTGAAAGAGCTGTTTCAAGGGCCAACACATAAATTTTCATCTGCAGCAACTTACCCTGGGCATCAGCAAAGATGGAGGCAGAGTGGGCTAGAGATACCTGAGGAGAGACTGGGGACAGAGGCCTTGGGGAGAGAACTGTGAAAGTAGCCACCAGGATGATGGTGCTGAGTCATACCCCATGAAGAAGCAGCCGTCTTGCTTAGGCAGACCATGCCCCTGAGTGGCAGCAGCAAAATAGGAAACAATAGCCACGCTACCAGGAGGGACTCTGTCCTGGCCCTATGGCACTTACACCTAAAAGCTGAGTGCAGAATGACAACCACAGACAGTCGATGCCTGCAAGTGGAGGGCAGAGTGACTAGAGATGCTTGAGGAGAGACTGGGGATGGAGAATTTAGGGAGAGAACAGAAAGAGTAGCCTCCAGGATCCTGGTGCTGAATCACACCCTATAAAGAAGCAGCCATTGAACCCACACAGACCACTCGCCTCCAAGCAGCAGCTTAAGGAGATATATTAGCCCCAATAATGGGAGAGATTCTGCCCCACCCTGTGGTACTTAAGCCTGACTGCTAAGCACAGAGTGACTAGATAACTAGCTGAAGGAGAGGGCCACAGACAGTAGATCCTGGGAAGTTTTGAACGGGTTGCCTAGGGGTAGACGGGATCAACATCTGACATCACCAGAGGTGAACCCAGTAAGAAAAAACAGCAATAAATACTACAGGCTACCGGGACAAAATCCACTGTAGTCGTCTCCATGATTTGAGATATTTTCTTTACTACATAGCTTTTTAACATTCATTTCTTATCCATCAAGTTGGTGAATATTAAGTCACTAGATTTTATACTATAGATTATTTCTCTACTTTCTTTTAGTAGTCTTAATCTCTTTACAGCCTTATTAATACTGGTTCAATTGCTATTGATGGAGGGTTTGCAGTGGGGAGTAATTTCTGTGGTCCTGGGTTTGTTTCCTGGGTTTTGTGATTTTGCTCTGGCAACCAAATAATGGGAAGACAAAGAAACAACCCCAATCAAAAGGAAAGGAGGGATCCCCAGAAAGGCTACTAAATAAAATAGAGGCAAATAAACTATCAGATATTGAGTTCAAAACAATGGTTATAAGGAAGCTCAATGAACTCAATAAGTTCGGTGAGAATTACCAAAAACTACAGGGAAACTATGAGGAACTTATTGCAAACTATATCAGTATGAAAAAGGACATAGAAAATATCAACAAGAACCATAGATCAAATGAAAAATACAATTTCTGAATTGAAGAACACAGTAGAAGGAATCAAAAGCAGGCTAGAAGAAGCAGAGTATTGAATCAGCAAACTAGACAACATGGTAGGAGAAAAACTCCGAGAAAGAGCAAGAAAATGAAAAAAAGATCAAAAAGAACAAAGAGAGGTTAAAGGAAATTCAGGACAACATGAAACATACAGGAAACAAGAAGCAATAATTTCCATGTAATAGGAATACCAGAAGCAGAAGAAGAGGAGCAAGGGATAGAAAACCTGTTTGAAAGAGTAATGATGGAAAACTTCCCTAATTTGAGGGGAGAAAAAGTCACACAATTCCAGAAGGCACAGAGGGTCCCGATCAAGAGGAACCCAAACAGACCCACTCCAAGACACATCATAATTAAAATGGCAGATATCAAAGACAATGAGAGAATCATAAGGCAGAAAGGGAGAAACAGGAAGTAACATAAAAGGGAGCCCTGATACAGCTAGCAGCTGACTTCTCCACAGACACTCTGCAAGCCAGAAAGGAATGGCAAGAAATATTGTGAGTAATGAAAAGCAAAGACCTGTGAACAAGACTACCTTACCCAGCAAGGCTCTCAATTAAAATGGAAAGTGAAATAAGGGGTTTCCCTGACAAAAGAAGGCTAAAAGTATATACCACTACCAAATGAGCATTGCAAGATATGCTAAAGGGACTGTTTTAAGAAGATGAAGAAAAGGTGTGAGAGAGAGAGAGAAGAACACAGGTACATGGGAAAAAAATGAATAAGTAGATATCAATAATAACTTTAAATGTAAATGGATAAATGCTCCAATTAAAAAACATAGAGTGGCTGAATGGATAAGAAAACAGGACCCACACATATGCTGCCGGCAAGAGACCCACCTCAGAACAAAGATCTGCACAGATTGAAAAAAAAAAGGGGGTTGTAAAAAAATATTCCAAGCAAATGGGCAGGAAAAGAAAAGCTGGGGCAGCAATACTTATTTCAGACAAAACAGACTTCAAAACCAAGACCATAAAGAGAGACATAGAGGACACTTCATAATACTCAAAGGAAGAATCCATCAAGAAGGCATAAACATTGTAAACTTATATACACTGAACATAGGAGCACCGGAATGTATAAGGAAATTCCTGGAGAACTTCAAGAAAGATAGAGGCAGCAGCACACTTGTAATAGGGGATTTTAATATGCCACTGTCAACAATGGATAGATCATCCAAACAAAATATAAACAAGGATATTGTGGAACTGACAACGCATTTGGATCAAATGGACTTAACTGATGTATATAGAGTCTTTAATCCCAAAGAAGCAAAGTACACATTCTTTTCAAATGCACATGGAATATTTTCAAAGAGAGACCACATGATAGGACACAAAACAAACCTCAAGAAATTTAAGAAAATTGAAATATCAAGCATTTTCTCAGACCACAAGCGCTTGAAATTAGAAAGAAACCAACCTCAAGTGAAAGACTCAAAAACATTCAAACTCATGGAGACTGAATAGCATGCTAATAAAAAATGAATGGATCAATGTAAGATCAAAGAAGAAATCAAAAAGTCTCTGAAAACAAATGAAAATGAACATACTACAGTCCAAAACCTATGGGACACAGCGAACGCAGTACTGAGAGGAAAGTTCATAGCAATACAGGCCTACCTATAAGAGAAAGAAACATTTCATATAAACAACCTAACCCTACATCTCTGAGAACTGGAGAAACAACAATACTCAAAACCCAGAGTGAGAAGAAGGATGGAAATAATTAAGATCAGAGCAGAACTGATTGACATAGAGACTAAAAGAAGAATTCAAAGGATCAACAAATCAAGGAGCTGGTTCTTTGAAAAGATAAACAAAATTGACAAGCCTTTAAGCAGATTCATCAAGAAAAAAAGGGATAGAGCACAAATAAAATCAGAAATGAAATGGGGGGAAGTAACACTGATACCCCAGAAATACAAAGGATTATAAGAAATTACTGTGAACATCTATATGCCAAGAAATTGGAAAACCTGGATAAAATGTACATATTTCTACAAAAAATGTAATCTTCCAAAACTGAATAAAGAAGAAGCAGAAAGCCTGAACAGACCTATGACAGCTGGTGAAGTTGAAGTAGTAATCAGAAAACTCCAGGAACACAAAAGCCCTGGACCAGATGGTTTCACAGGAGAATTTTACAAAATATTTCAGGAAGAGCTAACTCCTGTCCTTCTCAGACTATTCCAAAAAATTGCAGAAGAGGGAAGACTCTAAAACTCTTTTTATGAGGTGCATTATCCTAATCATGAAACCAGATAAAGACACAACAAAGAAAGAAAACTACAGGCCAATATCAGTAATGAACATAGATGCTAAAATCCTCAACAAAATATTGGCAAACCACATCCAGCAATACATTAAAAAGATCATCCACCATGATCATCATGAAGGCATTTGTGTACACCAACAGTGAAATACCAGAAGCAGAAATAAGCAGGAAAATCACATTTACTATAGCAACAAGAAAAATAAAGTACCAAGGAATAAAATAAACTAAGGAGGTTAAAGACCTGTACTCAGAAACTATACACCCATGAAGAAAGAAATTAAGGAGGGCTCAAATAAATGGAAGCATATACCATGATCATGGATTGAAAGAGTTAAAATCATCAATATGTCCATACTTCCCAAAGCAATTTATAGATTCAGTGAAATCCCTATTAAAATACCAATGATGTATTTCATAGATATAGAACAAATATTTCAAAAATTTATGTGGAATCATAAATGACTCCAAATAGCTGCAGCAATTTGGAGATAAAAGAATAAAGTAGCAGGGATCACAATACCTGACATCAAACTGTAGTATAAGCTCATTGTAATCAAAACAGTCTGGCACTGGCATAAGAACAGACACATAGATCAATGGAACAGAATAGAAAGCCCAGAAATAAACCCACGTCTCTATGGTCAGTTAATATTTGACAAAGGGGAAGAAGCATAAAATGGAGTAAAAATAGCTTCTTCAACAAATGGTGTTGGAAGATCTGGGCAACTACGTGCAAGAAAATGAAATCTGACCACCAACTTACACCATACACAAAAATAAACTCAAATGGATGAAAGTCTAAAATATAAGTCACAATATCATAAAAGTCCTAGAGGAGAACATAGGCCAGAAAATCTCAGATATTCCACTCAGCAATATTTTCAGTGATATGTTCCCTAGAGAAAGGGACATAAAGGAAAGATTAAACAAATGGAACTTCATGAAAATAGCTTCTGCATGGCTAAAGAAAACATCAGCAAATTAAAAAGGCAACCAACCACACTGAAAAATTTATTTGCCAATGACACCTCAGACAAGGGTTTGATCTCCAAAATATATAAAGAACTCACATGACTCCACTCCAGGAAGACAAATAATCCAATTAGAACGTGAGCAAAGGACCTGAACAGACACTTTTCCAAGGAGGACATACACAGGGCCCAGTACATATGAAAGGACGCTCAGCATCACTAGCCATGAGAGAGGTGCAAATTAAACCACAATGAGATACCACTTCACACCAGCCAGAATGGCCGTTATAAATAAATAAATAAATAAATAAATAAATAAACAAGTGTAGATGAGGATATGGAGAAAAGGGAACCCTAGTATGCTGTTGGTGGGAATGCAGACTGGTGCAGCCACTGTGGAAAATAGTTCAGAATTTCCTCAAAACAGTAAAAATGGAACTATCTTTTGACCCAGCAATTCCACAGCTGGGATTATACCCTAAGAATCCTGAAACACCAATTCAAAAGAACCTATGCACCCCAATGTTCATAGCTGCACAATTTACAATAGCCCAGAATTAGAAGCAACCTAAATACCCAACAGTAAGTCACTGGATCAAAAAACTATGGTACATTTACACAGTGGAATACTACACAGCAGAAAGAAAGGAAGAGCTACTACCCTTAGCAACAATGTGGATGGTACTGGAGAGCATTATACAAAGTGAAATAAGCCAGGCTGTGATAGACAGATACCATATGATCTCACCTACAACTGAAACTTAATCAACAAAATAAACAAGGAAAAGACAACCAGCAACACTGAAATAAGAAACAAACTGACTGTACCCAGTATAGTGGTTGTCATTTGTGAGTGGTATAACATGGGAAAAGGAGGGGTAGGGTCATCAAGGAACATGCAAAAAAGACCCATCAACAAAGCCAAATGTGGAAAGGATTGAGGGTGGGAGAGGATGGAGGGTTGGGGCTGGGGAAAGTGGTGGCGGGAAAATGTTGACAAAAAAAATAGGGGGAGGCTAAGAATTGTATAGGAAACTGAGAAGTCAAAGAATGGATATGCACCACCCGTAAACATAAACTAAGAGTTGTGTAGATGATGAGATGGGGTGCAGGGCAGAGGAGTTAAAGGGGAGAAAAAATGGGACAACTGTAATAGCATAATCAATAAAATATACCCCAAAATAAAGAGCTTCTCAGACAAGAAAAATCTAAAGGAGTTTATCACCACCAAACCAGTGTTACAAAAAAATGTAAAAGAGACTTCTTTAAGGGAAGAAAGAGAAAGAGAACATAAATATGAATAACATAATGTCAATAACTACATGCTTATAAATATCACTTTAAATATAAATAGATTAAATGCTCAAATCTAAAGTTGTAGGCTGGCTGAATAGATAAGAAAACAATGTATCTATATCTATATATATACCATCTACAGGAGTCTCATTTCATTTGAAAAGACACACACAATTAAAATAAAAGGATAGAGAAAGACAATCCATGAAAATAATAATGAAAAATCCTAAGGAAGCCATACTTAGACAAAACAGACTTTACTTTTTTTATTGTGTTTTATTGATCACGCTATTACAGTTGTCCCATTTTTTTCTCCTCTCTATTCCCCTCTGCCCTGCACCACCCTCTCCACCAACATCTCCCCACCTTCTTAGTTCATGTCCATGGGTCATACATATAAGTTCTTTGGCTTCTCCAATTCCTATACTATTCTTAAGCACCCCTTGTCAATTTTGCATCCATCTTTTCTGTTTATTATTCCCTGCGTTTTTTCTTCTTTTGTCCCCACACCCCTCCCCACTGATAACCCTCCACGTGATTTTCATTTCTGTGATTCTGTTCCTGTTCTAGTTGTTTGCTTAGGTTGTTTTTGTTTTAGGTTCAGTTGTTGATAGTTCTGAGTTTGTTGTCATTCTACTATTCATACTTTTGATCTTCTTCTTTTTCTTAGATAATTCCCTTTAACATTTCATATAATTAGGTCTTGGTGATGATGAACTCCTTTAACTTGACCTTATATGGGAAGCACTATATCTCCCCTCCCATTCCAAATGATAGCTTTGCTGCATATGATAATCTTGGATGTAGGTCCTTGACTTTCATCACTTCCAACACTTCTTTCCAGCCCCTTCTTGCCTATAAGGTTTCTTTTGAGAAATTAGCTGATAGTCTTATGGGAACTCTTTTGGAGGTAACTGTCTTTTCTCTTGCTGCCTTTAAGATTCTCTCCTTCCTGTTAATCTTGGGTAATGTAATGATGATGCACCTTGGTGTGTGCTTCCTTGGGTCCCACTTCTTTGGGACTCTCTGAGCTTTCTGGACTTCCTGGGTGCCTATTTCCTTTGCCAGATTGGGGGAGTTCTCCATTATTTTTTCAAATAAGTTTTCAGCACCTTGCTCTTCCTCTTCTCCTTTTAGCACTCCAAAGATTTGGATGTTGGAATGTTTCAACTTGTCCCAGAGGTTCCTCAGCCTCTCCTCATTTTTTTGAATTTTTGTTTCTTCATTCTGTTCTGGTTGAATGTTTATTTCTTCCTTTTGTTCCCAATTGTTGATTGAGTCCTGGCTTTCTTCCCTTCACTGTCAGTTCTCTGTGTATTTTTCTTCTTTTCACTTTCATAGCCTTTACTTTTTCCTCTATTTTACAACCATACTCAACCATTTCTGTGAGCATCCAAATTACCAGTGTTTTGAACTCTGAATCTGATAGGTTGACTATCTCTTCATCATTTAGTTCTATGTTTGGAGCTCTGATCTGTTCTTTCATTTAGACCATATATTTTTTTGTGTCTAGCTTCCCTGTTATGTTGTAAGGGTCAGGGCCTTATGTATTTGCCAGGGTGGGGCAACCCACATGCTGCTTTGTGGTACTGTATGTGGGGGAGGGGTCTGAGAGGGAACAATGACATTTAGCTCCCAGGGGCTTTCAGTCACTTTTCCTGCTACCTACATCAAGTGGGCCCCTTTTGGGACTGATTCCTGCATAGGTGGGTTTGTGTATATTCTAGGACCCTAAGGGTTCCTCCAACAAACTCTCCTGTGAGGCTGGGAGTTTCTCCCACTGCTTCAATCCCCACAGGTTTTTACAGCCAGAGGTTTTGAGGTTCTCTTTTCCAGTGCTGGAACCCTGGGTTGTGTGGTCTGTCTTGCTCCCTGTTGTTCCTCCCAGTTTATCTGAATGCAAATGAGGGATCACCAGCAGCTATCTTGCCCACCCAGTCCTCCAGCTACTTCCTTGCAGCATCTCCTACACCCTGGCTTCCCATCTCCATCTCCACCCCTCCTACCAATCTCGATGAATGTTTCTTCTTTAATTCCTTGGTTGTTGGGCTTCCATACAGTTCAATTTCCTTGCAGTTCTGGGGTTTTTTTTGTTTGTTTGTTTGTTTTTAAATTTGTTGTTGTCCCTCTTTTGGTTGTGCAAGGAGGCAAAATGTTTCTACCTACACCTCCATCTTGGCCAGAAGTCTCAAAGCAAAATGGACTTTAAAACAAAAGCTATAGCAAGAGGCAAAGGCAGACATTTCATAATGATAAAGAGACCCATCCAACAAGAGGATATAATTTTGTAAACATTTATACACCCAAAGTAGAAGCACCTGGACATATAAAGCAAATATTGACAGACATAAATGGAGAAATTAACAGTAATAAATTAATTGTAGGAGGTTTTAACATCCTATTGACATGACTGGAATGATCATTTAGAGAAAAAATTAACAAGGAAACAGCAGTCTTAAATGACGCATTAGACAAGATGGATTTAAATGATATTTTTAGAGCTCTTTAGGCCAAAGCAGCAGAATATACATTCTTTTCAAGCGTACCTGGAACATTAGGCCACAAAACAAATCTCAATAAATTTAAGAATAATGAAATCTAATCAAGAATTTTATCTTACTGTAATGGTATAAAACTATAAATCAATTACAAGAAAATTGAAAAAATACACAAACATATGGAAGCTAAATAACATGCTATGAAACAATGAGAGTTAACAATAAGATCAAGGAAAAAATTTAAATGATAATTTAAGACAAATAAAAATAAAAACACAATGACCCCAAAACTATGTGACATTGCCAATGCAGTTCTAAGAAGTAAAATTATAGCAGTTTAGGACTATCCTAAGAGGCAAGAAAAATCTCAAATAAATAATTATACTTAACACCTATAAGAAGCAGAAAAAGAAAACCAAACCCCAAAGTGGGTAGTAAGAATAAAATAATAAAGATCAGAGCAAAAATAAACTAAATAGAGTTTTAAAAATAATATAAAAATCAATAAAACCAAGGGCTGATATTATGAAAAGATAAAAAATGGATAAACCTTAAGCCAGATTCATTAATAAAATAGAGAGAGGACCCCAAAATATAAAATCAGAAATAAAAGAGAAGTAATAACTGACAACACAGAACTACAAAACATTATATGAAAATACTATGAACAATTACATGTCAAAAAATTGGACAATCTGAAGGAAATGGATGAATTCCTAGAAACATACAATCCTCCAAGACTGACTAAAGAAAAAACAAAATTTGAACAGACTGATAACTACTAAGGAAATCAAAGCAGTAATTTAAAAAATTCAAAACAAAAAAAAAGTCCTGGACCAAATGGAGGACTTCACAGATGAATTTTACCAAATATTAAAAAAGAAATTAACACTTATCCTTCTCAAACTATTTCAAAATACTCAAGAGGAGGGAAGGTTCCTAAGATCGTTTAATGAGACCAGCATTACCCTGATTCCAAAACCAGACAAAAAACTTACAACAACAACAAAAAACCTATAGGACAATATTCTTGATAAATGTAGATGGAAAAATCCTCAACAAAATATTAGCAAATCAAATTCAGTAACACCTTAAAAAGATCCTACACCATGATCAAGTGTGATTTATTCCTGGAATGCAAGGTTGATTCAGTATCTATTAACATGATACACCACATAAGCAAAATGAAGGCAAAAAATTATATGATCATATCAGTATATGCAGAAAAACATTTGATAAAATCCAGCATCCATTTATGATTAAAAAATCTCACCAAAGTTAGGATACAGAGAACATACCTCAACATAATAAAGGCCACATAGGACAAACCCACGGTTAACATCATACTCAAAGGGGAGAAGCTAAAATCATTTTTCTTAAGGATGTCCACTTTCACCATATTTATTCAACTAGTATTGGAATTCCTAGCAACAGCAATCAAACAAGAAGCAAAAAATAAAAGGCATCCAAACAGGAAAAGAAGAAGTAAAACTGTCATTATTTGCAGATGACATGATACTATATATGGAGAACCCTAAAGATTCCACACACAAAAAAAAAAAGCTATGAAAATGGATAAATACATTCAGTGATGTACCAAAAAACAAAATAAATGTTTAGAAATAAGTTGTATTTTTATACATCAATAATGAACTACTAGAAATGAAAACTAAGAAAACAATCTCATTTAAAATTGCATCAAGAACTACCTAGGACTAAACTTAGCCGAGTAATAAAGGACCTCTATTTGATAAATTATAAAACATTGAACATAGAAATTGAAGAAAATACAAATAAATAAAAGCATATACTATGCTCATGGATAAGAAGAATTAGCATTGTTAAAATGCCCATGCAATCCAAAGAAATCTATAGATTCAATGCCATTTCTATCAAAATACCAGTGGCATTTTTCTCAGAACTAGAACAAATAATCCTAAAATTTATATGAAACCACAAAAGATGGATATCCAAAGCAATCCTGAGAAAGAATAACCAAGTTGGAAGTGTCATCTACCTTACATCAAACTATACTACAAGGGTATAATAATTAAAACACCATAGTGCTAGTATAAAAAAACTCATAGGTCAATGGAATGAAATAGAGAGCTGAGAAATAAGAACATGCCTATACAGTACATTAACCCATGACAAAGGTAGTAGAGTATACAATAGGATAAAAATAGTCTCTTTGATAAATGATATTGGAAAAATTGGACACATACATGCAAAAAAACATAATACTACTCTACTTTTTTATACCACATGCAAGAAAAACCTCAAAATGGAATAAAGACTTAAATGTGAGGCTGTTTTGTAACTACCAGTTTTCTTTGACATTGTTCTTAGTAATATATATTTTTTTGGATGTCTTCTTGAACAGGGAAACAAAATAAAAAATAAAGAAATGGGACTACTGCTAAACTAAAACTAAAAAGGTTTTGCACAGAAAAGGAAACCAACAAAAAAAAAGACAACATATTGAATGGAAGAAGGTATTTGCCAATGATACATCTGATAAACAGTTATTTTCCAAAATTTATAAAGAACTCATACAACTTAACCCCCCAAAAACAAATAAATTCAAAAATGGGCAGAGGACCTGAACAGGTATTCCTCCAAAGAAGATATACAGATGGTCAATAGACATATGAAAAGATGCTCAACATCACTAATCATCAGAGAAGTGCAAATTAAAAATCACAATGAGCTATCATATCATCTGTCAGAATGGCAACATTAATAAATCAACAAATAAGTGTTTGCAAGAATGTGGAGAAAAGGGAGCCTTCATGCATTGTTGTCAGGATTGTAAATTAGACCATAACTATGAAAAAGAGTGTAAAGATTTCTCAAGAAATTACAAATAGAACTTACCTATGACCTATTAGTTCTGCTTCTGGATTCTCAAAGAATCCAAAACACTAATTCAAAAAAATATATGTACCCCTATGTTCATCAAAGCATTATTTACAATAGCCAAGATATGCAAGCAACCTAAGTGTCCCTCAATAAATAAATGGACAAAAAAGAAGTGGTACATATATACAATGGGATATTACCTGACCATAAAAAAGAATGAAATCTTAACATTTAATACAATATGGATGAATCAAGTGTATTATGCTAAGTGAAATATGTCAGACAGACAAAGAAAAATACCATATGATTTGACTTATATGTAGAATCTAGAAAACAAAAATAAATGAACAAACAAAAGAGAAACAGATTCAGATTCAGAGAACAAACTGCAGGTTGCCAGATGGGAAAGGGATTGGTGGCTGAGTGAAAAAAGTGAAAGGATTAAGACTTAGAAATTGGTAGAAACAAAACAGCCACATGAATGTAAAGTACAACATAGGGAATATGGCTAATAGTATTGTACTAATTGTGTACAGTGCCTGGTGGGTACTGGACTAACTGGGGGGAAAACTTCATAAATTATATCCATGTCTAGCCACTATGCTATACACCTGAAACTAACATATTATAATATGTCAACTATACTTTAAAAAATAATTTTTTAAATTTTGAAATATTTTTTAAAAAGAAATAAATACATCAGAAAATATTGCACTCAAATTTTCCCTAGAATCTTATATCTACAAGGCCTGGCTTCTTGGGTTATTCTCCAACGCCTTCAAGGATCTGTGTGTTTTTTTCTTCTTTTATGGAGCTTTTATAGCTATCTTCACTGATAAGTATATTGCCATACAAGCTATTCAATCATAGCCAGAAGTGGAAGTTGACTTGTTTTTAAAGTCTCCCCAGATGGCTCTAATATGTGATCACAGTTAAGACCCACTGACCTAACTTACCACACTCTCTCATGTACACACATGTAATTTCCTCTGCCAGGAACATCATATTACATCCTCTACTGGCTAACCTTCAGAGGGAGCCTTTCCTTACCTAAGGACAGATGTGGTTAGTGGACGCTCTTCATAGGCCTATAAAACATTATGTCTACTCTATTTTATCATTTATTCCACTATATTCTAATCTGTGTGCTTTTGCACATATCTTCTCCATCAGACTTTCCTGTGGGTAGAGGCCATTTCATTTTTTGTTGCCTCATGTAAATATTTGAATAAATAATTTTGAATATCATAGGACTCTTCGGTCTCCACTGTTAAACAACAGTCCTCTCTCCTCCCTCTCCAATTCCATGGAATAGTTTTTGAATCCAACCCAACACATCTGGCTTTTTGATCCTCTGAGGCTAATTTAACTCCTCACCTTCATTGTCATATATGCAAGGCATTATCTTTCTGCTGAGTGTGCATGTGTCTGTGTATATACACATGTATAAATATATATACATGCATTTCTGGTATGTATTAATGCAATCAGTCAATAACTATTCATCGAGGCATTAATATATGCACCAGCTATGATGGAAGGTGTGGTAGATTTCATTATTCAAATATTAGCTCAAAATTCACTAACTTTGGGAAATTTCCTTCTAGGTATGTTGTTTTGGGGGATGGCAGTGCTCCTCTATCCAGAGTTCATGGCCTGGTTGGAAAAGCAAAATGACCCCATGCATCCACTCAAAGGAGGTTGGAGAATGCTTCCTGCATTACACCAACCATTTAGCTAACTGCCGAAACAGTGATATCACATTGGAATTTTTAAGATATATCCTGGGAGAATGGTGGGGAAAAGGATCAAAACTTGTTGACAGCCTAAGGAAAATATCTTCCCACCAGAGCAGCTGTTGCTAAGTTTAGTTAATGTGTGTCCTGTCAGTGAGAAAATAGGAGCCTTCCTTAAACTGTCTTCTTTGTTTGATTGCTTGCTTCTTCCAGCACTGATTAGCTTGTTTTACAGGAGCACACTTTGCAAGAGGTGTATGTGTATGTGTGTGCACGCATGCACCTGCTGCTGGGGTAGAGGCAAGGGGAAGGAGAACGTCTTTCTCATTTTCGTGACTCCAGCTAGGACTCTAGTGTGTCTTTACTACATTTTCCCCAGTGGTACTGCAATAGTGCTGCGGACAGTAATGAAATGGGTTGTGGAAAGCATCTAGCCTCTTGCTCCTCCTGACTTTTAAGCATCATGCATTTTTGTATAAGCTGCTAGGCAAAATATATATATTACACACACACACACACACACACACACACACACACAACCTAAGACTACTCCATGACAATCCCTTAAAAGTCAAACCAAGATTCAGTGAAGATATTCTGGTAGAGAGCTATATGATTTCAAAAGGAAGGGCCCAAGGAGGTAGTATATTTCCCTTTCCAGAAAGCAGGGACACACTTTATTTACCTTTGTGTTTTTTATGGTATCCACTGCAGTGACTTCCACTCAAAAGAAAAAAAAACAAAAACAAAAACAAAACTAGGAAGCCGATCCAACAGTGATAAAGATCAAGAGAGATTGTCACCTGTTTAAGCTGGATGAAGTTTGACACTGGCCAGAAGTAGGGGAATGGATAATAAAATATGAGCCCCTGGATTCCTTTTGGCCCTAAGAGTGACAGTGAGTAGCCCAAATTCCCTCTTGGACTTCACCTATTTAGTCCCCTTCTTAATTCTCTGTATTTCCAATTCTTTGATGATTGACACCAACAACCATATTCCAAACTAATTTTTACCAATGATTGCAAGACACCTTTTATATGACTAAAACATTGCCCTTGCTCACACATGTTAGAAGTTGTATTTTTAGAACCCACGGGTTGAGAAAATACATGACAAAATAAACTGTGAATTAAGTATCATTTTTGAAATATATTTAAATCAATATGATGTTTGTACATCTTTAAAATTAAGAATAAATATATGTGTGTATGACATTATACATTAAGCATACAATATTTGACACGTATACAAATCTGCAATACATTTGAAATAACTTCCACTGTTCATTTTCTAACCCTTTTCCCTCCAACCCCCAGCTTATACTTCTTTCATCCTATGGCATACTTCCTCTAGGCTCTCGTCCCCCTGCCTTTACACTTGATTTTGTCTCCCTCCTTTTTCTGGCCTGCCTTTCCTGCTCCTTTTCAATAGCCTTGCTTAGCCATCCTTCCCTTTAAAATCACACTTTTCCCTGTACCCTTGCTGAGACCTCTCAAACTTTGTTGGCCTTGTTCAAACTTGACCCTACTCTTGGCCATCGGCATCTCTCACTCACCTTGAATCAACAGAGCATAATAAAAGGTTCCCTTGTACTGTCTTCTTTTGTTTCATTGTCTTTTTTTTTCCTGTTAATTGGCTTTGCTTTAAAACTACCTTTTTTTTTTTTTTTAGGATTTATTAGTGAATATGTAAGACCATTGTGAAGAACTCAGGTCTGGACCCTGCAACTTCAAAATGTCCATCATATTTCTTAGAAGAATGACATTATGAAGTAGGTGCTATTATTATTTCCAGGTGTGCCCTATTTACAAACTCTACCTATGCAAATCAGATGAGAACATTCTTGTGTCCTGCAAGGGAGACTGCCCTGACCTTATTGTCTAAGCCAACACCAAGCCAAGCCAGAAGAAGGACCAAGATAACAAAAGCTTGAACTTTACCATCCTATAACTTCATTCCCATAATTTTATTTTGCTTCGTGGATCCCACAGAACAAACCAGACACCTCTTTCAAACAGGCAGCCCTCCATAAATTAAATGGCATTGTTTCTGTCCCCTATCCTTGTCTTCCCCCTAAAGGTTGAACAATCCCAGTTCTTCTTACTGCTTCCTTTACTGGTATGAATGCTCACCTGAACATTGCCCTCTAAACATACCTTTCTTTATTCTCATGCTCCTTAAAGCATGGTGCATAGAATGGAACATGCTATCTAAGATGCAAAGAGGTGACACAGGACATTTGGAACCATTGCCTCTCCTATTCAGATCATTATGGCCCAAATACATACCTCAGTTTAATGAAGTAGTGTTGATATAGTGCCATGAGACATGTTGTTTATAGTCACATACTAGTTGTACGTCTTTGAAGAGAATTTCTAGCTTCTCGAGGCCACAGATTTCCAATTAAAATGCACCCAACTTCATTTGTCACCAGCTAAATGAAAATTTAAAGTCACCGTTCAGCACACTGACCCATGAGAAAAGTTAAAATGACAAAGAGACAATGCCAAGTGATGGGGAAGATGTGGAACAATGAAGAATTCACATATATTCTGGGGCAGAGTAAATTGGTACTACCACCTTGGAAAACTGTTTGACAGAATGTACTATAGATGACCCAGAGATTCCATTCTTAGGGAGATATTCAAGAGACATTACTGTACAGATCTACCAAAAGACATGTTCAAGAATGTTCAAAGAAATGTTTATTCATAATATCCCTAAATTAGAAATATCCCACATACCCTCCAATAATAGAATGAATATACTAATACATGCACACTATGGAAAGCTATAGACATGAATGTAGAATGAGTAAACTTGAAATAAACAAGCCACAATGTGGATGGATCTCACAAACAAATGCTGAGCAGAAGAAGCCATACACCAAAGATCATATAGCATATGATTTTATTTACATACAGTAAAAACAGGTAAAACTGATCTCTGGTGTTAGAAGTCAGAATGATACCTCCTTGTAGGATAGGAATAGTGACTAGGATGGAGAAAAATGGGGCTTGGGGGTGCTAGAATTGCTCTTATCTTGATTGGGCTACTGGTTAACATGAGTGTACTCAAGTTGTGAAAATTTGAGTTGTCTGCTTATGATTATGTGCTTTTTGCATGAAATACACCATAATAACAGTAGCAACAAAACTGAGGCTGGTAAAACATCTTTAAAACTACCAACAATTGAGGGGAAAAGCCAGCTAGTTCAAGCCACTGGGTTTTTTGCTATAAGAACATTGACTCACCAGGGCTAAGTCCAAAGGGACTATCTCTTTCTTATAATTTTCCACTATCAGTCTGGTCAGTGTTATACCTGCTCTATGTGTTCAGGTTTTCTCAGATTCATATCTGCTCTGCCTTTGAAGGGAGCACATTATAAATTGGAAAGTATAATCACTACAACATATTAACTACTTACTGTGTGTCAGCAAGAGATTCAGTTAACATTATTTTATTGTATCTAACTAGTAGCTCTGTAAGAAAGGTGCATAATCTCTACTTTACAGATGAGGAAAGTGGGAAAGATTAAGCTATTTGTCCAAATAGACATCGAATTTGTATCTGCATTAGAGCAAGGAGTGACACAATACTTTTAATCTCTAGGCTTTTTGTCTCTGAATCAGGTCACAATACAGTGTTTGGGTTGTTATGTGGACCTACCTCTTGTATGTGTCTTCCAGGATTTCTGAACTTTGATTTATGCCCACATATATGCCCGACCCTCAATGTGTGTACTGCCTGTCTGGTTAATGATATCCCACTGGTTCCTGACCTCTAGCAATGCCAAAGCTCTAGACTCCTGGCTGGATGACCAGAATGACTGTGTGCTTCCAAACGATTTACTGGATATCCTGATCCTGACATTCACCTGGTGGTCTCTGATCTGGGTCTGGCATTTCAAGATCCAAGATGCCAAGGAGGAAACCAGATGAACGGAAAAGGTCATGCCCTAAAAGAAGGTCTATGAATCCCTACAGGAAGTTCCAAGTTTAAATCTGTGAATCTCTGTGGGGTTTTCATCCATCATGACTGAGTCCAGAGAAGAAAGTGGACTGACAGCTGAAGACCACCCCTTGACAAAATCTTTTTTTAAAATAAAAAGCAAGTTCTCAAGTGGTCTTCTTTTCGGCTTTTAGTTGCATGGTATTTCAGAGATTTTTTGTTATTCTGAAAATCTGTTAGCAATCCTGGAATCTACAAACAGGCTTTCTAAGACGGGGGTGGGAGAGAGTAGTGAAAGATTGTTTTGGGAGCAATCCCTCTGTAAGAAAAGCCGAAACCTAAATTGGATACAGCTGAAAATATCTCAATCCTATAGGATTAGTCTTGACACAGCCCTGCAGCAGAAGCATTCTGTGCGTTCAAGGAATTACTCTCAAGGTTTTTTCTTTCTTATTGCCCACTTATTTTTCTGAAAAGCCCTCTTCTGAAACATTGTTTTACACTAATGCAAAGCCTTTTGAGTTGTCATCCAAAATGGACTCCAGCAGGAGAAATTTTGCTGGGGGCCATGAGTAAAGAGGTTCCCTGGAATTTAGGGTGACCTGAGCCAGCATGGAGCCTCAACATTCCATGAAGACCCAGACCCAGCCAAGGAAACCTGACCACAGCAAAACAAAAAAATCACCCACATTAAAATTGAACAGGACCAATTAAATCATTGCTTTGTCCTCTAGGGAGCAGTCCTGGTTTCCTGCTTCGCCTCTTTGGGTTTGTAATGGTCTGTTACCCAACCCCTCACCACTTCCTCTTTGAAGTTTTTCCAAATGTCAGTGTTTTGAACAGAGGGATGATGTTTGTTGGGTCCTGATCCAAGTAAATGGGATAATATATCACACTCATTCTCTAGAATCTTTGTTCTTGTCTCTGTCTGGATGTCTGTTTTCCAGCTTTATAAAAATGGCAGAAAGCTAAAATGGATTTCAATGAAAAATGAGAAAAATGGAAGTTCAGTTGATCAGAATTTGTTCCTGTTGCAAAGAAGCTCTGGGTCATGTTGGTTGCCTTAAAACCAAGTGGAGTATAGGACATCAGCAAGTGAATAAACCAGTCTTTGGGGACCGTGTCAAACTCTAACATTTCCACAGGGCTTAGTCCCCCAAAATTCTGATTCACTTCTTCCATACCCCCCCAAATTTAAATTTGCAAAACCAGCCAGATCTAATGTGAACTCTCCAGTTTGTTCCAGCTATCTATAGTTATTATACTCCTCCAAGAGGCCTTTTCCTCAGGCACAGTCCTGAGGAGAGTCATACAATCTATTGGCATAATATACCTTTTTCAAGAGAAGTATTTCATTTTAATAAAAATGTGTACCACCATATTTAATCAATCAGGCTGATTGACAACAGCAATATGCAGCAGATGCCTCTGCTACCTCATTCTTATTCCAGTTTCATTTCTCAATCAAATCCATGTGTAAAAAACATAATGTGCTGCCAACACAATGTAATAAAATCTCAACTGAAATGCACACCAGCGCGACAGAAACTGATAACTCCAAGTATGGGAAAAGTTAACTTCAGAAAAATCACTTCTGACACCCAAGTATTCAAGTTTTATGGACAAGAGATGCATCTTTTCACTATAGCTAACATGAAGGAGCCAAATTCATGGGTTTTTCCTGAAACAGAAAATAATAATCTCTGAAGCAACATTTTCCAAAAGCTGGCAGAAGAGGCCTTTTTAAACAGCCCAGAAATCATCCTTAAAATTGGCTGAGTTTGTTTGAGATGCACCATTTGTGTCATGGAGCAATAAATTAGTACCTGAGCAGCATTTTTTTATGGTGGTGCACACTGGTTAAAGATGATGTATCACTGGTTGTCACACACTGAACCAGCAGTTTTTAAAGTTAATGATTCAGAGAGGAATAAAGGTAACCTAATTATAGCAGTACCAGGGACAGAACACAGTTATGGTACTCAAATTTTGAACTCTTCCAAATTTCAGAGTTGGGGAATTGCAGGTACTCCTGTAGAACTTTATTCTTATAAGAGCCCAGTTAGGAAGCAGAAATAGGGGTTCCTGGTAAAGAAAATGGATCCATAGTTTAGTAAATTGTAAGTGCACTAGATTGATTAGTGTCCCCCCCAAATTCATGTCCATCCAGAATCTCCACTGAAAAAAAATTTCTAAATTTCCTTTAGAAATAGGGTCTTTGCAGATGTAATTAGTTAAAATGAGGTTAGATTGTATTAGAAGAGGGCTCTATCTACATCCAATAATTGGTGACCCTATTATGAAAAGTTCATGGGAAGTCATAGACACAGACACAGCCATACACAGAACAAAGACAGACATGTGAAGACAGAGGCAGAAATTACAGTGATTCGGCTACAAACCAAATAATGCCAAGGATTTCCAGCAACCAGAAGCTGGGAAGAAGCAAAGAATGTATTATACAATGCAATAATGTCAAAATTTGAGCAATAATGTGGGAGAAATTTCCCCCAAGAAGATCATTCACAATTGGGCACAATATGGTCAAACAGTCTGTGTCACAAAAGGATTTGGTGTCACAGAATGGCTATAGTCACAGGTAACATTTAGCAATGAAATACAGAAAGTCACCAGAAAAATAAGGGTTTTTTCCTTTGGTTTTTTTTTTTTGTTTGCTTTTTTTGTTTGTTTGTTTTTTGAGTAATGATGGGAGATTTTTAAGGTGGCACTCAACACAGGAGTTGTTCCTGTCAAAAGTGAAGGAGAGCCACAGGATCACTGCAGCAGGCCCATGCACAAGAAGACCAATCTTAGACACTTCAGCAGGAAACAGTGCTTTACAGAATTTGCTCAGCCCTGCACCTGCCTAGGGGAGCAATCACAGCTAGAGCTCCAGAACACGGCTACCTGTGATTCACTCTCCATCCCCATCTCAAGCAATCGCAGCCAAGGTGAGAAGCCTGAGCAGTCAGCATATTGGCTTTTACAGAGGGATATGACCAGCCCATTGTGAACTGACCTGGTTCCACGTAGGATGTAGAAGAAAATTCAGGAGGCACACTGAGAGTTATACAGGGTCTAGTGAGACACAATGGCAGTTAGCCCCAGCACCTTGTTGTAGTCACTTTTGCATCTAGTTACTACACATGTGTACTTGTCTAAAGTTCATCGTTAGTAAATTAGCTAGGATTCCTCATCACTGTGGGTTTGGTTCGTCTCAACACAGTATTTCTCTTAACTTTATGAAGTCCTCAGAAAAGAAGTCTTTTAAAGGTAATGAAAGAAAAACATCTGTCTCACAGTCTGGATGATAACTATAGTCAAGACACCCATGGTTCAAGTAAGCAGGTCTTTTATAGGAGAATGCAGCCTCAGTGAGACATTTTGCTGAGTTAGGGAGCAGGAATGTGATTCTCTGGAAAAGAAAATGGATCCATACATAGTCTGTGAGGGGAAGTCTACAAATCTGCACCTGATTCATGACTCCTTTATATACTCTCTGATCATACAAAAAATGATAGATATATTCCAATATTTATATGGATTTACTTTCTCCCACCTCCAAAAGAGTCATCTGTAACAAACTCTTACTGAACACTTAGTTGGGCATTGAATAGGGTAGTTTGGGCTTTTTCATACATTTGACAATGCTGATTGGCTCCTAGGCCAACATTATTTCTAATGTTAGGAATAAGCATCTAGACATCTGAAGATGGCCTCACACTCTTCGGGCAGCAATGGGAAGCAATGGGTCAGTCTATTAGAGCCTTGAGTGTACAAACTAGCAGGGTTTTGAAATAGCAATTTCTTGGATCTCATAAAACTGTTATTCAGGGCACTGGTGGCCTGTGGGTATAGGAAATACTGTTACACAACTTGGACCTTTGATTAGCATGTATTTGCTTATTTCAATCCTCAGGTTCTTAATTATTAAAACCACCAGCACAACGTTACACCCCCGCCCCCAATACATGCACACACACATACACACTGTGTTCAGAAATTCCTGGAAGCATTTCCTGGCTCCTTGTTTTCCTCCCTGATCAGATATGCTTTTAGGTAGTACCCTATGCCCCAGCTTTCAGGAGCAAACACTGGTTTAACCAGCCTCTGACTGTCGATCCACAGCTTGTGGGAGAAGACTGTGTCTCCACATCCCACGTGCCTAAAGGTTGACGGCCTCAAAGGAATACACAAACATTCAGAAAGAGGAGAAGCCCAAGAGACTATATCCCAGATGAGCCTTGATAGGAAGGGAGAAAGTGTTATTGAACAGCCCAAGAGAGAAAAACTACAGTCAGAGGCATAACAGACAGTTCCAGTTAGAACAACACCAAGGAACATAATCACATGGGAGAAGCCAGGACACTAGACAACTAGTGATCTTGGTGCTTCCTACTTCTCACCTTCCTGCAAGAGGCTGGCATGTCAAGCAGGGCACAGGCACACAGAAGACCCAGCCAGCGTCTGTGGGAACTGCATTCTGACAGCCACTGTCTGGGGAGACCACCCTGGGCCTAGAAGGATTTTGTCAAACGAAGGCGAGGAGGAGAGAGCTAGGAGGGTCGGCTGGGCTGGGATCCAGGAACCGAATCATCTAGTTCATCATCCTGGTCAAGTATCTTAGTTTCCTTATAGATAAAAAAGAAGTAATACTTGTCCAGGTAGGATTGTGAGTTAGAAGAACTCACCACTCAGACCTGATACTGCACTTCAGCTCTGCCATTTCCCAGTGTGATATCTTGGACATTTTATGTAATTTCTGAGTTATAGTTTTCTCATCTGTGAAATGGGGGTCTCAACTGAATGCCGTGAATCATGTGTATGAAATTTCTGACTTTACGCAGTAGGCCCTTGCTAACGACAGCTGCCGCTATTATGTACCTCGCAGAAATCATTGTGGTGAACAAGGAAGGAGATAGTGCATGGTGGGTGGTCATAAAATAACAAGGCTCGTTTTATATGTCAACATGAGTGTTGTCCCCTTGACAGTGGCATATTGGGAAAGTACACACTTCTTCAAATGCTGCTGCTGTTGCTCACAAAACCAAACAGAAAGAACCTCCTCTTTGGGGGCTTTATTCAGAATTAGTTTATAATCCCATTTGGGATCTGCCTTATCGCATGGTTTTCACCACAAAAATAACGTATCATTCTGAATCTAAAGAATCAATTCTGACTAATATTTGGTTATTAAAAAATGAAATATACCTTCAAAGACTAAAAATTTGCCCCTACTGAAGAAACTTTTAAAAATACGCATAGTGAATTTCAAAACAAAAGCTCCAAAAATGTTCATTAGCGAGCAGTCCCAAAATAACCGTGTCACTTTCAAGACAACTGATTTAAAAGTCAACATTATTTTAACATATTTATTTACATCCATTTTAAAAATCCAACTATTTGTATTAATATCTATACCCCAAGAGAAATTTATCAAAAAATAGAATGTACAAATATATAAACAATTCCATTCATTTTTGACTGAACATACATATTATCCATTTCCTTGTATTGTTTTTTAAATAGTGGTTTAGCCATTCATATACTTATTTATTCACCCTTTATTCATTCAACAGATGTTTATCGAAGACCTATTATGCCACCTGTAGCACAACACTGCAAAGTAAGAGCTCAGATAAACCACTGGTTATTTTGCCTGCGAATGTAAAACTTCCAGCTGAAAAATTTCTTATATTTTTTCATCAGATTACCTGAGGCTTGTTTAATGAAATAACTCTGAGGGACATTTTAGAGGTCAAATAGCCAAAGCCTTAATGCAATGCTCTCTGAGAGCAGACCTTGGGCTGCCTAATTGATATTTCAGAGGTTTCTACTTCAAGATGGTGAACCAAAGCTGAGAATTTGCATTTTTCTTTCCCAAAATGCCTTCAGTATGATATAAAGAAGTTTTTAATGATAAAATCAATAATAGTGAAGAGAATAGGAGGTGTCTTGTCTTTGAGGAAGAAATTTTGACAGATTTCAGGAAGACAAATGTTCACAGCAAAATGTGAGTACAGCTGTCCACAGCCTAAAGTACATGAAGTGGGTGATGACAGAGGACAGTGGAGGGAGGAGTTTGCCTCTAAGCGGGACTTCAGGTTTAACCCCAGCCAAAAAAGAAAAAAGAGAAAAAAAGTTTTCCCTCTAAAGAAATTTAATAATTTTGTCTGGGGAAGACCAGCACAGTGGGTGTGGGTATCGACCTCGCAAAGTAGGGTCTTCTTGTTTAGAAGTACCCAAGAGACAAGCTTGCCAGCTGATATGGCCTGCTCCCATGCATTCCAACAGAGCATTTCTAGTCCTCATTCTTAATAATGAGTTGATAGTGAAATGTGAACAAATATTTGAGGGGAAAAGATTAACAATACTTTTTTTTACACTTTAAATGGGTGCTTTTAATTGTATGTAAACTATAACTCAAGAAAGTAGATCTTTTAAAAAGTCAATAAAATCCAGGAATCACACACACAAAAAAATCACACATACATATATACATTTATATGATTTCAAGTAGCTTTTTTTTATTTACCAGTTCAAAGAAAAATTTTTTAAAGGACACATTTATAGATCAACAATATTGAATGAATGACAGTTAGGCAGTATTAAAATGAATGAATAAATGGGCAAATGGTAGCAAAGTGATTTTTTTTACAGGGAAGAAGGGGGAAATCAATTGAACTTCTACCAGAAAGAACAGAATTTGCATGTCTATAGACAAGAATTATTTGTCATTGCTCTCAGCTACCTATTAACTTACAGTTGTAAAATAGCTCCCTGAGAATCAGGTAACCTGGAGGGCTCTTCTCTAGATGACACATAGTTTTCCACTGAACACAATTTTTCCCTACAAAATGTCACCTTAGTAAAGCTAAAGAAATCATTCATTTATGCAATGAAAGTTTGATTTTCTATTCAGTGCCAACTAACTTTAAAAAAATTATTGTTATTCTATTACAGTTGTCCCACTTCTTTCCCCACTTACCCTCCTCCACCCAGCCCTCCGCCAGCTCCCACAGTCAGTCTCCGCACCGCTGTATGTCCATGGGTCACTCATACACGATTTTTGACTAATCCGCTCTTTCTACCATTATCCTCACCTTCCACCTCCCCTCTGGCAGCTGTCAGTCTGTTCCATGTTTCCATGTCTCTGATTCTATTTTGCTCATTAGTTTATCTCATTCATTAGGTTCCTCTATGATCCCACTTATAAGAGATTGACAAATTATAAAACAACATTTTGATTTATTCATTCTTAAAAATGAATGGGCAATTAAAAATGAACAGGTGTTTGAGAAAAAAAAATATACCATGAGAGACAGAAAGAATTCAAGGAAACAGAGACTTGAAAAGACATTATATCCATAAGGTGAAACCAGGATTTTTTTTTTTTTTGCATGACAATGAGAACAGTAAATGTTTCTGGGAAATTAATTGCCAAAATAAAAAAAAAACTAAAACATTAATAGAAAGATTAGAAAATATATTGAGGAAATTTCCTATAACATTAAGAGAAAGTAAAAAATAGTAGAATAAAAAAGAGGCATAGAGGATAAATACAGGAGTTTCAATAGCCAATTAAGAGAACTTCAGAAAGCAATGAAATAGAAATTAGGGAAGTAACTTCTCAAAGAAACAATACAAGTAACTCCAAGAGCTGAAGAAAAACAAAAATATTGATCAGAATTAATTAAAGCAAGAGCATGACTTTGACATACGATGGAAAATAGCAAATCACCCAAAATAACATTATTGAAATTTCAAGGGAAAAAATGTAAAAAAGTAAAAGGGAATTTGAATAAAAATGAACCACACTTCTCAGCAGCATTGAAGGATGCTAGAAGACACCTGAATAAAGTTTTCAAAATATGAAGGTAAAATTATTTTGGACCTAGAGTTTTATACCCAGATAAAGAATGAGAACAAGATACCATTTTTAGACATTCAGATGTTCAGAATATTTTGTCTCACCCATACACTTTCTTAAGAATTTATCCCAAGGATGTACTCCCAAGAAATATAAAAGAGGAGAGAGTGGGAAAAACCAAAGAAGGGAGAACTGTGGAATATAGAAAATTGTAGAGCTAACCGGGATTCTAATGAAAAGAAGCCCCTAGGTAGTCTTGAAAGCAATTATAAAAAGTCATCAAGTTTTAAGAAGAGTGCCTTAAAGAAGAAAAATAAAAAGTATTCTAAGAAATTGATAAAATGACTACATAACTATATATTCAGAATATAGTAAGAATATATGTGGTTTTTCTGTCTATAAAAAAAAGGAAAGTCAAAACCTAAGAAAATTTCTACAAAATTAGCACAGCCTCATAGAAAACAACCCAAAATATGGCTTAATTTTAAGCAATTTTGAGTGGATGGAAATCAATAACACTCTTTACTCTCCTTATGCCCTCTCATCTCCTGCTGGTGCCTCTTACCAACTAAACCCAGCCAGTACAGGAGCCACTGGGCTTATGTAGTTATTTAAATTAATTAAAATTAAAAATTCAGTTCCTTGGTCATATTAGCCATACTTCAAGTGCGCAATAACCACACATGCTAGTGGCTCTCGTATTGGACAGAACAGATATAGAACATGTGCTTCCTCCCTAAGTTCTACTTGCAGAAGGCTCGTAGAAGGCAAAGGAGTGCCACTGCCCAGGAAGGTCAGCCTCTTTAGCACACAAAGTGAAAAAAAGATGAGAAGTGGATCTGAAGGGACAAACAGGAGATAGACAGCATATTCAACATTTCCAAAAGCATGTTTTATAAGATACTCTGTAAAAGATATAATAAAAGTTTAGGGATAGAAGCTCAGTCAATGGTCAAATAAATTTGACAAACTCTACACACTCTTTTGTTCCTGTTCAGACTCAAGATATACATCAGCCTAGTCACAGCTCTGAGAAATCCTAGACATCTGCTTACTTTCATTTAAAAACAGGTGTTTTCACCCTGGCTGGGTAGCTCGATTGGTTAAAGCACCATCCCAATATATCAAGGTTGCAGGTAAGGGCACATATGAGAGTCAACCAATGAATGCATAAATAAGTGGAACAATGAATCCTTTCTGTCTCTCTCTTCCCCTCTCCTCCTTTTCTCTTCCCCTCTCCACCTTTTCTCTAAAAATCAATAAAAAATTAAAAATAGATGTTCTTCAAACTCTTTTGGCTAAGAAGCCCTCTATTTATTAATAGGAAGAGTTATAACACCTTTTACAAATTTCTTTTTATGGTGGACATTTTTCATTTTTGGACTCCCAAGATCCAGTTATTCTCCTTATTTGGGGAGGGGGTGGGATCCTGAAAGAAACAAGAAGGTAGGCACTTTGGCCCAGTTCAGAATATGTGACTCAGGGGAAACAATCAGATGTCCCCACCCATATGGCAGCTGTGAAAATGCTCCACTCAGATCTTCTGCTCAGGGGAGACTAATTGACCTGCAGCTCCAGTTGCTGTCCTTCTGACCCACTCTGTGTCCATGCCACACTTCCTCTGGGCTACTCCCAGCCAAAGACTGACCCACATTAGCGCAGGCACATCTCTGTCCACAAGGGACTCCTTTAAAAGCATCTTTGGCTTGAGGACTTCTTGAAGGCCTTGCCGAGATTTTCTTGAGACTTCCTTGAGACTTCCCTACAGGTTGACACTTTCCTTACCCAGTCTTTCTTCCTCCCTTTCCCCCAACTCATTTCCAAGATGTCATAACTGTACCTCAGTCTAAAGACTCTGCCTGTCTATTCTGGCTTTTTGCCCCTTTTCCTTCACAGGCATTTCCCCCAATAAATCTCTTCGCTGCATGTCTAATACTCAACGTCTGCTTCTTGGAGGATCTGAACCATCAAAACTCAAGATCTTAATCTTGAATATTGTCTCAAAGATGTGGGAACACATAAAAGTGTTCCCACACAAAACAGAGTTCAGCAACATGGAAAACTCTTGGATGCATTTTGTTTGACAGGCCCAGTTTAACAGAATTGAAGTGCCTTTAAGTTCAGTATGTGCTTGACCCAACTCCACCATTCCCTATTATCTCACATCTATACCAAATGGGTTGTCATATGACCTGCCTGGCACATGCAGACATTTGAACTTGGAATCTCTAACTTAATGCACTTATTTGCCTAGGCTGTAAGATGTCATGTCAGATCACCCACAGCTTTTCTGAATCCTAGTCCAGGGACTCACTGACTCCTCTTTACCCTACTGTTCTACTCGGATTTAGAGACCACTGTGTCCTAAGCAACTTAATAGCCCCCATTTCTCTTGTTCTCTTCATTGAGTCTGTCAGCCTAGCCCTTATGAAATTACACCTGAAGAACCTAATCCCCCAGCGCACATCTCTTCAGTTTTCAAGCTCTAAATACATCATTCCTGAGTATCTTCGCACTCCTTTTTCCACCACATCCCACCCATGTTGCCTGCCTTCAGTTGGCTTAATGGTGTGCCCCTTAAAGAAGCACTTGCCAATTAACCTAATCACACCATGGACACCTTGTATCACTTCAGCCCTTAGTGTGAATCTTAACAACCTGTCTGTATTTTAATATCAGTAATTTTTATGACCTTTTGCAAGGTTAGATAAAATAACTTGTGGTAGAGCTTGGATATCATATTAAACAACATTGAATTATATTGCGAAAAAACAATTTCTTTTTCAATTCAGATTATGCTAAAGATAAAGTCTTAGTTTGGTCTTAGTTTGGTGGTTAGAATACCAATTTATCTCCAACTTCCCTTTTCAGTACAGAAAAAGTTGGCTTCAGACTCAGAGCTTCGGGTCAACAACATTGGTCAGAATTTAATAATTTTTTGTACTTATATTTGGCATTGCCTCCTTACTGCAAGGAGCATGATTTTCCTTTATTAAAATTTCTTTTCTTTTCATCCTGATACTTTGCTGATTTCATTTATTAGTTCTAATGGTTTTTATTAAATTATTGGGGTAACATTTGCCAGTGACCTTATAAATTTCAGGTGGGGGAAAGTAGGAGAGGGTAAAGGGGGAACAAATGATGATGGAAGCAGACGACTTGGGGTGGTGTGCACACAATGCAATATACAGATGATACATATAGAATTATACCCCTGAAACCTATGTAATTTTATTAACCAACATCAGATCAATAAATTCAATAAAAAGATGAAATTAAAAATACACACCAGCTCATACCATTTCTGTTACTTAAAAAGTATCTGAGGACTCATTTCCACATCGATCCACAAATTCAAAAACCTCAGTAAGAGCCTTTATGGAGTGGCTCCTGCTTACCTGCCATCACATACCATATCCCTTATGTTCTCATATCCCAGGCCAAACCAGTGACTGAAACCATGAAACACATAGCGGAAAACATAAGCACTAAACCTAATGGATCTTGGTCTCAGAGGGGTTTTTGGGAACTTGACCCCAAAGACAAGGGAAGTAAAAGCAAAAATAAATGAACGTGACTACATCAAGCTAAAAAGCTTCTGGAAAAAAAAAAACTATCACAAAAACAAAAAGGCAACCAATCAAATTAGAGAAGATACTTGCAAGTGATACCTCTGATAAAGGGTTAATATCCAAAATATATAAAAACTCATACAATTCAATAAAAAAATCTGATTGAGAAAATGAGCAGAGAACGTGAATAGATGCTTTTCCAAGGATGGCCAACAGATATATTAAAAGATGCTCAGCATCTCCAGTTATAAGGGAAATGCAAATCAAAACCACAATGAGACACCACCTCATATCTAACATATTTTTGATGGAATCTTTCAGATTATTATTTATAAAATTATATTACCTGTGAACAGGCTGATAATTTTACTTCTTCCTTCTAATTTGAATACCTTTTATTTCTTTTTCTTGTCTAATTGCTCTGACTAGAACTTCCAGCACTACACTGAGTAAAGTAAGCAAAGCGGACATCCTTGCCTTATTGCCATCTTACAGAAATAGCTTTGTCTGTTGCCACTGAGTGTAATGTTTGGTGTGGACTTTTTATATATGACTTTTATTATGCAGAGGTAGATTATTTCTATATTTTTGTGTGTTTTTCTCATGAAAATCTGTTGAATTTTGTCAGGTGTTTTCTGCATTAAATGAGATGATAATGTGTTCCTTTTTTATTCATTTTGTTGATGTGGTCTGTTATATTGATTGATTTTCATATGTTGAATCATCCTTGCAGTCTAAGAGTAAATCCCAGTTGATCAAGCTATATAATCATTTTAATATGTTGCTGAATTTGATTTATAAATATTTTGTTGAGAATTTTTCTCTCAGTGTTTATAAGGGATATTGGTCTGCAGTTTTCTATTCTTGTAATGTTTTTGTCTGGTTTTGATATCAGGGTAATGCTGGCCTCATGGAATGAGTTAGGGAGTGTTGCCTTCTCTTCAACTTCTGGAAAAGTTTGAGATGGGTTAGTATTACCTTTTCTTTAAATGTTTGGTAAAATTCTCCAGTAAAACCATCAGGTCCATGACTTTTTGGTGAAAGATTTTTAATCTCTGATTCAATATCCTTACTGGTTATAAGCCTGTGCAGATTTTCTATTTCTTCCTAATTTAGTCTTGGTAGGTTTTGTGTTTCTAGGAATCTGTTCATTTCATGTAGGTTATTCAGTTTGTTAGAGTACAATCGTTTATAGAACTCTATTAGTAATTTGATTTTAGTAATTTGAGTCCTTATTTTTAGGACTCAAACTAAAGGTTTAGGCCATCCAGCTAAAGGCTTATCAATTTTGTTGATGTTTTCAAGGAACCAATTTCTTGGTTTTGTTGATTTTCTCTATTATATTTTTATTTTCTATTTTATTTATTTTGGATCAAATCTTCATGCTGGTTTTGAGTTAATTTTGTCCTTTTTTTCTAATTAAGTTATAAAGTTAAGTCTTTGATTTGAGGTATTTCTTATTAAGTGTTTATAGCTATAAATTTCCTCCTTAGCACCACTTTTGTTGTGTTCTATAAGCTTTGGTATGTTGTATTTTTATTTCCATTGATCTCTTAAGAATTTTTTAAATTTCCTTTATGGTTTCTTCTTTGATCCATTGTGTCCTTAATAATGTGTTGTTCAGTTTCCACAATTTTGTAAATTTTCCACTTTCTTCGTTATTGAATTTATCCCATTGTAATCAAAGAAGATATGTACTTTGTATAATATCTATCTTTTAAAATCTGTTTAGACTTAATTTGTGACCTAACATATGGTCATGAAACATGTTCCATGTATTCTTCAGAGTGTGTGTGCTATTGTTGATGGGTACAAAGTTCTATATATATCTGTTAGAAGTAGCAGGTGTTTGTGTTGCTTAAGTCCTCCATTTTAAAACTTATCTTCTGTTTAGTTGTCTTATTCATTTTGAGAATGAGGTCTTGAAGTCTCCAATTATTATTATGAAACTGCCTATTTCTACCTTCAACCCTGTTAGCTTTTGCTTTAAATATTTTGATGGTCTGTTATTAGAGTCATAAATGTTTCTTCTTGCTGTATTGAAATTTTATTAGTACATAATGTCCTTCTTTGTCTCTTGTAAACTTTTTCCTTTTTTATTGTATTTTTTCATTATCATTTATACCAATTATCTCCCCTCCCCCTGTAATCACCACACTGTTGTCGATGTCCATGAGTCCTTTTTCTTTTTTGCTTAATCTTTCCACCCCCTAACCTCGCTTCCCCCAACTGGCTGTCATATGCTCTCCATCTATGAGTCTTTGTTTTGCTTATTAGTTCAATTTGTTCATTAGATTCCACATATGAATGAAATCATATGGTATTTGTCTTTCTCTGAATGGCTTATTTCACTTAGCACAATGTTCTCTGGGTCCATTATGCTGTTGCAAAGGATACAATTTTCTTCTGTTTTGTGGCTGAGTAGTATTCCATTGTGTATATGTATCATGGTTGTTATTTGGGATGTTATTTGGGTTTCTTTCCTGGTTCTGGTACTCTAGGCTGGGGAGCCTAGCTTGGGGTTTAGTCCCCACACTTCTCAGAGGGAGGCCTCCGCCAGCCACTGAAATATCCCTCCAGAATTTTAGCTGCCACACATTGGAGTCCAGCCAGCCCTCTCACACCTCCACACTTTCTACCAGTGTCATCATGGTGATGTGGTTTCTTCTATATGTCCTTGGTACAGTTGGTTATTCAGGATGATTTTTCTTTTTCTTTTTTTTAAGACTTTATTTCTTTATTTTTAGACAGGGGGGAAGGGAGGGAGAAAGAGAGGGAGAGAAACATCAATGTATGGTTGACTGTCATGCGTCTCCTACTGGGGACCTAGCCCACAACCCAGGCATGTGCCCTGACTGGGGAATTTAACCAGTGACCCTTTGGCCAATGCTCAATCCACTGAGCTACACCAGTCAGGACTGATTTTTCTATAAATACTTGTAGGTCCAGTTTCGTCTTGGGAGGAGGTCAATGAAGTTTTCACATACTCTGCCACCATCTTGGGTCTCCACAAATTTTTTATTTAAAGTTTATTCTGTGTGATATTAGTGTGGTCACCCCTTCTTCTTTTGGTTACTATTTGAATGAAATATCACTTTCCATTCTTTCACTTTCAACCTATTTGTATCTTTACCTAAAAAGAGTTTCTGAGGGGGATAATGGAGGAAAGAAGGGGAACATGTACAAAGGACCTATGGACAAGGACAATGGTAAGGGGATTGTATTTGGGAGTAGGGATTGAATGGGGCAGGGGGGAGCAATGGAGAAACAATGGGACAACTCTAACTGAATGACAATGAAAAAATAAAAATAAAGAAGAGATTTTTGTGAATAGCATATTGTTGGATGATGTGTTTTTATTCATTCTGCTAAATTCTGTCTTTTCATTGGAGAGTTTAATCCCTATACATTTAAAGTAATTACTGATAAGGAAGGACGGACTTCTGTCATTTGCTGTTTGCTTTCTATATGCCTCATAGCCTTTTGTTCCTCATCTCCTATGTTACTGTCTTTTTTCACATTTAGTTGATATTTTAATGAAATGTTTAACTTTATTTTTTCCTTTTTTTAATATTCAATAGATATTTTCTTGGCTGTTACCATAGGAATTTCTCATAACATCCTGAAGTTTAACATTTTAAATTGAATTTTGCCAGTTTTACTTCACTAACATAAATATCTCTGGTCCTTTACACCTTTCTCCTCACTTCTTTCAGTTGTTAATGTCACAATATTTCATCTTTATGTACTGTGTGCCTAAAAACATAAACTAATAATTCTTATAAATGCATTCATCTCTTAAACTACATAGAAAACAAAATGTGAAGTTACAAAGTTATCATAACACTAGTTTTTAAATTAATAATATTTTTAAATGTATTAGTCTTTTAAATAATGAAGAAAACAAAAAGTGGATTACAAACCATTGTTACAATAATTCAAGCTTTTATAATGGCCTATGTATTTTCCTTTTTCGAGATCTTTACATACATATATATATATATATATATATATATATATATATATATGACTTCAAGTTGCTGTCCAATGTCTTTCATTTCACCCTGCATGACTCCCTTGCACATTTCTTTCAGGGCAGGTCTAATGATAGTGAACACTCTCAGCTTTTGTTTACCTGAGGATGTCTCAGTTTCTCGCTTTTAGAGGACTGTTTTGCTAGATTTAGGATTTTTGGTTGCTAGTTTTTTCTTTTAGCATTGAATACATTGGCCCACTGTCTTCTGGCCTCCAAAGTTTCTGATGAGCAATATGCTGATAATCTTATAAGAATCCCTTGTGTGTGATGAGTCGCTGTCTCCTGCTGCTTTTAAGATTCTCTCCTTGTCTTTGTATTTAGAAAGTTTGATTATAATTAAACTTTCTTTGACTATAATCACACTGTCACAGTGTGGAGCTCTTTGATTTATCTTAGATGTAAATGGGTTTCTTTAATACTTACATTTATTTCTTACATCAAATTTGGGATGTTTTTGGCCATTATTTCTTCAAATACTCTTTTTTCTACTCTCTCTCCTTTCCTTCTCCCCCACCGTGCACATGTTGGCCTGCCTTACAGTGTTCTGCCTGTCCCTTTGGCACTGTTCACTCTTCTTTGGTCTTTTCTATTTCTGTTCCTCAGATTCAAAAATTCCCAGTGGAAAACTAATATTTATTTAGTGTGACTATGTGTCCATCATTGTGTTGGGTGCTTCACATCTGTCCTCATAGTTGATATTCACAAAAACCCTATGGGTTAAGTACTTTTTACTACAATTAAAAATTAGGCAACAGGGGTTCAGAGAGTTTAACTTGATTAAGATCACTCAGCAACTAGCCAGGCTAAGTTAATATCCAAGTTGATTAATAGCCAAACTCATGTTATTAAGCAACTGGAATTGAGATCAGTAGTAAAATAGGAGGACATCAATGTGAATATTATTTATAAATTTTTAGGTTCTATGAAGAGCATTCGAGAGGAAGGTATGAACAAAGGAAGAATTATGTAGACAAGGTTAGTATATGGCACGATTTCACTCATAACAATATTTCCACAAAACTTCAAAGAAAGTCAGTAATATTAACTAAATCTGAAGTTCTATTTACTGGGAACTAATAGACAAAGAATTTATAATAATTTCTCCCAGCTCAAAAGTGAGATACATGATATGTGCATGTTGATAAAAGAAGTATTTGATCCCTTATCTTAGTTAACATTGATCATTAACACTAATTATATGACAGTCCTCCAAATACAAATAGCAAGTGAGGAGTAGAAGAGGAGAGAACAGAGACAAGAAAAATTCTGATTAGTTGTCCAGAGACAGGGGTAATTTGTGGATCTAAAGAAAGGAACTCTTTCACATGTACTTCCTTTCTACCATGATTTATCACTCAGGAACACTTCTGCAATCACTAAGTTTATTTGAAAATCTGACTTTATACAGGCAAGCTCTCATACCAAAAGAACCAAACCTATTAACAGACTTATGGTGAACTCTTTATAAGGCCCTGTGGGTGTTCTGGACTGCTCATGCCCCAACCAGTCTGTGGGTTCTCACTCCCATCATTATTCCAAGTGATATGACACATGATATCAGGTATCATGTAGCTAGTGTTGTATAACAAATGAACAAAAAACCCCCACAAAACCTCAGAAGCTAAAACAACAAACAATTATTTCTCACATGTCTGCAGGGCCCAGCGATGATCCAAACTGAGCTTGACAGGACAGCTTTGATGATCTCAGCTGGGATCTCAGCTTGGTTAAGTGTTGATGGATCATGGCTGACCTTTGCTAAAGTGACTCAGCTCTGCTCCATGTGTCTCTCATCCTCCTCTGGAATCAGTGGGGCTGGCTCAGGCATGCCCTCACAATGATGGAAGCAGTGCAGGAGGAAATGTGAAACATGCAAAGGCTTTTGAGGTCCAGTCTCAGAACTAGCACACCACCTCTTTTGCCTCCTTCTATCAGCCAGAATAAGTCCCAAAGTTGAGCTGAGAGTCAGAGTAGAAAAGCATTGCAGAGGTGTATGGCAATGGGCATAGAAATAATGAGAAGATGGGACCCATTAACACATTCTACTGCAGGCCCCAATCACACTGATCTCCCAAAGACTTGGCTCTCTAGTTTGGCTGAAAAGAGGTTCTTCGATGACAATAACCATATCTATTTTCATCATTTTATCTTTACAGTACTCTGTAAAACATGAATAAGGTCTTCATTTTATAGGTAAGGATATCAAGGCTCAAAAATGTTAATAAAATTTCCAAAATTGCTTAAAATTATCCGTCCTTTCTCTTTGTATATAGCCCTGGAAAGCTTAACTCTTAACACCAGTATCAATTGCTAATGCGCTGTAACCATGACAGGACAGAACCAGTGCCTTCATCAGTGGTCCAAATCCTCACCACACATTGTCCTTATGATTGCACTGAGTGACAAGTTCCTAGGTTAGGTCACTGAGACATGTATGCCATGAGAAGCCAGACTTTGAGGAGAAGAAAATATTTTGAATACAAAGCATTTTCTTTTCGTCCTGTCAATAGGTTATATCACTGAATTTGAGGTTATACACTTACCAGGAAGGCTCAAAAATGGGCTGGCAGCCTTTAGATAGAGAAAAGCAAGTTTTTCTTTCCTTTCGTTTTTCTTTTGGAAAGATGGGGGATAGAGGAGTTGCACTGACAGTTGCTCTTGGTGACCTCCAGCAAAACTACCTCAGATTTGCAGGTCTTCCTGTAGAGGTAAAAGCCAGGATGGGTGCTAGAAGGTGAGAAGTGGGGGTTGTGCCTAGCTCTCCAGCAGAGGTGCCATTGTGGCCTTCCAAGGAAGGGTTGAGAAACTATGGGAGGAGTTGAGGAACAGTGCCCAGGAACTTTAGTGGTGGGATCAGACAGGAGGAAGGAGACCGGCCAGCCTCTTACATCCACAGTGCACCTCTCCCTATGATCCACATCACAGTTCCACACTTTTAGCATATCACATGCTGAATTCAGGGACCAAGTTTTAGTTAATATTAGTCCTGGCACCTCCGTCTGACAGAGCCATGCTAGGCATGGGAGATACCGAGATGAATCATAAATGACCCTTGCCCTTAAAGAGCTCGCAGAGCACTGGATACATCCGAAAAAGAAAGAAACACAGACAGAAGTACCATGGATGGCTCAGATGACACAGTTGGGACAGAAGGTAAGGGTTAGAGAGGTTTCCCAGGAACAGTGACTTTGAAGTTGAAAGTTGAAGTACAAGCGAGAGCTTGCCAGACAAAATCTGGATAAGAGACTTCTAGGCAAAGAGAAGGTGCTGACCAAATCTCAGCCATTGAAACCCCCAAATTCCAAAAGCATGAGTTTTAAAGTCAGAACAACTTGTTTGAATATTATCTCTACTGTTTACTCCTCCAACAAATTGCACTAATGCAGGACTCTCCTAGACTTAGTATCGTTACCTGTGAGATAGATAATCAGAGGTATCTGACAGCAGTGTACTGAGAACTGAGACTCAGTATGTGAACATATTTTATAGGCTATATAAAGTGCCACCTCTATAGCCACTCATTGCTGCTATCATCATTGTTAGCACTTTTAATGTTAGTCATCGGCTCAGCACCAGGGCCTCGGGTGGAGGCGGAGGATAAGGAGGTGACTAACAGAGCCCTGTCCTCAAAGTGGTCACAGTCTAATAATAATAGTTAACATTCATACAGGGATGATTGTGTGCCACACTCTGTTCCCAGAACTCTCCATGTATTAGCTCCTTTAATCTGCACAACCTGAGAGCAGGAGCCATGATTACTCTCATTTTGCATATGTGGAAACCGAGGCACAGAAAAGGTAAGAAATTTGTGCCAGGCCCCACTGCTTATGGGTGATAGAATCAAGATAGAATCAAGGTTCCAGAGTCCCCACTTTTCAGCACCACCCTAAGCAGAGAGACGGACAATTAAGAGGTGACCTTAACACATGTCACAAGTGCTGTGAGTATTATGATACAGTAAGTGCACTTGATGTCCAGGGCAATAAGAGGTTGTAAGTTGAGTGAGGGGTGGGGCATTGTCAGCAAAGCCTTCTCAGAGTTGGTCCCTAAGCTGAGTTCTGGTGAGGAAGTAGGGAAAGGTGTGCTCAGCAAGAGCAGCATGTGAAGAAAGACACTGAGGGGTGAGAGCAGAGCTTCTGTCCTGCACTGTGGGCAGGGGTGGGGTGAGGAGAGAAAAATGGTGAGGAGCAGAATATGATTGGAGAAGTGAGCAGGCGCCAGGTGATGAAGGGCCTTGGGCACTCATGCTAAGGAGCCCTGACTGTCATCTGGGGGCAGCAGAGATTGTCGAAATGGTGGGTCTGACCGCAGGGTGAATGAAGGACATATCGGGAGAGGGGAGTGGGTGATAGCTCAGGACAGAGAGACAGTTTGGAGGCTATCCCAGAAGTCTAGCTGTTATTCCTAATACTAGTGTCTGAAAGTGGACTGTGTCCTTGGGGATGGAAAGTTTGAAAATTAAGATACAGATTAATAAAAGAAAAAGAAAAGGAATCAAGAGCAAATACGGGGTCCCAGCCTAGATGATGGGTAGGTCAGGGTGGCATGCAGCAGAGCCTAAGGAGGAATACCTGGGAAGCACTAACCTTTAAGAAAGAGCATAGGAGCAGAGCCCAGAGACAACTGATGAAGGGTGAGAAGAGAGGAAGGAGGAAAACAAGAGAGTGTCTGCCCCAAAACCAAAGCAACCTGAAGGTTGAGGACATAGGTTCAGACACCATGAATTTCCTTGCCAACAGAGTATGGAGTACTTAAACACAGTACTTAAACACATGTAAAGGATGGTGCTCTTCCTTGTGGCTTAAAATATCCTGTTTCAGTCTTATTTTTTCCAATCTTCAATTTCCCAGGTTTCCATTTCACTGCCCCACTCATTTAGTATGTTCAATTAATTTCTCAATATCTTTGTTTACTCATTACTGCTCCCTGCACACATAGACATAATAGGATAAAGGAGGTGGTTCTGCTAATTGGTATTTGTAATGTGCTGAGACTGATGAATGAACCAATAAACACACCATCACCATCACCAATAATAATAGCAACCACGGTTAGTAGATGAGAGCCTCATCTCTCGTTTATTGAGCAGCTATTATGTACCAGGTGTTTCATTATGAGTTTTACAAACGTGGCCAATAAACAGAGTAGAAATGACATTTCCCTTTTACATCGGGAGAAACTAAGGCTCCAGGAGTTACGTGAGCATCTGGAGAGCATACAGTAAATAAACAGCAATGGACATCTGTGTGCTACCCACCAAGGGTAGAGCCTTCCGTAAGCCATTTGAAATGTACTTTCACATAAATAACTGACTTCCTTGATGTCCTTGCTGTGATGTACAGGGAGAGGAGAAGTTATGTATGGGAAGTAAAGAGTAAGGAAACAAAAAGAATTAAGTGGACTTAGGTCAGGGCATTCCTGTTCTCAAGTCCAGTATTTTAAGTTTAGTCCTTTCCCTCAAATACTCCATCCCACATAGCCTCTTTTGGAAATGAAAAAGTATCTGAATGATTTTTCCTGCTTGCCATAGAGATTTATCCAAAGAAACAGGACACACCGAGGCACAAATTCCTCATCAACTTTACTTCAAGAACACAGTTCATTGAACAAATCTATACCAAACACCAGTCGGATGCCTAGCAATGAGCTCAGTCCTGGGGGTACAGGGTGGACATAATCAACCACACCTGCATGGAGAGAGAAGGGCAGAGCATGTCCTTCTTGCATTGTCTTTGTGGAGGGGACTTGAAGGATAGAGTGGTCAGAGGGGAGGCGGAGCGCTTTTACAGCAGAGGGGAAGTTTGGTGTTTCCAACACTCTTCCCTGCCTCTTTGTCTTACAAGTTCCAACTTCCACATTAAAATTTTGGGAAGGATTGGGTGACCTGAACTCCCTGGCTCAGTTCTTCTTCTGAGCCCTTTGTACATGTCTGCGGGAACAAGTATTAGCAGATAATCCAGACTGTGTCCTCTCCTAGCCTGAGTTCCCTGCAGGAAGGGGAGGAGTCCTTTACCTCCACATACCCAGTGCCAGGACAGAGCAGGCCCTTGATAAACACAGTGCAATACCTATAGTATGCTGGAGTAGATTTCTAAGGACACTTCAGGGGTGTCCAACCTTTTGGCATGTCTGCACCACACGGAAAAAAGAAGAGTTGCCTTGGGCCACATGTTAAATATATTATGACACATAATCACAAAAAAATCTCATAATGTTTTAAGTAAATTTATGATTTTGTGTTGGGTCACATTCACAGCCATCCTGGGCTGCATGAGGCCTGCGGGCCAGGGGTTGGACACCTCTGCTAGGCCTGAGCAATACTGCCCATTAAACACTTCACGGTTTCTTTTTGAGGAAGGTAGTTGCATGCAATAGAAAGATTGGAGGTCCCCACCCCACCCACTACGGGTTCAGCTAGAATGGCTTAAGTATATCACTTAGGGCTTTGTTTTCCTCTCTTATCAAATGACAGGTTAAACCAGCATTGTGGACTTGGGACAATAGAGGACCTATCACAGCCTACAAGTAGGGTTGTTTGTGCTATAGCAAGTCCAAGGTCAGCCTACGTCCAGTAGTCAAGATGGTGCAAAGAGATTGTCTAGAAGATGTATTAACAAGCACGTCTGATTTTTATTTTAGTTAGCTCTGACCAAGAAGTGATTCACTGGATGCTTCGTTTTTCAACAAAAACAGTTCAAAGTGCCTGGCATAGAATACAATGGCAGTTAAAATTATAATATTTAATAGTCATGACGAACTCTAATTTTTGAACAGGTAAAATGATTACCTGGCTCAAAAAGAAAAACAATATAAGACCATACACTGAGAATCTTGCCCCACCCATGCTTGTGTCTGCCCCATTTCCTACACCTGCTCTCTGCCTCCACAATCATCCATTTCATTAGTTTCTTACCTGTCCTCTCAGTGTTTCTTTTTGCAGATACAAGTATGTGTGGAATTTTGTCAAATGCATCTTCAGTATATATAGAGGTGATCATGTAATTTTTCTCCTTAGACCTATTTTGATTAACTGTCTTGCATTCTTAGAATAAGCTACACTTGGTCATGAAGTATTGTTCTGTTAGTGTGCTGCTGCATTCTGATTGCTAATATTTTATTTAGGATTTGTGTATTAATATTCATGTGTGAGATTCATTTATCTTTTCCTTTTTGTCCAGTCTTGGTTATCAGTGCTATCCTTGCTGGATAAAAAGGATTTGGAAGTTGGTTTTCTTTGTCTACGTTCTGGAACAATTTAAATAATGTTGAGATCATCTATCCTTTAAGTATTTAGTTAAATTTGCCTGGGAAACTTCTGACCCTGGTTCTTCTTTTTAATTTATTTATTTTTAAATTTTTAAATTGAATTTATTGGGGTACAATCTACAATACATCATCTGTATATTGTATTATATGGTCAACACAGCAAGTCAAGTCTCCTTCCATCACCATTTATCCTCCTTTAACCTCCTCCCACTCCCTTACCCTCTAGTAATAACTATTCTGTTGTCTATAAGGTATTTATTTTTAATTTCTTCACTCAGCTAGCCCTGGTGTGGTTTTTTTTAATTAACTCCTTTACAATTTTCTCTCATTTTCTGTGAAAAATAATATTCTACTAAGAAACTATCCACTTCTTTCACATTTATAAATTTAGATAAAGTTGTGCAAAACAGTTTTTAAAAATTTTTTTGCTTCTTGTATTATTTCCTTCTTGTTATTTATTATTTTTGCATTTGTTCTTTCTTCCTTGGTTTCTGAGACAGCTTACCTATTTTACTGACTTTGCCCCAATGATTCAGAAATTCACTTACTTTGTCTTCACCAACCCCATTATCTTAACTCATTACTCCATGTACCTTCATTTTATTCCTTTTGAATTCCCTGAATTTATTTTGTTGTTCTTTTTTCTGACTTTTTTAGTTGATTGTCAATTTTATTCTTTTCATACTTTGTATAACTATCTTTATAATTTGATGCCATGACATTTCCTATGAGTGCTGTGTTAGATTTATCCTCTAGATTCAGAATGTCATATGTAACATTTTCATTATCAATGATTTTTTTAAAATCTATAATTTGGATTTTTAACTTCCCTTTAACCTAAAAGTTGTTTAAATGACAACTATATTAAATTCTGATTTTATAATTAATTTTAATTAATTATTAAATTAATTTAAAATTATAATTAATTTTTACTGCACCATGAACAGAGAATTATATCTACATTATCTCTAGTTTTGAAATTTATTGTGGTTTCCTTTATGGTGGTCAATTTCTGTGGTTGTTCCATGGGCACTCAAAGTAAGATATATATTCCCTAGCTTCAGGGCACACAGTTTGATTTATACCCATCACATATACTTTTATGTTTATGTTTCTGAGATCTTTTGTCTTCTTATTTAATTTTGGTTTAATTGATCTGAAAGAATATGGTGCTATCTCCTGAGATATGGAAAGACTGAGGAAGAGCCAGTCCTGAAGGGAAGCAGGATATGGAGAAATGATAAGGTCTGTTGCTGTCTATTAGACCATCACCAACCAAATACCACTCTTACCATAAAAAGGGCTTCTTAAGTTTGACCGAGGTCTATTTTTTTTTTATTGTTATTACTTGGAAAGAGGAAGAATGAACTCTTTGTTTAATCAGGTAATTTTGTATTGTTTTCTAATTTTTTCTTACATAGATGTGGTTTCTCAAACCATGTTGAAAACTCCAGTCCTCTTTTTATATTAACATGGTGGGTAGAACAAGAGCCTCTAAGGAATTTGACGAGTTTTAGATGGTGATATTGCTAATAACATTTTAACACTTACTATGAACAAGAGGCTCTTCTAAGACTTAGTGTGTTTTAGACTATTTAATCCTCACATCAGCTCATAATATCCACATTTGATGGATTAAACAACAAGGTGAGTGGAGGTAAGATAACTTGCCCAAGTTCAAACTGCTATTGAGCAGCAGAGCCAGAACTCCAGTCAGTCACTAAATTCTGTTGCCTCTTTATGAGACAAACTCCCCCAGTTGCTTTATTTTATAGGTGAAATTAAGTTGTTGAGTCAGCCAGCAAGTTACCAGCAGAGCTAAAGCTGTATACCTGATATTCAGATCTTTATTCAGACCCCTCATCATACAGCACTACCCCTGACTATGCACAGAATCAGTATTTTGTAATACAAAGAGGTTGTAATTTGCTGGATGATAAGAGCTAATCATTAATAGCAACCCCTGCCTGCTTCACTTCAAGGGGCTGCAGGGCTATCAACAGAGTCAATGCAAAATGTTTTAATCTAGTGCTATCTAAATAATATATACTTTTTAAAATAATTTTTTTATTTTTAAATTACAGTTGACATACAATATTATATTAGTTTCAGGTGTACAATTCAGTGACTAGACACTATATAACTTACTAAGCGATTGCCCCAGTAAATATCATACCCATCTGACACCATACAGTATTAAAATATTATTGACTGTATTCCATATACTGTACTTTACATCCCCATGACCACTCTGTAACTACAAGTTAGTACTTCTTAATCCCTTCACCTTTTTTATCCATTCCTTCAAGCCCCCTCCCATCTGGCAACTATTAAAATATTCTCTGTATCTATGGGTCTGTTTCTGTTCTGCTTGTTCATTTATTTTGTTTTTTAGATTCAGTTGTTGATAGATATGTATTTGTTGCCATTTTATTGTTCATATTTTTTACTTTTTTTTCTTCTTAACATTTCATATAATACTGGTTTGGTGGTGATGAATTCATTTAGCTTTTTCTTGTCTGGGAAGCTCTTTATTCGTCTATTCTAAATGATAGCTTTGCTGGGTAGAGTAATCTTGGTTGTAGGTGCTTGCTGTTCATCACTTTGAATATTTCTCAACAATTCCTTTTGGCCTGCAATATTCCTGTTGAGAAATCAGCTGACAGTCTAATGGGAGCTCCCTTGTAGGTAACTCTCTTACTGCTTTTAAGTTCTCACTTTGTCTTTAACCTCTAGCATTTTAATTATGATGTGTCTTGGTGTGAGCTTCTTTGGATTCGTCTTGTTTGGGACTCTCTGCACTTCCTGGACTTTTATGTCTATTTCCTTTACCAGGTGGGGGAAGTTTTCCATAATTTTTTTAAAATAGGTTTTCAATTTCTTTCTCCCTCTTCTCCTTCTGGCATCCCCATGATGCAAATGTTTGCATGCTTGCAGTTTTCCTGAGGCTTCTTACACTATCCTAATTTTGGGGGGATTCTTTTTTTCTTTTTGCTGTTCTGAGTGTTTTTTTTTTTCTTTTTGCTTCTTTATATTCCAAATTACTATTTTGATTCTTGGTTTCATCTACTCTACTGTTGATTCTCTGTAATTATTCTTCATTTCAGTGCAAATCTTTCATTTTTGACTGGTTCTTTTTTATGGTTTTCATGTCCTTTTTTATGTTATTAAAGTTTTCTCCATCTACTCTTCCCCTAAGTTCATTGAGGATTCTTATAGCTAGTATTTTAAACTCTGCATCTAGTAGATTACTTGTCTCTATTTCGTTTACTTCTTTTTCTGGAGTATAGTCCTGTTCTTTCATTTGGGACCTGTTTCTATGTCTCCTCATTTTGGCAGCCTCCCTGTGTTTCTTTCTATGAATTAGGTAAAACTGCTACATCTCCCAGGTTTGTGCTTAATGTAGTAGGTGTCCTGTAGAGTCCAGTGGCACAACCACCCCACTGACCAGAGCTGGGCACTGCAGGTGTGTTGCCCCACCCTATGTGGGCTGTGTACACCTCCTTTTGTAGTTGAGCCTTGATTGCTGCTTGCATGTCAATGGGAGGGATTTATCCCCAGGTCCATCACCTGCAAGGACTGGCTGAGACTACTATGGAGGATAAGCTGTGCGGGGCCCATCTGATGGAGCCCCTTTACTTACTTTAGAGAGTCTCTGGTGCCGGCTGAGTCCATCCCTTGAGTATATCACTTCTGAAAGTGATTGGGTGGTGCTTTGACATAGTCTAAAACTGTCCACTGCATATACCAGCTCTGGGTCTTTTAAGAAGTGCATGCCAGGGGCTACCTGGAGCCACCCTGCATGAGCTATGAAGCAATCTGCTGCTGGCTGCTACTTAGGTTGCGCTTGGAGGTTCCCAGGGGAGGCTAAGCTGTAAATCAAGGCCAGTTGCAACTAGTGCTAGGCCTGGGGCCACTTAGTGAGAGGTACAGAGCACATTGAGGCCAGATTCTGCTTGCTTGAGAGATTTTAGGAAAGTCTGAAGCATGAGCCAAGACAGAACATTTGTGTGAAAAAAAACACTAGAAATAGCTTGAGTGGGCCCGCAAGTTTTTTTGGATGGGGGTCTCAGGAAATCATCAGGGTGGGGCAAACAGTGTTAGCCAGGTGGATGGAGACTCAGATATGGTGCCCACCTGCCAGGTCTGTTGGGGAAGGGCTCAGAAAAGGAACAATGGCTTCTGCTAGCAGTTCTCTCTGGGTGAAACCTGCCCCTTCAGCTCTTGCACTGATGCCAGTCACTTCACTTCCTTCTCCTATGCCCCTGGAGCCTTTTGAGCTGCTGCCTCAGTGCTGGAGCTCAGAGGGAGTGAGTCTGAGTAAGTCCATGCACAGGTCCTTTAAGAGGAACTGGGACTCCAGAAGCCCTCCATCTCACTCAGCCACAATCCCCAAAGATTTTTACAGCCAGAAGTTATGGAGACTCCTCTCTCTGGCACTGGAACCCTGGGTCGGGGGCCAGGTGTGGGGCTAGACCCATTTTCTCTTCAAGGGGAATCTCTGCAGATGATATCCCTCCTGATTTTTATCTGCCACACATGGGTGTGGGACCAGCCCATTCAGCATCTCCGCCCCTCCTGCCTGCAGTCTCAATGTGTCTCCTTCTAAGTCCCTAGTTGTAGGATTTCTGTTTAGCTAGATTTCAGGTGGTTCTGAAATGATAGTTCTGTACTTTAGCTGTATTTCTAATGTGGTTGTGGGAGGATGCTAGTACCATGTTTACCTATACTGCCATCTTTGCCAGAAGCCAATAATATATTCTTTCTGACTCCTGAACAAATCACTCAGCTATAGAATAAGTTCACATTTAAAATGATTAAGATATACCAAATAACAAAAACAAAAATTCTAGAAGGGATAATCCTTCGAGGGGGCTGTATTTTTAAAAGGCATCTCCTGTGTTCTCTCATTCCCATGCACATGACCTTCATTCTTTGCTTATGGATCACGGATGTCAGATGTAAAAACAGGCATTTTCCCAGGACAAGTAGGAACTAAGGATAGCGAATGGAAAAAAAAGTACTAATGAACCCTCAAGGGTGAGTATGATCATTAAAAAACAGCACATAAAGGGTGAGTTTCTTATATTTCTTGTATCTAAGTCCAGCTCTCAGAGTCTTTCTCTCTTGCCAAAAGTGATCTAACATCTTCCTACATAGCTTGGCTTCAGATGGCAAGACTTTTTTTTTTTCTTCATTCCATACGTATTCTAGTAATTATGAAAAGAGAAAGTAGTTTATGGCATTTGGGGGGAGACTGAACTAGTATATCAATTTTACTAAGAAAGGACATATGATTTTGGCAAGATAAGAGAATTTCATTCTGAAATTGTAAAAACATCCTATCCCAGTGGAATTAATTGACTTTGCCAAAAATCAAAGTTGTGTAACTCGCTAGGGCAGGGATCTAAGCCAAATGACTAGAGGTGGTACTCCTGTACAACTCCACATAGAGGCTTTCAAAAACTCAGGTTAGAGAACCTGATCCTGAAGCTAGAATTGGTGGTGTTCCACTTCGATTCATTCATGATGAGCCTGAGAGACAGGGCCAACAAGCAGCCCTGGAAATCTGTTGTCTAGTTGCACAAAATCTCTGTGAAATATAAGAACAGGAATGCTAATCTTTCTCTCAAATGAGGATATCATGAAAAGATTTGTCCCACAACCTGCCTACTTTGGAATCTGCAGCTGAAACTGAATAAAATGCATTCCTAACATCTTAATGAGCAAATTGATCTTCCAAGCCTTCCAACCTAGCATTTGGTAAATGCCAAATTAGGATGATTGCTGCTAGAAAATTGGGATGGACTTCTTGAACAGGTTCTAGGCTCTCCTTTTCCAGTCTTCCTAGTTTTCTTTCTTTTTTAAAATATATTTTATTGATTATGTAATTACAGTTGTCCCATTTTTTTTCTCCCCTTTATTCCCATCTGCCCTGTACTCCCCTTCCCACCAGCATCCCCTCCTCCCTTAGTTCATGTCCATGGGTCATACATATAAGTTCTTTGGCTTCTCCATTTCCTATACTATTCTTAACCGCCCACTGTCTATTTTGTGCATACCATTTATGCCACTTATTCCCTGTATTTTATCCCCCATTCTCCACCCTCCTCCTCCCCACTGATAGCCAGGATATCTCCATTTCTGTGATTCTGTTCCTATTCTTCTAGTTGTTTGCTTAGTTTGTTCTTGTTTTCATTTTTTTAGGTTCAGTTGTTGATAGTTGTGTTTGTTGTCCTTTTACTGTTCATATTTTTGATCATCTTCTTTTCCTTAGATAAGTCCCTTTAACAGTTCATATAATAAGGGTTTGGTGATGATGATGAACTCCTTTAAACTTTACCTTATCTGGGAAGCACTTTATCTGCCCTTCCATTCTAAATGATAGCTTTGCTGGATAGAGTAATCTTGGATGTAGGTCCTTGCCTTTTGTCACTTTGAATACTTCTTTCCAGCCCCTTCTTGCCTGAAAGATTTCTTTTGAGAAATCAGCTGATAGTCTTATGGGCACTCCCTTGTAGGTAACTCTCTCCTTTTTTCTTGCTGTTTTTAAGATTCTCTCCCTATCTTTCATCTTGGGTAATGTAATTATGATGTGCCTTGGTGTGTGCTTCCTTGGGTCCAACTTCTTTGGGACTCTCTGAGCTTCCTGGACTTCCCGAAAGTTTATTTCCTTTGCCAGACTGGGGGAGTTCTCCTTCATTATTTTTTTCAAATGTTTTCAATTTCTTGCTCTTCCTCTTCTCCTTCTGGCACCCCTATGATTCAGATGTTGGAATGTTTCAAGTTGTCCCAGAGGTTCCTAAGCTTCTCCCTATTTTTTTGAATCCTTGTTTCTTCATCCTGTTCTGGGTGAATGTTTATTTCTTCTTTCCACTCCAAATTGTTGATTTGAGTCCTGGTTTTCTTTCCTTCACTGTTGGTTGCCTGTATATTTTGCTTTATTTCACTTTGCTTAGTCTTTACTTTTTCCTCCCTTTTGCAACCATACTCAGCCATTTCTGTGAGCACCCAGATTACCAGTGTTTTGAACACTGAATCTGATTGGTTGGCTATCTTTTCATCACTTAGTTCTATTTTTGGAGCTTTGATATGTTTTTCATTTCGGCCATATTTTTCTTCTCTCGGTGGGCCTATTATGTTGTGGCGGGCAGAGCCTTAGGTGTTCGCCAGGGCGGGGCAACCCATGTCACTGTCTTGTGGCACTGTATGTGGGAGGGGGGGTCAGAGAGGGAACAATGCTGCTTGCTTGGCTCTTGGCCTCTTTCCAGTCACAAGCAATTTGGGCCCTTCTACCCACAAGCAAATTGGGCCCTTCTGGTGTTGATTCCCAGGTGGGTGGTTTTGTGTTCATTCTAGGACCCTGTGGGTATCTCAAAACAAACTCTCCTGTGAGATTGGCAGTTTCTCTCACTGCAGCTAACCCCACAGGTTTTTACTGGTTGAAGTTTTGAGGCTTTCTTTTCCTGCACTGACCCTGGGTTGCTCAGTCTCTCTCACTACCCAGTTGTCCCTCCCAGTTTATCTGCACACAAATGTAGGATGGCCCAACTACTGCTTTGCTGCACTTGCTCTCCACCCCAGCTGCCCATCTCCACCCCTCCTACCAGTCTGGACAAGTGTTTCTTCTTTAACTCCTTGGTTGTCAGACTTCCATACAGTTCAATTTTCTGGCAATTCTGGCTATTTTTCATTTTTAAATTTGTTGTATTTCTTTTGGTTGTGCAGGGAGACAAAGTGTATCTCCCTATGCCTCCATCTTGGCTAGAAGTCCAGTCTTCCTAGTTTTCAAGGGGCTGAAATGGTTTAGTTGTGGCCTAGCTCAGAGTCATGGGAAGTTTCAATGGTTTCTCTAGGCCCATTGACCTAAGTAAATGTTCTTATTTTCAAAATAAGATATTATTTGAAAAGAAGTATGGGCAGTTCATGCTTTAAAACGTATGTTATCAGGGACCTCCTATTATACCAAGCGAGAAAGTTGAGCTGGGAATTTTCTCAGTTGGTTGAAATTCAAGTCATAAATGACCATGTATCTGGTAAAAGTGATAAAAGAGTTGAAAAAAGGTAAGCTTTGCATGAAACTGAGTATAGATATTTTCTGAGAGCCAAACACCCTTAGAACATCAGGTTTCATGGGGCCTCCAAGCTCATTCAGTTAAAACTGTACATCTAATTGCCCCAGATAATCTTTGGATAATCAGTTTAGAGGGCAGGCTTCTCTTCCCATTGAGGACCACAAGTTCATCTGTAGGACATCTATCGTTTACATACATATTACTCAGAATTCAGCCTTCTCAGTAAAGCGAATGCTACCACACTATCTTAGCCTTGGTCATTTAGTTGAAAAAACAGAAAACCACTCAGTTTAAATCCTTTTTTAAGAGCTTATTGGAGGGAAGTGTAGGCTTCATGAGAATAGGAAGACATCGGATGGTTTTCCTCTCTCTTCCCTTTCCTCATTGTCTATAGTCTCTCATTCTCTCTACAGTTAGCAACTTCCTGCTGCTTTTTCAGCTTCCACTTCATTATGACTTTTTGGCTTAAATAGAGGACACCTTTTTTTTTTCTCCACATTTACCCTTATTTTTGTCCCCATATCCTATCTTCTCTGTGGAGAACCAGCCACAGTGACTGATTTGGCAATGGACCTGATCTGGCCAGAATCAACAAGATATGTTGAGACTTTTGCAGACTTCTGAGATAGGGACCTGAATGGGAGAGCATCTGAGGCTGGAGCTGCCAACACCATCTTGCCTCTGTGAAGCCCAGACAAATGTCATCACAGCAGATAGAACAAAGGGATGGAAAGAAGTTAAATCTTGATGGCCATTTTTGCAACCTCAGTCCCAGCTATACATTGAAGCCAGTCCTATTCTTCAGTTTTATGAGCCAATAACTTTCTTTCTTGCTTAAGTCATTTATGAATCGGGTGTTCTGCCATACGTAATCCATGAAGTCCCAACTGATAGAACTGGGATAGATCAGTAGGATTCCCACTGAGCCAACCCCACCCTTCCACACGACTTTGTGGCTCTAGTTTCCTGATTGGCCTAGTTAAGAAGGGCATGCTTGGGGAGGAGTAGAGTTTAATGTGGTATGTAGGACTCTCCTTTTCAGGTCTAAAGGTGGGGCAGAGGGAGACAAAATAATTAACCTCTTGCATATATATTCATTAATTAGAGTTCTCGATCTGATAATTAGCCTAGTTATATTTTTTCTGTCTTGCCATTAAGGTCAAGAACTTCAAAATATAAGCTTGTGATATTTTTTCATATGCAAGTCTAATGGAAATTTAGAAAAAATGTCTCTATTTCATTGTTATTCTCTTATGGACATGCTAAGAACATTTAAAATTTCTTAAGTATGCCAATTTTAATTTTAAAATTGAAGAAAAAGAGTAGCTTAGAGGTTTACATTTAAGTCATAAATGAAAATGTACCATCCTGTTTCTTCTTTATGAGAATATTTAACCCAATTCCTTGATTTAAAAATATCAGCATTTTAATGTCATGATGCAAATAATCTTTCCTCACACCTCTTCTTTCAAGACATCCAACTTATTTCATAAAAAAAAAAAAAATGCTTTTCAGGCTCAGAACCCATTCCTTAGCCAAGAACTATACCAGTGAAATTTAAAATTGCTTAGGAAGGGCAAGGGTATGATTTTCACATATATGTTTAAGTTCCACATCCAACATTTCATAGGAAGGAACCAGGTTCCACCAACCTGTTCCTGTGCTGACATCACAAGCAGGGCAGGTGCAGCCTGTGGAGGACAAGGGCTGGGCTTCATCCGCAGCTGTAGAGCCTCCCTGTGTGGCACTGGCAGGTCACACTTGATCTCTGTAATCCTGTGTTTCTTCACATATAAAGGACTGACTTTATACCTTTATAATTATATTTACCCCATATTTTAAATGGAGTAATTAAATGAGGTGGTATATGTAAAGCATATAATAGGTACTCAATGTTATTTACCAGCTGTTACTTAAGGTAACAAATAATTGTCCTTAATAATACAAGCATTCATAATTCATGAATGTTCATTGCCTACCAGTTGTCAACATTGCCATAAATCTTCTACAGCTATAAAACTAAATTACATTTTTTCATGAATTGAAATGTTAATGCCCCGTTAAAGCTACTAAAATGTCTCTTTCTGCCACTAATTGGCATTGTGACCAGGCATGAGCACTTAACCAATGTGAGTTTTGCTTCTGCATTTGTAAAATGACAAGACTGGACAGGCCTAGATGAATTTAGGGTTCCTTCCAGCGCTACCATTCTCTGTGAATCTTATAATTCAGTTAAATGGCTATACGATATATGTGAATTGGCATGTGATAATTATATCCTGATTCTAAATGAATCCATATATTCTTCTCAGAAGAAAAACTGCTACAATTTAAAACAAGTCTCCCAAACAAATATCAGCCTCAAAAAAAAGAAGAGAGAGAATAGCACAAGAATTCATATTGCTCAGATTTTGTAACTTGGGACATCTCTAAAGATTGTGCCTCAAAATTTGAAGATGAATTTGGTGATGTAAGTATAAAGAAAAGTGTGTTGCAGGGCATGATGGACACTTACATGTTAGGTTTACAAATCTACTGCTCCACATATAAAGTTCCAAATCCAAGTTGTTTTAGTTATTGGAAATCCTAATGACTGGTATACTTTTATTTTTCTGAAACTGCAAAACAGACTTGTCTAATTAACCATTCCTTTGGTATTTATTTTGAAATCAGCCACACATTTCTTGACCTCTTCATATACAAATGATGCCAACTCCTATGTGGTTCTACAGAATCCTTATACAGTTCTCATTATGCCCTTTTTTTAGAAATCCCCACCCCCTTCATTACCTCATAAATGGTGAACATTTCAGAAGTGATCCCATCAGAAAGAGGTGTCTACTTGTTTGTCTGTAAGGCACTGGAGAAAAAATTCAAAAGATGCCTTCACACAAAATTAGAAAAAAAAAAGCGCATAATTAAATTTATAATGGACATAGCAGCAGAAGAAAGTGCTGCTTGTGAAGAGCCCAGATTCCCTCTGACAGATGGCAGGCAGCGCACGCTGCTGGCTGGGCCGTGCTCAGGGACTTGCACCATTGCAAATGCAGAAACAATAAAACTTCTTATTGATTTTTTAAGAGATCTGTAATTAAGTATGGCATTCTAACAGATAAAGGTGTACCAAGGCACACAGCCAGGCTTCAGGGGGTCTTCAACTGAGAGGCTATTAAATTGATACAAATGCCATTCCTAGAATGGCAAAACTTGAAGAGCTCCAACTTGTGTGTGTGTGAGTTTATGTGTTTATATCTGAGAGTACAAAACATCTGCACAATTAGATCTAAAGTTTTAAGTGGTGCACGCCCATTTGAAATTTTTTGAGCTTAGAAAAGCAAAGGTCACAACCCTTACATTCAGTTGCCGTGGGCAAGCAAGAAAAATATCTGTCAAGACCCAGGTCTCACTGTTAAGGCTGGAGTTGAGAAATGCCCTCCAAATGCCTTCAAGTCAACATTAGCTATGACAGAAGCAAGACTATTATTTAACAGTAGCAGCAAATGTCAAAAACAAACTGTGCCTGGCGTTTTGACAAGACACTATTGAAAGAGAACCACTTTTTCAGCACTTGTGTAACCAAGGAGGGGAACTTGACAATTAATATCCTGAGGTCTCGCAATAGGATTTACAGGCTGTTTGGTGGTTTCCTTCTGATACACATGAAAGGAGTAGGCAAGTGGCAGGAATCCACAACTCTGAGACCTGAAGGAAAGAACTGATACATTAGAAATTAGGTACCTTATGGCTAATTAAAATGTAGCTCTTCTTTAGGAAATTGCACTCTCACCGTGGTGACACTATAAAATATAAGGACAGAGTCATCATTCCTAGGCAAAAATAAGATACTGACAAAACCTAACTCCTATTTCCTACCTCCTTCCTTCCCTCTGGTGTCCTCATGCCACCCTGTAGCACCTTGCCTTTCCCTTCCTGGAAAACGCCCCAGCCTCACCTGGCCAAACCTCCAATCCAACAATCAATTACTTGACATAACAACTAGCCAGTTTGCTGCCCTACGTCCTTAGGACCTTGTTCCCTGTTAACTAACCCTGAAGAGAGAAGCTGTGCGAGGTGGTCAAGAGGGCATAGTGGATTCATGCATTAAGTTTTCTTTCATCTTGACAGAAACATTAGAAAAGTATCCTAATGCAAAGGAAATGCTAATGTACTCGTTCCTACCCATACTCGGAGGTGAAGAAACAGAGGAAAAGGAAAGGAAATAATATTGAACTGATGTCCATTTACATATTATTGCATTTAATGTTAAGGGCCCTAAAAGAAAGGTGGTAGTATATCTCCATTTTATATATGAAAAACTGAAGGTTAGAAAGCTTGGGAGACTTGCCCAGGGTGCCAGTGTTCAAGTCTAGAGTTGTCTGATTCCAGTGCTCCTTCCTGACTCTGTTAAAGTTCAGGACTACATCCTGATCAGCCACAGAACATTTTCAGTCAAAGTCTGATAACGATGTTAATAATAGGAATGCTATGAACTGTGGTAATGCGGCAGGCTCAGCTTGCAGGTTTCCTAAAAGGTGCCCCCATGGACCACTGTGCACCCTGCCTAAGTGGAAGCATACCTGCTTCTAGGCTTGATGGGAGCCATTTAAATCTCCGAAGGGAAGTAAATCCCAGCTCTAAGTTCTACCTCCCACCACTTCCTCCCCTGCAGTCTTCACTGCTTCCAGACTGGACCACAGATTCTTCAGTACATTTGCCTGTCTGTCTGCACGGTTTTCCTGTCCATCCCATGCCAAAGAGAAATGTCCTTAGGTCCTCAAGCTGAGTCTGGCTCTTCCTTCAAACTCAATCAGTGCCTGTGCCCAACCTTTCAGAGGCCTTTCCTGCCTACCATGTTAGCATCTGTTCTTACTCTTACAGAGTGTACCATCTATACAACCCATTTCCATGGACCCCACAAAACCCGTACTTATGTATTACAAGGCACATAAAAAATTATATCTACCAGCACAATAATTCACACATATTTCTCTCACATTGAATGTTTTAAAAGGTCAGAAGTCAAAACCTGTTTAAAAATTTTATTTCCTTCTGTTCTGTCAGATTTCCATACGGGACTGTGCCTGTGGAGGCTGTAGCCGAACATCTGCTATTGAGAGAGGCTCGAGGTCCAAGTCCAGGCACTCACTGAGGGCTGAAGTCATTATGCTAGCTCTAAGAAGGCTTATATTAACTTTCTAAAGAACCCAGATTCCAGAGTGAAATAACATATTAAACATATGTCTATGAAGTCAACGGTGCATTCATGTCAGCAATGCCTACAGGGCCAAGTCAACTTAGTCAAAGTGATGGCTATGATAATCTGCTGGAAATGCATATAAAGAACCATTTGCAGGAACTTTCAGACAGTACAGTGTGGTAAAGAGGAGAGTGCCAAGTATTTGTAGTGAAGTCGGCATAGGGTTTGAAACGTCGTCCTGCCATTCAGAGAATCGTGGACACTGGCAGCTGTAGACTAGCCAACATCCACAGGGGTGTGGTGAGGATGCTCATGGGAGCCATGACACAAAGGCAATGCTTGCCTCATTCCTGCCCCCTCACTTCTCCTTTCAGATGATAAAAAAAGACAAAAGTAAATTCCTTTCTTCTTTCCCACATCTCAAGGATTTGAATAGTTTATATTTTACATATTTTAAAAACTGTAATTTTAAGTTACCACCAAAAACTATATTTTATTTATTTTTTAAAAAGATTTTATTTATTTTTAGAGAGAGGGGAAGGGAGGGAGAAGGAGAGGGAGAGAAACATCAATGTGTGGCTGCCCCTCGCGCGCCCCCTTCTGGGGACCTGGCCTGCAACCCAGGCATGAGCCCTGGCTGGCAATCCTTTGATGAGCTAGCCGACACTCAATCCACTGAGCCACACCAGCCAGGGCTATATTTTATTTTCTTATAGTTGTGTTCACTCTGAATCACCTAGGAAGAAAACTATTCTAGTGGGAAAGAGTGCTACAAAACACTTCACTCCAACTGGGTTAGACCTTACCAGTGATCACTCATACTGTCTTCCTGCTCTTCAGGGGAGGCCTCACACATCCCAGTCCCCTTGCAGTTAGTTGGGGCCACAGAACCAGAACTAATCCTAATAAACTTTTAAGGGTCACTAGTTTATTTTTTTCTCAGATAAAAAGTTGAACCTGACTTAACCTCATTATACATTTTATATATACCTTGGAAAGAGTTGCTTCAACATATACAGCCCTGTTTTCTCTTGCACAGGCATACTGACACACACTAGGTCTCAAGCATAGAAAATCCCACTAAGATCTGTCTTTACACACATCTTTAAACTTCATCTGCTGTATGTCACTGTGCCTGCTTCCCAGGCCTAATGTGAAGAGACTGCACAGCAGCTGCATCCAGCTGATCAGAACACGATGGGGGAGCATTTTGTCATTCTATAATGTCCTGCTGGAAAATCTCAAGCTTTTGTAAAAGCAGAGAGACTTGTTTCAAAACAGAACTGCTGCCATCATACTTTGGTTGAGCAGACATTCCCGGAAAATCTAGGAGTGACATGTGATGACTATAAAGGAAATAGAAATGAGTTTTGTTCAATAGTGTAAATTCCCAGGTAATGTATTTTAGAAACTTTTCTTCTAAAACAAACAAATCCCATCCTTGAGTTCTTTCTTTCTTTTGTCTACTCAATTACTCATCACAGTGAATTGGTCCATGATCACATTCTGTATAAGTTTCCTCAAAAAGTGTTTCTGGAAGAGACCAATCTTGAAAATGGAATAATCTCACGGAAACACAGCAGTGCTAGGTGAATTTGTTCTCAGAACAGTAATAAAACCGGACAATGTTTAAAAGGCAATACTTTCCCTAACAGGATGCTCATTACTTTTAAAGCCCACCTTTGGGGAAGCCACAGCACATTAGCAGTCACAAATCCTAGCATGGGAAAGCAGAATAGGACACAGTTGCACCAGCACACAATTTCAATGTGGAATCAAAACTGCCCCTTGTTCATGAAAATCCTCAGAGACTGTAACCAGAGAAATGGCAAAAGGGGAATTGCCCATATATGGCAATCAGTTTTGACACGGGGCTCATCAATAGCCCAGTCTTTCCCAGGCACATCATTATCTATCTGATCTGCCAAATCTGATACTTAACAACATTGTCTTCAGAAGAGTTGACATACCCCGGAAAGTCTGTCTTGTAAATCACAAAGAAAAATGACAGGTTTCACAGAATTCATCAGTAGTAAAAAAAAGAGGCATAAAGAAACAGATACTAGTATACTTACACTTCCTGGCACAGTGAACTCAATGAACTAAATGTATTTCAAGGGCAAAAAAAAATCTCTATACCCCAGTTTTTATTGGAACCAAGTAAGAAACCACTGACTTCACCTAGTTACCTCAGCTCTCAACTAAATTATGTTTTTGAAATGTAAAGACAAATGATCAGGCAGGTGACATGATTCTGTGGTATAAAAAAGTAGTGGGGAAGGTTGACTCAGGGCAACAGACTAGTCAAGCTGTAGCTCCTCTCTTCTATCCCAAATCCATAGAAATAACAAGAAAATCGATTTTTAAAAAAAGAAATCCACAACTATTCTGCCAAATAAGGAAAATATCCTCCAATGATTAGACACCATAAGAAATCCTTGAAAGCAAGAAAACATTGAGAGCAGATAGGTGGAGAGAAACTGAAGCCCAAAACATTCAGGAGAAGGCTTGCTAAAAATGCAACCAGGAACATTCAAAGGTCAGAGGTGGATGACACCCAGAGACAGAAATGACAAAAGCAAATGATCTGACAGGTTTGAGCAGCCTCCTGCAGAAGCAGCTATCTGGTCAACACTTCATACTTCACTGACCCACCTTGGATTGAGCAGACATAACACAGCATCTGCCTGCAGATGTGAGTGTGTGAGTATTTAGGTCAGAGAGGCAAGGCAGTGTGCCCAAGGCAAACCAGGGAGCCCTCACATCCAGAGACAGGCTGGTCAGGTTCATCCCTTCCCACAATCGTTCTTTAAAAGAGTACAGAAATTTAGAAGAATTAATATCCTCAGAAAATACAAGAATGACAACATACTTCCACACTCAAAGAAAAAAAAGAGAGAGAGAGAGATCTTGGAAATTAAAACTGTGATCAATGAAATTGAAAATTTAACTGATGGTCTGAACACTGAATGGATACAGCTGAAGAGAGCAAGTCATGGAGCCCAAAGGTCCACTTAAGTAATCCCCAGAATGTAGCGCAACAGAGAAAAGCTAAGGGATACACAGAAAACAGAAACAAAAGGTCAAAGATCTCTTGAATAAAGAAATTTTAGGAAAAAAAAAAAGAGATGGTGAACAAAAGAATAACAAAAGACAGAAATTTAATTGCCCAAAATTAAAGAGATGATGTCTGACCAAACAGAATTAACAAGACCCACTCCTAAACATTCTATGGTAAAATTTCAGAACACCTAGCACAATGAACAAAAACTAAAAATAAATATAAGGAGGAGAATAGAGACTCTAATTAAAACCCCAATATAGGCATATCTTGTTTTATTATACTTCACTTTATTGTGCTTCACAGATGCTGTATTTTCATCAATACTGAGGCAGGAACCTCCACCAGGAAAAATATTATGACTTGCTGAAGGCTCATGATGGTTAGCATTTTTTTTTTAAGCAATAAAGCACTTTTAAAGTAAAGTATATACATTTGTTTATACATAATGCTATTGCAAACTTAATAGACTACAGTATAGTGTAAACGTAACTTTTATAGACAGAGAAATCAAAATATTCACATGACTCGCTCTGTGATACTGGCTTTACCGTGGTGGTTGGGAACCAAACCCACAATGTCTCCAAGGCATGCCTGTACAATCAAGGCATCTAGATAAGTATTTCACTGAAATGGTCATGAGTCTACAGATGAGACCCTTCCTTTCCATCTGACCTTTAGATCATTCCAAGAAATGTTGATGTTGGTATTCAGTTAGTCATCTAGGCCTTGGAACTCTACTCCACTGCTGTTCATCTCCACCCACTTCAGTAAACTATGTAAACAGTTATGATCACACCCTGGACCTCAAGATCTGGAAATGTTGCACTGAATTCCTGACTATGAACTCCAAACCTGTGACCCTTCCCATTAAAGAGGGTTTTAATCTTCTTAAGACTTGCTGTCCTTGTACCTCACTCTGTTCTTTCATGCTGTCGGGTCAGCTCTGCTGATTTAACTTCCTTCTCCAATTTGCCTGAATCCCACGATAAATCTCTTTATCTTTCATTGGATCCTCCATTAATTTTCCACATGGCCTTGGGCCACATCTACCAATGAATTCCGAACTAGAATCAATCTACTTCAACACAACTGGCCTACATTCCTGGGTTACTGAGCCCACTTAGACGGGCACAGTCATGTCAATTGGCTCCAAACTGATCTCATTTCTAGTTTCACCTAGGTCCTTGATGGTCTCAAAACTGTTGGCAATTCTTTCATCTTTAGTCATGTCCTGTGTCCATTCTTCACAGATGTTGTCCAAATCTCTACCAGTCTTTTAAAATCTCTAGCTGTCCCCAGTTCTTCTCACCCATAATAAATGACTTATTGTATCATCAGGCTTTTCTTAAATATATTTTGTAAGCTAGTAGTATATTTTAAATGTTAAGGTAAAATGGATTAGAAAAAGCATTTTTAACATAAAACATCACATTATCTCCTTTAGCATCTATTCCTTCCAATTACATTTCATACTACCAATTAGCCTTTGCTTGAATCTCCCTCCTGCCTCGGCTTTATCTATAGCACTCTTTTGTTTTCCCTCCTATTTCTGACCACACCCCTATATTTCCTTCATCAGTTCCTCTGCCAACAAGCCAGTATGCCTCAGATCTCGTCTCTTCTCACTGTAACATGCTCCACAGGTGATCTCATCCACTCCCACAGCTTCATTTATTATTGCCAAATGCTGATAACTCAAATATTCAACTCATTATGACTCATCTTTAGCAGATGTCTCCTACATATCTCAACTTCAACATAAACTCAGCTCAGTAACTTTACCCATTCACCTACTTCTCTGCATACTTCTTTTGGCTTATGGAAATACCATCCACCTACTTTCCCAAGAAAGAAAGTTTAGGTTACCTTTGATACTTCTTCTTTAACCTTCACACTCAAGTCACCAAGTTCAGATGATTTAATCAAAAATTTAGCTCAATGTGTCCCTCACTCTTCATTTCCAAAGTCACTACCTATGTCATCTCTCTCACCCTCCACTTTATCTTGCATGTATCTGCACCAGTGATCGGCAACCTGGACTGCACATTAGAATCACCTGGAGAACTTCTGAAACTCCTAATACTTAGGGCACACTCCAGACCAATTATAGCAGTCTCCAGGGATTTGAGCCAGGCATCAGTGTATCTGTATAGGTTCCCATATGATTTCAATAGGTAGGAAGATTTAAGAATCTTCCAAAATTGAAGACATGAGTCCACAGATTGAAAGTACATACCAAATACCAAGCAAGAAAAATAAAAGCATCTACAACAAGTCAAAGTAAAACTGAATAAGCCTGAGGATAAAGAGACAACCATATAAAAGTTCCTGGAGAGAAAAGAAAAATTGTCTACGAAAGGAAGAAAATCACGCCAAAAGTAGACTTGTCATCTGCAACATTAAGGGACAAGACAAAGAGCTACAAATCTTCAAAGTGATGGCAATAGAGAGGACACTGAACCTAGAATTCTATGGCCTGCTAAACTGTTCCTCAAGAATGAAATACTGAAAAGGAGGGGAAGGGTCATCAAGGAACATGAATAAAGGACCCACTGACAAAGCCAAATGGGGAAAGGTTTGAGGGTGGGGCTGGGGAAAGTGGTGGCGGGAAAATGTTGATGTGGGGATGATGCGATGGGTTGCAGGGCAGAGGGGATAAAGGGGAGAAAAAGAATGAGACAACTGTAATAGCACAATCAATAAGATATACAAAAAAAATTTTTTTAATTAATAAAATATGGGAGAAACTAAAAAAAAAGAAAAATGAAATACTGTACTTTGCTGTGTATAATGCAGTCCCGTATATAATGCACATCCATGTTTTTCCCTCAAAAATTTGGGCAAAAAAGTGCACAGTATATCTAGCAAAATACAGTAAACTTTTTCAGACACATAAAGGTAAGATTCTACTGTTCAAAGGCCACCACTGAAAGAACTGCCTTACAAAAAATATACCTCATTATGCAGGTAAGTGAGCCAAGAAAACCAGAGAGGTATTTAATGATGTTGACCAAGTCTGGATTCTCTCTAGAAAATGCGAGATGTATGAAGTGTATGCACCACTCAGGTTTTAATGACCTTCGAGATGTTAATATAGTTTAGCACAAAATTTTATAATATATGTATTAGCAGATTTCTGGCTTGTTAATTTTAATTGTTTTCTTGTGTTTTTGTAGAATTTAGTCTGTTTCAACCCCTTCATGTCTATAATTTTAAATTTAAAACGCAAGAAAGCAATGCCAATGTAGCAATGTTAAAAAGATGTTTACTACTTACTTTCATTGCAAAATAAGGATGTACTATAGTTATATACTTATCAAAATATCAAAATAATTTTGTTTTTGCCATATCTTCTCATGTTTTCTAGATAATCTGAAAATAATTTAAGAACCCCCAAAATAACGTCATTCAATTCCTGTAATACTAAACTTAATTTCCTTTCATCGTATCTTAGTAAATTCAACCGTGCATGTTAATTTTATAAATTAATCCTCAGTACTATATTCTATGGCTTAACATGAAAAAGAAAAGAAGACTCTTAACCAAGAATATAATTATATATTTAATACACCTTGCTTTTAACAGCAATTTTCAAAGTAAACACATCATAGACCTTATAACTTATTAAAGATTTATAGTGCTTACAAAGTTGATTCTAAAAATATACCTTATTTGTTCTAAATGAATAACATTATCTGGAAGACAGAATAATAAATTATAGTAGTATGTTTATCACCACTATAGTTCAGATTGTATACATATACTCAATATAAAATCCTCTCAGGACTTTAATACTTTCAGCCTTAAAGTGTAAAAAGCACATTAAAATTTGGCATACAAGATCTCAGTCTGACAGCAGTGGTTTTAAAACCAAAAATTAAAACAAATATCTAGTTAACATGTTAAGAGAACATGGGCACATACACATCCATATACACATATACATTCTCTCCCTCACTCAGTTCAAAACATACACACATACAAACACATGCACAGAGTAAGTAGAAGGTTTCATTTATCCTTGTGTATCGAATAATTGCCATAAATTTTAAAAATAAAAAGTGGGAAAATGTTAACTAAAAATATGTTCAAGGCATATTTAAATGACTCTAGTTGTTAAAAAGCACAAAATTGTTACTAAGGTCTCTAACATGCATAATACGCCATCTCAATACATTCTTAAACAGGTTTGAACTACTCACTAATGGGCATATGAATACATAAGAAATTATGTGCTCATTCATTCCCCAGATGGCATTCCTATGACAACCAGTCATATGATGCAGTCCAACCAAAGTGATTTAATTTATGCAAACCAACAGATTTCATAATCTATTGAACAGAACCCAATAGAATTGGAAACTTCATTTGGGTCTGTTTAGGGGTTTTTAGGTGTTCCAAGTGCAAAGGTAGCAGATGTCTATATTGCAAATGACTGTTAGCATCACTTAACACTTTGTGGCACTGCAGAAGGTCATTGTGTATCACTAAAACATGTTTCTTCTAGGTAAACTCCCCAGAGGTCCTTAGTTTTTCTTATGCATACTCTTCTAGGTTTAGACTAAAAACAATTTAATGCTGATAGCCTTTCCCACTCATTACTTTTATCTCCTATCAAAAGAAGAATTACTCTTTGAACTTTCTCCGGTAATGCAGGTTTGAAAAATGTTCTATGGAAGTTCATTTTTATCATATATTAAAACATCCAAAGTTCTCTGAAACAACATTAAAATACAAGGTGGGGCAAAAGTAGGTTTAGAGTTGCAAATATGTGAAACACAGTTATTCTTGTATTATTTATTAATTATTATATTATTTTCCATATGAGCAACTGTAAACCTACTTTTGCCCCATCCCATGGACACTGACTACACATTAGGGCACTCATACTCATACTGCTCTGATTAGAAAAATAAACAGGCACGACAGTAAGCGAAAGAGAATATACCAGCTTTCCATTTTCTTTTTTTTGGTTTTCCTCTTATTTTATTACACTAAGTTTATAAATTGTTCAAAGCATTCTTATACTCTGATTGACAGTAACAGAATATTTTGGCACATCAACATTGTGATACAATATATGGTATGTTTAAAAAATTAATTTAAAAATTTCATCTATTAATCTACATTTTTAATGTAGTGCATATATATTTTACAATTATTTAAGTCAAATACATAAAGGTTTGTAACTGATTTACAGATGAAGCAATCACAGATTGCAGTAATATATGCATATATATACATATATATATATATATGACAATGAAGGTAAAAACTGCATCCTGGCAATTTTAGAGTCCATAGTTTTGTTGGTATATCTATCATTTACATGACCTTTGCGGCTTGTTTTTCTGTACAAAAAATATATTTTTGCCTTCTTCATTCTTGATGAGATTTTTCTGCGATAACTTTACATTCATACTGTAAAATTGAAAAGGTTAAAAGGTTAGCAGATAAAGGCTTATTTTGAATAGCAATTTAAATTAAAATGTTTTAAAAACTAATACTTTATTAATCTATGCTCACTTTACTCCTCAAGGAACATCAGAGTTACACAACTATTAGGATTAAATGACAAATGTGATAGAAAAAAAATTTCACATTCTGGAAGTGAAAGAGCCATAACCAAAAGCAGAAGAAAGATGACAGTTCTGCATGACAAGCAAATAATGACAGTTTATGATTCAGATCAGTCCTAGAATATGAAAGTAGGTTTCTCTGAGTGCTCAGTAAGGTCAATCAGCAAAGGAAAGTTTATGAACTTAAGGACAGGACTGATATAGTGAATTCAGATAATATTTTTTTCAAGTCACTTTACAATTTAAAGGAAAATATCTATTACATTAGCAAAAGCTTCTAGTCAAAACAATACTCTAAAAGTACAACTATAAAAATGTACACCCAAAATTCAAAATAAAGAAAACAAATGTACTTAGAATAAGTGGGTACTTAGATTATCAAAAAGAAAGCAACATAAACCACACAATTCTTCTGCTGAGCTGAAATGGTAAAAGTAATAACACATGTTCATGAAACTGCTGTGGCCTCTGAATGTTACTCCCCAACCTTTGCTGCTTAATGATTGGGGTTGTAAACAATGTCCTTTTCTTCTCAACTAAAATGATGAAACATCTTGATTTGCTGGAGATAGTTCTAATTTATATCTATTGTCGCAATGTCATTAACAGAGCCTCTTTTCACTTTTAAAATTGTTCCTGTTTGAGGAGTACAAACCTAAAAAATTAGTTTAAAAAAGGGGGGAATAAATCATATCCCCCTATCCATAACTCATTTTAGCTTTCCTATCCGGTGGTTCCCTCAACTTTTAATACACTTGTGATTAAATTCTTCTGAATGATTTATTTCAGTGGAATTGCAGAGAGAAATCAAAAAATGCTGTCTTCACAAATTGCTTTCCCCTAAAAAGAGACTATCATTTGGAGGAAACTTGTTTTACATCTCAATAACTGAAAGGTGATTAAATGAGCATCGGCTTACCATTGCCAGTTGCCGGCCAATATTTCCCATTGTTATGCCTCCAGCAAAAAATATACATGGTAACCAAGAACGAACATAGAGAAAATCCGGAGATGTATATCTGGAATAATAGAAATGTTTTTAACTGTACAATGACACTTATTAAAATAACTGGAATATAAATAAGTAACTCTTCAGATTAGCCTGGATAAACCAATTTTAAATTCTCAATTCTGAATTTAGTTATCATTGATCTCTTTTAGCAAACAAGCACCAAAAAGAATACTTACTGATAAACACCATTGTAGACTAGCAGTTGAGTGACCAATGTTGCCAAAAAAGCAATTCCTACTCCAAGGCCAAAGCCAGTTCTAGATCTATCAAAAGTCCACCATAGTCCAATGGATAGTGCAGCCAGCGTGAGGGACAACTGTATGTTGTTATCAAAGTCCACTTTCTGAGATCAATGTTAAAGAGTCATCTTAAAATTTATAATCAAATAATATCACCTGTTCCAGTTTTCTAAAATAAGAGATGTTACTGTTAAAAAGGAAATTCAGTCTTTTAATACAATGTATGAGATCAGATGGGATTAAAATTGTCTCTGATATTTACTAAAGACACACAGAGGGCATGACATTTCATTAACAGATCCTACCAACCTGAAATTCCTGAAACAAAACAAAACAAAAACTCTATATACACTGCCAATTATAAGATCAGACTCATTATTTGAGAGCTGCTTTCTTTGCTAAAAATGTCAACGGGAAGCCTCAGAACACAAGTTTTGCTAAAGAAACATACTTTTGCAAAAAGAAAACCAGTATTACTTCTCAAACGGGTTGAGAATTAGGTGAGAATCATACAGGAACTCGAAAATAGAAGAGTTGACAGCTATTTAACAGGGTCCACATTCTCTATATGATTTACTGACAGACACATTTTATAATAATGCAGTTCAGAAACAAGAGTACCAAGGACACAGTATCCCTTTCTATTATGTCAACTGTTCTAGTTTTAATTTGTTGAGGATAAAGCCTTGAAGTGAACATTATCTTGCAACCTGCCAAGCTATTTTTGTGCCTGAGACATTCTGGTATAGGACAGTTTGCTCAAATGATGTTTTATTTCTATCACCTACTTAAGCATCTATTCACAAATGTACAGCCCTTTTCTATTCCAAAATCTCTGAGCAAAACGAAGCTTTACACATTCAATTTCCTCATTTCTTTGCTGGAGGATTACACTAAAGGAATTTCAAGTATCATTAAAAGGACATTATATATGTCCCAAAGGTCACATCCTGGCTTTATATCCAGCTCCCCAGCAGAGACTACATATCTCACCACACTAACTGGCCACGCTGTAACTAGAGAAGAGAGTAGAAGTTCAAAAAAACAGGTAAGAAACCACTTCCTACTTCCTTTAACACTGTTATTTACCACCATTCCCCCTCCCCTACACAACCAGCTAGTGTCCTGAACACCCAATGTGCTTACTTGTCAGCTATGGGCCGCTCCTTCAAGGTCATTCCTTGTTGAGGCTTGATTTATCAAAAAACCTATAGTTTATGAGCATGCTCTCTGAAAAAGCTTTTCTTATTCTTTAGCAGGCATAATACCTAAAACTCCACAAAGAAAAGCTTGTGAACTCTGATTTCTGTATGCAATAAACATTCTTGTAAATGTGGAAGAAAAGTGGCCACAAACTAAAAGGCCACACTCCTATGAGCTGAGGCCTGCAGGGTGGCCTTACAAACTCAGAAACTGAAAGTAACCACAGAGGATAGTCCGAAATTAAAAACTTTCTAACTAAAAGCAGGTCATGGTGGACAGCACTGTCATAGCCTAGAACATTCCCCAACAAAAGTCAATCTTTAACTGAATGTGTTTTTACATGTCAAATTTTCTTTTTCCAGACCCCTCAAAGCACAGGCACTGCACAGGGGTAGACCACAAGTCTCCTCATAGTTAATGTTATAGTAATTGTTAACTGATAACTATCCTGTACCCACCTGTGTAAAAGTACGTGTCTATCATTTTACCCTTTACTCAATCCCAGAGGTTTTCCCTGCTTTGCTTTCTCCCACCTCCCTAATCTATCACCAGTAGATTTTATGTAACCCCTTTATGTCTTCTCCTTTGATTCTGATTTATAAAATAAGGTGCAAAAATGCCATTTTCTGGAGCACTTTCTCAATCCATTGAGGTTTAGCTTCCCAGCAATTGCTGTCAGTTTGGCTCAAATAAACTCATAAAAATTCTTACAGGTTTGGACATTTCTTACATTGACATAGAGTACACTTCATCATTAACTGGGTTCTATTTTTGCTAACTAAATTTACTTCATTAAAAGTCAAAGCAAGTTAAAGAAGCTTCTAGGGTAAACAGGTAAAACACCAATCTTAAAAATAGTACCACGTGATTTTATGAAGTCAAATTAAGTCTATGTTACAAATTTTTAAACACTTTGGGTTTTGCTTAAAGGATGTCCACCTAAGACTGTCATATTTAAGTATTTCATTGAGAGAGGAAAAAGAATTTTTTCAAAGCAAAGAATTTAAATTAGATATATAAACATTTTTAAATTGCAGAAAAAGGGTATTTGTATTTCTCAACTTAAAAACAGCTAACACGTCTGAGACAGAAAGGTCTAATCTACTAGACAGAGGGAATTTACACACTTGTGGGGCTCCTGGGTAGGAGGATAAGCATTCCTAAACTGGGCTCAGGGTCTCTGGGGTCTGGTCCCAGCTCTGGCTCAGTCTCACAGTATGAATGATATAGCAAAGTACCTAACCTCTCTAGCTTTTATTTGTCTTATTATCTTTATAAAGAAAATGTGGAACTAGGTGATTTCTAAGTTTTCTTCTAGATATAATATTCTATGAGTCTATCTTTTTAAGTACTCCTAACCACTAGATTTGTTTGTTATAAAACCCTAAATATCAAAGACTTCCCCAAATGTTGGGAAATTCTTTCAAACAAAAGGAACTGGAAAACCAACAGAATAACAGCCCCGAGGCCCTTCCAAATCCACAGATATCCAAGGGCCACATACAACAGGAACTGAAAGGTAGATGTGTTCTCAGCATATATAGGACCCTGCTTCTTCCCCAAGTTTCTCTAAAACACGTCAACACTTTCTGCAAAAGGCACAGCAATCTACTTGCCACATGATGCACCCTCTCTCCAATTAGCTACCAGCCCTGAGCCAAGTGCAGAGTTACAAGAGGTAACCTTGGGCAGCCTGAGTCACGCTTCCTGCTCTTCCCAATACCAAAGGCTCCCACCATGTCCATTCTCTAAGCCAGCCCCTGTGGAGAAGAGAAAACTGAACTAGCATTTCCCAGATCCTCTTCTACAAAGGAAAGTTGGGGGCAGGAGAGAAAAAAGTAGGGAGGATGATAGAATGAAAACCTTATGAGGGCAAAAACTTTTGTTCTGGGGGTAGACTTCTTTTTTCTGAGAGGCAGAAGATAGAAGGGGGAGAAGGGAAACAGAGGGAGGCTACCTTGCCTTCCTAGTAATAAAATTGATCATTAATCACTAAATCAAATGCCAGAATCCTTAAATGATCAAACTACAAAAATATGTACCCTAGAGAAAAAAGTTTTTGGCCAAGATCTAAGCTGGATATTTCTACTATGCCACCTTTAAGAACATTTATATGGTTTGCTGGTATTGATTAAAACCAATAAATGACAGTCTGTCTTTTTTTTTTTACTTTATAGGTTCTTGAAAATTTAAAAAAGAAAAAGAAAACCACAGCACCTGAAGCTACCAGATATCGTTAGTGGCAAAACTTAAATGAAGAAAGAGGAAAGGAATCCTTTGAAAATTTACCTGTTTCAATACTAGAATTACAAAAACTATATGTAAGTAATCACATAAATTAGTTAAATTAGTGACCTAATTTAAGAAAAACATGTACTTTAAACATGTAAATTTTCTAAGTTATATTGAAAAAATAAGATTTAAATGAAAGGTTAAACTCCACACTGTAGCAGCATCATACAGATGCTACCGTGATGTTTCAACAATAGGACGCACATTCTTTTTCTGACTAAATGGGCATAATCGCGATTTGACAACAGTGAAGTTGCAAGGGGCCGGTTAACCTTTGGTTTGTTGGGAGCTGCTTTGTTATTATGCATTTCATTATGGCAAAAAGGATACAGCACTGGCATGATTTATACCAACAAAGACAGCGACGCACCGCATTACACTGGACCACTCTCTTTTAAATTTATGTGGTTCTCCTAGATGCCTGTCAATACAGGGGTATAATAACCCAATCACAGCTGCGGATAAAAAGAGAAAAAAAATTAAGTCATCTCCAATGCCATACTCTCAAAACTTAAAGCTAAGAGTCACTACAACCACCATAAGCATTTGAAAGATTCTTTTAAAAAGCTCTTCAAATTACATAATGTCAATTGCTGATATTTTAAACTTACCTTCCAAACGGAATAAAAAATGAGAACATCACTGAAGAAAGTACTGTAATTGATTACAACAGTATTCTAAATTATAAAAGAAACAACACTATTTCAGTCTATGATTCACAATTTAGCAGATTGGACTAGATGATTCATGCTACTTGTCTACTAGTATCTCTGAGACCTGAAAAGCATCAATCAGTTGGCAGTTAAGCAATGTTCTCTCTAAGCTTATAACCATGAAACATTCTATTAAATGCCACAAATCTAAAGAGGAGCTAGGAGCTTAACGCATACAACAAGTTCATCGTACACACCATATGGAGACGGCTATGGCTGTCCTGTTCCATAGATCATCTTTGCCCCTCCAGCTTCTTGTCTCGGTCTCCTGGCTCTAGTGCCTTGTTCTCACGACTCCCTCCCACCCTGGCCCTCTAATGAGACTCTAGGTCATACTGTCAAATAGAAAAACTCCCAACACAAATGTACATTCCACACATAGAAGAAAAATGGAGGAAACATGGTCTATATAAGGATTATAAATTTTTGGTTAAAAATTTAAATTCACTGTTAAAATATAAGAAATCCTTTTAGTACATTTCTTACTTTTAGAAAAAAATCTTGATTGCTGTATAATTATGAATAAGTATATATAAAATGTCCATGATTGAGACTCAAAATATTCTCAACCAATTTTTAACTTAAATACTTGTCAAACCTCAACTTTTTATTCATTTAGTTGGAGAATATTTAAAGTAATTAGTCATAAAAAAAGACTATTTAATGAACCAAAATCTTCAACAAGTTATAAGGAAAATGTATTTCCCCAGATTAAATTTAGTAAATCAAAGCTGCCTAACTATTTCCTATTAATCTTCCTAAAAACAGAATGGCAATGCTCCCATTAGGAAACAAGGACACAACTGTCACATCAGTTGCAAAGCGTGTTTAAAGCGTCCATTACTATCTATGGCATATCATGAAACTGTTGGACCCAACCCTATGTACCTGAGGATCAAAGGCTTCTGCCTGGCCTGATACTGGTTAGCTATGCCTCACAAACGATGTATTCCATCTTAAAGGAAAATGGAAATCAATTAATATCAAAAGTCACAGGCTAGCAGACGAATGGAGCAGCATGAAAAGAAGGCTGTAGGACCACCCTTCCATCTGGAGGTGAGATGCTGCAATAATGTATGCATTTTCTAATCCACAAAACACCTGAATATGCTCTTTTGAGTACAGCTTTGGCTGAATATAGGTTCACAGACTATTAAGAGATTAACAACAAACTTCAGTAATGTAGAGCTCCAAAGACTACCAGTAAATTTAAAAGTTTTACATTACAACAGGTCCTTGAATAAGGTCACTTTATTCACTGTCATTTCATTATTAACACTATAGGAACTTAAGCTCTTGTTTACAATTAGCCTATGATAAAACTGGGTTTGTTATCCGCCATTTCAATTAAAGTTGCAGAACCTACTGAAGACTTTAAATGAGAACTTCCTGTATATTCCTATTTAAAAGCTAAACTCTAAAATCCAGTACAATTAACTGATGGCATTTCCAAATTTCCACAAAATTAAAGTGGCAACAAGCATGCCTAGAGTTGCAGTATATCTAAATGAGTATTATCTCTTTTTTTTTTCTTCCCTTAACGGGTCATAAAACTCACAGCTCATATGTCATTCCTCACTCTCATTCTGGCTCTGTCTCTAGCCTCCCTTTGTCTGTTGCTAAGTAAAACCAACTAACATCAGGCATTCCAAGCCAATTTTCCTCAGTAGTTGATGCCATAGGTAAAGAATTATCACGTAGAGACTGACATGTGTGCAAAGATATAAATAAGTAAAACTGACTATACTTTTATGCATTTGATATCAGACTCGCAGGTGAGGGACAAATGAGAGAAGGCAAAAACACAAACAGAATTTAAACTGCCATGCTGCCGACCTTGGGATTTGCCAGTAAAAATCAAATCCATTAAGTGCATGGTTCTCCAATCCCCACTTAGAGGAAGATTTCGAGGAAGCTTGTCACTCCCATTAAATGTCTTCTCTCTTCCCTTTATTTTTTTAAATTGTTCAAGTACAGTTGTCTCCATTCCCCTCTCCACCACTGTCCCCCACCTCCCACCCTCAATCCTACCCCACTTTGGCTTTGTCCATGGGTCCTTTATACATGTTCCTTGATGACCCTTCCCTCCTTTTCCCCATTTTCCCCCTCACCCCACCACTCTGGTTACTGTTAGTTTGTTCTTTATTTCAAGGTCTCTGGTTACATTTTGCTTGCTTGTTTGTTTTGTTGATTAGGTTCCACTTACAGGTGAGATCATAAAGGCAAGGCAGTGTCTGATAGCAATATCTACAACACAGTGAAGCTCTACTGCTTACGAGCTCAACACAGGTATGTCTGGTTTTCTTTTTCTCTTTCTCCATTTTCTTATGTTAACAAGAAAGGCTGTGATAAGCATGCCTGTGTAAAATCACATGCAAACAAATCCTAGTTAATCAGATGATTCTCTGATGCAAAATCATATTTTTGGGGATACTGGTATACCTCATTTTTATTGTGCTTTGCTTTACTGAGCTTTGCAGATATTGTTTTTTTTTTTCTTTCTATCAATTGAAGGTAAGACCTTGCACCAGCAAAAAAGATTACAACTCACTGCAAGCTCAGATGATAGTTAGCATTTTTTAGCTAGTATTGTATTTTTTAATTAAAGTATGTACATTGTTTTTTTAGACATATGCTATTGCACACTTAATAAAGTATAATGTAAACATAATTTCTATATGCACTAGGAAACCAAAATATTCATGTGACTCACTTCATTGCAGTATTTGCTTTATTGCAATGGTGGTCTGGAATCAAACCCACAATATCTCTGAAGTATGCCTATACATTTATTTTCCAGTGACTGGAAAAGTGACAGTCTGCTAAGGTTATAAACAGAAGTTTGTAAAACATCAATATTGTCATCATTTCATGGTAATGTGTTTAATGCAGTGATACACTAAAAGCAACAGTTAAATCAAGCATTTTGCCAGAAAATGGGACTTAAAAGACAAAACCACTTAATGAGATATACTTTCATGGAAAACTATGGAATATTATAGGATAGGTAATGTTTTCATTCAACAAATACTTAAGCTCCCAAAGCAACCACAGAAACAATTAAATATAGTAATATGTTAGGGGTAGCACTGACAGGGTCCAGTGGGGTTCCAGGTTCCTCCTGGCACGAGCTAAGGGGAGGATAGATGCTAGGGTGTCAGGAAAGCTTCACAGAAGAGGGGATCCTTGAAGCAGGAGCATTCAGTAGATAAGTGGTATGGGAAGGGCTTTCTAACCAAAGTGAGACATTTGGGAACAGAAAACACCCAGTATCGCCTAGAAAGTGTCAGCATTCAGCAGAAAGGGAGCTCAGGATCCAGAAAGGAGAGGACCATATCACAGAGACTTTACCTTGCAAATACTGAGGAATCAGGAAAATAATGCCATCCCACTTGTACCAAATGGAGGGGCAATCGCTCTTAACAGCAGTGAGTGTATAGTACATGACAGGACAGGGGAGGCTGGAGGATGGTACAAAATTAGAGGTAGAAAAAGAAAAAACTGAAAATTCAAAGCAGAGTGGTTGAGGGCCCAGCCCAAGAAAGAGTCAGAGGACAGATGTAAAACTTGGAACTGGATGTGGGAGTTGAGAGAGGCAGGAGTCTTGCGGGGCTCTCTAGAAATTGGGTACCTGACTGCATGGCTAAACAGGAAAGGTCTGTTTTTTTCTTTTTAAATGACATTAGTTTCATAGGTATGAATACAACCTGGTAACTCGTGATTTTTGAATCAACTACTCTACTTATTTTACACAATTCTAGTTTTCTTTTTCCTCCTATTTATTCTTCAGAAAGATTCTTTTGAGGTCCTCAATAATGTTGAAGAGGTTTCTAACTCCAGTTCTAAGGCACTGCACATAAATAAGCTACTCAACTTGAAACACACGTCATTATTAAACTAAAAATAGAGAACTAAGAAAAGGAAAAACAAATCAAAAGCAATTTACCAAAATTCTCTACTACTTGTCTCTCCAAAAGCACCAATAGCAAATTCCCCAGCCCTATGTGTTATACAGAAAGGCAGCAAATAATCAGGGGCCCTTCTGTTTATATGTAAAAAGGAGTGATTGTAGAGACCCTACAGGAGGTAGCTGCTCAGTCTATGAATATTAGTTGGACAGGAAAATCAAAGGACAACTATCAGTTTTTCTGATTTAAGATGTTGAGAGCCTAGAACGTTTTGAAAATGCATACCAACACATATACAGAAAAATATATGCATGCTACATACACACACAAACTTGTACACACTATGTTTCTTACATCATTTTTTAAAAATTTTCCTTGATATTTTCCCTAAAATTGAGGGTAGCAATTATGCAAGAATCCATTTTCCATCTCTGGCAACTTTCATAAATCTGTTATCTTCATCCTCATCTATTAAACAGCATGACTTATCCAAAAAAGTCAGTAGCAAAGGTAACTGAAATCTAAATTTCCTAATGCCTCTTAATTTCTTTTGCCCACGTGCATCATGGAATAATACACTGCTTTCCAAAGAAACAGTTAAGCAAGAAATGCAAATCTCCAAAGGAAAATGTGTGATGTTACGTTTCCCAAGTGTGAGAAACCTAGTGGCTGGGAAAAGGAAGGAAAATAGAGACAAAGTGACTGACATGTAATATTAACATTCAGAATTTTCCTTCCTAATTGTGAGTTTGTGGCTGAAGTGCCCGCATCGCCCCGTTCACATCTATAATGGAGGTACAATATAACTTCAGTTAGTTCTCTCGCCCCAGCCCAGGATGTGCAACACATGCCAGTGCATTCCATCCAAGCCTCCCTCACACTTACTAGGCTACAGGCTTTGAAAGAGGCACCCAAAGTAGAGTAGCTCCCTCTTTCCCCTTGGCGAGCATGGGACATTTGACCTAGCCACACCATTCACTGCCCTGAGACCCTGGATTCATTAATATGCTCTCATCATTTCGGCTTCCTCATCCCCCAAAATAGGCCCAATGCCATCCTTTTCATTCCCAAAGTTGCCCTGCAGATCCTTGGGGTTAAGGTTGTGGCCTAGTACATTAACAGATATTCATTAAGTAACTGTTTCCCTCCTGACCCTCCATTTCTCTATTCTTAAAAGACATGTTCTTCCAAGTCAGCAAAAGTTTTTATTGGTAGCCTGACAGCAGTTACAGTGCAATAGAAAAGAAAGAAAGAACAAGAAAAAGTTGTTGGGAAAATTTTTCTCTTTTCTAAATTCAAATAAAAGAAAGGAAAATATATGCTACAACAGAGAATGATAAATTATCATTTATGCTGTCTTCTCTTTGTTTGGGCTACTTTACCTATTCTCTCAGAGAATAACAACCATGTGGAAACTGAGAATCATCACCTTTATAATTTCTCTTTTGATGTGAATATTATAATAGTGAGACATCAATATATAAACTACACTGAACCTTACCATGACAGTGCCCTTCCATCCAAGCAATGGAATTATGTAATTGTCCAGCAGGCTTTATGAGGTCGTTCAAAACATCTCACAACTAACCCCTTACAACCTCCCGTTCTAGGATATAAGTCAAGAAGGATCCACACTATATTGTAAATTATTCGTGTATATTAAGTATGAGACATCAAACAGAAATTCAAAACAGCAGTTTTCTCCCTCATCACAATTCCCTTCTACCACACAATTATGGCTTCGATTACCTTATTGTTTAAAATATTATTAATCTATTAGTCTCAGTCATCAGAAAAAGCTGAAGAGCTACCCATTATGAAAGATCAGCATCATCAACGAGTCTTCTGAAATGCACAACCTTATCCATTACTTACTGTCCACCAAAAAAGATCTAAAGCATCTAATAAGATAATGATGACTTTAAGCAAAGAGAATCCACCTTATTGATCTTTTTAAGCATTCATTATTTGTAAGGTACATTTAAAAACATAATGCCAAAGAAAGAAACATGTACAAAAATTTAAAAAATAACAACATGAAGCTGTAAACTTGAACAAAACTATTCTGGCTTTCAAGTTTTTATCTACTCCAAAAAGAAGACCATAATATATCCTTAAAACCAAACCCTTCAAACCAAACAGTGGTGATCATCAAAATAACTTAAAATAAGACTCACATGAGATGGGATGAAGTTGGACAAAATTAAGAGGTTGAAGACATCATCACTAAGGGAATCAGGTTTTTAGGTTTATATTTTTTAAAGTCATAGGTCAGATAGAAAACTGACACAAAAGAGTACATACTCTATGATTCCATTCATATTACATTTTATAACAGGCAAAAATAAACTAGTCATAGAAAGATCAGTGGAAGCCTGAAGTTGGCGGTGAGAAGTAGACTACCAGACGGCACAAGAGAACCTGCGGGTAATGGAGAAGTCCCGTCACTGGATTGTGGTGATAGCTACATGACTATAAGCATTTGCTTTAACTCATCAAATGGTTCATTTAAAACAGGTACATTTATTGCATTTAAATTATATCTCAATAAAGTTGATTTTTTAACAAAGTATTGCTCAGACAACATCCACACTCACCCCATTTTCTTTCTAAGCATTACAGAAATAACCTACACATACCTGAAGCTGTGCCACAGCACGGTGGTACCCACCATGCTGAAGAAAAGATGCTTGCAATCACATCAGGTGGAAAAAGCGTCACATTTCTCTGAATCTGAAGTAAATTTAACACTAATGCCAGAAATACCCCAATAAAAAATAGCACTACTCCTCGAATCATCAAATTTACACTCCGGCTAGTCACAGATGAGATATAGGGCCCACGTTTTTTGGGCCCAGGTGACTCTGTCTCTCCTTCTGCCATGGTTTCATAAGTTCAGTAAGCTGGGGGGAAAAAAAGGCTTCCCAGCTGAAAAGACAAGTGTCTGTGAATCAAAGCAGACTGGCGTTTCAACAGTACCACATCTTGTCCTAAAAATAGGACCTACCAGAAATCCTGCAAGAGATAAGAAAAAAAAATCAATGTGGGTCTAATATTAAATAAATGATTATATAATTTTCTTGATTTCAATGCTAATTAATTTAAAAGGACAAATAATGAAATAACAATCTTATATAGTTATTTAAATTAGTTACTAAATAAAAAGAGGTTTAAAAGAATTTCTATATGAATGATGTAATCTTTTAAAAGTGCAACACTTAATATTAACTAGGACAGAATAAGTAACGTAAGAGACAAAAGCTAGAATAATAGTAAGAACAGCTTGCCCCACCTCAGAGAAACATAGTACAGGTTTTATGAGACACTTCCATTAGAATCTGAAAGATTTCTGCTTCTTATACCTAAATCTTTAAACTTCGCAGAAAATAAATTTATATTTTACAGAAAATTAACACATTCTGACCAAAAATGTTGAACTGTTCACAATAAATTGTGACTTGCTCATGAGGACAATCTTTAGTGGGGGTTAAAATAATGTGTTGGCGGTTAATGCATATATATTTGAATTTCTGCAGAAAGTGTCTTACCAAAAGTAGACCACCACTCAGTCACCAAAACATATACCAAGCACAGAAACCAGACCTGACTTGTTCTCTCCAGAGGCACAGCTGTGTCCCACCCCAGGCTTGACCCAATTCACCTTTGTTGCAATCATGGGAGCTTTTGTGAGAGCTAGAGTAGGAAGCAGAAGAAAGGAAGCTAAGAAAATGAATAACCACCTAGATTCTAACAAAGAAGCTAGATTCTAACAAGTTTTATCCACATAGATCCTGACTCCTAAAACCTAGAACTTTTCTAGTATAATCAGTGTAAGTACTTGTTCACTCCTCTAACCAAAGTAATCTTTCCTTTTTGTTTAAGACAACATTTGAGACTTTCTATGAGCTGTTCTAAGCGCCTGACATATGGTCACTCATAGAGCTCTCACAATAACTCTAAAAGGTAAGGGCCATTATTATGTCCATTTTATAGGTGAAACAAGAAAGCAAAAAAAGGTTAAGTCACTTAACCATGTTTACACCCCTAATAAGAGACTGAGCTGTAATCCAAACCCACGCTGTCTCGCTCCAAAGCCCTCATTCTAATCACGAAATTCCTCCCAAAGTGGTACATATTCTTCTGTGTGTTTTCTATATATTATAATTTTTAATGGGAAAATACTATACACACTATTTTTGTAACTTACTTTCATCCCACCCAACAATAACATATCTTGGACATCATCATAAGTCAACACATAAATGATGTTTCCTTTGAATCTCAAAGCAGTTATTTAAAAGGTTAGGGTGGCACTTGTAATAGCTACCTTATAATAATATGTATAGTGCTTTACGGGTTATAAACTTTTTATATAGGTCTTATTCACAATTAAGTTTCCACTGTGCCTATGTCTCCAGAAAGGTGCCTGCCTAGACCACAGTGGGTGCTCTACATATTCATATTTGTTTAATGAAATTGGGTTATCTCTTTTTGAATTAAACTCCCTGGGTTAAACAGGCCTTTTGGAAGGGAAACCAAGCATTTGATCATCATTTAAAATACCATATTTTGCCATGTATAATGCATACTTTTTTGCCCAAATTTTTGAGGGAAAAATAAGGATGTGCATTCTACATGGGTAGTACTGGTTTGTGCGCATTATACACGGGCAGCACTAAATCCATGGGTGCGTATTATATACGGGGCCGCATTACATGCAGGAAAGTACAGTATGCTTCCTCTTGAGCTTCCAAGTTTCAAATTATCTTACAAATGAGCTTTGGAACAAAATCCATGTGTGAATTGGTAGGAGGGGTACTGCCTTTAGAAATAATCAGAATGAAAATATCTGTTAAGGACTAGCAATTTTCACAGCCTGTCAGTTTCAAGTGTTAAAAACAGACAACAGACTTTTTTCTAAGCCTCTGCCACACCCAAAGCTCTGTGTCCAACACTCAAGGGGGGAATTCTGTTCTCAACCTAGTCCTCACAAACCCACTTAGTCTATAACATAATTAAGCTCTCAGCAGGAGTGTCCAACCTGTGGCCTGCTCAGGATGGCTATGAATGCAGCCCAACACAAAATCGTAAATTTACTTAAAACATTATGAGATTTTTGTGAGATTACGTGTCACAATGTATTTTATGTGTGGCCCAAGGTAATTCTTCTTCCAGTATGGCCCAGAGACACCAAAAGGTTGGACACCCCCGCACAGCTTAGAGGACTAGAAAAAATAGTACACATTACAGCTCATTCATGGGAAAAGAAACTCTGAACACCATTTGCAAATGCCCAGAAAACACCTCCTCCTGGCCTGGTCTCAGAGACCATTCCTTGCTATAGTATGCAGCATGGCAGCAACTCATGTGTTCCAGTCACTTAAGCAAGGTGTTCAGCAGCTACAGAATTCTCCTTCATCTTCATTGTCATCATTATCATTATCATCACTATTGATATAGCACCCACTTACGGGGCGCCTAGTCCATGCCAGAAATACAGTAACTCTAATCTTCAATATAACCCTAAGGTAGGTATTACCATCCTCATTTTATAAATGAGGATATTAAGTCAGAGAGATTTAGCAACTTGCTTATGGTCGCATGACATGCAATATTAGAACTGGAATTTTCCTTACGTCTCACTGATTCCAAAACCCCTTCTCTTCCCTCTAAACCTTGAGTCTCATTCCAGCCTAAATCCTCAGGCACCTGGGTCTATAGAAGAGGACTTGGTTACTGAAAAGATGGGTGTGAGGCAGGTAGTAAGAAGGTAGGGAAATTCCTTGGCAAGTGAAATGAGAAAACTAAGACAGAAGCTGATTCCAACTAGCCCTATCCAGCGCCCTACCCACCTGACTCCTTCTTCCTTGCATGACCACTCCCTTAAGCACTAAGCCCTCAGGACAAAGGGGTTCTGATTAGCATCATATAATCTTAGGAACACAGCCTTGAGTCTGTTGACCAAAACTGTCTCTGTAGCCACAGCTGTGTTTCAGCTCCAGGCCCAGAAAAGCAGTAAAACCAGATGAAGCAATGCCTTGGTTGACATCAGGACCAGATGCAATGACTAATGAATGACCCACTACCCTAGAACTGACCAATCGGTAGAGACCGTAACCCTGAAAGGACACACCTGGAAAGTTGATGAATATTCTATTGAGGTCTTCCCCTGAGGCCTCCCCTAAAATTCCCACCTTTAGAAAACAGATAAAAACCCTTAAGACAAAGAGCCCAGTGTGGTTCTCTCTCTGGAGCAAGCCCATGCCTTCGCTCCACCACATTCTTCCCAGGAATGTACCTTTGCTTTCTTTCTTCTAAGCTCCAAGGGCCCTTCTTTTTTTTTCTCTGTAACTTGTTTCCTGAGTCCACAAGGCCCAGCCGGCTCACTCCTTCTACCTCTGTGACTTTCTAAATCAACTTGTTGCACTAGAGTTCTTGGCTCTGAATTCTTTCTTTGCCGAACTCAAGACCAAGGTCTAACACTGCTGCTAACAGATAGGCATTAGAAAACAATCTCAACTGTAATATATTGTCAAGGTACTAATGTCAATATAAGCAGGAGACTATATAATCACAAAGACCATGAGAATAAATGTACAAACATCTTGAAATTTTCTTTCGGCCCACAGGTCAGCACTCAGTCCACTGAGCCACACCAGCCAAGGCAAAATTTTCTTTAAGTGTACTAGATCAAGGAGTAAAAAAAAAGTTTTAAAGAAAAAAAATCATATTGCCAACTTAATATACTGCATTAGACCAAGAGTAGATGCTTTACTTTCCAAACTTCCAGTAGACACAGCATACCCACTCTTTTGCTGTTAAAACTACTACTAGTTGACCCAGTAGAACACAGGGGTTACGGGTGCTACACTTGCAGTTGAAAATCTGTGTATAATTTCTGACTCTCCAAAAAACTTAACTGTAGTTGGCTCTCAGTATCCACAAGGGAATGGTTCCAGGGCTGCCTACAGATACCAAAATCTGCAGATGTTCAAATTCCTTATATAATATGGCACACAGCAGTGCATACAGTCAGTCCTCACACCTGTGGATTCCCAACCATGAATCGGAAATACTGTTTTCGATCCATGGTTGGTTGAACCTGTGGATGCAAAACCTGTAGTACTGAGGGCCAAATGTATTTACTAAGAAAAAAAATCTGTGTATGAATGGGCTCACGCAGTTCAAACCCATGTTGTTTGAGCATGAACTGTATATATATTTTAAGTACCCAAACTGCTCCACTAAATCATTTGTTCATGCAAATGATTTCAGTTGTGGTGGTCCCCATCTCACAATCACTCATCAGTAGTTGTCAAATGGCTTTGTAACTTTGCACTGGACAATTGCTTGTTGTGTGGAACCTCCCCAAATATTGCAAAACACTGAGCATCCTTGCTTGTGCCCACTAGATGCCACTACATGCCTCTTCCCCAATTTGAGACAATTAAAAATGTCCCTACAGATTTCCAAATATCCCCAGAGAGGCAATGCTCTCCACTGAGAGCCACTGATTGCTAAGGACTCTTTCCTCATTCTAGTTCATGGCTGCTAGAAACTTTCTGAACTGTTTATGTTATTCTACCACAGCTGTTTATTCAACCTTTCCTGGTAGTGCTTGTTTATAGTTTCCTCCTTCACCTCAAAAGTTTAAATTAACATGACATTTCTTTGATGTTTATTTGAATGAGTTTTTTAAACTTTTTTTAAAAGTCTAAAAACCTAATTTTGTGACTACATAATAATATAATAGTATATAATTACTGTAGACAAAAATAAAAGTTAAAATGCTTTAGCATCACAGTATCCTAAAATTTAAGAAATGACAGGGAAATGGAAGATCATCTATTCCAAGGGGTATGTGAGCCTAATGTAGAACAGAAACAAACATAAAAAAGTTGTGCATATGTGCATTTTTCTGGGAAGAGAGCTCTGCAATTTATATCAAGTACTCAAAAAGTCCACAGTCCAAAAGAAGTTAAGAACCACTGATCTGACCATTCTCTCATTTTACTGGCAAAGCAAATGAGACCCAATGTGGTCATGTGAAATGACAAGATCAAGGTTGTGTTCTACTGGATCTTGCCACCACAAACATGTAAAGTGAATTCTTGGAAATGGCCAGATTCATCAAAGAGTAAGAAATTCCACTAGACCATTCATTCTCTGCTGTGGAACAATTAAATTACTAAAAAAGAATATTGCTTATAATATCAGTCACACACTAGGGGAGTAGGTTATTTTATTTTGTTTTATCTCCTGTCCTCTTTATTTATTACTGTTATTTTATGAGTATACATACTTAAAATTTAGCTAAACAGTAGATTTTGTAAATAATGATATAGTCTTGGTTCTCAGGAACTTAACTTCAAATCTTCAGATAAGAGACTATTATAGGGCTTCTTTGGGCCAGGTGCCTACCACTGGTACCAAACATTATGATGGGAAAGGGACTATAGTTGGTTTAGTGAGGAGCAGGTGAACATCCCTAACACAAAATTCTCTAGAAAAATATTCAGTCATATTAAAATTATAGGATATGGATTTCTTGGTAAATATGTGTAATGTAATTATCACAGAAGCTCTTTTTTTGTAGTGAAGGCTGGGGGATGGGGGTTGGGTGGAGGGGGACAAAGTGGGGGAATATTAGGGACATCTGTGATAGTGTCAATAATTTTAAAAAAGGGAGTGAATTATTTTAAAGTCCAAGCTCTTAGAATAAGTATTCTCTAATTTGTTTGTTTTAAAGCTTGGTTTTCGGATTACGTATTCAAATTATTATTTTTAAACAAGCATCCCTATAGCTTTAAATATTACTCTTACATCAATGATAAATTTGATTCTCCAAAATTAAAATATAATCTATATTTGAAAAATATGGATTACTCAAGAAATAATTTGCTGATCAGGGAAGAAGTCTCTGGTATAAAGATACCTTGAGAGGTTAATCTCAATAGATTCTCAACAATAATCTTGGTAAGTAGGCAGGTGTTTTTAATCCCCATTTTATAAAATAAAATAGGTTAAGCAACTTTCAGAGATCATAAACCTGTTACCAGCTAGCACCAATATTATCCACAAGCATTCCGACTCCACATCCAGAGCACTTCCCATGTCACTTCATTACCTCCATCTATAAACACCGTACAAAAAATTTTAAGTGCTACACAAGAAACAACTTTTAAAGTCATCTTGATAAACTACTATTAATACCAAAATAAGCTTTTTTCCCCCCAAGAATTGACAAAGAAAAACTTTCAGAGGGTGTGAAAAAATTCTACCTTGAGCTCTGACTTACAATTTCTATAAAGCACATGACTGAACAAAAAGAAAATCAGTTCAAATAGTTTGGATAGATAAATAAAAAATCATCAAAACTGGAAAGACATTATTCCAGGTATATAACTACTTGTTGGTGGATTAGTGTTAATTACTTCTAGATGAATAAATGAGCATTATAAGTGATTCTGGGCTTTGTGAATGAAAATCAAAACTGGCATTTGCCACTGAAACCATTTCAGGCAATAGGCTATTGAAAACAAACATACAAACAAAATCTAGTGACCTTAAAAGCCAGTTGCATCTAACAATTGCAACAACCCCTAAAATAAACAAGATCTCTCATTGTCCAATGATTAGTAGTCACAGAAGTATGTTTGCTCCCTCAGATTACCCTGTCTCTTCAGGTGCTTAGGTCACAGAGGCTATTCAACAGTTAAATTAAATTACTACCTAACATCTTTTTCATCATATGTCTCTTAATTAGAATGGTATTCTCAAAATAGAATAAGCATTAACATTAGGAAAAACACACTTATATCAATGAAAAAGTTTAACTCTCCTTAAATATAAGCACATACGTGTGAGTCATAGGCTACAGACACTGAAGACTTCCAAGAAGAAAAATGTTTGCCTTGAAGACACTGAAACTCATCTTTCCTCTCGATAGTAAAACCCAAACACAGAAACCATTAACCAAGCAGTAGTCACATTCCATTCCCACTTTTAAATGTCAAATTTCAGTTTTTAAAAAGGTTACTCCACTGTTTGGGAATAATTTTTTGACAGCAATGAAAACAGCTGTCTTTAAACTACTGAGTTACATTTTATCCTTTCCTGAAAGGAAAGGTGGGCTGAAAGCCCACCATATGTAAAAGCAACAGTTGTCAATTTAAAAAGAATCAGCCTCTTTCCCAAATGTACCCGATTCACAGTTTGGTCACTTTATATCAAATATCCACTGAGAACTCTTAACAAAACACACTACTGGACATAATGTACAGAGAAAGAATGATGGTGGAAAGTAGAAAGAATACATGGTTAATTTTTTTCTGTGGAAATCCTATTAGTGTAAGCATCCTCTTCGTTTTCACAAAGTGGTTTATATCAAGGCTAAGCCCCAAAGCTGGAAAACGCAATCTAACTACTACTTGGCTGTCTTCATTCTTCCTACATCCAGGACTGGAGTGCGCCTTCCCTGCAATCCTCAGCTCCACTGCAATACTGATCCGAGTCAGTTCCTGTGACCCAGCTGTCAAGTCTATCAATTCCTTCTTAAAGCACTTCATCAATCCTACAAAACAGTAAGCTCTTCATGGTATATTCTCCTATCCAGCTAACACTTCAATAACTTATTTCCAACACTAACTGGGCATTGGTCCTTGTCACTTCTTATAGCACGCTATCCCCGTCCCGCATCATCCACACTGCTTTCCTTTTCCAAACAGCTAATCTCCATTGACCAACTCTAAAATCGCATAGTGAGTTACCACCAACTGACTTCTGGGTCTTGACGAGAGTTCTCTTTGGCATACCCACACACCTTCTCCAAAGGTTGCCAATTCCAATTCTAAATGCCAAAGTCCCACTCCTCAACCCACTGTCAACATGCCGTTTTGTGGATTCCAAACTTACTGTAATATTTACCTTTTTGGATCCAACAACCTCCCAAACCTGAGTCTCCCAGGCTACGCGCCTCCCAAGTTCTGACAGCTCTATGCTAGCCAGCTCGCCGACCTCCTCCACCCCCATCGGATCTCCAGGATTGCCCTTCCCGCCGTCCTCCAGCTTTCTTTCCTCCCCGACACTCTTCCACTGTCCGGGGAGCCTCGGCCACTCCTATTACCGCTCCCCAACCCCGCTGTCCCCTTGAACCTCGCCGACCAGTCTGCAGGTGAGGGGACCCCCTCGGCCTGCAAGCCCCATCTGTAGTCCTGGCTCCCCGCCCTTGGCAGCAGGGTTCCTAGAATGCAAAATCACCAGCAGTTCCTCTTCCCGCAGGCCACCCACTTCCTCAGGCCACTTCCCTCAGGATCAAATCACTGGTGCTTCGCAGGAGGACCCCTACTCACCCCCGCCACCGCCATCTTCTGGGACCGGTCCCGCCCCCCTCCGTCTCTTCCTTTTCACCTCCCACAACTCCGCCTTAGCTCCACTGCGCATGTGCATCCGACGGAGACGCGCCCAGAAGATGGGGGCAGAAAATCTTCCGGTTCCGATACGCCTAGTTGGTAGGCCGGCGTGCCGGGGCAAAAGAGCTTCCGGTTCGCGGAAATTGGCGGTTGGTTGTAGACGTGGACCGTCTAGGTAGTGGGAGGGTGCGAGATCAGCTCTCATTTGCTGACCAGGATGTCGTGGGTTGTGACGAGTGCCCAAACCCCGTGGGCCGTGTAAGGTACTGGTGCACTGACACACGCAGAATCTTTCGAAGGCGCAGCTGTCAGCCTGTCCCTCTCCTCGCAGCCCAACGGAGGGCTCTGCAGTGCAGGCCGCGGGATTCTCTCGCTAAGGATGCTGACTGTACCTTTGTGCTTTTGCTGGGGTTTACCTTTTTTCCTTCCTCAAGGCCATTGTAATCTGGCCACATCCGTATTATTGTACTGCTGAGAAATCGTAAGATTCTGTATTTTCCTTACTTTGCTGTAAACCTCTCAAACTCTTCCTACAAAAACCCTGTTACCTGATCGAACTTGCTGAATGATTGTCAATGAAATCCTCATAAAGTGATGTAGAATGGATGTGGTCAGGTTACAGTGGACTTGAGAAAAGTTTTAGATGAAAGTTTGGCCTAGAACAATTGCTTAAAAACTTTGCAAAGGAATGTCAATTGGTGAAATTCCTTCGTTGTTTTTACTTTGAACTGATAAACGATAAGATGGATTTTTATGTTTCTGACGTTTTTATCGGCATGTTTATTTATGAAATTGAAGGAGAAATTAAATTGCAACAAAATGCATCTAGGCAAGTATTTATATGACCTTCCTTGTTTTCTCTGATGTTTCCTGTAGCTCTTAAATTTCTCTCCTGTAGGTTTTTACACTACCAGTAAAAATTAAATAATAAATAAATAAAATCTGGGCTTATATACTAAATAGATGAGGAATTTAAAAGAATAACCCAGAAGAGACACTACTTAATGGAAACATTAAAATCTCAAATTAATTGAAGCCAGAACATAAATTGACTAAGCACTTTGAGAAATCAGAACTACCTTGGATTACTTCGAAGTTGGTATAATAAAGTCAATAGAACACTGGTGAAGGAATCTTACAACCTGGTGCTGTGACAGCAGGTGCATGTTCACGTACAGTAAATTCATTTTTAGGCTTCTTTTCTCATTTATAAAATGAAGGGTTGGTCTAGATTATTTCTAAGGTCCTTTTCATAGGCAAAATTATCAATGATTTGGTAAATCTGTGACTTCAGAGAAAGATTTTTCTAGTAACCTTACATGTTGTTTGGTCTCCCAACTGAATGGGCCAGGAGGTAAACTAGAAAACAAATGAACAAAAAAGCTCTTTACTTAGCTAACACAAACACCCACACATTTATTTGCCTTGTTGAAGTAAGATATTGTTAGACTAACATAATTGCCTGGGGGTTGATTACTAAGCCATTAGTAAGCTTCTAAGAATGTTGGACTTGGATGGATGCCTTATCCAAAAACGTCCAGGAAAAAAAAAAAGTATGCAGTTATTATCATCTTTGTAGCACTTCTCTCAATTTAAAATTATATATTATATATTAACTGTTTACTGCGTGTTCCCCCAGCTAGACTGCAAACTTCACAAAAGTAGGAACTTCGTTTTGTTTTCCTTCAGAGGTCCAGTGCCAAGTGTTTAGATGTGCTAGATGTTCAGGTGATAGCTCTTGAGGGATGAATGGATTAATAAATGATCCATCCTCTAACCCCAGAAAGGAAAAATTCCTTGTCTTTTTGTGTTCCTCACAATATGGATGCCCTCATCAGAACACCACAACAAAGACCAAAAACAAAATAAGCAGGATTGTGTCTAGTGTTTGGGGTTCTATCATGGTTACAAAAGTATTTTTATGAAGCCTTCTTCTATAACCAATATTTGTCCTAAAGTATTAGAAATAAATTTGTCTTAGAACCTGCACTGTCCAGTATGGTAGGCACTAGCCATGTGTAGCTATTTAAATTAATTAGAACAAAATAAATTTAAAGTTCAATTCCTCGGTCACACTAGTCACATAACAAGTGTGCAAGAGCCCCACATGGACATTTCTATCATCACGTGAAGTTTTACTGGAAAGCACTGTATTAGATGATTTATATAAATTTAGCTTTCTCAAAATGCTGACAAGGTTAGAAAAAAAGTAAAGAAATGGAGGTGAAATGAAATCGTTACCTACTAACAATCATGCCACCGAAAATTTATAAGGTCTTAGCATATTGTAGACAGAATTAGGTAATGCAAAGGAGTCCAGTAGTTTTAGTTTTACTTTGGGAAAAGTTTGAGTTATGGCAATCAAAGTTTTACCTGGTACCAACCTCTTCCAGAGGGATGTGTCAGTTTCAAAAGCCAGTTTGGTTTTTCAGCAAGAATCAAGAGTATGTACCTGTAGAAAGTCAATAGCATGTAATGTGGGCCAGGTTATAAAGGAAAATCCTCCCACTGAAAACAAAAGTGTTTGTTGGAATATATTTTAAGTATCATCAAAGAGCTGAAAAAGTAAAGAGGGATTACCAAGCCAAAATCCAAGGGACAGTAGGACCCTAGAGAAGTAAACATAGCAAGGAAGCCACTCTTGCCATGAAATTTTTACTGATTGGAAATTATTGAAATTCTGTTTTGACAGATTTTTTTCAGACAAGAAGAAAAATATGAAATCATTGGACCTTCTAAATTTGGGATTCAGAGGCCTCAAATTTAAAGGGCAAGACCTCAAAGAACAGCACCATTAGAGTAATATGAAGTAATGTCACTCCCACAGCAGGGAATGATCAGAGCTGAAATAAAAACAAAAAATAAGTATATATGTGGAAATGTAGCCACAAGCTGGCCCTCGGGCAAATTTGCATTGCAAATTCATACCACTCCTCAGTAAATACAAAAACTTCCTGTCTCTAATTTCATTTAAACTGTTCTTAGAGTGATAGGGTCCAAAATGCCTGTGAAGTAAACCTTTCTAAATGTTCTGTCCAGTCTTATACAAATATCTAGCTCATAGCTGATGCAGCTGCATGTTTCCTTTGTAACATTCACCTTAACCAGGTCTCCATAGCTTTTAACTTATTTGTCATAGACATAAAAATGCCTCTTTATATTTTCATTTCATCAATTTACAAACTCTGTATTATATTACGTAATTAGAAGGACACAACTGGCAACAATCACAACAGACTTAAAGGACACACAGCCTAGTGGCTGGGCTGCAAGTGCATGGCGCTACAAGCTCCAGGAATGAATAGGCTCTAGCAGGGAAAGGAGGCTGTCATTTTACTTTTAAGTGTAGGACCTTCTTACATCTTTTGTCAGTAATGTGAGGTAGATAAGAGACACTCGAGGGGAGGAAGGATTTACCCAAGGTTTACTAGTACTTAGGTCAAAGTAGATATAAGATCTTTTGATTCCTAATACAGTGATTTTTTTTCTCCCAAAGGACCACATTTTAAATCATTTAGATTATGTAAAATAAAATTTTTTCTGTTGTTATTAATTTAACAAACCCTGAGATGGTAATGGATAATTCTTGGTATATTTGTAGATAAAGCTTTTATACATTTCCTTGATAATATGCCCAGAATATTCAATATAACTTATCATCTTGTAACTCTGTCTACTGAAGTCACCCACCATTCAGTAGTAGTTAACTACTACTAATGTGAGGCGATTTCCTAATAGGGATGCTTATCTTCTTGGATATAAATTCATTAAATGTTTTTTGCTATTACTGACCTGATTTTAATGTTCAAATCAATGACAAACTCTATACCACATTCAAACAAACTGAAAAATAAAAGGGTAGGTGTAATGACAGAGGTGCTTATAAATCAATCTAGTCACAAGCAGGCAAATTAACCTGAATTCTCATGGTTGCATTGTTGAAATCTGTGATTATCAGTAAGATCAATGCTGGTTTCAGAAAAAAGAAAAAACATGGTGGGGGTGGGGGGCAGCTGGATGGGGAATAGGACAGGTTGAATCTCCACAGCTCTGAAAGAAGGCGGCTGTGAAAAGGGCATTCACCTTTAAAGGGTGACCTTCATGCACCCCTTTTGGGGTGCTTTTTGAGTCTCTAAGGAAGCAGTGATGACTAAAGTCAATAAATTGAATGTATATAAAGTCAATGGTCCCTGTAAGGCTTGGTATGTATCGTCAGGCAACAAATAAACTAAACAAAGCCCAAACAAGGTCACCATGGATGAGCAAGCAAATGCAGAACAGCTCTAAGACAAAGTCCCTGAGGTATAAAACATCGGGGTGAGAAGACAAGTGGAAAGATTATAGACTATAAACTATTTGTCAGAGAGGCAATAATAGAGACCAAGGATAAAGAGGCAACACTAGCTATTATTGCAAGAGCCCACACAATTTGAGCTCAAAAAACATAAGGTATGCTCTAAGAGACTTCTCTGATGCTAATTCAGCTCTGTGAGACTCATTCAGATTGAATTTCCTCTGATTTACCAACTGTGTGTGTGTGTGTGTGTGTGTGTGTGTGTGTGTGTGTGGAGTCTCAAAGAGCCAGAGATTCACAAAGCAGAGGATTTTATCTGACAATAGGTGGACCCAAAAGATCAAATAGTTAAAAACTTTCCAATAAAAATATGTATAAGGCTAGGCGATATAATAAACATAAAACACACTTATAGAAACTCAAGGCTTGAATTTAGATTTCTTCAGAGACCCAGATTTGCCAAAAACAAAAGAATTTTCCATAGAAATAAAGTATTTGAAATGATTTTAAATTTACTTTCTTTGGAATTTGAGAAGGCTTGCTTTTTTTAAAGGCTAGGAATTAATGCTCTGATAATGATTAGAGAGAATTTAAAAAGCTTAGACTTTTCAGAAGCAGATATTAGATTTATAAAATTAATTTTAGTGTTGAAGTATGATAGAACCATACAAGGCATTCCAAACTGAGAAACAATATGTGTAGCTCAATGTCGGCTTGGAGAGTCCTGGTGATTCTTCTGGGCTTATCAGACACTTACACTCCAGTAGATCCAGTAACTCCTCTGTTATCTGGAAGATTGATACAATGTCCACTCCTAGAGCTCAGTTCTATTTGAGGAAGGCTGGGGAAGTGGGAAAGGTTGTGCTGTTTAGAATGAGGTACACCTGGGTTCCAGCCTCCGTTCTCTGTTATCTGCTGGGCAAGCTACTTGACTTCTCTGAGCCTTCATTTCCTCATCATTAAAGTACTTTCTGTTATAAGGAATACAGCTGATAAAGTCATAACAGGTTACAGTTTTGTGGGAATTATTAATCACTTTGACAAATGACCTTCCTATTTCTGTTGAATGCCTCCAAGATTATGAATTCATCACCTCTTGAGGTAACTATTTTCATCTTTACATAACTCCAGATATGAGAATGGTTTTCCTAGGGTTCAACTGTACTCAGCTCCTTTATGGCACCCACCCTTTGACTCCATTTCATGTGACGACCCTTAAAATTCTTTAATCTTCCTCCCACTCTGCACTCACCACAGATTCTTGTCCTGGCTAAATATATTCCATTTCTTCAGTCATTTTCTATATGACAGGTTCTCCATCCCCTGACCATAATTGTTGTTTTCTTCTGGACATACTTTAGTCTGTCAATATCCCCTCCCAAGAGTCACTTCCAGAAAAAACAACAGAGCTGGATCATCACATCCCATGCTCTGGACCCTCCTTTTAACACAACATCTATTCACCATAGCATTTTTGGTAGCTACAGCCCATTATTAAGTTGTATTAAGTTGTTAAATTTAAACAACTCTTAAATCCTTTTCATATGCACAAACCACATTTTCTCTATCCTGTGCTTTTATGGTTGTGGGTAGAATTTTGGGGTGTTTGGATTTTCCCATGTTTTCCACTGAGGTTCAGGGGTATATGCCTCCATAAGAGGGTTTATGATTTTCCTATTGAATTTCTTCTTTTTAAACCATGTCCATAGTAACTATCTATCAAGATCTTTGTGGTATAAGTTCCACCATTCTACACAGTGATGAGCCCTCTCAGCTTGGTGTTACCTTCAGCTTGCATCATGCCATCATGCCATCAAAATCTTACTCCAAGTCCTTAATAAACATTTTGGGTAATACAGTACCAAGCACAAAGGCCTACGGTGATCTCTAGATGTAGTCCTGCTTTTCAGTTGACATAAACCCATTCATCAGAAAGAAATCTTTGTTTACTCTACACCCAGCTCATCTTCAGAGTGGTATCAATAGAGATTGGGAAATTGACACAAATTCAAGCTAACCATTTCATCTTCACTAACTTATGCTGATTTCTCTGCTGGCTTGAAAATCACGTCTTCAATGATTTGTTCTAGAAGATTTCCCAGATGTTGAGCCCATCTCCTAGAGTTCATAGGATTCACCTTTGTTTTGAGAAAAAGACATTTGTCAATTTTCGGTCTTCCTTAATTCTTAAGATATCTCAAAAATTATTGACAGGAATTCCTCTATTTTACCCCAGAATTCTTTAGCATCCAAGAAATGTACCTTATTTTTAAAAAACTAACATTAGTGCTGCCCTTCCCTTTCTGACCATCTTTACACTGGAAAAAAAAAAGCATTAGGAATTAAAGCAGTTAAGGGGTTCTACTTTCCTCCTCTTCTCTTTTAACATTGTAAGCATCAGTCTTCTTAAACTTTAGTTACATTTCTGTGCAGCCTGTGAAAATGTGCCTTGTGTGATTCACCCGGTCAGCCCCAAGCCACTTAACATTTGTATTGTTCATAACTTCAGTCCTGAATGCTTGCACTCCACAGTCTGACCTGTTTCCAGTCTGATCCCATGATTTATTTCTATCTTTCGATCTACATCCCTCCTTAGACGTGATACTTCCCATACTTTGACTTTTCTCTTTGCTACTAAGCCTTGCCTGTACTGCTTTGGTCTCCCAGTGGTAAATATCCCACCTCTGCAAATGGGTTCTTTCCTTTGGGTGATACATTTCAGTCTGACATATTCACCAGGTGTTTGTTCTAGTTATCCACTGCTGCACGCCAAAACAGGTAGCAGTTGCATCACCTTTAAGTCACATGGCGTCAGTTCTGCCCCACTCTGTTGGTCAGCTGACCACTAAGATTCAAAGAGAGGAGACTTAGTTAGCAGACAGGTTTTTAAAACACCACATGATTAGTGGAGCCCAGCAAATAGAGCCCTGGCAGTATGCAGCAAAGGCATTTGCTACTTATTCTTCCTTCTCTACCAAAGTGTACAAGTTCTTTTAGATTACTTACATTTTTCATACACCTTCCTGCATTCTGGACATTAACATCCAACATTCTTACATGCTCATATTGCTCTTTTATCTTTGAACATGATTGCTTGTTGAATGCATCAAAGATCTTCCGGACCACATTGGTTTATTAGGAACTCTTCCAGTGCTTCCGCACCACTGTGTTGCCAAAAATTAAACTTTGAGAATACTGAATTCATGTTTTAGCTTCCCTGTAAATGGAATGCTACCAGTCCTTCTGTCTGCATAATGCACTTTAACATATACACGTATACACACTAGATGTTTGCCTCTTGTTAATGCTTGTCACCCTTTCCTTAGGGTAGGGTAGCATAATGGCATGGTTAAGGTCACACAGACTGGGGTTTTAATTCCCATTCTCCATTACTAGCTATTGGTGTAATCTGGAGAACATTGCTTTACTTCTTTAAAACAGTAAATTTTAAGGGTTTAATGGGATGACTGTGGGATTAAATGAAAGAATACATGTAAAAAATTTAGCACATAGTAAGTACTCATTAAATAGTAGCTCTTAGTATTTTTATCTCTTATCCTTTTAACTGAAAACTGCAACAGTCCTCCATTCTGTACTCCAGTTCTTCATAAAACATCACCTGTATATCTATACCAAACACTCTGGCAGGTGACTTTATCATATCACATGTTGTTTGTGAGCTGTTACATACATTTGTGCCTGATTTTATCAGCAATTTCAGTAAGATCCACTAGAGTCATGGTCACCCTTTTTTTCTCTTCTTTTGTAATCCTTCTAGCACCTAGCTCAGCCCTAAACTGCAGATTCCAGAGGTGCATCCCAGCTTATATAAACTGTCCCTGTATTGGACAATTGAATATCAAAGCCAAGACTTGCCCCAAATCTCTCTCTGCAAATAACTCTAAGACACCTTCCTACAGAGAACCTAATGTAGAGAAATGCTGCTTGTCCAGAATGATTGCAGTGTTTGTAGGTGTATAATTAGTCACTAGTCACTGTGTAAATACTCTGTAAATTGCTTTATTTGTTAATGTGAAAAGCTCTGCAGAAATACAAGGTATTATAGGAACCAGGGCTGAACACAGGAGATAAGGTATTGTGGAGAGAGAACAAGTGAGTGAGGTTTTAGTGTGTGTCATGTATCCCTCCAAGGGGACGAAGCTTATAGGTTCTCCCCCCGCCTCGCTTTCTAAGAACACCGACTCCCCTGGGTGAATAATTTAAAGGACAAATTACCACTCTTCTGGGTACCAAAGCCAGCCATAAGATGAAATTAAATTAAATCATAAAGCCCTACAAGAAACTGAGGGAAGAGTCAGAAATATAAAACCAAGGGAATCCAGAGCTAAGCATGAAATATTAGAGTCAGTGCAATGTCCTTGCCTTCCTGTGCTGATGAAGGGAAAAACTGAAAACCACCCTGGTACAGACTTAAAGGACCACCATCAAATATCCATTGTTAAGTACTTGGCAGTGGCTATTGCAATGATTTCAATTCCAATGGGGTATTGGAGGGAGGTGGGAGAGAGGACACTAGATCAACTTCAAGTCCTGGCACTTCAGCTAAGTAGCTGAGTGACCTTGAGCTAGTCACTACCTAATGTGGGCCTTAGTTTCCTTTACCTATGAATTGAAAAAGATAAAATCAGAGTTTGTGTTTCTAAAATATGTTTTTCTAAAATAGTTTTATTAACTCAAAGATCATAGTGCTTTAGTAAAAACATGAATGAAATTTGCCTGCCTATTAAAATATAGAAAGCTCATTTTTTCATAGCACCAGCCCTAGTATCACCATTAAAATTTGATTATACCCCTTAGTAAGGGGCCAGAAGACCTGGGGAGCAGCTTTAGAAACATGAAACCATAAAGTTTTACACTAAAACACTGTGCCCCCACACTTATTTCCCCCACAGGAGAATGAATGTTCACATGGTGGCTTAGAGGGGTGGACCACCCTGTATGCAAGGAGTTATGCATCACTTAAATCCTCCAGATTGGCTTCTGAAAAAGGAACTCAGTATATCTGTACTAGAGTAAAAATCCAATGATCTAGTTATTCTACATCAACAGAATGAGAAAGGGTCATGAGAGAGTTCCTTTATTCAATCAATACAAAGCATGGACTTTGATAAGAAGAGCTGGCAGGTCTTCTGCTGCCACCATAGCATGTAGCTCTAAAGTAAAGTAACAATCTACAAAGCAGATGGCGTTTTCCAGGGTGCTATCATCATTGAAAGACCTGGACTATGACCTCGGTCCAGCATATCAAGCTTAAGCCTATCATCATCACTGCTAAGCCTTACCAGGATTTACTGCCATGACAGCATCATGAGAACAGGGAAATGAAACCCTAAAATGCAGTGCTTCTTTCCCTTGTTAAAAAACTACTTCACTTCTTGGCCCACATGGCTGAGGACTACAGTAAAGGCCACATATGAGGAATAATTACATTAGTGTTGGTGCCCAGGTCTTTGAATTTCATGATCAAGTAAAATTTCACGGAGAAAGTGCGTGATATGGAGGCCAAATCTGATGCCATTATTTCACAAAATAAACATACTATCCATGACCACTATCATTTTATAAAAGGATATTTTAATAGTCAAAATGAAGGAAGGACACAGTCTCAAAGAACAGTCCTTTAAATGGCTTACATTTCGTTTTGAGACATACTATATTGCTCTTTAGTTTTTTTTAATAGTTATGTATCAGTGTAAACTTCAGCCTGGACCAGAAAGGTTCTTAGACCTATATTTGGGAGGTCCTGCTCTTTGTAAGATACCATTAAAACTAAAAATCCTCTTTCTCTAACAGTTTCATTCTGAAATTTCCACAAGGCCAAACATTTCTACATGGAAGATTTCCTGATTACCTATGATGATTATGATGCTACTATCCTCTGAATTTTTATAGCATTTGTTATTTTAATATATAATCTAGCACTTTCATTTTGCGGGAAAGTTTTTTGAAATTTAGAATGTTTTGGGCATAATAGTTTTATTTTTACCTAAAAACTTTAGAAGTTTTACTACAAACTGAGAGAACCACAAGTTAGACATCTCTGAAGAAGATTCCAGCTTAGAAAAGAAAAAAATGTATAGAATCTAGAACAGAGATGAATCATTTGTTCTTGAATGCATCTGAAGTTGGCTGAAGCCGTTTAAGGTTGACAGTGTAGAATCTAATATATTTTGATCAGTAAGCTGATGTGTTGAAAATGCTCTAGTATTATATTAAGAAAAGGTCACTAAACCTTTGATTTAAATATTGTCCCCTTTCTTCACCAAGCTAAGTAAGCATCAGGACAATCGCTCCCCTATTTCTAGTTCCAAATGATCCCATATTCTCATTTATGTAGAATAACTGAATTATATACAATAGAAAATTGTCTCAGAGATTATCTAGTTCATCTTCTTGATTAACAAATGGGATATCTAAGGTCCAGGTAATATAGTGACTGGTCCCAAATCCCAAGGAGATCAGTACTAGAGTTGGGATTTCTACCATGATGTATGATCTTGTTGGTATTTAAAATATAACAGTCTCCTGTTTCCTTGAAATAACCACATATAGGCAGTAGTTTACATTCAAAGTCATCCAGGCTCTGCAGAGTTGGAGCCCTGCTTTCCTTTGTCTCAGTGCAATTACCACTGTCCTCGATGTTCAGTAATATTAGTAAATGTATATGACATCATAAGGAACCCTTCTTCATTTTCCTTTTTTGGAAACAATGTCTTCTTCTTTACCTAACACCAAAGCCTTAACCTTTCCACTTAAATAGATTTTTAAAAACATTTTACACATTTTTAGATGTTGTTATCAAAGCCATTCCTCCAAACCTGGAAGTAAGGACTTCCACTTCTGGAACAAATACCACCTGACCTTTGCCAGTTCTCTAAATTTCTCTGGCCACAAGTTTTCACATTTGTGAAACAGAAAAAAATTGTTCCGAATAGAGACTGAGGTATTGGAGGGCTGTGACCATGCCTTTTAATCTTTCTTAAATTACCATATACAGCCTTGACTCAGGCTCTGCCCATACAGATGCTCAGGAAATGCTTGCTAACTAAAGATTTTTATGATTGGTGATAGAAAGACAGCATAAATGCAAAACACAGTTTTTCCCCTGCCCCGAGTTACCCAGGAGCATCATTCTCATTCAGAGATGACCACATTTCAGAAAGCATATCTCATAAAACATACAATTTAATGAAGCCATCTGGGAAGATGATCATCATATAAATGCAAGATATTGATATTATCTGGCTACTTGGGGAAATACCATGTAAATGAAGGTACAACCCAGCTCCATAATTCAAATCAAGTATTGATGCATAAGGTCTTTGGATAATGGACTTTGAAGATTGATACTTCTCACATCTGAGGCTACTTTTCTCCCCTTCATTTTTGCTATTTTTGCAATAAGATTTTATTTTAATTTTTGGAAAACTTCTTTTTTAGACAGGACTCTATCAGTCTCAACTGGGAATCTTGAAGCAGAATTTTTACATCTGTCTTTATCAGTTTTTTTAGCTTCTCTTCTTTCGAAGCAAGAACTGATGTAAATGACATTGGCATTTCTTCCCTGCTCCAATAGTTATGCAGCCTGTTGTTCAGTGATTCAGCATCCCAATTGACTCAGCTGCTTTCTTTTCTGATTCTTCTAGCAGGATGATGTGTTCCACTCCTGATATTATGCTGAGACTCTTCTGGATGAAGTCACTCGATGATCTGTACTCCTTTTTAACCAGTATTGCCTCCCTTCTCTGAGACACAATTGCTGAAGCAATACCAAACTCAGTCATGCCAGTAATCACAGAATGAACATTCAGCTTGCTTTGGCACTCTCAATCTTTTATGTGGTCAGGGAGGGGATAGAACATTTCTTTGACACTTAGGATCTGCCTTACTACCTCTGCTGAAGGAATTACTCCTAGCATTGAGGCAGCAGCTCCCCCACTGTGTAAACCAAAGTTACTCTGGTCTCGTCTCAGGCTTTGCAGGAAAAAAATGGGATCCAGTGTTTGTGCCCACTTTCCAGAAACCTGAGTGTATTTGGTCCTGGCTATCCACAGCCTCCCCTCTCACCACACACTCACCAAATAATACGTAAATACAGTCAATCACAACACTCCTCCTAGAGGTGGCTGGGGTTCACGGACATCGTCTGGGCGTGTGTGTGGTGGGTTACTGATCCCAGGGTCCATGCTCATCTAGTGACTGTGCATAGTGGTGGGGGCTGGGGAGGGGATGGAGGCAGAGAGGTGGTTCTACATGCTTTGACTGGCTGATGACTGGGATGGGGCAGATAGTTCCTTGATCTTGAATCCTTTTATAATCACTGAAGAAACTCCTCCCACTGCTCATCTTCTTGCATCCCTAAATCACAGCCTGAAAGCAGGTGTACCCAAAGCTAAGGGCCAAAACACTTGCATGCCCTACATCCCAGGGACAAATTTACATACTCAGAAGCAGGGTAAGAAGAATCTGCCAGCCCTTTTTCTCCCAGTGCTCTACCAAGCACTGCCACTTCCCATCACTAACAGGAAAAGGTTATTCTCAGCTTACTAAAAGATTAGTAAGGCTGACAGGAGCTCTAGAGTCTTGGAAACTATACCAGAAAGCTCATTTAGTAAGTGCTACGGCCCAGAAGAGGCAGGGGTTGTACAAGAAGGAAGAAAACCCAGTTTGTGCCCTCAGAGAGTTCTCAGTCTAGTAGTGAGCTCCTAACAAATTTCACTATATGGATCTCTTAATATTCCCAACATTATTCTCAATTTTAAGAGCCTCCCAATGTATTTTTCATGTTGTAAAACAATAAATTGCTAGGGTGATGATTAAAATAGTCTGAATAGCCCTGGCTGGTGTGGGTCAGTGGATTGAGCACCAGCCTGCAAACCAAAGGGTCACCAGTTCGATTCCCAGTCAGGGCGCATGCCTGAGTTGCAAGCCAGGTCCCCCGCAGGGGGCACATGAGAGGCAACCACACATTAATGATTCTCTCCCTCTTTCTCCTTCCCTTTTCTCTAGAAATAAATCTTTAAAAATAAATAAATAAATAAAATAGTCTGAATATCAGAAGGCATTCAGAAGGGATTGGAACTCTGACTGCAGAGATAGCGAGTAGAGAAACCATCCCATCTAAGTAGCTGACTGTAACAGAACAACAACTAGTATGTTGAGATAAACAGCAGATTTGCAGTAAATAAAAAACATGTACTGGGAAAAGCCTTTTAATTTCTCAAAATATTAGGCAATTATGGGAACTACACATTTGTTTTAAAAAGGTGTCATTACATAGAGAAATTAGTCTTCAGATAACCACATGTTTTCTTAGCATTGAGAGATAGGTTATCACAATATGAGAAGATAAGGAAATGTGACACAGTCTTTTCCTTGAGTCACAACATTGGTGAGAAGATGAGGTTTTGCACATGGAAAAATTAAAGAGACATTGATTTACACTGTAAAATACTTTCAAAACCTTTTGCCTGATATCTGAAAATTCTATGGAGGAAAAAGATGTATGACCATAACCAAGAGGTAAAAAATTGAGTTTAGAGGCTTTCGGTAGTTAATGGTGGGGGGGACAATGACAAAGGACTTGTGGTTAGAAATAGGGGAAGAGCTAGTAGACTGTTTTTTCTGTGCAAACAAAAAGCAAAATCTAACAATTTCTCCCAAGTGATTTTCTGAAAGCATCAGAAGCATAAGGCCAATAGGGTTTCTTCCTTTTTTCTTTTTTTTAATTTATTGTTGTTTAGTTACAGTTGTCCCAGCTTTTTTCCCCTTGATCACTCCAACCCCATCCCACCCCACTCCCACAGCCAGTCCCCCTCATCGTCCGTGCCCACGAGTCCTATATTCATGTTCCCCTTCCTCTTCCTTCCCCATTCCCCTCTGGTCACTGTCAGTTTCTTCTTTATTTCCAAGTCTCTGGTTCTATTTTGCTCGCTTAATTGTTTTGTTGATTAGGTTCCACTTATAGGTGAGATCATATGGCATTTGTCTTTCACTGCCTGGCTTATTCCATTTAGCATAATGCCCTCCAGTTCCATCCATGCTGTTGCAAAGGGTAGAACCTCCTTTCTTTCTGCTGCATAGTATTCCATTGTATGAATGTACCACAGGAAATTCTGAGTCAAATATACATTTGTTTAAAAAAATAAATAGAAGTTGTTTTCTGATTTTTTTTTCTTCATAACAAAATATATAGACAGTATGGAAAACAATAAAGAAAAGCAAAAAGTACCCATAATCCTGCTACACAGAGATAATCCATATCAACATTTTGATGTATACTCTTCTAAACATTTTGCTATGCATGTATACATGCATGTTAACATGTTTCTTTAATAAAAATGAAACACTAGGCATACTGCTTTATAATAGGTTTTTAGTTAATATCTCATTTTGCATCTCAATAAATATAGTTTTAAATTAGTATAGTGAGTTGAGCAGTATCCTTCCAAAATTCATGTCCACACAGAACCTCAAAAGTGTGACCTTATTGGGAAATAGTGCCTTTAAAATTTAAGGTTCTAAAGATAAAATCATACTGGATTTAGGCTAGGCCCTAAATCCAATGACTGGTGTTTGTCAAAAGAGAAAGGAGAGGAGGATTTAAAACACAGAGGGACACAGAGAGGACTGTGCAAAGATGAGACAGAGATTGAAGTGATGCTGCTACAAGCCAAGGAACATCTGGAGACACCAGAAGCTGAAGGAGGCAAGAAAGGATTTTCCTCTACAGTCTACAGAGAGAGTTTGGCCCTGCTGACACTTTTGAAACAGCATAGGGTCTTGGGCCCAAGAATGGAAAATACCTGCTGGTCAGGAAACTAAGTTAAGGCCAGGTGGCCAGAAGGAACACAAAATCGTCACCACCCCTCCACTCCCTACTCAAACACAGAGGGGGCTGTTTTTTATCTCCCTTCTAACTACCTGCTTAAACTACTGACCCACATGCACAGCTCATCAAGGTTTGACCTCTATAGGATCTTCCTAGCGTGGAAGTAATGAGTAGGCCATCATCTTGCCCCCGCAGCACAGGTGGGAAGTTGTTACCAAGCAACTGCAGTTGGAAAAGGAAGTCACCGGACTCTGAAATGGAAAATTGCCAAGGCTTCCTTTTTCAAAAAGCCCACCTTTTCACACAAACCCATCTTTTCAGCAAGCTCACTTTGTCCCTAGCCTACTTTGTTCCCAGCTGGTAAAAGCAGGCAAGCAGAGTCAGTCCCCAAGCGAGTTCAGAGGATCTTCCATTCCTCTGTGCTGCCTGACTCCCTTGTGTTGGAGCATAAGCTTAATAAAATCTGTCTGAAAATTTATCTGGAGTTTTCTCTCAACTTATATCTTAGAGCATACGTTGGGGATATATCCCTAAAACTGGTAGCACCTTGATTTTGGACCTCTGGCCTCTAGAATAGTAAAAGAATGAATTCCTGTTTTACGTCACCGAGTGTGTGGTAATTTGTTAAGGCAGCCCTAGGCAACCGATACAATTAGCATTTTTATTGGTTTCATAGCATTTATTGTATTTCATTCCACTTGGATGTACCATAGGGATTGTAATACAATGATGGCATTGTTGATGGACATTTAAGTTCCTTCCAGTGTTTCACTATTACAGACACTACAATAAACATTCTTGTTCGGAAAACTGTGTGCCATTTTTTGGAGAGGGAATATAGCTTAATGGTTAACAGCATGGGTTCCAAAGCCAAAGTCAGACTGCCTGGATTCAAATTTTGGCTCCATTACTTATTAGCTATTACCCTGAATAGTAACTTAACTGGAGACTTGCTATTATGTGGGAAGATTTTTTTCCAGTGTCTGACATATGGTAAGTACTAAGTAAATGTTTTCTTATTTATGATAAATTATCAGAGATGAGTAATTCTTTCAAAACCAAAGAGATACATTTTCAGAAATCAAATGCAATTACAAAAGGCTTAGGAATAAATTTAATAAGCATCACAGTTCACTTTTGTTCACAGGCATACATATTTTCATAGAGAAATTATTCTGCAAAAGGCTATGGATACTTAATGTCTATTATCTTTAACAAAACAAAAAGAGCCCACTAGTAATTTATTTTCATTGACTTTGAAAAGGGAATTGTTAATTGCTCAAAACATTGACATTTAAGTGGTACTGTATCTAATTGCAGTCCTGGTTCTGCCACTTTTTAATCTGAGGAGAATTGCTAAATTCCTGTGCTGCTCCACTTCTCAAAGATATACTGGGAGAGTTATCCTAATCTCATTTAGACTATTATAAGAGTTAACTGAGGTACTTTTTGTAAAGTGCCTAGTAGAGAGCCTGGAACATAGTAGAGACATAAAATAATGTGTTATTATTACTAAAAAAAAGTCAGAAAACTCTGAGGAATAATTATTGAATAAAGATAAAACTTAGTTATTTGCTATTACTTCATAGATAAATAATGAATGCATGTGGCCTATGAAGCTTTTTGATCTTGCACCCCATAAGTAAAAACCATTTGTACCATGCACCCCAAATATATGTATATTTCCTTATAAATTATAAACATCTACAATGGTATTCATATGTATATTATGAAACTCAAAAATAGAAATTTCAAGGTGATGAAATAAAATTTTTAAAGTTCTGGCACTTTTTGTTCATACTCTAGTGGATCACCTTGAACATCTCCCACCCTGGGTTCACACACTCCACTTTGAAAATATCTGATGATACAATATTCTCAAATACAAGAGGGTATAGGGGTGGGATGGGCTTGAGGGTTTGCTGATCATCCAAGTGCACATGGAACTAACCAGCAAAATATTTCTAGAGGATGTGAATGCCATCTGTTTGGTATATGCCCACTTGCTCATTTTTCCAGATTTGGTTCCCTGCATGAAGCTTACCATGGCATTTCCAGGTAGACCTGGAAACTGCTTTCCTTGGGCTCCCCTATCCCTATAGCATCTATAACATTTGATTGCATTTATTAGCTTTGGTGACTCCCTGTCTTGACTATCAGCCTCTGAAATGTAGGGGTCATGACTTCATAGGTTTGCTAGTTCTTGTTACATACTACGTCCGTAATAAATACCTATGATGTGAATGAACTGACAAAATTAGATAGCAATACAGTGTATAAAAATTAGGATGTCCAAGAAGCACAAAGAAAAAAAATGCTATAAAATGCTAACCAGTGCCTATTCAACATAAAATTATGTTTAATTAGATTGTGAAGTCTGACTTGTTTATAGCAAATTCCACAGCATTTCCCAGTGAATTCTCCAGATACTGCAACAGAATTCTTGGTTGTTTCGCTCCTCTGCACAGCTCTGCCTCAGCTCTACAGAGAAGGAGTTAGACCTGGATGGGGATGTTTATGGACTTGCTAATCACACATTTGTTTCCCTCTAAGCTCAGTTCTGCCTGCCAAGAATAGCTCAGGATGACAATCATTTTTATGCTTTTAGTCAAACAAACCTCCAGAAGGACATGGGCGAAGGGAACTAAGCCAGAAGTTTTAACATCCACAACAAGGAAAAAGAAGAAGAAATTAAGTTTAAATATTTCAGTCAAGATGGTGGTATAGGTAATCATGGCTCACCTCCTTGCACAACCACATCAAAATTACAACTAAACTATAGAACAACTATCACTCAGAACCATTAGAAATCAAGTTGAATGGAAGTCTGACAAATATAGAATTAATGAAACCACATCCATCCAAACTGGTAGGAGGGGTGGAGATGTGGAATAGGTTGGCCCCACATCCATGTGTGGTGGATAAAATTTTGGAGGGATATCTCAGGACTGAGGAGTCCCAGACCCACACCAGGCATCCTAGCCCAGGGTTCCAGTGCCAAGAATTTAAGCTCCCATAACTTCTGGCTGCAAAAACCAGCAGGGATTGACTCAGTGGAAGTAACTGCTGGAATCCCAAGAAATTCCTCTAAGAGAGCCCACATGTGGACTTACTCAAACTCACTCCACCTGAGCTCTAGCACCAGGGTAGCAGCTTGAAAGGCACCAGTGGCATTTGGGTAGAAACTGAAGTGTCTGGCATCAAGGCAGGGACTGGAGGATAACTTTCTCCCAGGAAGAAAGGCAGGCAGAGGCCATTCATTGTCCCTTTGCTGAGCCCTCTCCCACAACAGAGCCACAAAGCTAGCAGGCAAGTGCTGTATCTGAGACTCCATCAACCTGGCTAGCACTATTTGCCCAACCCTGTATACCCTCTTAGATTCCATCCCACCCAAGCTGTTAACTGTGACTTTTCCATATGAATGTCTGGTCTTGTCTCATGCTTCACAACTTCCTCAATCTTATCAAACAAGCAATAGCCAGCTTCGGGGAGTCCCCAGCTCCCATACCTCTTGCTAAGTGACCCCAGGCCCAGACCAGTAGTAGCCAGCTTAGATTCAGAGCTTTGTTGATAGAGGAGACTCTGATGTGGACCCTAGAGGACACCTACTACATTAAGCCATGCTACCAAGGCAGGGAGTCATAGAAGTTCTACCTAATACATAGAAACAAACACAGGAAGGCTGCCAAAATGAGCAGACAAAGAAACATGGCCCAAATGAAAGAACTGATCAAAATTCCAGAAAACAAACTAAACAAAATGGAGATAAGCAATCTATAAGATGCAGAGTTCAAAACACTTGTTATAAGGATGCTCAACAAACATAGTGAGGGCCTCAGCAGCATGAAAAAGATCCAGTCAGAAACAAAGGTACACTATTTGAAACAAAGGACAATTTACAGAGAAGCAACAGTAGAATGGATAAAGTCAAGGATCAAATCAATGATTTGGAACATAAGGAAGCCAAAAAGAAAAAGAAAAAGAAAATACCCAATCAGAATAACAAGAAAAAAGAATACAAAAAAAAATGACAGTGTAAGCAGCCTCTGGGACAACTTTAAGCTATCAAACATTCACATCTTAGGAATACCAGAAGGAGAAGAGAAATAGCAAGAAATTGGAAATCTATCTGAAGAAATAGTGAAAGAAAACATCCCTAATTTGGTGAAGGAAATAGACATGCAAGTCCAGGAAGCACAGAGAGTCCCAAAGAAGTTGGATGCAAATAGGCCAAGACACATCATAATGAAATTGTCAAAGGTTAAAGATAAAGAGAAAATCTTAAAAGCAGCAAGAGAAAAGCAGTTAGTTACCTACAGGGGAGTTCCTATAAGACCGTCAGCTGGTTTTTCAAATGAAACTTTGTAGACTAGAAGGGACTGGCGACAAATATTCAAAGTCATGAAAAGCAGCAACTTACAGCCAACATTGCTTTACCCAGCAAAGCTGTCATTTAGAATCAGAGGGCAGATAAAGAGTTTCCCAGACAAGAAAAAACTAAAGGAGTTCATCATCACCAAACCATTATTATATGAAATGTTAAAGATCAAAACTATGAACAATAAAATGGCAAAAAATACATATCTATCAACAATTGAATCGAAAAAACAAACTAAGCAAACAAGAAGAACAGAGACAGAACGATGGATACAGGGAACATTTTGATGGTTGCCAGATGGGAGGTGGGTGGGGGAGAATGGGTGAAGAGGTGAGGGGATTAAGAAGCACAAATAGGTAATTACAGAATAGCCATGGGAATGTATAGTACAGTATGGGAAATGGAGTAGCCAAAGAACTTATATGTATGACCCATAAACATGAACAATGGTGTGAGGATTGCCTGAGGGAATGGGGGTGGCTGGGTGGAGGAGGGCAAAGGGAGAAAAATTGGGACAACTGTAATAGAATAATAAAATATAATTAAAAATTTCAATATCCTGCTCCCCATTTGCTGCTCTCCCATCTCAGCATTTTAGTACTCCTGTTCACCTGCAATTGATATGTTGCCAGTAGGTTGAAACAGGTAGACTTTCAATAGTTATAATAAATAAGAAGCCACGATTCCATCCTATACTTATATCCTTCAAGATTCATTTGAGTTTTTAAATCTCCGTCTCTCATCACTCCCTCCCCTGTCTTGCATGGTACCTTGAAGCCACAATAAAAAACTGTTAGCAATATTTATTTTCACATCTGTATCACTAAAGCATTGTTTTCCAACATGGCTTCTATGGAATGTTCATAGATGCTGCATAGAAAGAGGTTCTGTGGTTAAATGTTTGAGAAATGTATAGTTAAACAAGTTAAACAGATTTCTTTGTACACAGGTCTTTTCATGTCCTTTAATTTTCCAATGCACCTGATCAATCTTTAGGGGGAAGCCTAGTTTTCCCACAGAACCCTCTTTTTCTGGCATCATCTGGCCATACTAATATTCTGATTAATACAGTTTTAAAAATGTTACCCATTTGACTTACGGTTTGGCTTAAACCAGGAACTCTTGTCATCAGAGACAGATATTCAGAACTACCTATGTCATTTGGATTGGTGTGTATCTGTTGACAACATTCAGATAACATCACAAAGAAATTTTCCCAAGTATGCATACAATGAACCTCATCCTTCTTGTGGTCTGACATCACTGCACCATGGAGCATGCAATGCCAATCCTGCAGAAGGAGAGTCTATAAAAATAGCCTGATGGAAGAGAAAAGCACCTAAATGGGGCTCTGTGGTTTTAGGAATGTGCATCTAAAGACCTAATTTGTGCATTTAATCTCTTGGAAGTTGATTGTCAGAAGAGAAATGCCTTTTCCTCCTGAGGTACTTTCATGAAGAAGCCTTTCTTTTTTCTATTTCTACACAGAGAACAACACAGAGCCTTTTTATTATAAATACTTTTATGTACACTCTGTTCCCACCAAGAATATCACTCTCCAACTCATTCCTACATAACCTTTCTCCTGCTACTGCATGAAGACTTCCCTTTCTACCCACTGTAACACTCCCTTATTTCTCTGAATACCCACACTGCTTAACATCTATACCAGAGGTCAGCAAAACATGGTCCTCCATACAGATCCAGCCTGCCACCTATTTTTAGAATACAGCTTTATTGGAACACAGCCATGCTCCTTCATTTGTGTATTGTCTATAGGTGCTTTCTTCCTACAAGTGCAAGACTGAGCAATTGAACCAGAGACCATATAACATGTAAGCCTAACATAATTACTGCCCTTCCTTTACAGAAAAATTTGCCAAACTCTGGTCTGTACCATTTCCATTAACATTTATCATATAGCCTGACTTTGTGTTGTAACTCATACTATCATGTTTTGTATGTCTTTTGATTTTTAAGCTTTTAAGCCCACTGAAGTCAAGGTCTATGATTTGCACTTTTTATAAATTCTTTGTAAAACCTATCAAAAATAAGTTATCAATAAACATTAGCTAATCATAGATTCTTTAGTGATTTTTTTGAAAGCACATAATATATCCAAATTCTCCATAAGATGTTTTTGGTACCAAAAAGGAGACAGTAAAAGATGTCATGTTATTTTCATACCATTCGGTCCTGTGGTTTGCCATGGAAAGTGAGCACAGGCTATTTAAATAGGTTAGCTTTACATTTTTCCTGAGGAACAGCCATGTATTTCTTACAGGTAGTCTGGAAAATATTATCCTTTCTATATACAAATACATAATGTTAATACTTTCCTCATTTACCATATACTGACTCCAACTACCCCAAAACAGTTGCAAAACACACACACATACACACACACAACTGAAATGGCTTTATAAATACTGATAGACAGATTGTGGACTGCCAAAAATTGATCAATACCATTCTCTGATGGCCATCACGCAATCTTCCTGATGGTTACTTGATTGAATAAGTGACCTGCTAAAACCTAAGGTCCCAGGCAGGATGGCTCTGCCATGGCCAGCATTTTAATGCTGGAGGTTGCCTGCATAAATGAGCCTCTGGTGGATCGGACTAGAGGAGACAAGAAGCTCTTTGCATGGCCATATTATTTGTTCTGAAGACTTTGCTGGCTAACATTTGTTAGGGCAAGTGAAAATCCTAAGCTACAAGTGATGAAAGAAGCTTCTTTTCAAAAACCAACAAGAAAATCCTCCTCCATCTTAGCAGCTTTTATACACTCAGATGGGGTTACACTGGCTACTCAAAACTCTTAGTTTGTTCAGTGCCAAGAAGTGATTCCTAATATTGTGTGCATGGTGACACACACACATCTGCATTTCTCATGGCTCCACACAGTTGCATGTGCTGGGCTGAATTATTGGTTTGTGTAAATTTACTTACAATTTGTTCTCTACCCACAAATACAATCGCCTGAAAAAGGGAAAGAAAAATTCTCAGAGCTCCCTTAGCTCCACCACTTCCTTTCAGGCTGACTCATGCTTATTTCTGAATAAATGTGAGGACTGACTCGGGGTTAGATGTGATGTGATCTTCCCCTCGTCTGGCCCTGGTTGGTGGCCCAAGCAGAAAGAGTCTGATTTTTCTATTGTGAAATTGCAGCAGCAGGTATGTTTGAATCTATAGAAAGTAGCCTTTTTATAATATAACAGTTTTTTGTAGTTATAATTTTCATGGTGTCTGCTGGTTGAGAGATGATAGAACTTATTCATAGAATTTACACTCTAGTAGTTTGATAAATATATAACATGTTGAAAAGGAGTTTCATGGAAAAGTAAACGTTATTCATCAGGGCTTTAGTTTCTCTTACATTTTGCTTTCAGCTGAGTAATGTTATAAGGTGTTTGTTTGATTTTTATTTATATTTCATTTATTTGGCTTTCTTTCTAGATCCTTTACCTAATCAAACCCACATAAGAATAACATTTAAGCAACCCTAAATATGGCATAGTGGGAAATTTATATATCCTTTTCTTCATATTGTCTTTTGTTCATGTACTGAGGGCTATGGAAGGCAAAATGTGGTGAGGTACTATTTTATAGCATGTTTAATGCTTATCAGTAATTTTTTCCCTCTGACCTTATGCCTCAGACAATTAATTTTCTTGAACTGCTCACACACTAGAAGAACATTAGGGGGAAAAATAATGTTAGTACTAGTGAATATAATCTTGGAAGAAAAGCTGTGCAATTATTCAAAGACCTAATCTTATCTCTTGTTTCATTTTTATATCACAAGTCTACATTTAAAAGTATTAGATATACTGTCCCGCTGTCCCACACCTTCAAACCCCAGTAAATAAATGCTTCTCAGTGCCACCAGGAGTGAAAGAGCTTGTAATGAGAAGTGTGAGGATATGTGTGCTCCATTCATCATTCTGTTCAGTCCAATATTGAGGCTCTTGTTATCAGCAGGATTCGTGGCGGTGTCATCGCGGCTGGCATAAATCTTCTGTCAGTGTGGGTCGGACTGATGCCCTATTAAAGCTCTGCTTTCAGCTAATCACAGAATGACCTTTCAATGTCTTTAATTAACCTCTGACCTGAACCATGCCAATGTCTTGTTGGTAGGTAAATCTATGGCATGACATTTGCTTATGACACTACATTTGTCTTGGTTTAATCATTCTACCGTTCAGATTATAGCTTGAATGAAATGCAGTTGGGATCCCTGCTAATAGTTGGATTAATTTTTAAAAGGTTAGAACATAATATTTTCCTCTGAGCTCCCAGTGATATCTTTGCAGACATTTCCCCCTGGGGAGTAGTCTCCCTTCCTCTCCCCCATTAAAGTAAATTCAGGTGAGCCTTCAATTTCACCAATAATGTCATCTTTTCCATCCAAAGTTATTTCTTTTGAATGGCCTGGGGAACCAGAAGCATTTGAGAGCCTACTAATAGACCAGAGAACAAAAGATTTAAAATATGATTTATCCTTACTGTTCAAGACAGTAGAATGCAGCAGTGGCATGAGATGAAAGAAAGGAAAGAAAGAAAGAAAGAAAGAAAGAAAGAAAGAAAGAAAGAAAGAAAGAAAGAAAGAAAGAAAGAAAGAAAGAAAGAAAGAAAGAAAGAAAGAAAGAGAAAGGAAGGAAGGAAGGAAGGAAGGAAGGAAGGAAGGAAGGAAGGAAGGAAGGAAGGAAGGAAGGAAGGAAAGGGAACAGAAGGGAAGGGAAGAGAAGGGAGGGAGAGAGGGGAGAGGGAGGGAAGAGAGGGAGGGAGGGAAGGAGGGAGAGAGGGAGGAAAGGGAGACTTTTATTTCCTTCTCACTTTAGAATGTGCTTTTCTCTTCTAATATGTGTGTGCCTCAGGTCCTGAGACATTTTTGAATGATAAAAATCTCATTCATATCTTATTCTCCACCTTTTGGTGACCTCCTAATAAATTAGTAACTATTACAAATATAAAATATTTATAAATAATTACACTTTTCTTACATACAAATGTAGTTATAAGTTGACTGAAGTTGTTACTAATTCATTTAAATTGAGTAGGTCTTCTACAATGTAAGTTGTGACTGGCCTATAAATCATAACATTATGTGAATGAAATAAAAGTTTTGAGCTACCTAAGGTTTATCTAATTTTAAACTCAATCAGAAGCCCCGTGAAGGGATGAGACTAGGTGATCTCTCAGTTCTTTTTCAGCTATAAAAGTCTATGATTCAGTGTCTCAATGTTACAAATTCTAGGTTTATTGAATCTTAATTCAGAAATTTTTCCTACTTTTAAAATACAACTTAAAAGTTATACTGTAAAAGTTTCAGGAACTGGAAAGTATTCAAGTATCCCACCTGCTTTTGCCCTCTTCCTTGCCTCTTCCTCCTACCCAAGCCTTTTGTCAATTCACCTGTAAAGTGAGGATAATACCTACCAGTAGAATTGCTTTAAAGAATAAAGAAAGTATACCCATAGCACCTAAATCAGTGTCTGGCATACAGTGATGCTCAGTTTGCTATGAATGCTGAGAGATCTAGTAGCATCTGCAGCATTGGCTGAGAGGTAGTGGCTCAGGTTGATGCACTAGCCAAATATAATCTCTTGTTTTCAAAAATACAATTTAATGGTTAACAACTTTGGAATCTCTCCTGGGTTCAAATACATGTTGTATCAACAGCAACTTACTGGCTCTAAGATCATGAGCAATTTACTTAAATTTCCACAATTTCTCTTCTATCAAATGGGAAAATAATTGTACCTAATTAATGGGCTTATTGAAAAAGATAGTGCATGAAATTTATCATGTCTGATTTTGCTCTATATTTTATCCCCATTACCTAACATAATAACTGACATACAGTAAGCACTAAATAAATACTAAGATTTAACAATTAGATATAATTATTCTATTATTTAATTACATATTAATATTATACATTATCACCATCATCAGTGAACTTGTTCTATTTCTGTCTCACATCTTCTTTGATTTAGAAGTGGTAATTACATCTTTTTTAAAAAGTGGATTATGGTCCTAGGCCGAAGTGGGGAAGTGGAGAAGTGATTTCCACTAATGATATCATCTATTTCCTTAATTACTCATTTATTTAAGAAGTATTTACTGAGCAGCTGTTATGTGACAGGCTCTGGGGATATGATAGAAAGCAGCCATAACACAATACCTGCTGTTATGGAGCAAAGAGTTTACCAGAGAAAGGCTGATGTTAATCATAGAAGGATATTAACAAATAAACAATTGTATAACTTTGCCAAAGGCCATATAGGAGAGATACATAGTTCTATGAGGGAGCTTTGACATAGCCAGGGAAGGAGTTGAAGACTGAAGGAGGAATAGCAGAGGATGAAGAAGCCTAACCGCCTGGGGGTTTATATGCCACGTTATGAAATTTTGCTTTTTTTCCTAAATTGAATAGGAATAAGAGACAAAGCATATGAGATTCGTGTTTCCAAAAGCTTACGTTGATGACCATATGGCAAATGAATCAGACTGAGACAGGCATACGGCGAGATGTTAAATGCCAATGATTCACATTGTGTAAAGTCCCAAAGGGGTCATCTCAATCATAATTCTTTCTTTGAATCTCAGTAAAAAGTTATGTTGATGCCTTCTTCATAGTCATCAAAGAGGTAGGAGAGAGACCTGCCAAACATGCAAACCTTTCCTTTTACAGTTAGTATCAATACTAAGAATCAAGAAATATCACATAGGCCTCTGAATGTATTCTTCTCCTCTTCCACTTTTGCTGTGACCACAAGCAAATAAGGCTGTTCATGTTTATTGCCTTACGTTATGGATAGCCATATGCCCTCTATTGGAGGGCAGCATGCCAAGCCAATGACCTAGCCTCCTAAAACATCACTGGTTATTATACTGATAGGAATGGGTTACAATTCAATTAGAGTTATGAAACTCGCCTCTTCTGTTCTTGTTCCAGCAAGAACAAAAGAAAGAAGCTCACCCCTAGCTAGAGAGTTTTCATGGCAATCAACCTCTTAAATAGGTAAGGTGACTAGTTTATTTATGCTTCCTCCTACAAATATCTATTCTGCTTTTATTACGTACTAGTACCTCCTAAGTATTACATGGGGAACTAAGACCAGCTTGGAGGGTGATATCTGCTATGTCATGTGATTTAAAGGAAGGGCTAACATTTATGAACCTACTGTGTGCTCAGTATTTTATATAGAGTCCCTGATTTGGTCATTAAGACAACTTCACAAAATGGAAAGTGTGATCTTCATGTTGAGAGAGTTAGGATTTGAACCTAGATGCATCAACCACAAAGCCCTTGCCCTCCCATTATACCATGTTGTTCATTAAGAACGATTCTTCTTTTTGGAAATAGCTTCCTAAGAAGAGGTAGCTAGAGTCACTATCTCTCTCCAGTGCCCTCTCTTTAAAACCACAACATCACTTTTAAATACCAGCACTATTGAGAGGGCTGGATAATTCTTTGTTGGTGGGGTGGTCCTGTGCATTATAGGATGTTTAGCGACATCCCTGGCCTCTACCTAATATATGCCAGTAACCCTCTAATTATGATGTCTAAAACTGTCTCTGGACATTGTCAAAAATCCCTGGGGAGCAAAACTGTCCCTGGTAGAGAGCTACTGGGAGGGAATAAAGACAAGAGGTCAAAAAACTCAACCCTGAGGTCTACCAACATTTACAAGAAAGCAGAGGAAGAGAAGGTACCATTAATAACCAAGAGAGGAAAGTTTCAGAAAAGAATGGTAAGCAAAATAGCTGTTCCAGAGAAGTTACATAAAAAAGAGAGAGAAAAAAATCTTTAAATTTGGTTACAAGAAGTTTCTTGGTGACCTCAGGGAGGTAAGTAAGTTTCAGAGAACAAGGGAAGGTGAGGGCAAAAGCCTGGAGGTGAACACAAATAAAATGCATGGGATAGAGTTAGTGAGAGTGAACTCTTCTTTCAATATTCTGGTAAAACTGTGATACTGTGTGAACTCTGGGCCCAGCACTTAAGACATTGGAAGCTTCTACTTTCTGTATCTTGGAATACTCTCTCTGGGATCTCTGAATAGCCATATAAGAATTGTGACCACCAGTCTGTGATAACAGTCTCAACTAAACCAAGACTTCCACCCATCTCCACCAAGTGGCAGATATGTAATGGGAGTGGTCTTGGAGCCTCTAGGCCAGCCCACCCACCAACTGAATACCACTGAATGACCTAAGTGAAAACTACTCAGGGCAGAACTGACTTAACCTTGCCTAGGGTCCTGAGCACAAAATCACAAGATGCTATAAAATGGTAAGTTTTTGGATGATTTGTTACCCAGTGATATGTACCTGGAGCAGACTGTAGTATTAATCCCAATTGCCTTTTTTCAATCATGAGATTTAGGGTAAAGGGATGTTAGACTGTCATCCTGTTCCCACTGCTCTAAGAGTTACTCCGAAGGATGAGTTCTGTGCCATTAGCATGTGATGGTCAAACACTCTGAGTCTAGAGTCATATACACCCAAGTTTAATTCTTAGCTTCTTTGGTATACAAAATAGGTGTTATTAAAGGCTCTAGTGATAGGACCACTGCCAAGATTGAGTGAGATGCAGTTACAAAAGCATTTACATAGTGCCTGGCATAAGAGATGCTTGCTAAATGCTGGCTCTTACTTAAACAATGAGTTTTTTTTCCATCAAAGGATAGCAAATTATCACATTCTTTATCAAGTGACCCTGACTTCAACCTTACAAAAGCTTGCACTAACTATGTGCTGCCCAGCTAGCAGGACTGATGGAATCTCCTTCCCTTAGCCTCTGCCTCGTCACAACCACAACCACAAGTCTGTTCCTGTTGGTCTTCCTTTGGTTTCCCACCTGTGATTTTCACTGTGTAAGGTTCAAACCTTACACACACACACACACACAAAAGAGAATGTCTCTAAACCACAAATATCCTATGGAAAATAGGAGTATTAAAGGATTGACTTCTGTATGTCTTTTTAGCAACCATGGACATTTCCGTCTTAATCTGTGTTACGTGAATCACTCCTGTTGGAAAAATGGAGAGAACTGGGTGTTGGGAATACAAAAGAAAGGTTGAAGTAGAAGACAAAGGAGGAGAAGAGGTTTCAGTAATAAAGCATCAGAAACCCTGAAGGAAATGGGGGGCGGGTGGGGAGAAGACACCTATTTCTGCCAGGAAGCAAAAATCTAAGCTGTGTATGAACAGGATTCAGGGCACGGCTGAGGCCGTAATCCTGGCTATTGGACAGATATTTCAAGTACACCAAATTAGCCATGAAAGCAGCCCAAGGCTTTTTCCATCTCAGGCACCTTAGAAACTACTCTGCATTTCTGAACCTGTGGTGAGAGTTAATAATTCTGAGTCATTATATTAACAAACATTGGACATTCATGTAGAGGACAAGGCACAGAGAGAAAATGCCTCCTAGCATGCATATTATCTGAAAAACAAGTTTACAAGCATCTCACTGATCTTCTCCAGTAGAGAATTCCTGCAAAGTTACTAATAAGCAATGAGTGTTAAGATAAATATATTATACCTATCGTAACTAACTTAAATGAGTGAAATGTCACCAAAAAGTTGTTTAGTGTTCACCTTACTGTTTTATCTTCACAAACTTAAAAAATGTAAGGTGAGTAACAACCTCTGAACTTTAATGTCAGTTTTTGCATGGCCATAAGTTCCTTATCTTCCTTGGGCTTTTTGAGAAGAGAACTGAGGGTTGCTATTAGTGTGTGTGGAGGGCAGCAGAGGAGGGGGATACCAGGAAGAGATAGCTGGCAGCCAGGTACTCCATCAAGATCCTTCCAATACCATGGGAACAGGCAACTTTGTAGAAACAAATTGATTTGATGCCTTTTGAGTCAAAGTGCTTAAGACGTGTCTGCCCTGCTAAGAACTATTCCTTGTGACCACAGGGCACAGAGCCATGGACCAAATGCTTTATATTTACCAGGGTTCCTCTGGGCATGAAAATGACTCCACTCAGCCCCATTTAGACCTCCTTCCCGCCCACCCCAGTTTTTCTTGGCAGAGGTTAAGTGTGAGTGGGAAATAAAAGGGAGAGGAGCCAGGTCTCACATTCATAAAGGGCCTGAAATTTAGACTTTTGACATTCTCTCCAAATAAAGTTATTTTGACACTGTACTTTTAGAGTGTTAAACTATTGGTTTTTAAAATGTAAACTTAAAAAATCTACCACATATGTGTCAATGTTTTCACATCTGTACATTTTTAGTATATCTAAATCCTTAAGAAATGGGGTAGTCTGGGTTCCTTCTGTCCCTGGGAGGCCCTGCCCCACCCAGCAATCACCGAGAACTCTTCCCCTCAAATGCTGAAACTTCTCAAATGAAAGCTTAGATAGATGCTAAGCTGAAAAGTGGGAGTGATAAGTGAATATGCAATGGGCACATGCAGGTCCAGAGGGAGATACTAGAAATTGTTCCATTAAGTCCCACTAAAATGTCTATTGCTCAAGACCTAGGGCTCAATCTTTCATCTCTGTATCTCCAATTCATAGTACAGTGCCTAGAACACAGTAGGAGCTCAATGCATGTGAGTTGAATGCATGAATGAATAAATGAATGAAAAACACTAGCCCAGACAGATTATTCTTTATGCAATATATGATACTGTCAAATTCAACGGCCTGCAAGGGAATCATTTGTCTATGGAGTAGGCAAATTTTCAATCCGAAGCTGACTTTAAGCCATTGCTCAGACCAAGTGCCCAACTAAAGGAACATAAATGATCCTTAATATCCCACTAAGAAAAGCATAGTGGGAGAAGGAGGTCTATAGCTAGAAAAATCAGAGCATATTCCAAAATCAAAAAGAAATTCCTTTTGAACGGTTGATTATTTGGGATTACCTGAGCCTAGGTCACAGACCATTGGTGTGGAAAATCAAGAATTGACTGCACATGTGGAGGTAAATCCTGCTTGGACTCGGGTATCCCCCAATGGCCTGATCACAGCCCCCACCACTCCCACCACACAGAGCCCAGAGTAGGAATGGAGGTATAAATCCACAGCAACGCTGGGGCAGGGACCTTCTACTAATGCCCCCAAAGATTAGAGTTTCCCTCAGGGCTATAGGAATGAACTGGGCTTTGTTATGAACTCTGCAACCAGAGCGAAGGTTAACAGGAGCAAGGGTGTCACAGAAGAGAGAATCAAGAATTGTTCAGGCCAGTTGCATTTTCCAAGTTACTACAACCTCAGAATTGTCTAACCTAATACACCACATGTTTTAAAAGCAGGGACAACTAAGATAAAAATTGAAGAACGGGTAATTCTGCTTTGGGCACGACTGCCTTTTGTCCTCACTGCCTTGTCCCTGGCACTTGAGGTCATTAGCTGCTCAAGGTCTTACCCCAGCAGCTTCCCCTGGGGCTGATCTGCATGCCCAGCAGAGGCCCCATAACCAATTTCCTGCTCCATACTCTGTTCTGCCAGAGGCCTGCCCTCAGCTCTCAAAAGTTAAGGCTAGGATTAATTTGATAAATTAATCTGGGCTTTCAGATTAATGCATTTATTGGCACTTCATCTAACAAGAGTTTTGAAAAGACCTTTCCCCATTTGTGTCGACCCATCTAAAACAGTGGCTCAAAAGGAAGGCAGCATGGTGAGGAGGGGGAGGTCAGCCAGAGGTAGAATATTTTTGGATCTGTGAACTGAGGGTCTTTCAAGACATTTCTGGCTTCCTATGGCTGGATCTGTCTATAGAGGCAGGTGTTGCTTAGGATTTCCTGTACTGGGGGGACAAGTCTAGGATGTAACTTACTATTTTTCTATCCCAGGGGGCTCCTGAGTGCATTTTAGAGGTTTTCCACTTTGCTATTCTGGTTTCCTGAGAGTATTTAAGCAAACACAAAGAGGGACAATTTAAGAAGTTTTAATAGCATTATAATCAATGCAGAGGAAGGGACCCACCATGAACTGAAGACTGTAGCCCATTCTAGTGTTGGTTAGGACAGAAACAGAGAGTCCGCCCACATGACCAGGCTTTCTAAAGAAGTCCTTAGCCTCGCCAGAAAGAGTGGGATAATTTATAGGTTAACATTTTCTTTTAATGCGAATAGCATTTTCCTCATTTATAGTTAATTAGGTTAAGCATGCACGGGGAGCAAGGGAGAAAGGCTTTTAGTGATGCTCTAAATGATTAGAAATTCGAATAAAGAACCTCCAAAAGATGGAGCGCTGCCCCATGTAAAACAGGCTCTCTTTTAAGTGCCAGAACCAGTGGCCTGCACTAGTTTCAAAGATATCATCGTAATTAAAGCACTAAGATAAAAAGATACAGAATGTGTTAAATATTTTAAACAGGTTTTAAGCCATGTGTACTTGTGATATAAGTGACATTGAAACAAATGGCTGAAGACTGAACATATTGAATATTTGGTGTCCTGGGAGCTACCATGTTGAGCTTTGGCCCTTGAGTCACATCAACTTGCCAGGACCCAGGGATAAAGTGGCAGTGATGAGTAAGAAACATCCTATATGAGCTTCAGATTTCTCATTTATAAAGTGAGAATTATACTACTGGCCCGTCCACACACACACGACCTTAACGTGGCCATTATGATTGCAGATAATGTATGTATTTCACCTAGCAAATAGTAGGCACCAAAAGGTCAATAACCAATAAATATTTTTATAAGATCAAAACCATACCTCCTTTATTTGACTGAATCCAACATTTTAGGCATTACTTGTCTTCTTCTTTATAACCAATCCAGACCTTTTTGATTTGAGGCAGCTGTCTCATGTAAACAAGGTGAAACTCCTCATGGAAAGTTTTCCCAAACACTAATCCAGCTGGAAGATTTCCAAGTATTGCTTCCTTACCAATAATTTTCAACAAACACAAATACAGGATAAGCAACAGAAAGTCTTTATCACAGTTTCCAGGACATTGTTTCTATTACACTGTATCAGCTTTAGGCATTCCTGGCATATCAACGAACCATTTCTACACAGACAGGTGAGTGAGTGTGGTGTCAGGAAAAGAGACCGGGGAACCTGGGTCTGGTCCTGGCTTTATCCCTCCTATGTGTGGCCTGTGGCTAGTTTCCAGACTTTCTGGACTTCTGTTTCACTCTCCATAAATTGGGGACAGTCTTCATAAAGTAAATAAAATAATTTAAATGAAAGAATTGTAAGTCTCAATCTCTGGGTCAAAGAATTATTTTTCTAGGCAAAGTTTTCATGGCTCAAAAGGACCACTTGCTCCCTGCATTTCTCTGGCTGGCCTCTCGTTCAAGTTTTTCTCCTCCATCAGTTCCGTGGTGAAGAGAACCATGAGATGTTGAATGGAAAGAGCATGGGCTTTGGGGCCTGGTAGGCCAAAATTTGAATGTTAGGGCTTCCACTCACTGGTCATTTGAGCTTCAGCAAATTGCTTAGCACAGTTTGTTCTCCCATAAAATGGCTAAAATAGCACAGAGCCCACTCTCAATGTTTGCTTGGGGATAAAAAAAGGATAAAAAGGGCCTAGCATCTATCTTGTAGAAAGCCAGTTTTAGTCCCTTTCCCTCAAACAGGAAAAGTGGTGGATATTCAAGCCCCCTCATGAAGACCCCCTGCCCCACCAATTCTCACATAGGTCCCTGAAAGTAGTCAGTAAAAACATTAATTTTAGCTGTCTGTTACACACAAATGCACATGTACACACACAGCCCACCCCCGCCCACCCCCGCCCACCCCAAACCTAAACTGCATTTACCCTTCTCCCATCTTCCCCACATTCCCCTGAAATGAAGCCTGCATGACAGCGAGGCCCAGACAAGAGGAGGCCCTTTAAAACCTGCATTCAGACCTCAGTGGGGAGGGAGGTCATTGCCTTCCAGATTCCTGGCTGCCCCACCCCCTTCAGGCAGCTGGCCTGATGAGGAGCAGGTGATTCTTTTGCCCATTGTTTTAATTTAATTTAATTTAATTTAATTTTGTGTTATATTGAATGTATGGTTGGAGATGGCTTAAATGAACTTTTTTTCCCTCTACTTAAATTTCCTCAGGGAGCGTACCCCAAGACCTCTCTCTTTGTGATAACTTATTCTGGCCAGCAGAACTAGGGTCTATTTATTACATCTCCCGACCATTCCCTCAAAGCTCTAGGAGGAGGGGCCCCTCTGCAGTTGCTGATGACTAGAGAATTACTCAAGTGTGAACTGTTTCACTGTCTGTCACTTTGCTCATTAGGCAAGTGAGAAAAGGTATCTATGGCTCTGTCTTATGGTCCTCATTAGCTTAGCAGCACATTTTTACTTCCCTTATTTGTTTTAAAGATGAATGCATAAGAAACAGTATTCAGTTGGTGTTCCACGGTATAATTTTAAGAAGCAAAAGCCTGGATAATCTTATTATCTTCCCAATAATTGTGTTGTTTAGACGACAGCGAAAGGATAATTGCCTCCACCACATTTCCAACCAGAGTTTGGGGTATAACTGTTTTCGTTGTGGTAAGGATCGAAGTCCTCAGCATTGAGATAAGATCATGGTGTTTTGGTAAAGATGATAAACAGATACTCCAATAAGGATGGCTAAATAAACTGATGAGCCTGTACCCTGAGAATGTTGTTTTATTTTCTTCCAGCACACTGGTCCCTATGGTAGAAAAAAATGATATCATCACTACCTTTGTGTTAAGCATAATTCTATTTCCACCTAGAGGTTTAGCAAAAGGTTTGTCTTTTGGTAAGAGAGTGATTGGGATGGATATGTGGGTACAGTTAAGATTTGATTTTTATGGAGCATTTTTTACAGGTATTTATGGTTGCTTATCATCTCTAGATTTATTTACTGAGATGATGAAACAGAGCTGAGATGGCCCAATATCATTCAAGAGTTTGACATTCTGGTTGCCTTCCTGATAGAAATGTGTCAGCCTATTTCTTGTTTGCTGTGCTTGACTAGGGGTGTTTAGGATCCATTTTTGTTCAGTCACATAAGCGTTGTTCCAAATTCATTAGCATCTGTATGGAGTCCCAGCCACATATACCCTGTGGCTGATGATTTAAGTGGGGGACTTCCATCCCGCAGGGCTAAGGGACACAAAATGTTATGTTCTTTTCTTTACCTAAACTTAAAACTTCTAACACACATATAGCATGTTAAAGTTGACATTAGCTGCCGGCATGGGTTTAACATAGGTCTGCACAACAGAACAAATAGATGAACTAGACTGGCAATTATGCACAGTAGGTTTCTGTGTATTTGCATTTTCAGCTTTAGAATCTTAAAATCTAAGCAGGGTAAAGAAAGAAGCATTCTCTGATTTTTTTTAAAGAGCTTTATTCTTTTAGCAACAATGCCAGTTAAAATGCCTGATTTTCATCACCCTCAACCATTCTCTTCATTCAGAGAAATGAGAATGCACGTAACCCATTCAAGGGAAATATAATGCATTATTATAATATGACTTGGCCTAAGTAGCTAATCACTTTTTATTAACACATTTTGGCCCAGGGAGTTGGTATTTCTCCAAGCTGACTGTCAGGGCAGGGATTCTGGGAATCTATATTAGTAATTAGCATTACAAGATCTTGACTCCTGGGGTGATTCAAATTAATACAAAATAAAAGTGCAAATTTCCAAATAGCTTTGAAAGCCATATCTATTATTAAATTTATGCTAGTAAAACACTTTCCAAACAGTATGACAAGGGTCCAAAGCAGAGGGTTTCCTTAAATATCTGCAAAACTCATCTTGGACTCTTTAAAATTAAATAAAAGAACATACAATGAAAGATCAAAAGAATTTTCTGTACAATTGAATTACGCCTTGGCAGTGAAGTTTTCCATCACAGCAAATCCCTACAAAGCAATATTCGTTTCATGGTCACAGTTGCTTTGGGACTTTCCTTGATACATTTGGCAGTTATCTTGAGAGCATCCAAAGAACCCCTGGCAACATCAGCCACTCATTTCATAAGCAGGCATTAAGAGGTGACAGGAATCCCTGGGTCATAGGCAGTTACTTTTTAATTTTTTGAGGAAACTCCACACTGCTTTGCACAGTGGCTGCACCAGTCTACTTTCCTAGCAACAGCGCACAAGGGTTCCCTTTCTCCATATCCTCACCGACACTTACTGTTGATTTATTGATGATAGCCATTCCGACAGATGTGATGTGGTATCTCATTGTGGTTTTAATTTGCATCTCTCTGATGATTAGTGACGTTGAGCATCTTTTCACATGTCTATTGGCCTCTTTGGAGAAGTGTCTTTTCAGGTCCTTTGTCCATTTTTTAATCGGGTTCCCATCAGTCGATGAGTGGTTAAAAAAACCGTGGTATATTTACACAATGGAATACTAGTCAGCTGTAAAAAAGAAGAAAATTTTACTTTTTACGACAGCATGGATTGACCTGGAGAGCGCTATACGAAGTAAAGTAAGCCAGTCAGAGAAAGACAAGTACCATATAATTTCACTTATATGTGGAATTAATGAACAAAATAAACTAAAAACAAAATAGAAACAGATTTATAGCTATAGAGAGCAGACTGACAGCTGTCAGAGTGGAGGGGAGTTGGGGAGTTTGGTGTAAAAGGTGAAGGGAGTAAGCAAAAAAAAATCTCATAGACATGGACAATAGTATGGTGATTCAACGAGAAGGCAAGGAGGGCTCAGGGGAGGTAGAAGAGGGTAGGGGTATAAATGACGATGAAAGGAGGCTTGACTTGGGGTGGTGAGCACACAATACCATGTACAGATGATGCATTACAAAACTGTACCCCTGAAACCGATATAATTATACTAACCAATGTCACCCCAATAAATTCAATTAAAATAAACAAGCATACATACATACATATGACAAGAGGGCACTTGGCGCATTACCATGCCTCCACCATGGAGCTCCTCTCAGGCAGGAAGAAAGAGAAACAGCACAGCATAGAGACATTATGGAATACTCGTTTTTGAATAAGGTTCTACTAATGTGTAAATAACCTGTTTTCTCTAACCATGTCTTTAGCAGACTAAGTGGTTAATTGTTATTGATCAGTTCTGCCCACTGTTCCAATATCAGTCATTATTGAAAATAATCTCAGTATCCTTCATTAAGCATGCATCTGTTTCCATGGGAATGCATTTTAAACACGGAGAGCTACTTGAATGTTATTGGTTTCACTGGTTGTGCCGGCACTGAGGGCTGTGGTTGCCCAATCTGTCATAGTTAATCAACTCTCATCTCTTAACACTGGCTGCAGTTATCAATGAGGTAAGGATTAATATTCTGGGCGAAGCAGATGATAAATCATTTGTATATAATTAGTGTACAGCAAGGTTACAGCTGACATGAATTTTTATCTTAATTATGAGAGAAATTTGTTCCATTAATTTAATTTAGTTTGCATGAGTGGCTAGACACCTAACAAAGTTAATCTTACACCTGTCATTACAACATTGAGGAGAGAGCCTCGTGCTGAGGCAGTAGTCTCAGGCCTTCCTGCAATGAGAATAATCTATTTTCACATCCTGATGTGAAAATAGATGACTGTAGACAGAAGATGTAAAATCAACTCTTTTTAAAGTTGCCCCTGGGTATTTATGGGAGAATAGTGAGGTGAATCAACAGATGTTGTTGCACTTTGGATACCAGAGTCTCCTTTCAAAATGACCTCTCTCTTGCCTTGTAAATCAGGTGGAAGACAGTAGACACAAGAAGAAATCTGTTCTGTTTTCAATGTATATATGTTAACTTCACAGCTTTTGGCCAAAAAAAAAAAAAAAAAGATGCTTTGCCTCATGACAAGCTATTGCATTTTTATCAAATGCATTGAATTAAGAAATGTGTGCTGTTCAGGTTGTCTATTCTAAGTGTTTCATGTTTATGTTATAATTGAATAGAATAATTCACATAACATGATCTACTGTACAAGTGGTAATTATGTAGGCATCCTGAAGCCTTCAGAGTACTGCACAAACCTAAACCCTGTGCTAATTATCTAAGTAATTACTAAGTCTGATCAATCATATTTGATTGATAGAATAGGTGGGGCTGTTTATGCAGCTGAATGTGATGCTCTTTCCTTTCTAGTGATTAGCTACACATTTAAGATTTAAAAAAAAAAATGAACTAGCTAATCTGGCTTGTTTAAAATCATTTCCTTATAGACTTCCCTCTGTAATAATTATTTCGCCCTGGATGTCTGATCTGGTGGAGGGAAATCCTTAAAGGAAAAGGGCTGGAAGTCACAAAGTCATGATACAAAATCCTTGTATCCAGTATGTCCAAGGATTGATTCCACTGATGCTGAAATAGGACTAAAAATGAGATCATGGATAAGCCCATTTCTGAAACTGCATATTTGTAATATAAGTCCAGAGGAGTAGGCCTTTGCATTTAGGAAACCCCAAATCAGCCTACAACTGAAATGCTAATTGCACAGTAACTCAGATTAATGTATTGTAATATTAGTCCACAATTATCAGTTGGTGATAGGGTCAAGAAGTGTATAGTTGGTTATTCACAAGAAATGACTGATTTAAAAACAAAGAGCTCTAATGGAATTCAATAGTGCTTTTCAGTCATTCTGCTTGGCATCTCTATTACCTGAGATGATTCACAGTCCATTATGGGAGCTTCCATGCTAATAGAATGTCTATCTTCTGTAATACAGACACATCAGAGCACTAACTGGGAATCTGTCACAATGAATTTCATCTAGATTTCACTTCATCTCTTCATGGACTGTAAAATTTGCTCTTGTACAATGCCTAAATTTACTGTGGGTAATTGAGAGAGATCTATAGATGCAGCACTCAGTAAAAAGCAGTTTTCCAAAGATCTATTGTAAATTGTGCAGCTCTGCCTCAGCTGGGGAAAGATTATGGTGAGCTGGATCCTGCTTTTACTAATGAGATGTTTTGGTGAGTTCAAAAGGCGGGGGATGCTTTAGGGGATTCTGCCACGTGGAAAAAGGAAAACAAGGAAAGCACCTATCTTTCATTCCCAGGAAATCTTTGCAAAAGGGACAAAAATAAGTTTGGACACAGGCTTCATTACCTTCCATGGGAAGTATAAATCAGGGTTATAATAACCATAATATTTTCCAAATCTGCCTGCATTTCCTTGGCAGAGAAAGAATATCTCATGCACGACCCAGGCCTCCAGGAGCTTACATTTGCCTCCTCTTGCAGCTGCAGGTAGAACAAATTCCATCTCTCATTTACTAAACCTTCTGTTTCACAGATTGTTAATCCTACCTAAAATGTTTGGTATTAAACTATCTGCATGAATTGTTGATAAAGAATTAAGATAACATTTGCGCTATTAAATATAATGTGTGCTCATATTTTTTCAATGGATACTTGGGTTACTGCTCATAAAGTACACACGTCAACCTTCTTTTTTTCCTTCAAATCATTTCCCTTTCTTTATTTTACTTATTCCCATCAAAAGCTAAACAGAATCACTGGGTGCCCTTAACAATCATAAGGTTTAATATTTGTTAGCCAATTAGAATTGTGATATATTCTATAGCTCTTTTCCTAAGCCAGGAACTGAATAATAGCATCATGCTTCACTGGCAGTGAAGTGAGCTGAGCCTTTACATTAGGAGAAAATCAGAATGGTATGACTGCAGTTCATTACTGAAATAGGCAACTGATGAACTGAAAAGACAAAGGGCATTGTTAAATGAAATGTCATTATTAGAGGTGCTCATGTTTAACAAATGTACTGTAAGTTAATTCAGTAGTGTTTTCTATAAAGTTCTTCACTGAATGTTCGCTGCTCATTTTTACTGTCTCTGCATACCTAACATCTGCTTTAAAATGTTTTAAAGGAAACAATGTCAACTCCCAATCATGGGAGTAATTAAACCTAGGTCAGAAGCATCTTCTCTTGTGTCACTTTCACTGAAGACCCTAACCAGATGCTATTGTGTTCTGTTCCTAGATTTACATGGATGTAAATAATACTAGGAAAACAAACCCATAATCATTTTGCAGAAGAATTGAGAAAAATATTTTCAGCTTACGAGAAAAAAAAGCAATGAAACCTCTTTGGCATCTGTGCAAAACTGTTTGCTTGGCTCTGGAGGTGATAAAAATAATTTATGAAGCTCTACATTTTTAGCAAGAGGAAATGACCTCAGTTTTTGGCAATCTGATGCAGTTAGTGAAGCCTCTCTCTACTACTTTATGGATTTCCTTGAGCCGCATATTCTGTGACCTGTATTTCAGATTTATTGGCAGATACATAAGCCACATTAAGTAATATAAAATGCAGTGAATGCATCAAACAACTCAGCAGGGACCAACTGACAGCCTGCAGGAGGCTGTCTTTTGGAAGAAGTCACTCGGAATCGGATACCTGTTTATGCATTTGTTTAACCGGACTCTGAATTTTTGTTTTAAATAAAGACATTATTTCAAAACAAAGAGTCTCCAGCTGAACATATAATATCCTGGGTGGCAGGAAGAGGATGTATGGCCAACTTTAAAATCTAATCAAACCCTCTCAGGATTTTGAGTGTGAACAGTCCTTGCTTCTAGTTTGGGAGGAAGCATGACTTTTCAGTAGGAGAAAGGGAGCCCTCAGTGTATTGTATTTGTTTATAAGCAGGATAATAGAGTGTCATTTTGATGAGGGAGATGGAGACTAACCAATAATATCTTTTGGTAAATACTTACTGCCCTGATTGAGAGAAGAAAAATATCTGGGGGGAAATGTGTATTAAATAAGGCCATACACTAAGCACTTGAAACAGAGCTGGAAGAATTTTTGTAAAACCTACCCCGCCCCCATCCCTGAAGCCATAAAAGGCAGGGGCCCAACGTCACAAAGTGAAAGAGGAACCATGTGGTAGTCGGGAAGCCTGATTTCTAGCTGGGCCAGCTGTGTTGTCTTAGGCAATTCACACCATCTTTCTGGAGCTTACAATGGGACTCCTGGCATCCCTTCCAGCACAGAAATTCTTTGATTCTTTAAACAATGAGGTCCAAATGATTGATGTCAGAGAAATGAGATCACAGGATGCAGGGGACACCTTGACCAGCGGTGAATTACTTGGGAAGATTCAGTCTCTGGCATAAACCCAAACAGAAAAATGATGGACATGTGGTTTCTTGGGGGAACTTCTAATTCAACTTCTTGTGATTGTTACATTTTACCATTAACTAGTACCTTTCGTTTTTTTTAACTATTACCTTATAAAAATAACCTCGTGTGGTGTTGGTAAGGATGTGAAGAAAAGGGAAGCCTTGTGCACTTTTTTTGGGAAGGGAAATTGGTGCTGCTGCTGTGGAAAACAGTATAGAGGTGCCTCAAAAAATAAAAATACCACATGATCCAGCAATTCCACATCTGGGTATCTATCTGAAGAAAATGAAAACACTAACTCAAAAAGATACACGCATCCCATGTTCATTATAGCATTATTTAAAATAGCCAAGATATGAAAACAACTGAAGTGTCCATTAATGGATAAATGGATAAAGAACACACACACACAATAGAATACTACTCAGACATGAAAGTAATAATTCCACTTATATGCAGAATCTAAACAAACAAACAAGGAAGTTAAACAAAACAAAACCAGACTCATAGATACAGAGAACAGATCAGTGGTTGCCAGAGAGGAGGGAGGTGGGATGGGGACACAAAATTGGTGAAGGAGATCAAAGGGTATGTATTTCCATGTGAAAAATAAATAAAATCATGGGGATGTAAAGTACAGCAAGGAGGACATAGTCAATAATGGTGCACTAACTTTGCATGGTGACAGACAATAAGTAGCCTTATTGTGGTGGTCATTTTGTAATGTATACACATGTAAAAATCACTACGTTGTACACCTGAAACTAATGCAATATTACATGTCAATTGTAATTCAATAACAAAATAAAATAAATGAAGATAGCCTTGTGGGGCTCAGATAAAGGTACTCTCCTCCAAAAAACCGTTCAGGGGAATCCCACTGTACAAGGATCTCTCCATTTCCTGAAAGTGGGCTGCTCTTTGTTTGTACCACTTAATACTGCCCTAAGGACATGTAAGAAGAGTGGATAAAGGCTCAAGTTCTAGAGTCAGATGGCCTGAGATAAAGTCCTGGTTTCACCATGCTTAGCTGTGTGACCTTGACCTTGAGCAAGTCTCCTCACCTCTCTGAGCCCCACTTCCCTCGCCTGTATAAAACAGAGGACAATAAGAGTGTTTGTTTAATGGATTGTTGTGATGATGAAATGAGATCCAGTTTGTAAAAGATTCAGCACAAAGCATGACACAGAGTAAAGTTCTCAAGCTATATTAGGTATTATTATTATTACTCTTTTCCGTGCCCTTTCTTAACAAGAGAACAATTCATTAAAGACAGAGTCACAGCAGTAAATGCCATTTGTGTTCCCTACAGTGTTGGGCTCACATATCTTCAGAAAATAAGCACTGATGGATAAAGTCCTATGAAGGTGGAAAAAAGAAAATGAAGCATAATAGTAATAGAATAAAAATATTTGCTCCTGCTGCACAAAGAGCAGTTCTAATAATGGCTAACATTCGACACACACCTCATGCCAGATACTTGACATAAGTTATTTCCAATCGCTACTCTGCAAGATCTGTATTATTATCTCTGTTTCACGGAAACAAGAATTGAAGTTCAAGGAAGATAAGCCATATTCACAGGGAATACAACACTGGGGTGAAAGAATGATATTCAAACCCAGGTCCACCAACTGCCAATATCCACTTTTGTCATATAGTCCTTCTGCCCCCAAATACTGTCTAAATCAAGACAGACCCTTGACCGCTGAACATGTCACAGAGTTATCACCTTCTGATGAGAGTGGGAAGAAATTAGAGATAAGGTGCCCTCAATGCTGAGTTACAGAGCAAAACACAGTGGCAAAAACTAAATCTTCATATAAGCACAGAGTGGTAAGAAATGCAGATCATAGTCACTTTGGGGTCCATGCCATAGCAATTACCATCACTAGGATTCTTTCTGAACCTTAACAACAACAGTAGCTTACAGACAAAAGGTGTTAAATAATTAAGATATTGAATATGGATATTAAGTAACAATAATATGATGCCTTGTTACCTGGAAATAACAGTCATGCCTTATGCTTACAAAGCTCCTCTACCTCCCTAGGATGGTCATCAGCATTAAGTTCCAGGTAATAAATGGGGGCTTCACACTGACTAAGTTGGGACGTGGCCTGAGAAGAAAGGGGATTAGGAGAGGCAGCCAAGACCAGCCATAAAATCCCAATTGGAAGTGCCAGTACAGGTTGTGACTTGGACAGGAGCCAATGGAAAAACACGTGGCCATGTTGGGGGACGTATTGTTAGGAAAAACATGGTATTATGAATGTCTTTGTCTGATTGAAAATATATGGTCTCTCTAAGCAACCATTTCCAGATCTGAACGTTGTCTACCCTTCAGAAATATTTCATCCTAGACCTGAGTTATTCTCATTGTTTACCCAGTGCTAGGTAGAAAGGCTTGGGATGATTAAACAGAGAGCACAAGAATACATTTGCTTTGGGTACATGCTCTTAAAGTGCTTCGCAGCAAAGAAGTCCAGAGCTCTGCTAGCAAATTTAATAAGAGAGCTGAGGCAAGCACCACCTCTAATAATTCAAAACTAAAATTAGACATTCACCTGAAAAATTCAGGTAACTGAAACAAAAATGAGGGGGACTTTGTTTATTTAAATTATGAAGATAATTGCTTCAATTCTCCAATTCCCCTCACTCGGGTAGACTTGGCTTGAGTGCATCAGTATCCATGGTGACTCGTCTAATAAGTAAACTGCATTAGCTCTGCTACTAGCAGAGAGAAAAGAAAAAGGTCTTGAAATCTATCTTTCGTGGCTTCCTTCCAGAGCAAGGGATTTCATTATATCCCGAAGACATGAGGCAGTTCAAAGAGATTTGAAACATGGAATGAGAAGGAGGAGGAGAAGAAGTTTGGGCTTATACACTTGCTTTTTAGTTTTGTTTTTATATATGAGAATCAGACGCTAGAAACTGAAACTCGAGGGGGAGGCTTTATTCCTCTGGTACAGGATTTGGTTTGGGTTTGCTCTATGGTTGAGATCTTTGCAAAGAGTTTCCCCACATAAGGAAGCTTTCACATTTACCCTTATGTACATAATTTCAAATAACTAAGACAGTGGATTCTTTAAAAAAAACATACAGGATTTTATGTTCTGTGGCTGGAATGCAACTTGATGGAACAAATACATAACGGTGCCTCTTTAATAAATTCAGACGGCATGGAATAATAGAAATCTTCCTAAAAGAGGTGCCAGAATATCCTTGCAACAACAGAAGAGTAACTTGCTTTGCATTTGCATCCATCCACTTTTGAAAACCATTTTATGATTATAAGCATATAAGGTATTCTAATTATTACTGTAAATAATTAATCATTTCTTTTGCAATCACTCATTAAATAGCTGTCATAACACTGTTTTCAGTGAAGTGGAAGACAAAGATTCTATATTCAGTTATTAAAACACCTAATTAAAATATTTATTGTTTTCCATATGTTGTTTATACCTTTACTTCCTCACACTTGATCACAGAATTTCTCTAGCAAGGACCAATATTCTCCATTTGCTTAGCTACAGCGCCATCTGTTGTTGAGAAGTGGAAAACAACCTTTTCTGGGGGTTTTTTTGTTTGTTTTTTTTTTACATGAACAATAGCTTAATCCTTACTGCTCAGCTTTTATTTGAATTTTGAAAAGTTTGATCCTCAATGTTCTCTTCCTAAAATATTTTTCTTGACTTTATTTTTCCTGTAACTGACTAAACTCTTCTGCTGACTAATTTCAATGACATCATCTAAGTGGTAAAGTAAGTGAGCCCATTAACAAATTACAGGGAAATATTCCCATTACGCCAATATAGGAAAAGTACAAAATAGGAAACTAGCTAACTAACTTGGTTTATATAAGGTCGTAATTGAGGGAAACATAAGTTCGATCACCAAATTACCTACAGATTTACTTTATACTAATGTATCTTTATAATCAAAGCTCACATTTGTTGAATGATTGCTGAATGCCAAGCACCATTCATTTTTGAGACAATCTAATCATGGAGACACTTTTTGTGCCCATTTTCAATTAAAGAAACCAAGGCCCTGAGAAGTAAAATAAATTGCTTATGCAGAGTTAGCAACATAATTTACAGGGTCCAGTGCAAAATGAAAATATGGGGTCTCTTGTTCCAAAAGCAGAAAAAAGTGCCATTAAAGATACTAAAATATAAACCTTTTTCTTTTCTTCCTAATCTGCCTCTGAACTTGTTATGATTTTTTTAATTTGCTATTTAATGTCATTCTAAGCAAAAAATAATAATTTTGAGTTATTAGTATAAATTTATCATTCATTTTTATATTGTGCAATGTCAGCTTTAAATATAAATATAAGAGCATCTAACTCTTATGCAAAATAGCCAAAATTACACAATTTATTGTTTTATAGCTTATATCTTCATATAAATGTATTTTACTCTTACCAGAACAGTGGAAATGCTGTACAGAACTAGCTCAACTGTTTTTATTTCACTTGAGATGTGCACATTCTAACAACACTTTCTACTTTTGACTTACAGATGAGCAAAGAACTGAAAGGAAAATGAATTATAATAATTCTCTTTCCTCCTCTGTCATCGTTTGCACCATAAGTGGTTGGCTAATACAGAGAAATAACATAAGGAAGGATTTGGTAAGGTTCCCTGTGATTCATGTTTCTCAGTATAGTACTTCCTTCCCTCTGCATTCAGAGCAAGTTCTGGTTCAAATGGAAAGTCAGTCATAGACATAACATGCTTACCTTGCATGCACTTTGAGTCTCATTGAACTTCCACATATCGTGGATTCACCAGAACTCTGTGCTCATGAGGCATTGTGAACTTTTCAGGGAATGAGGTGACAGGCACAGTGGACACCCACATGAGCTCATCTTCACTGCTTACATGCATGATCTAACATCTTGTCAGACTTCACTTACAAAATATAAATTTAAAGACACAACCATCAAAAATTTCAAGACAGTGACGGCAAAGCATTAAATCAAGTGTGAGGTTCTCTGTGCAAAGGGTCCCCCTAGATTGCACAGACCACACACCCATGGAGCACTCCTGAGAAGATGGACATATACAGACTGTCTGAATCCAGAGCTCGTGCACTTAAACAACACGTTCTCCTGACCCTCAGATTGTGCCAAGCGACACCTTCAAAAGTTCTACACTATGGGTTCCATTACATGCAGAATTTAAACAGAGGCTGTGGCAGCTGGAGCAACCTTACGAGTCCAGCCTCCTCTTTTTGCAGGCTTTTTGAAGCCTGTGGATCCAGGGTGAAAGCCTTGGTGCCCTGAATTCAGACTTCTCAATCCAGTGGAGAAAAAGAACACAATATCTCCCTGCCTTCGTCTTTCCTTTCCCAGCCCACCTGTCCTTTAGTGACTCACTTTTCCTTTCCTGTGCCATAGCAGTCCTACTCAGTCCCGGTGGTTCAGGTGAGGTTGACTCTCACCTCCTCCACTAGGGGCCAGAGAGGAGCCCTAGGCAGACCTGGCAAAGCCGCGTGCTCTACAAGGACCTCACCTTGGCTATGGGGAAAGAGACACCCTCTTCCTCTGGAATCGTGAGGCACCAGGTACAACAAAATCATGGAGCATCCAGTGGCCAACTTGTTACCATGTAGAGAGGGCCTGTCTGAGAACAAAGTTAATGTAGAGGAAAGTAGAGTTGAGATGCAGAGAGAAACAAATCCCTAAGGGAGTGCAGCTTTTGAGCGTCTTGCTTGAATCCTCAGTTATGTAAATGAGCTAATAAATCTCCCTTTTATTCTTAAGCAACCTCAAATCAAGTTTCTGTTACTTGTAACAAGGAAGCCTGATCTAACACAAATGAAGATATAGATTTACGAACCATCATATAAAGATGGTAATTGAAGCCATGGTGACAGTGTAGTGAAGAGAGGTCCAAAAGATGAGGACTGAAAACAATGTATTGACTTGGCAATTAGGAGGTCAGTGGAGACTCACACCAGGAATTTATTGGGTGGTGAGAAACAAGGCCAGAAGATGGGGATTAAAGAGTGAATGTGAAAACTTAGTGTTAAAAATGGTGCGATACACATACTGATTGCTACTTCCACCTGAGATGCAACTAAAATGGAAAGAAAATATTTTTTAAGAAGTTCAACCTGCAAGGACCATGATGAGAACAAGAGAGACTAGAGTGGATGAAAGTGGGCAACTGCAAATAAAAAATGTCAACAAATTTTTGGAAGTGGAAAAACAGATGGAGGGCTAGAATCTAGTTTCAAGAGGGAGGAACAGTAACACCTCAGAGCTGCCTGGGGAAATGGTGGGCAGTGGTTTGCCACCTAGAACTCCAAAAGCCCTGGGGCTGAGGTACCAGGCAGCTTGAGAACGGGAGTAAGGCTCCAGTATGACAACAGGGAGACTGTCTGAAAGGCTCTGTTAGAGCCACTGGACACATCCCTAATCCTCCCACCCCCATCTTTTACAGTTTGGTCACTAATCACAAGGTTCTCGCAATAAATCAGAACATTGTTCTCTGGAGACACCGAAAGGGCCAGAATCCTAACTCTAGAACCCCTTACAGTGTAGGGTCACAGATGAGGTTCTGGCCACCAAGCCCAGGGGTTAGAGAATGGCTAATGGCTACTGACTAGAGCCCCTCCTGTCTCCTCTCTTTTACCAGAACATCAATAGTCAGGTATATATACCCTAAGAAAAACATTGTAAGTGCTTCTCTGCAGAAACAATATAAAGTATCAACAATGGTGGTTTATAGTGTGTCACTAAGTGGGAACTGCATTCAGCTGAACCCCCCTTCCTGGACAGTTCTGGGTTAGGGTGACAAGAGGAACCTGTATGAAGTTTGAAGAGAGGAAAAGGGAAGCAGCCTCTACTATGCTTTGAATGTTGTTGTAGGGTGCAGGATGTATCTGCAGCCCCCGCACCTTCTCATCGATCCCCTGGCTCATCCTGGCGGTGTAGGGCAGTTCCTCCAGCCCCCACAGATGTTCAGCCTCTGCATTCTGGATCACGCGTGTGTGCAGCTCTGTGGCAAACTGCTCCAACTTCTTTGGTGGGTCACTTGCATCATTGAGGTTGAGGTGCCAATAACACCCATTGCAGCCACCCCCCCCCTTTTCCCCAGCTCATGAAGGAAGTTAGGGAGATGAAGGAAGAAGTCTTGAAGTCAAAGCTGCTCAGAAGAGTCTCAGGTATGCCTTCTGGCTCAGTTACTGGATCATGGGTAGTGTGGCCCTGATGTAAATGCATTGAGGGATCAGAGCACAGCACCTGGGCCTTTGGAAAACTGCACTCACTGCAGTGAGAGACCTGAGAAGTGCATTCTCAAGGGCACCAGAACAGTGTAATAAGCTAGTAGGTAGTGGGGAGACCTGTGGGTTTCCTTCTCCTTATGCTCTGTATCAGTTCCCCAAGGCTGCCATATAACAAAGGACAACAAGCTTGGTGCCTTAAATCAACAGAAATTCATTGTCTCAGTTCCCGAGGCTAGAAGTCTAAGATCAAGTTGTCATCATGCCATGCTCCTTTTGAAACCTGCAAGGGAATCCTTTCTTGCCTCTTCCTAACTTCTGGTGGTTTGCTGGCAATCTGGCATTTCCTGGGGAGCAGCTGCATAACTGTATGTGGTTGGATCTGAGGATTTCTTTTAACATTAGCATAACTTCTTTATGTTTCAGGTCTTGCTTGAGTCTTCACCTCTAAAATGAGAGGACTGTATTAGCTAATAAAAAGATTAATGCCAACACCAATAATACACAAAACACTCAAATTTTCAACAGTAAGTATGGTTCCTTCTCTTTGCCAGGCACCCTGTGAGGCCTCAGGACCTTCTCTACAGCTTCATAAAGTTTACAGTATAGACAGGAAGAGAATGAAAAATATTCAGAATAAATACATTGTGGTACATTCATACCGTGGAATGCTACAACAATCAAAATAAAATACTACTACGTACAACAATCTGGGTCTATCCCACAGTCAAAATAGTGAACATCTGTAAGAGGGTCAAGAACAGGAGAATTGGCCTCTGGCGATAAAAGAAGAGGGAATCATTTATGTGAAAGGGGGCATAGCCTTCTGGAATGTTGGAAATGTTCTATAGCTTGATCTGGGTAGTTGTTCCTTGGATTCACACACACATTAACATTTTTCAGCATCTGGCACTTTCCTGGGTGTATGTTATATCCCAATACAATGTTAAAAACACCCATGTATAATTAATTATTGGCAATAAATGTTACCGAAGAAAACTACTGTGTTCCACAAGAGGACCTGATCTGATCTGGGGACCACAGGACAATATCCACCCAAAAGTCAGAAGTGGCAAAGAGGGGTTCACAGAGACAAGCCTGGAGAAGGCACTGAGGTAAGAAAAGCTTGATCTCTGGAAGATTTGAAAGAACATCAGAAACGTTGGGGCACAGAAAGCAACAGAGGGAGCAGTGTAAGACAAACATGAGAAGGTGGATTTGGGCCAGAGTGGGCAGCCACTCGTAGCTCATGTAAAGACTGTTGCACTCATCTCTGGAACCTATTGGAGCGGCTTTCAAGGAGGAGACACATCACTGATTACTTAGAAAAGAGTGAATGTTCAGTTCTTCTACTGGATGAGCTGACAACTGAGGATTTCTCTGTAACGATACTTAATTTTCCAAATTGCATTTAGGGGATCCACTCTTAATATAGACCATAATATCTCTCCTCATTTTTCTTGCCCATTTTGCACCAGACAGCTTTGTCACTGTGTCGGTCTCTAACATACACATAGGATCATGCATATACTCCTCTCCCAGATATAACCCCAGAGGATGGACTGTATCTAAGTGTCCTTTTATGTTACCAGCCAGCAGTGATCGATGCACTGTTGCTCAGACAGTTTTCCTTGGGAACACCTGTGCTCCACAGATATCAGATGCTATCTATAGGCAAATACCTTTGTGAAATACTTGATCAAAGTTACAGTTTTTCTATTGCAGGTTTCTCCAGGTGTTTCTCATGCTAATGTGCATTACAGTTCTCTAAGAAGTAGAAACAATGTGCAGCATTTCCAAACTTATTTGAACCATGGAGCCCTTTTGTGGGGCGAACACCCATAAAATACTGTGGGGGATAAAGGGAACATTATGGAATGTTTTATTCCATAAAATACTGTGGGGGATAAAGGGAAAAAGAAGGGGAAGGGTCGTCAAGGAACATGTATAAAGGACCCACGGACAAAGACAATGGGGAGTAGGAGTGAATGTGGAAGGTGGGGGTGGGTAGGTCAGGGGGAGAGTAATGGAAGGGGAATGGGGACAACTATAATTGAACAACAATAAAACAATCCTCAGTGAAAAAATTGTTTTTCATCTCTCATGTCTAAAATCATGTTATCTGTTGTAGGTAATTTTAGTGGAACTGACTGTAAAGAACCCTAGAAAGGTTAATTCTGTTGCATCTGACATATTGAGAATTTTTGGTATTCAACCCAAGCTTTGCATTTTCTTTGAAATTTTCAAAATGCACAGCCTCATGCTCCCTTTCAAAAGTTCTGGTATTATTCAGAAGCAATTATGAAGAAAAACGAAATTACCTTTCGTCATTCTATCTATTCAAGGCCTTAGAAATGCAGACTGACAATGAGCTGACAATTATTTTCAATCCACTTTCAGTTAATTTCACTATAAATTGAGCCTGAGGACTGCTGACAAATAAAATATATTATTCATCTGAAAACATTCTCTTTGGGGCTACAGATCTCCAATTTATTTCATTAGTGATCATGATCAAACTAAGTTGAGAATTGATTTATGCAATAGTTACCCCTCTGCAATAATTAATTAGAAAAATAATACTTCAGTAGAGCTTTGAAAAGGAGCAGTTTCTAAGGCTCTTTGATAAAATAGAAAACTTTTTAAAATAATTATGAGGCAGTGTTCCTAAGGGAGTAGATATGCATTGCCCTTGCCTATTTCCACATTTCACTATAGTTAAATCAAGTCAGGAAAAACCCCTTGAATCTCAATTTAGTTTGTCTAACAATTTTTAGTATGTATTATACTACATGGTAGGCACTCTGTGCTAAGTCTGTGAGTATTAAAGAAACAAACGCATCCTCAATGAGTGAACATGGGCAGGTAACATTCACTGTCCTAATAAATGCTACAATAGACATAATAGCGAAGAGTTTGTGAAGGCACAGAGGCTCCAGGGATTAATTCTGCTTGAATCGCTGGGAAATGCTTCATGGGAGAAAGTGGCATTGGAACTGGTCCCAGGACAATGAGCACATTTTCAATTGGCTGAAATGAAGGCCTGTGGGCTGCAGGGAATGTAAGCATAACTCTAAGCAGAAAGAATAGTATAAACAATTACAAAGACCTAGGAAAACTCCAGGTAGGTTTGAGAAGTGAGAAATCTAGAGTGACTGCGAGAGGTTAGGAGAGAAAGATGTGTTGGGACTAGATTGTGAAGGAGAAACCTAAAGGCCACAGACTAATTTTAATAAGCTGGTCTTTAAATTGGGGGCTGTGTTATTCAGAGGATAAGATAAATACGGTGGTAGTGCCATGGGATTGTAATTTTTCTGGTGAGAGGCAATGAAAATTGTGGGAGAGAAAAATAGGGATGCAAGAAGGAACAGAACTCATGCCTCATTTAGTACATCCTTCAGGAAGTCAAGGTACACTGAGGTCAGAGGCTGGAAGGATTTATGGGTGATGATGTCATGGAAGTTGTGAACAAAAGATGGTGAGAAAAATAAAGTATGAACTGGTCCCAGCTGCAGCGCACTCCCTGGGTGTCCGGGCAATCCATGGGCAGCGGTAACACCAAAGGGCAATTACAGCGAGGGGCAGGGCACCGAGCTGGAGGCTCTGGAGTCCCTCTGCCCCGACGTCTGTACAGTATTATCAGAAAACCCTTCCAGCTTCACCATTACTGTGACATCTGAGGCTGGAGAAAGCGATGAAACTGCCCAAGACTACCCTCAAATTTACATACAGTGAGAAATATCCAGATGAAGCCCCTCTTTATGAAATGTTCTCCCAGGATAATCTAGAAGATAATGATGTCTCATGTATTTTAAAATTATTAGCATTACAGGAGAAAAAAACTTGGTATAGCAATGATCTTTACTTTAATGACAGCTGTGCAAGAAAAATTAAATGAAATAGTGGATCAGATAAAAACTAGAAGAGAAGAAGGAAAGAAACACACAAAAAGAAGTGGAAGAAGCTGAAAAGCAATCATTTCATGGCACTCCTGTTACAATTGAGAATTTCTTAAATCGGAAAGCCAAGATTGATACAGAACTCTTGGAAATTAAAGAGAGATGAATGTAAGAAGACAAACAATCAGGAAAAATAAATAAAGTAGGAAACAACAATTTGAAACAGGTCATAACCTTGACACATCTGACACCTAGTCCTTGGAGGGTGCTGGAAACAATGTGGAGGTAGATGAGTCTCTGTTCCAGAAAATGGATGACTTGGAGCTGGAAGATGATGAGGATGGTCCAGATTACAATCCCACTGACCCAGAGAGACTAGACCGATTGATGGGCTTTCGCTGTCTGCAGAGAGGTTTGACTACCACAGTACCTGTGGCTATGCTGAGAGGATGTTGATTTTCTGTTCTTTTTTTCTAAGAAAAAATAATTTCAGGAGAATATTCTCCTGAAAGCTTTTATCAATGAACTTAATAAAACTGACCTTAAAAATTCAAATAAAAAATAAAGTATGAATTAAGTACTAAAGTCTTAAAGGAAGGTTGGTGTGTCTTGGGAGGAGACAGAGGGGGAAGATGTTTCTTCACACTTTGGTTCATTTATTTATTGAAAACCTATTCCACTGGGCACTGGGAAAACAGACAGCAATAGACACATTAAGTCAGCAGCTTTGATCAAAGGGGTAACATATTATCTTCAGTGAGGGGAAGGTTTGAAGGTGAGAGAACATAACTCGAAAGTAGAAAATCATGGAATTCACAATAATGTGTACAGGTTAACAACGCCTTGTAAAGAAATACAGGAAAATGCTGCTACAACTCCAGCTTCATGTCACTTTTCCAGGCAGGAAGACAAGAACAGAAAAGGGCGAACAATGTGTATGCTGTGTCTTATCAACTTTGAAGGATTTTTCCGAGAAAACAGCCACTTACATCTTATCCTCAGAACTGGATCACATGTCTTCCAGTAATTTGCATGGCATCCTGGGAAATGTATCATTTAACTGAACACATTTCTAAGCCAAACAAGTTCTCCTAGAAAGGAAGCAAAGAAGAATGGATGTTGTATAGACAGTGAACGAGTACATTTTGTGTGTTTAAATGTATTTTTATTCTATCTCCTGGTTGATTAAGATCTTACTAAAGTATAGAATTCTAGGTTAAAAACACTTTTTTCCCCACAATTTTGAATGCATTGGTTCATTGTGTTTTAGCTTTTGGTGTTACTCTTAAGAAATGCCATTCTGATTCTCATTTCTTTAATATGTGACCTGGTCTTTCAAATCTTAGCATCTTCTCTTTTCCTCTAGTGTTCTAAAATGTTACTATAATGTGCTTTGGAGTGGATCATTTTCCCACTTATTATGCATGGTATTTGGAGGGTCTTTTCAATTTGGACATGCCCATATTATGTTTTTGAAAATCCCCTCCCTTATTGTCTTCTATTGGATGCCTGACTTCCTGGATATTTTCTTGGCTCTATCTTCCAATTCTTCTGTTGAATTTTTTTATTTCAGCTATTATTCTTTAATATTCAAGAACTCCATTTTTAATATTTTAATGATTAATTATAATTATTATCTATAATTATAATTATGTAATTATAGTATACAAAGAGGTTAATTCAGGTTTTAAAAAACAAATTTGGAGTTTTGGTTGAGGCTCAAAGCCCAGAATGTAATGTAGCCCCATATTCCAAAGGAAGATGCTAGACCACCCATACAGGACTCACTATGGTACAGCAAGACAAGTCCTGTGTCCTTAGCCCACCTCCCATCTCTAGCCCACATATAAAAATAAATAAATACACAAATAAATGAGTAAATACAAAGGCTAGAGACTCTTCTGAGCCTGCATTTGTTTGTTTTTTTTTTGAAGAGTTACATGTGAGAGTATGAACACTGAAAGTGGATGCTTCCCTCCACCACTTAAGCCAAGCAAGGGGAGGCTTCATGACACACTCAAGACCATGGCTCACTGCCACGGGTAGAGAACATCTCAAATCCCACTCTGCTTCTGCTGAGCTGCAGAAGCCTGTGGGCCTAATCAATGCTGCGACCTGGGCAAAGGGTGTAGGGGCAAAGAGATTTGGTGCTCTCTAATCACCTGGGGGTTATCCGGAGATGCCTGTGTAGAGCAAAGAAGGGACTAGAGTGGAAATGGTCTAAAATTCCATAGTCAGGTTGCAGAGATTCATGAATTTTCTCAAGAACTAAGTGGGAAACCAGCAAAGTAAAAGTGAGCTTGAAACAATTCCACTCAAGAGTTCTGCATTAGCAGAATGAGCTTGTATCAGGAGGAAGTAGAAGGAGAATTAAAGAAACATCATGAGACATCAGCTGCGTGGTGCTGCCTGCAGTTAAGTGTGGGGAGAATAGGGCAAGTTCAAAGTCCTGCAGGACAGTACACACAAAAAAATCCTTCAAAAGCACCTCCACCAAAAAGGGTCAGCTTTGGGACACCTGCTACACAGAGGTATCAATGGTAGGTTCAACAGCCCAATCAAAAACAACTTCCTCCCCTTCTAATTCCAGTTTCCCTTAGCATGACACTGGGAGTGGGGTAAAAGAATCAGTTAGTAAATAGGGGAAGAAGCAGAGTGAGAAAGAGAAAAAACAAAACAAATCACCGTAAATCCTCATTTCCATTTTGCAAATTCAAGGTCAGACCTAAGTGAGGAAGCAGAGACGGTGTGAATTGGATAAAAGATAAAAGACTGGATTAGACTAAGCTTTTTAATATCTAAAAATGAAATTTTTTGAGTCTACAAAAGTGCCCAGAAGAACCTTAGAATCTACACAAGATACCATCCAGTTCAGGAAAAAGAAAATCCAACAAAGGAACTTTAAAGAAGATGGATAGGAAGAAAACCAGTGGCTTCCTGCTCGCACCTTAACAAGTACAACCAATTTAATAAACTGGTTTTAATAGCTTTTTGGTTGGTTTTCCATTCTCTTTGTCTTTGTAGAATTGTACTTTTACCATCATTTTATTTGGATTTCCGATGGACACACGTGTCAGTCAATGCAATTTTACTTCTTTTTGTTCCAAGAGCTCCTTTTTCAAGAAAAACTAAGTTGACCTGGTGATATTCAAAAATGAGAAATCAACAAATGACAGAATAGTCACAATTTCCACTTAGAGAGAAATTGGAACTTGTAGTTACCATTTGAACTTCTCTGAAGATAATCATTGACTGTCACATATGCCACCTTGTGGCCACTCTGATGCACACAAGTAGGTGGATATTACCACAGTACACTTTTCACCCCTTCACTCATCCACCCATCCATCCATCCACCCATCCGTCCATCCACCCATCCATCCATGGCACAGTTGTTCAAGGCAGATTCTGAGCATGCAGATAGTACACACACAGCCCTTGTCCTTTCTTGAAAAGCTGACAATCTATGGGGAGAAAACATGTTTTGCTTTGCTTTCTGAGGGAGATTTTTAAGAGTTACATCTCTAAGATTCAAGTATATATTTTCAACCTTTTTATTTGGTCCCTTAACTGGCTTCTTCCCTGTAATTTAATAAAAAATGTTTAAGTCTTTGCCATCTTAAACGAAAAGCCAAAGAAATAAAACTCTGTATCAATCACAATGCCCCTAACTAAATTACCAATAATTTTTCTTTCCTTCACTTCATAGTCAAACTTTTCCAAAGTGGAGTCTACACCCTCTGTTCCTTCTTTCTTGCCTCTAACTCATTTTAGTGGTTGTTTTTCTTTATTTCATTTTCAATATATCTTTATTATAAAATAATTAAAATATGCAGAAAATAAGATTATAATTACTCATCTATTTGTCACCCAACTTTATCAAATACTGAGATTATATCATAACTGCCTTAGATCATCTTTCCCCAAGAAATAAAACATTACAGACAGAGTTGACACTCAGGTTCTCATTCCGGCTCCATCACCACCAAAAACCAGAATTATGAGCATAATTCCCAGGCATGCTTTCACACTTTTATTACACATTTATGTATTCATAAGCATTGAATGTAAACTTAGAAAAATCATTATGAATGTTGCTTTTTTTAAAAACTCTTTACATTTTTCATATTTATCCATATTCAAACATGCAACTCTAGTTCATTTTCACCACTGCATATTAATTCTTTGTATGAAAAGATAAAAAATTATACATCTATTCTTTTGATGACTATTTAGATCATACTTAGCATTTTTCTATCTCAAACAATGTTTACCATGAACAATCTCATGCATACCTCCTTGTCCACATGTGTGTTCTTGAGAAGAGGGCCTTCTGTCCTTTCTCCCATTCTGCAAAGTGAGGAAGAACCTCTCCAGGAGTTCTTTCCACTGAGAGTCTCTGGTGGCCCATCTTCCACTGGCAACAAGAAATGTTGCTACACCAGGTCCTGGATTGGGTCCTCTGTCCACACAACCTGAAAACAGTGATTCAACTTCCAAGTTGATCCTACCTTATAATGAGTCCACTTCTGAAGATCCAGAACTGCAACAAGATAATTTTTTTCTCTCTATTGATGTAATTATAGTTTATTTTTCTCTTACTTTTACTGCTCTTAGGAGATGATATATTAGTTCAAATAGGCAGTTTTAGGATTATAATTTTTAGAATGATGTTTTATAACTTTAGATTATTTAAATGTCTATATTATAAATTAGTAACATCCATGTTATTCTATTGGGCTGGCCAAAAATGTTCGTTTGGTTTTTTCCCATAAGATGGTGCTAACAGTACTTAGTTGTCTTTAACTTAATTTGAAAAATTTTGTTAGATGGTATTGTGACAGCTGTCATATCAGCGTGCATTGAAAACACTTATCAAAATTGGTGAATTTTTGTATAGCCATTTTAATGTTGAAGATGGAAGAAAATAAGCAACATTTTCAAAATATTATGCTTTATTATTTCAAGAAAAGGAGAAATGCAACCAAAACTCAAAAAAGAAAGATTTGTGCAGTGTATAGAGAAGGTTCTGTGATTGATGTAAAGTGTCAAAAGTGGTTTGCCAAGTTTCGTGCTGGAGACTTCTCGCTGCACGATGCTCCAAGGTTGGGTCAATTAGTCTAAGTTGATAGCAATCAAATCAAGACATTAATTGAAAATAATCAATGTTATACTACATGGGGGATAGCCGACATACTCAAAATACCCAAATCAATAAAGTTACTGGTGAAAATGAAAAATGTGTCTTTTATGTTACAAAAAAAACCACACAAACTTTTTGTCCAACCCAATATTTGTAGGTAGAGTAAATAGAGTGTTCTTGTTGGTGTTAATATGTTTGATAAAATAATCCGTAAACATGGTAATAATGTTTGTCTTTACCAAGAAATGTTTAAGTAAAAAAATTATATAACATATGTATGAATCTTATCTGTAAATTATTTCATCATGTGATTTCAAACAGAACGTATAATGTGTCTTTATCGCTATTTAAGAAGTCTTTCCCATTGACCCAGAAAAACATCATTTTCAGTTTCTCTTCTAAAATAATTTTGGACTTTCTCTCATTTAGCTTCACATGGACACTTGATGAAACTGTAATGCCTAGGATAATGTTATATAAATGTAGATTTTTTCAAAGTACATTCCCTGAGCCATTGTTTCCTTTCCTTCTTGCCAGGCAGTGTAAGGGTTGGACTCCAACTTTTGCTATTTACCAAGTCCCTGTAACATGAACGGCAGCAGTAGTTTCACATGGGCAATGTTGTCATTGGGGACATTTGGAGTTCCAAGTCTATTTCTACAAACCAATGGCTGAACTGACTTCAGTGATAGGACTAACATGTTTACCAAATAATTTTTGTTTAAGCCCTCTGGTTGCACTCACTGTGCTTAGGTGAAATCCAAGCCCCTTTCTCTCATGCCCATGGTCCTGCCTGGGCCAGGCCCCTCTACCTCATACTTCCTGTGCTCCAGGCCCCAGGCCCACCCAGCTCTTCCTGCTCTGCCCATACACAGGTCCTTCAGCCTGAAACACTTCCCCCTACTCTGAGTTTCATTCTCACTTGACCCCAGGTCTTAAAAGTTATGTCCTTGGAGAAACTCTGACTTCCCACTCAAAATCATTGCTCCTGCTCCTCTTTCTCATGCCACCTTTCAACTTACCATTAATGGCACTTATTTCAACATACAATGATACAATTTTTGTTATGATTATTCGTTGACTGTACAAGTTCATTACACAGCTCCATTTTGTTCCTTTTCCATAGCCAGTGTTTTTCAGACAGAGAATGAAAGGATCTGGAGGGACAATTCTTTGTTGTTCAGTGTATTAGTTAAGTTATGCCATGATGACATTGCTTAGTAAATACACTCCAAATCTCAGTGCTCACAACAAATACTAATATCCTACTCATGGGTCTGGCTTGGCTGGGTTTGGCTGGGTTTGGGTCTCTGATCTACTCCCTTTTCTCTCACATCTGGTTCCCATTCAAGAGCTTAGGTGAGGGTTCAGTGGCTGCCTGGGTATGTTCTTATGATGGATGGAAGGAGCATAAGAGAGTAAAGGAAACAGAATAAAAGGTTCTTAATACCTCTGCCCAAACCTGGCACAATCTCATATCTTCCCACATTCCTCTGGCCAAAGCAATTCTTTGGACTCAAAGTTAATGCAGGACACTTGATATCCGTAACATTTGGGTGTTAAATGTTGGTAATACCTTCCAGTCACTGTGAAAACTCCATATGCCCCTTGGTGCTGAATCATTCCCTGACCCCCAATGAGAACTCCTCTCAGTGCCTGACCACAGTGGGTACTCAATGAATATTTGCTAAAAAATTAATTTTGCCAATTTGCCCTTCAGAACCCTTGTAAAAACTTATTCAATAATTAGGGAGTGCTATGACATTAGTTTAATATTCTTAAAACATTACTTCTTCCATGCAAAAAGATAGCTAATTTTAACTTTTTAATGTAAGGCTGATAATTTTTTTTTTATATTTAGTGACAATTTCTTTAGGAACTCTCTATTCAAGTCTTTTGCCCCCTTTTCTATTAATTTTCCCCCTCGCTTGTAATAATTCTTGTCACAGGTAGTGAATATTTTTCTGGTTTTTCTTTTAAATGTTTCAATGATTTTTTTTTGACAGGCAGACATTGCTAATATTTAGATAGCTTCATCTCTCACCCTTTTCTTTCATGGCCTGCTGCAGTGAATGTTTTTAGTATCAACATGATATTACACCAAATCGACATATTGTAATGTACTTAACCTTTCTTTTTTAATGGTCTATTTATATACTTTCCAGGTTTTTTTCTCATAAATAACATTGTGATGAAGACCTTTGTACATAAATCCTAAAAGTAGAATTGTCATATTCAGGGATAGTTTTTTAAGTTCTTGATACATTTTGCCAAATTACTATTGAGAGTCTACTCTCCAGGCCCCGTAACCTAGATTCCCCTCTCTCCAGGATCCACACCCCAGATCTTCGCACCCTAGGTGCCCACGCCCCAGGCCCTGCCGAAGAAGCCCTTACTGGTCAGCCTTGTATAGCAGCAAGCAAGGCGAGAGGGGTGACAGTGAATCTGGAGGAGCAGAGGGAAGATGTCCAGATTACCCCAGATGGTCCTTCTGCCTGAAGTGCTTTTCTCTGAGATGGTCCCATGGCACCTTCTTGGGATTTACGTCTTCCCTCAAACCTGAGAGCCCTTCATTTAAAAGAGCCTCTGACTCCAGTTATGCCCTAAGACACTACACTGGATTGCTTTTTTTGTCACCCCTTGCAGAAAACTTATTTCTTCCCCATGTTATCTTATTAATTTACATGTTTAATTTCTATCAGTAATTAAATCGTCTGGTTTGCTGACTGCAGTATCTCCAGTGCCAGGAACTACTTTCTGGCATGGAGAAGAGTGGTTCTGGAATTGGCTGCTCAGTGGAATCACCTGAAGTTTTAAAAATTTACTCACTCCCAATAAGAAGTGTGTTGTAAAATTTTACTGTTCATGAGTAGATTGGCATATAGTTAAGAATTTTCAGAAAGAACTCTTAACTTAAGGACTCTTAGTTTACAAATTTCAAATTTTGTGTGCTACTGTGCTCTATAAAGAAACATTATAATAATGAGGTTACTACTCACTACTGTATTAGCCAGGGTACACAAGGTCTGCTCAAAAGGCACCCAGCCATGTAAGATGAAAAATAGAGACATTTATTGAAGAAGATACAAGATATAAGAAACATTGTACAGAGGAAACTAATACCTCTGTCCCCTTCAAAGTAGGTACCTTGGGACCTCACACAGTTCTCCCAATTGCTACCCTGTTGTGTTTTCCTGAGTGGAATTGATGGTCTAAGTCTCGTGATTTTAGTTTTCAGAAAAGCCAGAAGTCACAGGGTGTCAATCTGGGCTATAGGGGATCTGAGTCTCCAGGGTGACTTGACATTGCATCAAAAATCTCCACACAAGATGTGATACACGAGCGGGTACGTTGTCATGTTGAAGCTGTCAATCACCAGTTGCCCATGGCTGCAGCCTTCTAAATCATCCAAATAGTTTCAGTGGAGGAATGTTCAAGCTTAATGCAAAATTCGCAGCAGATTCATTGCTCTGCTCACTCAGTCATTTTGAATGTGATGGCCACACAGCACACATGCTCATTCAATGGCGTCTACCACCCCCACTGACTAGTACAGTGAAGTCGTCATTGTTCATGCATGCTCATTCCTGTCCACTCTCCTTGGCTGCCAGGTTACATTGATGTCACCCAAATCATTTTCATGATATTAACAATGGTTGGTCTTTTTCCAGACAGACCTCGTATATCCCCTGTATTGGTTTCTATATAAATGGTATATATTGTCTTACATATAAAACAATATATTCCAAAGAAAAAATATTTATGATCCTCCCAGATCAATTAAATCTGAATCTCTGGGGGGTGGAACTCAGTCAGGCATTGGTAGTTTTAAAAACTCCCCAGGTGATTCCAACATATAGCCAAGTTTGAGAACTAGTGACATAGAAGGAACTCAGAATATTTGTTGGATGGATGGATGGATGGATGGATAAAAAGACATTGTAAATAAAAAATTGGGGGCTCTAGTCCTAGCACTACCACTAACATGATATGTAACCTAAACTGTGTTACACTACTTTCTAAGCACCCGTAGTTGCACTAGATGCCTCCTAAGTTCTCTTCCTGCTTCAAGACTTCATGATTCCCCTTTTAGTCACAGCAAGAGCTCAGAGGGACAGGACCAGGGAAAACATGAGGACAGAATGATTGAGGCTCCATAGAAAACTTTATCCAGGATAAAGGTGATCCTAACAGGAAGCTCAATACTACGATGCTCTTTTACCCAGGAAAGAAAGTATTTGTAGTGGTCCAGAGATCTTGCACTTAGAAGAACATCACATACCTCTGCACTGGAGGTGCAGAGGAGGGACAAAATGATCCCTTAACATATTATATTATTAACATAATCCCCAAATATCCCAATAGGGAGACCGTATGTGGATATTCTGAACCAGAGCAGAGGGAGAGAGATGCATTTATCTAACACAGTCCTCACAAACCTGCCTTGTCTCCAAGGCTGTGCAGGGGTCCTCTCTCAAACGCGGGCTACTTAAGCATTCATAAGCTGTTTTGCTGAGATCTTAAACAAACAAACAAACAAACAAACAAACAAAAAAACCTGTGCTGTCAACTCAACTCTGCTACTGTCACCTTACACAGGCAGTTAAAATAGGACAGTTTCTTTTTAAAAAAAAAAATTTATTGTAGTTTTTCATTACCATTTAGTCCCCTTATACCTCTTTCCCCCAGCAATCACCACACTATTGTCCATGAGTCCTTTTTCCTTTTTGCTCAATCCCTCCACCCCCTAATATCCCCCCACCCCTAATAGCTGTCATCTGCTCTCTATCTATGAGTTCCCATTTTCCATGTTCAGTTTTTTCATTAGATTCCATATATGAATGAAATCATATGGTATTTGACTTTCTCTGACTGGCTTAGTTCATTTAGCATAATGTTCTCCAGATCCTTCCATAATGTCATGAAGGGTAAAATTTCTTCTTTTTCACAGCAGAGTAGTTTTCCATTGTGTAAATGTCCCATTGTTGTAAAACAGAACAGTTTCTTACTGAGAAAGATAGTCACTCATGTTTATTTAAAACATTACAAAGGTATTTACAAGAGGGAACTCCTGTATAGCCTACTCCAGTGATTTTCAACTGGCGTGCAGCAAGGGGCACACTGATGCTCTGCAAACATTTTTAAAACACATATTATCTTACTGTTTAGTCAGGGGTGCTGATCTCCTCTCCCTTAGATTGTCAAATAAAATAAATGAGAACAGCCAACGCAACAAAAGTTGTCCAGTGTGACAACTGGACACACTTCAAAATTATTCCTATTTTTTGTCAGGTTGGCAAAAAATATATTTTTTGGTGTGCTGCAAAATTTTAATAATTAGTTTAAGTGTGCCATGAGACAAAAAAAGTTGAAAATTGCTGGCCTAGCTGAGTTCTATCATTCTTCGGGCTCTATTTCCTGGGCTGCTTTATACACAGCTAGTGAGGTTCACCTGCAATGTGAGATTTTGCTACCTGTCCCTAGGCATCAATATCTGCCTGGTCACCCAACAGTGGCTACAGATTATAACGCTCCATTCTCCTTCATTCTATACTATCTCAGGCAAGGACAATTTTAAGATTACAAAAATAACACATTTGGGGAGTTACCAGAGTGCGCACCTTAGAAACTGAGTTTCATTGACTTCACAACGGGTAAGATCAAGGGGTTACTTCTACTTCATCATTTTTTAATACACGTAAAACTAACATAACAGAATTCCCATCTTAACACCTTAATTTGCATATTCAAAATTTTGAAATTATTGGGGACTGGGGGTGGTTGCAGGCAGTTTGCCTGGGTTATGGCAAAAATTTTTTATGGCAAATGTATTGCCTGACATGGATTATAAATAAAATAGAAATGCAGGCAGCACATCTACATTTAAGAAGGAAACGACAGTGCGTAAGGCCTTTCCAACCACGTGTGTACTCGGGTTCCAGAGACATCTCTTTTGTCAGGATACGCTAGAAGTCTGGAGTTCAAAGGGCGGGAAAAATTTCTTCAAGAACAAACATTTACTGAATATGTACCTTTTAAAATGCTAGGGAAGCAGAGAGGAAACACACAAAACCTCTTTGATCTCATGGAGCTCTTAGCCTCATACTTCTGCCTATCCCCCAAACACACACAGAGAGGGAAGAATCAAAAGTTTCCACAAGTCATCTCTTCTTCATCACTTAAAAAAAAAAAAAAGGAAGAAGAAGAAAATGCTGGAAAAGCGATTATGGAGCGGGCGCAATGGCTTGTGGCCAGGATGACAAGTCTTTTACATAACTGCTATCCTCTGGGATAGACAACGGGTGCATCTTGTAAGTGATGTGTCAGCTACAATGACCGCAACAACTGGAGTCGCGTTCTCTGATACCTTCCCTATAGGAAAACCAGAGGCTGGGGATGGTGGGGTAACACTATCCCAGACGAGTTCTCCTGGGGAACAAGGGGTACTGGCTCAGAAATTAGCGACGGTGCAGGCGCGAAGAATCCTTTTTTTGGGGACTCGGTTGCTGGTCCGTATATCGAGCAGTTTGCGCAATTAACCAGGGGACACCCCGATTCTGAGCTAGCACTAGGCCTGAAACCGGAATCCCCAAGCTTATCAGTGCTCAAACTCTGACCCGGGAGCGAGGGGGTTTCCGAAGTCCCGCTGACAGAAAACCAAACCCACTTGAGTCACGCGGGTGAGAAGCAGCGAGGGGAACCAGAATGCAAAATTTCCCAAGGCACAGAACTAGTCCCTTTTATAAAGCACCTTGCAGGAAAATGCAGAGCCCCAGAGGAAAGATCCTGCAGAACGTCACCCACCACAGCGAGAGACTCCAGCTCTTAGGTCCCCCGTCCCGCCGCACCCCGGGCCGCCCTCGCGCAGACGCAGTCGCGCCGCGTTCCCGCCTCAGCGCGCATGCTCCACACGGCATAGGCGCTACGACCCGCGGCTGTGGCGGCTGTAGTGGCGGTAGCGGCGGTGGCAGCGGCGGCGGAGGAAGTTGTCTTTTTGCACCCCACCCCGTAGCAGCTTCGCGGCCGTGGATAGCTTCCTGGCGACACTCGAGGGACTTCGGTGCTGCCCGCCCGTCAGTCCAGCCGGATCATGGGGTTACCTAAGGGGCTGGAGAGCCAGGGTCTCCCAGAGGTAAGGAACCCCCTCTTCCTGATACGTCGGGTTCCTGACAGAGGGGCTGAGCGAGCCAGGCGGCGGCCATAGAGGTCCCAGGCTGCTTTTGGGGCTCCCCGCCCCTTTCCTCAGATGTGTGCACAGGCCAGGTCCGCTGGGCCTGAGCAAGTCCTCTCGCGTGGGCGGGGACTAACTTGAGCAGTCCCGGGTCTCCTAGCACCGGGGTGGCCTTCCCAACCCAATAACTGCCCCAGCGCAGCCCCAGGTGCCGCGGGACCTGGAGTCCCAGCTCTCTCGTCCTCTGGGGCAGTTTACCCGGACCCTCGGCGCCGCAAGCCTCGGCCGGACGGCCGGGGCTGCTGCGCCAGGAGTCACGAGACTTGCTTTGGGACGGTCCGGGCTCGGGTTGTGCAACGAGCGGTGACCTCGCGCCTGCTGCTGCCTCGCGGGACCCGAGGCAGCCCCACCAGCCTTGGTCCCTGGAGGGAACGGCCCCGAATGGTAACCTCTATGCTGGGACCCGGAGGCATAAGGACGCTTGGGGTCCGTGCCCGGCTGGGTCAGCTTACCTCGGTGTCCAGTGGTGCTGTGTGGCAGAGGGACACAGCACTGGGCGGAAACGTTGCTGCTTATCCAGAAGATAACTGTTGCCTTTCCTTCCAGAGGTGTTTGTTACTAAGTACTCACTTGGTCCTAACGGACGGGATAATCAGTGGTTTCTGGATTTCCACGTTGGCTGGGAATAAAGGGAAAGTGCATTTTCTTCCGGATGCAAATATCACTTAGCTAGGTGGTTTACATCTGCCTTCTCTTCTCGTTGATTTACTCGAAAGCTACTCTAGTTTTTCACATTCTTGAAAGAAATGGAATCCACGCTGCTCCTCTATCCCCCACCTAAGGTTCTGAAGCAGGCCTTTAGCAGGGGACTGATTTCTGGACCTGGTTAGTGGTCCCTTCCCTTTTAGCTGCCTGTGGCCAGTCTTGCTTCTCTGTCCCCCGCCCCCTCAGTTCTTTTATCTCACATGTACCCCCTAATTGAGAGATCACTCTTATGGGCATAAAAGCTGGGGATATAGTGATGGAAGGATAGGCTTACCTGTCAGTGTGTGTTCCATCCCCAGAATGCAAGCCCATTTTGTTATATTAGGAATCCTAACAAGTGTAAGGTGGTCAGAATCCTTGTATTAGGTAAAACTGTACATGCGAGTTGCTTTGATGAAGCCAGGAATTGTGAATACTGGGATTCGGACTGTGGTATTTTCTTCGACATTTCTTTTTTACCACTTCTTTAGTCTATGCTCTCATGAAGTTTTTTTCCTGACCTTTTGCTGTGGACTCCTGTCTCCCTGCTTCTACCTTAAATACTTTCCATCCAGTGCCCCACTACCAAAGGAGATCTTTCTAAAGCAACCTGCTCCTGTATGTCCTTTGTTTAACCTTTCTCTAACTGCTAGGAAGCTAGGTCTTACTTGTCACTTTTCCAAGAGCCCAGGACAGTTCTTGCCAATTAGGAGGCAGACGGGGGGGACTATATAATCAAGTTATTATCATTTAATTAAAAAAATGATATTTATAGTCTGACATTAAGCTGTCACTAGTCCTGTTGATTCATTAACTCCAGTTTTTTAAACCCTTTATGGTATGTATGTGGAAGATAGAAAGATAGCTCAGAACTTGGCCCTGCTCTCCAGCTTACGTGAATACTGTACAAGGCAATTGAAAATTTAGTGTGCCTGGTTTAGGAGCTCACAGTCATCCATCTTCACCAGAATTTTAGTTTTTTAACAATTGGATGTATTACCCAGCCTGGTGGCTTTTTATGGCTTCAAGGGGGCATTCCTTCATGCTCTCTTCTTTTTGTTTCAGTGTTAATCTGGAAAGTGAATTGGAATCTTACGAGCATTATCCATTCAGTCAGTGTCTTGTGCCCAAAGGTTATGTCACAGGTTATGTTGCTATAGTATGCTTCTCCGTTCGAGGGGTGAGTGGTTGAGAAGCCTGGGCCATGCATCTTCCATGGGGTGCTCCTTAGGTAGTTGAGGTAGGAATGGTCCTCCCATGATGTGCCGTCTTCTTCTTAGAAGTATTTTTTATGATAAATGATGATTAAACAAATGAAAGCTTTCTGTTTTACGTTCCAGGAGTTTTAACAAAATACTCGTATCATCCCATTTTTCTTTTCAACTCCATCTTTGTGAACCGTAACTGCTCTGTGCCTTCTCTTTTATTTGAGTTTCTCCACTTGTAGCTATTTTTCACCCATTGCATATCTTTTGCCAAGGAAGAGAAGGTGTGAATAATTAATATTACCTTGTTTTTGCACGCCCAGTAATAACTAGTGAATGCTAATCTTTAGAATTTTGATAGGCTGGACCTAGGTTTTGAGTGTTAAGTTCAATGGGTAGTGGTGCATGGTTGTCATCTCCATCCCCCCAACCCCCACCATTGGATTAACAGTCACTTTAATAATTCCTTGTTCAACTGTATATCAGTATGTATACTCCCTCTCCTGGCAGTCTGTACTTCAAAATACACTTGAATTCCCCTTATCAGTGTCATGACTATGGAAACATTTTGCTAATATATGACTGGTTTAAGTCATGCACTTTATGTAATGATTGAGCATGTCATTCTATAACAAGCATGTTTTTGACGCCTAATGCTATTTCAGAACAGAGGAGTGAACATGGGTGAATAATGTATGGTCCTCTCCTGAACCACCTAATATAATAGTCTATTTGGAACGACAGGCATGTTCATTAACACCAGACATGTCACTCAAAAGAGGTTGTTACTTAATTATGTGAATGACATGGATTATAAATAAAATAGAAATGCAGAGAAATGACCATTTTGGGCTCTATTTGTCAGGTTTGTCATCAAATAGGAGCTAGAATGTGAAGATAATTTCTGGATGATCAGAGAATGTCAGGAGAAGGAGACTGGTGTGAATAGTGATGTCTAGGTTGGCCATAGCCATGTCTGGATTGTTTTGGGGGGAGGTGAAGGATGAAGCTGAAAACATAGGTTGCAGCCACAGATCTGAATGCCAAACTAAGACATTTGGAGTTTATCTCATAGAGTGTCTATAACTGATGCATTAATGATGAGGACCAGGGGATGAGCTAAAAAGATAATGATGTGAAAGCTGTGATTTGGAAACAAATGAGCAAGACAAATTAACAGAGAAGAAAGATTGAGAGGCAGTTGCAATGGTCCTGACATGAAGTGTAAATAGAAGGATTAATGTGAGATGCTTAGTAAAAGAAGATTTAACAGGCATTGTTGAGTAAGGGAGGATTTGAACCACCATACCTTGGTGGTGGTTTATATAAGGAGGTACTTTTTATTTATTTATTTTTTATTTTCTGCAATGATGAAAGAGAGGAAAGGCACAGTTCATGAACATAAATGGAAGCAAAAGTACTAGAAAGTTATGATATATTTGACTTGTAAATAAACACCTGGGAGTGAAGGTAGAATAAAAATTAAAATTGTTAAATCAAATCTCTATTTATATATATTACATGAATTTATTATTATTTTAAATTATATTTTATTGGTTATGCTATTATAGTTGTCCTGATTTTTTTGCCCTTTGCCTCCCTCCACCCAGCATCCCCCACTCCCTCAGGCAATTCCCCCTACCATTATTTATGGCTCATGCATAGAAGTTCTTTGGCTACTCCATTTCCTCTACTGTACTTTACATCCCCATGGCTATTCTGTAACTACCTATTTGTACTTCTTAATCCCTTCACCTCTTCATCTGTTCTCCCCCACCCACCTCCCACCTGGCAACCATCAAAACGTTCTCATATCCATGATTCTGTCTCTGTTCTTCTTGTTTGCTTAGTTTGTTTTTTAGATTCAATTTTTGATAGATATGTACTTTTTGCCATTTGATTGTTCATAGTTTTGATCTTCTTTTTCTTAAGTAGGTCCCTTTAACATTTCATATAGTAAGAGTTTGGTGATGATGAACTCCTTTAGTTTTTTCTTGTCTGGGAAGCTCTTTATCTGCACTTTGATTCTAAATGATAGCTTTGCTGGGTAGAGCAATTTTGGCTGTAGCAATCTTGCTTTATATGACTTTGACTATTTCTTGCCAGTTCCTTCTAGCCTGCAAAGTTTCTTTTGAGAAATCAGCTGACATTCTTATGTGAACTCCACTGTACACACCTAACTGCTTTTCTCTTGCTGCTTTTAGGATTCTTTCTTTATCTTTAACCTTTGGCATTTTAATTATGATGTGTCTTGGAGTGCGCCTCTTTGCATCCATCTTCTTTGGGGCTCTCTCTGTTTCCTGGACTTGCATACCTATTTCACCAAAATAGGGAAGTTTTCTTTCTCTGTTTTTTCAAATAGATTTCCAATTTCTTGCTCTTTCTGTTCTCCTTCTGGCACCCCTATGATGTGAATGTTGGACCTCTTGAAGTTGTCCCAGAGGCTGCTTATACTATCCTCAATTTTTTGGATTCCTTCTTCTTCTTCTTGTTCTGATTGGTTATTTTTTGGTTCCTTATGTTCCAAATCATTGATTTGATTCTCGGCATCATACACTCTACTGTTGTTTCCCTGTAGATTGTTCTTTATTTCAATTAGTATATCCTTCATTTCTGGCTGGATCTTTTTCGTGTCACTGAGGTCCTCTCTAAGTTCCTTGAGCATCCTTATAACCAGTGTTTTGAACTCTGCCTCTGATAGATTGCTTACTCCATTTCATTTAGCTCTTCTTCTGGAGTTTTGATCTGTTCTTCATTTGGGCCATGTTTTTTTTGTCTCGTTTTGGCAGTCTCCCTGTGTTTGTTTCTATGTATTAGGTAGAGCTGCTTTGATTCTGTGTCTTGATAGTATGGCCTGATGTAGTAGGTGTCATGTAAGGTCCAGTGGCACAGCCTCCCCTATCACCCAAGCTGGGTATTCGAAGTGCACCCTTTGTGTGGGCTGAGTATACCCTCTTGTAGTTGAGCCATGTTTGCTGTTGGCAGATCAATGGGAGGGATTTACCCAGGCCAGTCAGCTGCAAGTACTGTCTGTGACCACTGACCACCAATCTCTGCCCTCTGTGGAGGATCACCTACCTGTACAGGGGCAGGGTGGTGGTGCTACTGTGTGGTCTGTAGCTGTCCACTGGGTGCACAGGCTCTGGGGTTTCCTGGTCGTGCAGGCCAGGGTCAGCCCTCACCTGTGTTACCTGAGCAGCCTGCCTGAGCTTTAAAGCAATCTTAGATGGCAGCTACTTGTGCTGGGCTTGGAGATTCCCAGGTGAAGCCAAGATTTGAATCTAGGCTGGCTGTTGCTAGTGCTGGCCTCAGCTCACTGAAACTAGCTGTTGCTTGTTTTATAAGATTTAGAAAGTTGTAAAGCATGAGCCAAGACCGGTGTTCATATAGAAGAGCAGCTTGAGTGGGCCCATAAGTTGGGTAGGGCAGAGTCTCTGCGGATCTCCAAGGTGGGTCAAACAGGTTGATGGAGTCTCAGACATGACACCAGCTTGCCAGCTCTGTGGTGGGAGGGCTTAGAAAAGTGACAATGGCCTTTACTGACCTTGATGCCAGACACTTTAGTTTCTCCCTGTATACCATTGGTGCCTTTCACGCTGCTACTCCAGTGCTGGGGCTCATGGGAGTGAGTCTGAGTAGGTGAGTCCGTGTGTGGGTTATTTAAGAGGAACTGCTTGGGGCTTCAGAAGCTTCTTCCACTAATTCAATCCCTGCTGGTATTTGCAACCAGAAGTTGAGGGAACTTATCTTCCTGGCCCTGGAACCCTGGGCTGAGAGGCCTGGTGTGGGGCTCGGACTCCTCACTCCCGAGATATCCCTCCCAAATTTTTATCTACTACACGTGGGTGTGGGACTAGCCCATTCCACATCTGTGCCCCTCCTAACAGTCTGGATGGGTGTGGTTTCTTTAATCACATAATTATCAGACTTCTGTTCAACTCAATTTAATGTGCCTGAGTGATGGTTGTTCTGTATTTTAGTTGTAATTTTGATGGGGTTTTGTGAAGAGGGGAGCCATGTCCGCCTATGCCTCCATCTTGACTGGAAGTCCAAATTTATTATTTTTAAGGCAGTTCTGTTATATGGCAATAAGATCCTTTATGTCTGAGTTGAAAGCCTTCTTTATATTTGCGTTGAAGTTCAAAAAGAGTAGTGTAGAGAGGCATACATATTTGAATTATTTGTTCTTGCCCCTTTTTAAAATAATTTGGACCAAAATGAGTATGAGTTTAAAAATAAAAAATAAAACCCACCTTGTTCCTGTCTGTAAGGAATTTATAAACTGGTTGAGAGCCTGTCAAGTAAACTGTGTTACAGAACAGGGAGGTAATGTGTCTTAATCTTCCTTTCTCTGTATTTCTTCAGCACCTGGTGAGTAGGCTATGTTACTTGTGTCTTCTACCCCAACCTGTGATGATTAATAGTTTGTTGAGGAGTAGGGACTCTCTTCTGTGAAACCGTGGTAGCAGTGTGTCCCCATGCTCCTTCATGACTGCAGTGATACAGCCAGCATCACTTGGCAATGCTGTGGCATCAGGAGATACACCTGGTGTTCCTTTATTCAAGGTAGCTTTTACCAGCCTTTCACCTTTTGTTTTAGGTAGAAACAAGAGAAGATGAAGAACAAAATGTGAAGTTGACTGAAATTCTGGAGCTCTTGGTTGCAGCTGGATATTTCAGGGCAAGAATTAAAGGCTTGTCACCTTTTGATAAGGTAAGAGGAAATCTTTCTACTCATTAGGCTTTTTTTTTTTTTTTGAGCAGGATGGCATGGTTAATTAACCATGGAAAGGAAAAGAGATTGTGTTTTTACTTTCTCCATGTCCATATTTCCGTTTCTCCCTTATTCTGGTTTGTTATGGAAATGTTCAAATTTCTATTAAAAGAAAATAATAATATATCAATAGATACACTTTGAATTCCTTTTCTGTGCACGAAGCTTTGGGAAATGCAAATAAGCAGTCGAAATTCCTCATTTTGAGGAACTTACAGTTTGGGTGGGGAGATTAAAACTTATGTAAAGTAAAATAATCTGGGTTTAATGAGCAATCCCAAGTCAGTGTGCTCACAGACAATTACCAGATTTTTCTATGGATGGATGGTAAATACTTAGTTTGGCAATTACCAAATTCCAAAGTCACTATGGGGTGAAGTTTAATTCAGAAGAGCCTGGAACAATTACTATGCACAAGGCTTAGTAATAGGCATTGAGGGCACAGAGATAAGACAGACACCCTGTACTCAAAGAGCCCGATCTCTATAGTATAGGGAAGAGAGACAGGTATACCGACATTCATAGAATAAATAGCATGATATAGAAAGTACTACTGCAGTGAACTGTACACAGAAATGAAGCGTCCAGGTCAAACAGGGCAGGCTGAGAAAGCTTCCTGGTGGAAGAAAGTGCTGAGTGCTCCAGTGGGCCACAGCCCAGCCTACATATAACAGAATTACTGTGGGTTGTTTTAGAATACAGATGTCTAGGCCTCACCATGGAAATTCTGGTCAATCAATCTGGACTGGGACCTGGAATCTGTATGTTATTAGGCATCTCTCATGAGTTTACAGCATAGCCAGGAGTAAAATTCACTATTATTTCTTTTTAACATCAAGCTGTGTCCAAAATGGATTTTTTTTTTCAAAAATCCTTTGGATTTTGTCCAAAAGGATTTTTAGCCTTGGTCTCATTTGCATCTTAGAGAAACCCTGTGAGAAAAGTAGAGCAGGGAATTCACATCTCCTTTTGGTAGATGAAAAAAAATAAGATGTGTGAAAATAAGAAGTAATGAGCCACACAGTGTCAGCTTTGCTACTCATATGTCTGGTCCATAAAACACATGGAATCTGTCACTTGCCTGAAACTGGGTTAAGACTTCCCTCACCTGAGCATTAATGTCTGTCTCCTTCAGTGTAAAGACAGTCTATGCATGATATGTCCATTTAGTAATAACAATCAGTTTCTTAGTCACACTAGCCACATTTCAGGTACTCAGTAACTACATGTGGCTATCAGCTATAGTATTGGATAGTCCACACATAGAACATTTCCATCACTGCCGAAAGTTTTATTCAGCAGTGCTATTTTAAGATGAATTGTGGTTGATAAGAGTCAGAAAATGTATAGTCTCTCTAACAATAATTTTGAATGTTCATTGAGGCTATAAAACATATTTGTATTTTAACTACCTTTCACTTCTTCCGCTCTCTCCAAACTAGAAAGAGAAAACGTATTTTCTTTGTCTTGCAGGTGGTAGGAGGAATGACTTGGTGCATTACCACTTGCAACTTTGATGTAGACGTTGATTTGCTTTTTCAAGAAAACTCTACAATAGGTCAAAAAATGTAAGTTGTTAGGGTTTGCCTAAATAGAAAAAGAGTAACTTTTGAGTGTCTGCTATGTGCCAAAAGTTGTGCTATTTTACATATTTTATTTTACTTTTCATTATAACAGGTATTTTCGCACTTTTATAGATAGCAAAACTGAGGTTGAAAGAAGCCAAGGTCACACAGGTAGCCTATAAGAGTCGTTTTAATGTTCAGGCTATTTCTAGCACTTTTTTAAAAAACTTTTTTTCCTGTTTTATTGAGATATAATTGATATATAACATTGTATTAGTTTAAGGTATACAACATAATGATGTGATGTACATATATATATATTGTGAAATGATTACCACAGTAAGTTTAGTAAACATCCATCATCTCACATCGGTATACATTCTTTTCCCCTTGTGATAAGGACTTTTAAGATCTACTATCTTAGCAACTTTCCAATATATAATGTAGTATTGATAAAAATAGCCTGCGTGCTATACATTATATCCCCAGAACTTACTTATTTTATAATGGAACTTTGTACCTTTTGACTACCTTTACCATATTGCCCACCCCCACCTCTGTCAACCGCCAATCTGTTCTCTGTTTCTATGAGTTCCGTTAAGTAAGACAATATATAGTATTTGACTTTCTCGGTCTGACTTACTTCATGTAGCACAGTGCCCTCAGGGTCTCTCCATGCTGTCGCAAATAGCAGGATTTCCTTCTTTTTTATGGTTTAATAATATTCCCTTGTATATATACTACATTTTCTTTATTCATCCATCTGTTGATGAGCGCTTAGGTTTTTTCCATGTCTTGACTATTATAAATAATGCCGCAGTGAATATGGGGGTGCAGATAACTCTTTGAGAGTGATTTTGGTTCCTTCTAATATATACCCAGAAATGAAATTTCTGGATCATATGGTAGATCTACTTTTAATTTTTTGAGGAACCATACTGGTTTCTACAGCAGCTAGACCAATTTACAATCCCACCAAGAGTACACAAGAGTTTTCTTTTCTCTAGCACTTGCTATCTCTTGTCTTGTTGATGACACCCTTTCTAACAGGTGTGAGGTGATATCTCATTGTGGTTTTGATTAACATTCCCTTGATGAGTAATGCTGTTCAACAACTCTAATACTTTTTCTTGATCTAGAGACTGCTTAGTGTATCTGTTTCTAATGGCAGCTAATTTGAATGGAAGTTGAATAGGATGAGAAAAGGAGAGTCTTTCCCTCATTGCCTCTGAAAGACAGAGCTTCACTTTGGAGGAGGGATGGGCTTGCCAGAGATTTCTTCACCTGAGGCTCCCCTGGCTGGTCTTCCATAGCTCACCAGGGGCTTGGTGATTTGATTAGACCTTTTGGGATCCCCAGTTCTGCTCCTAGCCCTGACATTGTGTAGCTGTGTGACTTTAGGCAAGCCTCAGTTCCCTTATGTGTAAGGAGAGGGATTTATGATCTCAGATCTGAATGGTTTTGTGACTCACTTATTTTTTTTTTTGAAGCCTTATTTTCCCCCAGGAAAAAAACACTTACCAATGGATTAAAGGTGGTTTACAAATATGCATATGAAGCAGTAACAGCTGAAAGTTGAGGCAAAGATAAAGGGAAGGGAAAAGGAAAAACAGTAGAGACAAAAGCCAGAGCTGGGGATAAGACTAACATTTGTAATGGCCCACAAAATGCCTTGTTTTCCTAAGGGTGGGCTACAGATTTAGCTCTGAGCTTCTGGCAGACAACAAAAAGAAAAACACAATAAATGACCCAGTTCACAGTTTCTGTATAGTAAAAGAAAAATGGGTCCCTCAGAATCACTAAAATTCGTAATACTAAGACCATCTCTCCAGGTACCTGTTGTTTAACACAGTGACACTGTTCTCATCAGTGCCCAGGCCATGAAGAGTAGGGCTCTACATCCCTAACATCTGCTGCTTTGGGACTGCGGCATCACACCCCGCCTGCAGTACTGAAAAGACCTGCACTGGGAAGCAGTGCAGTGGAGTCCAGGTGTCTGGCTTTGCTCTCTGCGGTCAGGCTGAATCGAGAGGTAGCTTTTTATTCTTGCCTTTTTGTTTGTTTTTATTACATAGGTGTTACATCCATGAAGTTAAAAAGAATTCAGATACTACCAAAAGGAACAAAAAATGCAGCCATCTCCCCAACTCTTTCCATTCTATACACCAGTTTAATTTCTTGAGAAGAATCATCTTCAACTGTTTAGGTTTTAGATTCTTCAGAGTGGTAACTTTTATATCTCCAATTATGTTTATATACACTGTTCATTTGTGTCTAATGAGAAGAGGAAATTAGCTCACCTATACTGCTCACTACACCCATCTTCCATCTCTTTTCCATGATCACTTGTATAATTTTAATCTACTTAACTTTCTATCTCTTGGCTTATTAACATAAGGTAGTCTCTCTTGGCTCCTGCGTACATAGGGTAAACATTTTAGTATCTCTGTTTTTCCTTTTACCTTTCAGCCTCCATCTACCATCATAACATTACTTTTATAATGTTTAGGGCATAATATTTATAGTCTCTTTAATAATAGCAATTAAATTGTCAATGCTTTATCTATGGATAGATTCTAAAAGTAAATCTATAAACAGTTTTTACAGTAAAAACTAAGAATTGTGATGGGAGCAGAGAAAAAGAATTATAATCTTTTGGACCATAATAGTACTGTTTAAAAGAGAATATTTAAAGTATCATAATCTAAAGGAATCTCTTCACTTTTTCATTGACTTAGCAAATATTTGTTGCGCTCCTACTATGGCTCAGGCAAATTTTTTTGAGCTCCTACTATGGGTACTTCAGATATATTAAGAATTTTATGACAGATTGCATCTCAGGGAATGAGTTAAGAGGGAGATCAAGGATTATTCTGAGGTATTTGGCTCGAGCAAGGTGACCTCCTTGAGTCACTGAAAATCAGGCACATTGTATGTATTTTTAATCGCAGTTGGGAAACCACAGATGCAGAGGGCTAACTGTAGTTATATTTGAATTTTCGACCGTGTGAGATCAGTGCCCCAAACTCCAATGTTGTTCAGGGGTCAACTGTAATTTGCTTTATAGCTTTTTTTTGTTTGTTTTTTTAATTCCTGATTGTCTTTTTTTTTCTCGTTATCAAAGAAACACATACCTTTCCCCATAGCAGAGATCAGCCAGCTGCTTAGTCTATATACTGTCGTGAATTCATTGTCCTCTTGAGGGCACTCTTAACTGAAGCCTCTTTCTGTTAACAGTTTGACCTGATTGCTTTCTACACTTGTGGCACCGTAACATACTGGGATTTCATTCCATTGCATTTCTTTTCTGGTCTAGTCTTACCATTTCTTACATTCTTCATGTCTTTTCTCCATAAAATCTTTTGGAGCTTTACAGTGGTTCTTAGTCCGTTTGCACCTTGGTGTCCTTGGGGATTATGATACATTTCCATCAGCGATAGTACTGTTAATAGATATTGGAGTATAGTGTTTTTTATACAGATTTTCAGTCCTTTATCCGTATTTCTGAACTCTAAAAAACACTGAAATTTTTTTTCTCTTTAAGTGTGGGTTCAAAACTTACGGAAACAAAATATGACCTGAACTAACTTAAAGCCATTTGTAGTCATTATTGATCCCAATTATGTGAATATTCTTAACTTTTGCTGCATAAATATTATTTTATTTGATTTTAGGGTGCTGCTCTAGATTTTACTGGGGTCCTACATAATACATAGTATATGCATGCCTTTTAAGTGCACTAAGGCATAAATATCTAAAAAAGTCTGAATTCTAAAACACATTTGGCCCCAAAGAGTTTGGTTAAGGGATTGAAGATATATTATGTTCTCTGGTAAGTACTTGATGTATAGTTTTTAAGTTTATAGCTATGAAATGGTAATTGCAGGCAAAGCTGGGGACAAGGATTTGCATGGCTTAAAGATCTATCAGATTCCTAACAGTTCCTCAGGCAGTTGGGTCTTTATTATCTGAGGAGAAATGGTATAGCCACAGGGTACTGAATTATCCAGAAGTTTTCTCTGTTTGGTTTTGGAATACGTTCCATGTTTGGGGTTGCTCCTTACAAAGTTTCTGGTTAGGTGCAATTTAGCCTAATACTACCTCTTTCACAGTGCCTCACCGTATCCCAGCTGATGTGATGGGTGACCAGACAGCACTGTCTGAGGAGTGCACTTGTCTGCTGAGGGCATGATTATCTTTCAGGCTCTTCTCTGTGTGCCAACTGGGGTCTTATTCTCCTTGATCCTTATTTCTTTAGAGTTCCTTCTCTAAAGGGCTTCTGCCCTCTATCCCAGCTTGTCTTAAAGCTCTGTTACCGCAGGGTCTTATGCTTAGAGATCCATAAATGAGATTTTAGACTTACGAGTTCATTTTAACAACATTACTAGGCACCCATGTGCAGAGCACTTGTACATACTTTTTAGTATTTAACCTTCACAACAACCTTTGAATAGGCAAGATAGGGGTTATCCTTCATTTTATGGTAGGAGTATTAGACCAGAGAGGGACTGGATGACTTGCTAAAAATCCCAGAGTAGGTGGTAGAACTGGAATTTAGATCCAGGTTTAATTCACTCTCTTTTAAACTGTTTGCAGTGGAGGGAGAAAACAGTTCACTGAACACTCTTAAAAACTAAAGAATCAAACTAATTTCCTTTAATGACATGTGAGCATCTTAAAATCTTAGACTAGGAAACCTGCATGGTGACCTCTGCAGTTGTCAGTTTCCCTTAGTTTTAGAAAGTCAGAGGATTCCCCCTGAACTCCAGGGAGAAACCAGATGGGACTGGTGGGTTTCTTTAAGAAACTTCTTGGCTTTTGTCCCCTGGAAGTGTTAGTGTCTTCAGGTGCTTCCATATGCTGCCAAGACTGACTGTCTTTTTCTGAGAGGCGGGCTTAAGAGGGTTGTAAACCCGGAGTTGACCTGGCAGCATCCTCCCTAAGGGCCTTTATGAACTGAGTAGGCTGTCTTTAAGGACTGGCCAGGGAGAACCTTGTCTAGAGGTAGAGGGTTGGACTGGTGGTTGTTGGGGGTTCCAGCTTCATTTTTAAGCTGCTGAATGATTATAGGTAATCAGTAACCCTATGCAAACACATAGACCTATTGCCACTAGAGGGAGCTTTCCTTCTATTGAACCAAAATATAGCTGAGAGGAGAGGTGGGCCCCCACATAGATAAATAGTTAAGACCTGCCTGGAGCAAGAACACAAAGCTTGAAGTCTGGGGAGCAGGACCAATTAAGCACTCATTTCTTTTCTTCCCCTCAGAAGTTTCAAAGCATAGGAGCCTGGTGGAGATGAAAATAAAAAATAAAGTTTATCAGAGAGAGAGAAAGCCTTAGATATATTGCCAAATGGGTTTGCTGTTACATCCCTACCAGACATTCCAATTCAAGCCCTAGGCGGGCTGGACAGCCACAGGCTTCCCCACTGGGGCAGGGCACACATCTCATGGCAGAGAAGATACATGTGGCCCATAGACAGGCTGCTCAGAAAGGAGGGACTTTCTGAGGAGTAGCTGAGAGCCACATGACAATTTTCTTTTATATCTTGGACCTTTTGGATAAATCACACATCCTATATTCTTCCCCCCGAGAAGTGGATATTCCTGTCTTCTGTGAATGTATATAGTAAGGTATCAGTCTTTCCCCCTCCATATTTTTTATTCTCAGTATATTACACTTGACATTGATACTGCAGAAGAGTGGAACTCGGGGTGTGGCTGTTTCCCTCAGCAGTTTTAACCTTGGCCCCGCCTTGTATAGCTAGCTATATTCCGTATATAAATGTTTTCATAGTATGTTCTCTAGGGCCCATTCCCTGGGTAGCCATTTAGCTTTTGTCCCTAGATTACTTAGTTCCTACCAAGACTGACAAGATGAAATCCAAGGGAACACAGATAAGATAATAATTTCTGTTACCCAGGCCTGAGTTAGATGTTGGCCTTAAGGGTGTATGCCTCCTGGAAGGGATTATGGAATTGCAGAAAGATGAAGATGTACAAGATTTCTTTGAATAAAGATCACTTCTGGTAGACCTAAAACTTACTGAATTTGAAGTACCTAGTAATACTTGGTAACCTCTTTTATAACCTCATTCACCAGGGCCTTCATTTATTAGCAAATAATCCTACACTTATAAACAAGGCCACAGTATTTGCTATAACTGGCTAAGATTTTTCTTTTTTTAAGTAAGGGTCTTGGATGGGCACATAACCTAAACTATCCATATAGGCTGAGCCAGAAGCTCCCATTTCTTCATATGGCCCTATAGGGCCATGCCTTGTGACTTTAATGTTCCTGGTCTGTTTGCCATGGCTCTGGGGTTTAGCAGAACCACTAAATAACCTTTATTAACTCCTCTTGAATTGGATTCAGTTAAGATATGAGAACACCATTGGAGATCAAATATGAGCTGATTAGAGAAGGAGGGTTAAGTCTGTGGTGAAATGTCCTTGCACACAAGAAGTCCCTCTATCACTCCTGCCATAAAACTGTCCCACTCAGGCCCAGGTTGAGCTGAAAAACTTCTCCAGCATGGAGGGGGAGGCTTACCTCCTGACTGAGAGAAGAATGCTTTGGGACTTCAGGGAGCCTCATTGCTCCCCTCCTACTCCCAGCCATTTAGGAGAACTGAAGTAAGGTGTTGGAGAGAAGTCATTGTCCCTCATGAGAAGTGGAAAATTTCTTTCTGGAAAAAAAGAATGAGGATACATGATTACCCCAAATCTAGCATTGATTTTAGCACATCAAAATTTAAAGACTATTTTTTATTTTAAAAATACTTTTATACCAGAATAGAGAACTCCGGTGTTTTCTTGAGCTTGAGGCCTCATGTTTTGTCTTAATATTCTGGGCACCTGGCATAAGCCTGATAATTATTTTTTGCCTAACATATTTACAACAAGTTTTTAAATGTGTAACTTAGTGGTTCCCAGACTTATAGAAAAAGTAGGTCAGTAAAGTGAAATGTAAACGAATGTGGGGCACTGATAACTTTTTATTTCACCATGTAAAGATGTTAAAAAACAATACCTACTACCTCAAACATTACCATAATTCCATAAAGAAAGAAAATACTTTAATATAAAAAAAGTAGGAAGCATACAATCTTAGAATAAAGGATGAAGGCAGTTTTGTGGCCTTACATGCATGTACAAATACATCTAAATTGTGCTCATTTTTTCTAATTTTGCAGTCAGCCAGGAGAAACTTGGTCATGGTCTGGCACTGAGAAGTGCCAGATTTTTCTGGGATGCTGCCAAGACTTGAGAGATGTCTTATGGGCCGCTTAGTGTATTCTCACTCTTTGCTTGTTGCTTTTTCCAAATAGAGCTCTATCAGAAAAAATTGTCTCTGTCCTGCCAAGGATGAAGTGTCCACACCAGCTGGAGCCCCACCAGATCCAGGGGATGGATTTTATTCACATATTTCCTGTAGTTCAGGTGAGAGCCTCTGTGTGGTTTCTTGTTGTCTGAACATCAAATTCCTGTAACACATCTGACTCTTGAGCTCTCTGGCCCAGATTCTGGATCTAATGGGTGTGGTATGGATTTGGTGGCAGCAGAACATGGTGATGTTTCCTGATGTCATCCTCAGAAGGTTGCTGGTACTCCACCTTCCCTAGTTTCACACCTTTACCTGATCTTCGAATGTCCCCATTAGTTGCTTTTCATTCTTTCTGGTGAAGCCAGGACTCTGCAGCCTCCATGCTCTGGTCGTTTCTGACCTATCCAGACTCATTCCTTGCTTTTCTTTGTTCTTTCTGTTTTAGTCCCTCTGACTTTCAGATTTTCCCATAGTTATTATGCTTTTTCCTGACACAGGGGCCTTTCCCCCAGGCTGGAAAGCTCTTTCCTTTTCTTCTTAACTGTTTAATTCATACTTACTCTTTAGACCTCAGTTCCCCCAAGCCTTCTCAAGAAAGCTTCCCCTAACACCCCTACCCCTAATCTAGAACAGGTTCCTTTGCTATGTCCATTCATATGACCACATTCCCTTTCTTCACAGGAATGTTCCATATTGTAGTTTGCACCATGTGTATTCAAGTGTGTGGCTATTTATCTATCTCTCCATCAGATTGTAAGCTCCTGAGGTCACGCACCATGGCTGTCCTGCTCACTGTTGTGTCTCCAGCGCCTCATGGACTGTCTGGAACTTTGTGGTCATTCAGTCCTTGTTTGATGACCAAATGTCTGATGGGAGACTCATCTCCACCTCAGCTTTTCCCAAAGATTCTGTGATTAAGTGGCTCATGCTGCACAGCTCCCTATACTCTCTGCAGTTTTTGTGTGCCTCCCCTCCAGGCACCTTGAAAAGAGGAGGAGCAAAGAGACTCACCTTTGTTGTCTGCAACGTGAACAGTACTCTGCATATAATCCTAATAGAGTCTTTGAACCGTCTCTTATAATCCCTGTCTGAACATCTCAGGAAAGTGAGACTCAGAGAGGGTAATTGACCTGCCTAAAGGCAGAATAGAAAAGCAAATGTTCTGGTCTAAACTCTGTCTCTAAGCCTTGTACTTTCCCACTCCGCTATTCATGCAGTCACCTAGAATAAACCTGTGCAGCCCTTGCTAGAAAAGTCTTAATTCTGTGTCAGGATTATATAGTGTAGGTGGATGGACTCTAGAGACTTAACTTCTCATCTGTGAAGTAGAAATATTAATAGTACCTACCCGATAGGATGAGAATTAAGTTATTATGTGTAAAGCACTTAGCTGAAGGACTGGCACATTTAGTGCTTTATAAGTGTTATATAGTTGTTTTGTTGTTATTACTGTTACAGGGGATCTTTCCTGCATTAGATTTCAAATCAAATACCATGAAATTTGTAAATTTTGAGCTGAAGACTTTTACTCAAAATTTGATTTGTATCTTTGTTAGGCATCCTGCCTCTGTGATTCAGGGAAATGGTACCTAATCCTTTTTGTGAAAACAGGAAGTAGAGACCCTCTGTTGATTATTACTGAAACCTCCAACACCATCACTCTATATCGTTGTTGCCTTTTCCCCCTGGAAAGCCTGGATCTCTAGTGATTAGACCTTACTCAACCCTCTGCTGGAAACTTGAGGGCAAAAAAATCTAGTCCAGATATGAGAAGGGGATGAATGGGAAGTGATCTTATATAGTTAGTATGGGCATTTTGAGTGTCTGTGAATGAATGGTTGTTTTGTGAGTAGAATGCTGTAGGGCTTGCTGTCTGAATGTGAGAGCCTAGGCTAGTGGTTACTAGATTTCTTAATTTCATGGACCTGTAAAATTTAAAAGCAAAAATAGAGGTCGACTGATAGTTGCACCTGTATTTTTCCAGGCAAGTATGTTTTTATCTTGCTTTCACCATCATTTACTAAAAGAAATGACATTTAACCTCAATCTTGGAATAATGGACAGGTCTTCAAATTTAATACCTTTAGCATTATGAAAAACTCACCACATGTCTCTAGCCTTTTCCTGTTCTGCTGGAGACCAATTTAAGAACAGTTATGGACCGCATCATGGGAAACATTGAACTTGTTGCCTTTGTGATTCTAGAGGCTCACCACCTGTGTTCACACTGTTTCACAAAGCTATAGTAACACTGTCTGAATGCCAGCCAGCCTAGAGAAAAACAGTCCAGCTTGCAAGCACCGTTAGTCTGGGTCACATCTTTTTCTTCCATTCTGGACACACGAATCCTGTGAGGGCGGTAATTTTTTTTTTTTGAATACTTGGGACTTGTGACAGAACTTGGTCATCCAAGAGGTTCCTCCATAGCTCTTCATGCTGGAAACTCCAAAACAGAGCAGCCAATTCCCTAAGGAATCTTATGACTCCACAGGCTTAACTTTCCTTATCTGATCACACTCTCCAGGATCCAGACAAATAATTACTCAGTGTAGATCTGATTAATGGAGGAAAATCTGAACAGGAAACAAGCATGAAAAGCCAGAAACTGGACCTCCCCATCTGAACAAAGCAGAGCAAAATTGAGTTGAGCAAGAATCAGCTGCCTTTGTTGTCCTGGGCTATGGTGCTGCATGGGGGTGCAAGTTAGTGGCTAGAGTAATTCTGAATACTTTCTGACCTGCCCTGCATCTGGATTTTAGTGCCTGAAGTCATTGTTTGGAGCTGGGGTGGAGTGAAGTGTTGTAAATAAATGCAAGATATTAACAACAAAAGGATAGTCCTCATATGGTTATTTGTAGCCACCCCTGTCTTGGGCAACTTCCTAAATGTGACTCTTATTTGAACTGGCCCCCTCCATGACCAAGCATTCTTGCCAGCCGTGTGGGAACAACATGTTGTGTGCCATATGTCTACTTTCCTAGGTAGTTAAATTTTGCCAAATGTGGCTGTGCTCTCAGGGAAACACAACTACTGTCCAAAAACTGCTTTTGAGACGTAATAGCTCTCTTTGGAGAGAGAATGACAGCCCTGATAAGATCCCCTTCCATAATGTTCTTCAGTAATAAAGGGAATGAATGAAGAGCCAGGGTGGAGAAGCAAAGGCTCCTTTTTGTTCTTTGCATTCTTACCCTGAGAGCACCTGGACCTTCCACACTTTATGTGGTATGGGTGTGTACATGTGTGTGTTTTAACTAACTGGAGTTTTTAAGCAGGGAAAAACAAATAGCAGCTACTTCTGCATATGAGCCCAGTGGAACTGGGGAACATTTGTACTAAAACCCATATGTACACTCTTCTGGTGTAGAAGACCCACCCCGCCGGCTATGACTCACAGTTTTGTGGCTTGCTAGCTTTGGATCAGTGGGCAAATTATGTAGCCTCTCTGAGCTTCACGTTCTGTAAAACACAGCAAGCATCAACTACTTCATAATGTTGGATGGATTAAGAGAGAAAATATGAGTACCAAACTAACCCAAAACCAAGGGCTATGTACTCAGCACACCCTATTCTCAAATCTGAATATTTGACGGATTTTTTTTTTGTTTTTGAAACCTGTTAAGTGAGCAGTTATACTAGGTGTTCTCTGTGGTTCTTCCCTGTTCCCTGGTCTGTAGTGAAAGCAGCACAGGAGAAAGTGTTACATTAAGGTCCACCTAGAACCAGATGGTTGTGGAAAATAGCTATGTTTCTATTACACTTCAGGTATTTACACAACATCCCACCACTTGTGATTTCATTTGCTCCCATAGCAGCACTATGAGCTGAAAGGAATGATATTCTCACCTCCACTTTACACAGAGAGGAAACTGAGTCCTAAGGATCTACAGGGAGGCTTTAAAACTTTTGCACAGCTACTCAGCTCTAGGTCCCACTGGATCTTAGCATCTCGGATGTCCAGTTGGTGGCTTTGCCTGTAAGACAATACACGTCGATCGTTTCTTTTCATCTGGTCCATTCAAATATGATGATTTGGTTTCACAAGTTGTACCATTTCTAAGTTGTCCTTCACCATGGTGGCATTTCATCTCTACTCAGTTCTAACTTTCATTCCCAGTGGCTGGTGAAGAGAGCTATAGAAACAAAAGAAGAGATGGGTGACTACATCCGCTCCTACTCTATATCCCAGTTTCAGAAAACCTACAGTCTCCCTGAGGTGAGTTTTCTACTTTTCTCTTCTTGTCCAGCTGAGACCATGAGTGCATACTGAGTATGCACTAAGTACTGGGAAGGAGCTCAGTAAGCTCAGGCTCCCCTATATGCCCACCCCCCTGACATCTCTAATTCTACTGGGTCATTGAAACGAGGCCTCTTGGGTCCTTAGAACTGCTTCTTTCTATGGGCACTGAGTATAAAGCCCTACAGTTTTGTCCTTTTGTTTCAGTGTTGGTTCTTGGTCCAGAATATTTTTTAAATTAAAAGAACACAAGTATATTTTTGTAGAGTCACATAAAGCTTTTCAAGAGACTGTCTGCTTAGGACGTTTCTATATTAACAGTTTAATGATAATCACAACAACAGTAGCTGATAGCTATTGTATTCTTACTCTATACCAGTCCCGACATATCCCATGCCTTCTACGCCTAAATCCTTTCAACTGATTCCTGAGATAGGTGGTGTCCTATTTTATAGATGGAGAAACTGAGGCTTAGAGGTTAGGTAACTTGCCCGAGGTTTCAGAGCTCTTAAGGATTTGAAACAAGAATTCTTGTCTGCCCCACTACACTCTATGGTTCCTCTTTTTTTTTACCTGCTGTAGGGATCTGTTTAAGAGCCATCTGCAGAGGCTCTAGCTTTTCCCATACAGAATATATTTCAATTTGTTAGAAAATTGAGACTTCTTCAGGCAAAGTTATGATGTGAAGTCTGTGTATAAGACAGATTTCTGAGCAGTCCAGTTGAGTTTCAGTCTTCACACAAGATTTGTTTAATCTCTGTGTTTTGTCTTACAGGATGATGACTTTATAAAGAGAAAAGAAAAGGCGATCAAGACAGTTGTTGACCTCTCAGTAAGTTCCCCTGCCCCTATTCTTCCGAAAAAGAACATAGGTTCACAGCCCCCAAATCGCGTTTTGATTTAAATCACAAAACCCTGCTCTCTGAGGCTTCTGTCTGCTGGGGTTGCCCAGGAGCTGACCTCTGGTGAGTGTGAGGGAAACCCTGCCTATCTCATGTGACCTGTATTTGAACACCACCATTGACAAGTAGAACTTGACACAACCACTGACCTGTGTTTTCCTTAGTTCCAGTTTTAAGGGAGAGATTTTCCAAACCCAAAACCCTTCCTAATTTGTGCTGGTGGCAGGTGTAACTTTGAATAGTTCCATAAAAAGCAAATAAGCAGATGATGAACTGGAGATCGTAAATTTGGGTGATCACCCCCATGGTGGCTTTGGAGAAGCAGAGCAGAATCTGAGCTTTGCGTTGGAAACTCTGGAATGGCCTTTGTTACCACACCCAGTGTATCTTAACAATGCGGACTGCATGCATGTGCCCATTCCCCAGCACAAGGGGCAGAGGAGAGCTTTGGGCTTTTTCAAAACACTCTGGGCCAGAGCCTAGCAGAACCCTTGTCAGCCCACCCCACCTCACTTTCCAGCCTTCCTACCTGAGCTGATGGGAATAAAGCCTCAATACCTGGGTGTAAATTCTCTTCCAAAAATAATAGTGTTATTTTGCATGATTTTTACTTTTAGAGTAAGTGTGTGGTCTCTCAGGGTGATTGCTCTGAAATGAGTAACAGTCACTTGATGATGAAAGACATGAAGTGCTTATTTAAAACAACAACAACAATAAAAGTCTTCCTCACTTAGAGGCAGATTTAACAGCGGGCACACCAGGCGTGCACCCTGGGCCCCGACTTCTGAAGGCATGTATTTTTATTTTCCCTGTCTCTCTCTTTTTTTTAAGGGGTCCAACATTTTCTTCTGCACCCGGGGCCTAAACTGACCTTAATCCACCTCTGTTCTCACTCTGTAATTGTAATTTGTATCTTTTCCTCAATTCCATTTTGGAAATGGGAGGAGTGGAAAAAATTTTAAGATAGTTATACTATGAAGTCAGATCCTGTTTTCAGATTTGGTGGCAGTATTAAATAATAAGAAAGAATGCCCTGACTGGTGTGGCTTGGTTGGGCATCGTCCTGCAAACACAAAGGTTACCAGTTCGATTCCTGGTCAGGGCACATGCCTGGGTTGCAGGCCCAGTCCCCAGTTGGGGCGTGTGCAAGAGGCAGCCGATGGTTGTTTCTCTCACACATCGATGTTTCTTTCCTTCTCTTTTTCCCCTCTCCACTAAAAATACAGTCATACCTTAGTACTCGTTGGCCTCAGAACTCGTCAAATCCTGTACTCATGGCATTTTGATAAGAAAAAAATGTTTCAGCACCTTGTGCTTGCTCCGGACTCGTCACACTTCCTAGAACTTGTGTGAGTCAGGACGCCATTCGGCAAGAGAAAATGCATCATCATTCAGCACTTGTTGGTTTTGGCACTCGTCACGAGTTCTGAAACAAGTGAACAAGTACCTAGGAACCACTGTAAATAAAATCTTTAAAAAGAAAAAGAGCACATGGTATGACAGGAGAGTAATTTTTTTTTCCCAGTCATGAAATAAATGTTTACTTTAGAACTTCTCTAAAGTTTTGGTTTTTTTTTAAGTTGGTAGATTCAGGGGAAGAAAATCCCCTTAATTTCACAGTACAGAAGCAGCCACTTTTGATATTTGCACATACTTCTTTTATGTTTTTAATGTGCATTTTTATTTTGAATTGGAATTATACTTTTAATATAATTTTGTAGGGATTTTTTCACTTACCAGTGCAGTCTTTAAGCTATTAAAGATTCTTCCTAACAGCATTTGTTGTGACAAATAATAACCAATTGGTCGGATATGCTGTTGCTTTCCCTTATTTTAAATAATGCTTCATTTTTGGAAAGATAGGAGAACCAAGCATTACCTCTGATACAGGGAGCTGGGGAACTGGGGGCAGTAGAAAGAGGGAAATTCTCTTTGAATTTTGTACTAAGTATGTGTATTATTCAAACACAATAAATACAAGTGAAATTTTTGTAATGCTTTATTGAATCTCTTCACATGTAAATCTCACTCTGATCCCTGGGTAGAAAGTAAGAAAACATTGCAGTTTATAGCCATATTTCCCAGAACAAAAGGCCATTGTAGCTGTCAATAATCGTATCAGTGAAAGAGGGCCGGACATCTCTATACCTGTTAAATATCTCAGGCCTCTAGAGACATTATTTCTTCTTTTCATTTGTAATAGTTTTTTTTTTTTAATCCTCTTCTTCTTGATAATGTGACTGTATAGAATTTAAGGAAATGATAATAACAAATACATAGTACCCAGATATTGTTCTAAGCATTGATGTAGAGCCCACAGCAACCCACTGAAGTAATAGTATTTTTTTGTAACAGCTGAGGAAAGTGAGGAACAGGTAGGTTATATAAGTTGCCCAAGGTCACACTGGTGATGAAGGCTCCAGGATGCAAACCAATAAGCTTTAAGTCTCTAGATAAAAATATGTTTGCGACTGATTAGAAAATAATATCAAGATAAAGGAAAATGCAAAAAAAAATTGTATAGCAGTGTGTATTGCTTAGTTTGTTTCCTTTTTTATGTGTGAACTTGTCAGTTGACTGTCAATACATTTTTGGCAAGAATGGTTAAGAATTTCCATATATGGCAAAAGCCAGACCGTGGGTTTTATTTTCTTCTCTCCCTACCTGCTGAAAATATCCTCTCACTTCCAGATTCTTAGGTTTCTTAGCTGTGTTCTACTACCATTTACTTTCATCCCTCTCATCCGCCACTTCTGCGAGGGCTTCCTTGCAGCCTCGAAGTGAGTCCCAGGAACTCACAAGAGACTCCAGGGCTGCAGTGCACGTCCCTGGCACATTCTTGTGAGTCAGTGTAAGAAATGGAACAGCTTGCTGTTTTTTTGTTTGTTATCACTCTTCCCAAGAAGAATCCTTCCCTCAGTAAAGGGAATTGATCTTTCTTAGATGACCAGGGGTTGTGTCTCTGTGGAGCCTCAGGTTCTAAAGAGGGATTTTTTTCTTCAGCCTTTCCCCAGTTCTCCTTTCAGGTGCTTCATCAGTATTTTTTACCTGCTCCTTATTGACAAGCCTAAACTTCAAAATTTTAATTGTGAATGGTAAATTAAGGGTTAAAATCAAGTGTAACATGCAGGTCCCTAGTTTCTAGACCCAGCCTTTTATATAAATTATGTACAGCAGCCACATATTGTCTTCTGTGTACTTGGCACCTAACTAGGCACTTTATAAGCATTATCTTATTAACTCCTCAGCAACACTCAGGGAGTTCTATATTAATATTTGTATTTCATAAATTAGGAAGTTGAAGCTCAGAAAGACCAGTAATTCCCTACCTAGTTGCAGAGCTAGGAAGAAACAGCCAGATTTTGAATTTACACCGGACTCCTCCAACACAAGTGCTGGTACTTCTCTGGTTTCCTCTTTATCCGCTTTCTGATTTCCCACATATTCTGGTGCCAGTTTTGCAGAACTGTTAACTCTAAAACTGGGCTGTTATTCGTCTGGGTCCCAGAGACTCAGACACATCCTAGTGGTTGGTTACTCTCCTTTGACCTCAGCAGTGTCTTCCGGGGGCATTTACTGTGACTGTTCCCATTCGAAGACCCTTTGTCCAGCTGGAGAATGTTTGCCAAAGTGGTGGTTGTCATATTTTCTTTTTTAATGAATTAATATGTACCAGTATGCTTCAGCCAGAAGGCTTTTACTTATTCTTGCTTAGAAATCACCTCTTTTTAAAAAACAAATTATAAACATTTTAATATTTTTCAAAACATATAACTTATTCTTGTTTTTAGCCAACCTTATAGGACTGTTCAGTCTTTTACATTTGTCCTTGGTTATGTAGCCCATCCATTTCTTTGGTGTGTGATTTTTTTGTTTTTTAAAAAACTTATTTTTCTTTTATACTAGTACTAATAATAATAGTGAAAAAATTAGGAAACGGAGAAAAAGTACAAAGACTAAATCACCCCTGATACCACCAGCCGGGGATAATCTCTGATATTCCAATTAGGAAACATAAGTTATGGATATCAATATAGAATTAGAAGCTGCAAAATAAGACAAACGGCATTGTACTGTATATTCTCTTTCGGTGCAGGCTTGTTTTGCTCAACAGTATAAGCTAGGCTATCTTTCCATGCCAGCAAATATATCTCCCTAGCATTTTTAGTGTCTGTAGATTAGTCATTGTGTTACACAGCTTACTTCCTCCTTTTCTGAGCTGGCAGCTGTTCATGTGCCTGAAGTATTATTACCAAGTGTGGACCTATGGTTGCAGGGGCGGAAGGCGGCTCAGATACTGTTAGCGAAGGCAATGCCCCACTTCTCCGGGGTCCCCCTCTGTTCTAGGTTCTTTGCCTGCCGCCCTTAGAAATTATGGCTCTCAATGCCAGAGTTTGGCGAAAAGGAAAGGAATTATTTATTCAAAAGTTATACAGGTTTTTGAATAATGGCTAAAAATCACCGTTAAATCTTAAAATCCCTTTACAACACCCACCAGCACACACAGTCCTGCCTTTCCCCCCTTTGCCCAGTCAGGCCAGTCAGGGGTACCAACCTTCAGGAGGAAAATAACAGAAACCCGGAGCTCGGCTAGGCAGGCCTCTCCCGGTTCCCAGCACCATCAGTTGTGTTGCCGAGATCTCCAGTTCTTAATCCAAAGCCACGTGGCACCTTCTCTCGGCCCATTAGCAAGAGTCCTTTCTCCCCTTTCCTTCCCACAGGGTCTTCCCAGTGTTCCCCTATGGTGTGGAGCGAACCATCTACCAGCTCTCAGGCACAGGTGCTGTAACTAGGGGAGCTCCTTCCCAGTTACCTCTTGGGTTTAAGTTATGAAAATTTTCCTGGTTAACCTTGTTGATAGGCAAAATAACCGTCTTTGCATATCAGGTATGAAGCTATCTTGCTGTTATTGACATGCAAAATACTCCCAATGGCCTTGCTCCATGGCAGGTCTGAAGCTGGCCTGTTATTGATATGCAAAGTAACTCAGAAAGGTCCTGCTCATTGTTTCCCCAAAGGTGGCCTGCCTTGGGGTGGGGGAGGGAAAATATCTTATATTTTTATTGGACACCCCACCTTCTGGACACCGATACAGATCTCCCTTTGGGGAGGCTCTGTTACTGTATCTGTCCTTGCAGCGAGGTCTGTTATTCTTAACCTTGAGTGAAGAGTATCTGTGAATTTTTATCCAAAGCCCCAGAAGACACTCACTTACTATTTATAGAGCATTTTTGGTAATGCCTAGAATTTTATATGGGAATAGAAGGAACAGGAGAAAAAAAGACTTCTTAGAGCTTCCAGTCTAGTTGAAAGGAAATACTTTGCTGAATTTATTAGATCACGTAAATGACCGTGTTGTTTAAAATTACCCCTTCGATCTGTTTTTCCAAAGAGAGGGCCTTTTACATAGCACATAAAATGTAAATGTGGCAACATTAGTAAAATAATATTAGTACATTTTATTAATAATATACATATTTGTATATAAAAATATATAAACCCTTTCTGTGTATCAGATTCTGTTAAATAATTAATCCTCACAGCAACTCTGCTTATACCTATTTTACAGATGGAAAGCCACAGAGGTTAAATAACTTGCCCCAAATCAGACTGACAGGTAGTGATGGGGTAAGGACTAAAACCCTGTCTGACTCCATGTCTTGATTTAGTAAGCCTGACTGAGGACTCACTGCAAGCTAGGCCGCATTCTGTGGAATGACATGACCCTTGTTGTCAGGAATTCAATGGATTAGGGGCTCATCAAGGAAAAAGATACGGCCATGAGGCGGCAAGAACACACACAGGTATTCAGTGTCTGGCAGGTACCTAGCATTCAGTAAATGATAGCCATTGCTAGTGTTGCTCCTGTTAACAGCAAAGATAAGCTGATGTTGCATACCTTCTTAAGAGCACAGTCATGTCAAGCATGGAGTGTTGTGTTTTTTTTTAGTTAATCTCAAATTTTAATGAGGGAATTAGGTTACCAAGTCAGTATCTTTATAGGATTAAAAGCACATGAAGAATGAGAGACTGGGAATCTCCCTCAAGACCTATTAATCCAACTTTCATTTCACAAATAAGGAAACAAGTCCATTGACAAGGTCACCTAGTTAGTGGCAGAAACAGGACTAGACATCAGTGTTCCTGACTCCTGTTGCTTTAAAGGGTGTCTCAGTAATAGTTCTTTTTGGTTAACCTAGAAACCTCTGACTTCTAGGTCTAAATTACTATTACTGTTAGGTCCTTACTAGGTCCAAATCGTTGTAATGATTCATGTGGTAGCCTCGGATTGTATAGTGAGCCTCAGAGAGGGCTCAGCTGAAATGGCTGGTGGGTGACTAGAATGCCCTTTGGAACCGAGTTAGTGCAATGGTAAAACCTTGGGGCCAGCAGCCAGAGTACCTAGGGCCAGGCCTAATATTCTCCTAGAAATCCTGAACAAATTATTTAATCTTCTTCAGAAGTAAAGTGGAGGTAATAGCATCTGCCTTACCTGTATCTCAGGGTGATTATAAATAGCAAAATAGGAGATGTTTATGAGGTGCTTTAAAATATAAGGAATAATTACACAAAGGCCAACATTGTCTTTGGCAGCATAAGAAGTCCTTGTAACTGTTGGTTTCAGTATGCTACTGTTTCGGAGTCAATCCTTTTTTTAGAAGAATCCAGTTTCCTGTTTTGGGTCATTGACTTTATCAACGGTAATAACTATGGAAGATAGCAGATAAGTTCAGTTATATAGTACTGGTATAACTGTAGAGCTATAAAGTAAAGTTCAGTGGAAATTAGAAGTGCAGTAACTGACATCATATGAATTCAGTCTATTTTTTCATTCCCCCAGCTTGGCAGTGAAGGACATTCATTTGGGATAGAATGACAACCCAGGTCACCTGGGGATGAAAACATAAATATATTAATTAAGCATCTACTATGTGCCATATACTTGTTTAGGAGGGGTGTATGTGTGTGTATATTTCAAATCAGGGAAGCATAGGCATAAATTGTGTTGGGATTCTTAGTTTTCCATTCAGAAAAAACATAGCTAGATCCCTACCTTTCATAGTACCCCCCCCAAAAAAAACCCCAAAAAACCTGAATGAATGAAAAAGCTAAATATAAACTATAAAATTAACAGATAAGAATTTTCTGTCACAATCCCTGGAATAGGAAGTAAGCTATAAACTGAGGGATTAATTTGACTAAAAATACTAAAATGTCATAGGACAAAAAAAATACCAAGTTACAACAAAGTTGACAAGCAGTAGATTGGATGGAAATACTTGCTACCTGTGTGAAAGTCGAAGGAGCAGAGTCCTTGAAGGCAGCCACCCTGAGTGCCCACTGTTGTGATAGGGAAATACTCGTTCCCCTGACTAACTGCATTTGGCAGTCAGTTCAGGAGGAGAGCCTTCTTACTCTATCTACCCTGCTTCATCCACTTTTTAGGATGTTTACAAGCCCCGTCGAAAATACAAACGCCAGCAGGGAGCAGAGGAGCTGCTTGACGAAGAATCTCGAGTCCATGCTACACTTTTGGAATATGGCAGGTATGAATGTGATCCACTCTATAGTATCTATTTTATAAAGCAATTGGAAAGAAAAACTGTTTTGAATTTCTTCATTGGGATTAACTTGGTTGGCTTTTTACCTGATTGAGCTTACTATTTTGGGCCCAGGATTTCCAGCATCTGGAACTTTCTCTCAGTATTGAATTATCTAAGTTTCTGGAGGGTAGCTTCCTGATGGTAGTAGAGGCCTGATGTTGGAAACTTCTCTCTAGAAATGTGTGGAACTATGTACCTTGACTCTGTTCTCCTTGGGGGTTGGGAGTTTGGGGCATTCGTGGAGGCTGGGAGTGGTCGGCCCTTCATGTCTCTGCCATTTGATAAAACCTTCAAGTAAACTAAAGAATTTTCATCATTTTACTTGAAGTGTTAGAATAATAGTTTTGGTTTCCTGTGAACAACTGTCCTAACTAGGAAAATGAAGAATTTAGAAGTAGTTTTGTCACTTCTTAAAAAAACTCTAGTTTTTAAAGAACAATTCTTATTTTATATCCTCAGTTTTTACTTACAACATATAAGGAAGTACTTCTTCTCACTGAACTTTTTGGTTGACACTGGGTATTAACCTTCATTTATGTCCTGCATTTTCTACTTAGGATAACTGATTCCATGATGTGAGTATGTCTCCTTAGGCTTCTTTCCTTTATCCTGGGAACAGTTGCCGTGTGCTGCTTTGCCTCATAACCCAACCCTCGTTGGGTGGCTGGAACTAACAGCACTGCCACTAACATCTCCCTGAGTGAGCATCTGATGGCTTCCCCCACTAGGAACAGGGAGTAAGAGAGAACCAGAAGGATACTAGCCTTAATTGGCTGAAGTATTCCATCTTTCAAATGGAATTACTGTCACTACTTTTTGTGTGGGGTCATGTCCTTCCTTCCTAAGGATGAAAACTAGCCTCTTTCATTCTTCAAAGGAAGTTGTTAGTCCTGGCCCTAAGTAGCATGTGATGGTTGCCTGCGCAGCTCACCAGTTTCTCCTACGAATTGAACTCACCTGAGTCAGGCATCATCCGACCAACTACGTAATTTGCATGGCCCAGTATAAAATGAAAATGCAGGGTCCTCTGTTAAGAATTATTAAAATAATTAATTGTTAAGAATTTCAAAACAGCAAACCAACCAAATGTGGGGCACTTCTGAGTGTGGAGCCCTTTGCAACTGGACAGGTCACATGCCTTGGGCACTGTAATGGGGTCTTTCCAGACAAGCCCCTGCTGCAGTTGGGCAGGTGAGGCTGCACTCCTCTGGGAGAGCCAGTGCTGGAGAGAAAGTCTGTTTTTGTTGATGTGTTCCAGAGCCAAAGGGTACTTAGGGGATGTTGTGGCTTTTGTTAGTTTGTATTGTTTATACTTCCAGTTTTCCCATTATCATGCAAACTCCAATGTTCCTGGGGTTGAAAAGGAGCCAGAGATTCAGTAAATTGTCTACCTCATGGAGACCATGCCACAAATTTGAATATTTTGTTTTGTCTTGAAATAATCAATCAGTTTCACATTGGATCTTTTGCATGTGTCGTAGATGATAGTTGTTGTTACCATGTGAAGTCTGGGTAAATTCAAGACATTCCTGCCCATCCTCAGGAATGATTGCCGCACTTTAAGGCCAGAGTCTGGCTTGAGTTCCCTTGAGGGAAGGGAGCAAGGCACTGGTTTTGTTTGTGACTCATAAATTTGTAGTGTAAGAAAGAGCTAAGTGTCTTAATACCAATCTTAGTTCTTGTTGGTGGAGTCATGCTGACTTGTAAGACTAGGTAGGTAGGATGAAGGATTTGTTGGTTTTATTTTTTAAAAGAGGGATTATTTTGCTTTCTTTTTAGCTCTGCTGTTAAGGACTGGTGAGTTTTTGAGAGGTAGGGAAATAAATACATATTAATTCTTATATCTTATTTAGTGCATTTTCCTTTTTGAGAATGGTAAAGACAGCATTCAGAAAGGGTAAAAAATAACAAGCCTGAGGTCAACTGTTCACTATTAAGAGCTATTAAGAGCCTCAAACTAGGACTTGAAGTCAGGTTTCTTGGACTCCTGAAGTACGGCATTATCACTTGTCTACAAACATTGTTTGAACCTGCAGTATGAGAGTCTGGCTCTTGATTTTAGAAAGACAGGCCCAGTCTTTGTTGTTTGGCCTGAGACTGACTAAGAAGAGAGTGGCCATTAAACTGATAGAACAAACTGGATAAAACTTAAAGCCCCAACAAGTATGTATTTTATTCCCTGTTCTGGAGAAGGCCCCTTGCCTCCTTTCTGTTAGACTCTTTCCTCATAGTTCTATTCAGTACTCTCCACTGCATGGAAGATCTTTACCATTAAATGAGGATCACAAAATCATATAAAGGACTTTCAACAGTTTGTCCTCTGTAGAAAACAGTTAATGTTAACTATTAGGTCCTAGTAGTAATAGCAGCAGCAGCAACCGCAGTTTTCAGTTCTAAAATTCTCTTAAATATGACCTTCAGTTTCAAATGAGGATTCTTCCCTAAGCCTCCCTTTCAGTTATCTGCATCCTTATATACTCATTACTCCTAGGACTAGCCCTCTCTCTAGCCCTGTTACGGGAAGTTTTACCCACTCTTCCTTCGTTCCCCAGTGAAGCAGGCCTGCCAGCCCTTCTCTGGCTCTGGGACTGATTGCTCCATCCTGCTCCTTTCCTGTTGTGCGTTCCTTAGTTGCTCACCCCCACCTAGGAATACAAATTCCCTATCTTTCATCAGTGTTCCTATCATTCATCAGCCTAGACCCACAGTACACCTGGCTTTGAGGTCAGCATTACAGCTTCTTCCTCCTGTTTTGACTTTTCAGTGCTCAAATAAAGCTAGACTTTGAGCCTGGTCAACCATGCTGAAGGCCTTAAGGATTATGTGTCTATTAAAAACATGTTTGACTATATTTGTTTAAATGTTATGCTGTTGGAGAAATAAGACTCATAGCTTTTATTTTAAACAAAATTGCAGCACTATATTTTAATTTTATTATGACCCCGGTCAACTTTCAGGAGCTTACCTAAACACCTAACGACTAAATAAAACAGCCACTCTAGGAAAATGCATTTTATATGCAGTATAATAGACTTGCAAGTGAAATTTTGAAGCACAGCCACTAGAATGCTGGAGTTTGCCTATTCCATACTATTCGAGGCTTCATTTTGAGTTACCTTGAAGTCATTCTGTACTTAATAAATGAAATATGACATGTCTCTCCCAAACTATGTCCCATATAATAGTAAGGCCTGTGTATACTCATAGAAGGTATTTAGTAAATGCTTGTTAAACGAACAAAGAACAGAGTTCACAGACCGTAGTACTTAGGGCTTTCTTATGCCCCTGTTTTGTTCACATTCCAGATAACTTGATATATCTTAATTTGCCCTGGAGCAATTATTCTTGAAGGTTAGTTTGTTTCCTAGAACTGTGATGTTCAGTAAGGTAGCCAACTAGCCACATGTGGCTGTTGAGCGCTTGAAATGTGACCAGTGTGGCTAATGAACAGAATTTTAATTTTAAGTAAGTTAAATTTAAAATTTAAAACTCATGCTTGACTTAGTTATTAGAATGTTTTGTTGTCGGAATAACCTGAGTATATGAATGGACAAATTTAAAGTTGATATGTGTGGCTCTGATTATATTTCTTTTGGACTACACTGTTCTAGAAGATGTATGTCCTTGATGTTAAAGACCAGGTACAGATCTAGGTAAGAAGACAGGAGTTCTGTTGGCACTGACAGTGTAGGACATCAGCAAAGGTGGTGAGTCAGAGCTAACCAAGGGGAAGGTAGGAACAAATTGACCATAAAGCCCTGCAAATCAGGCTGGCTCTTGAGAGGAAAGGGTAGGGCTGACTGGGCAAGAGGAAAGAGAGGTTGTAGGATTGAGCAGCATACCTCAGGGAGACAAATGAGAAGAAAATGCTTTTATAGTAGAAATAAATTGAAAATCCCTGTGCTTTTTGTGAGGGATGATGGGCCATAAAGGAGGAATGTCTTGTTCTTCTTGTGAAGCTTAAACAACATTGGAAGAGAAAGAGTAGTGCACACAATGAGGCAGGCATTACTAGGCAACTGAAGACAGCTCTTAGTCATGGAAGCATCACCACCATCGTGTTACATGGAGAAGGAAGCCTTCAGAAAAATCATCTGGATTCTTCATCCAGCAAACATGTATTAAGCATCTACTATGTGCCAGACACTGTACTAGGTCCTGGGGATACAAAAGTGAATGAAGCTCTGTATGAATCTCCATAACAGCACTAGTCACAGCTGCCAAAACAAAACAACCCAGTTGTCCATCGGCTGATGAATGGATAAACAAAATGTGGTTTATCCATAACAGGGTTTTATTTACTTATAAAAAGAAATTAAGTACTGATTTATGCAACAATATGGATGAACCTTGGAAATATGCTAAGTGAAAGAAGCTAGGCATAAAAGGCTACATACTGTATGATTCCATTTATATGAAATGTCCAGAATAGGCAAATCCATGGAGACAGAAAGTAGATTACTGGTTGCTAGGGGATGGGGAGAGACAGAAATGGTACTAACTGCTAATAGGTATGGATTTCTTTTGGAGGTAGAGAAACTATTCTGAAATTAGGTAGTGGTGATAGTTGCACAAAATAATAAATACATTAAAAACCACCACAGTATATATACTTTACAATGGTGAATTTTATGTTATGTGAATTACACTTCAATTTTAAAAATGTAAGAAGAGAGTGAATGAAGCAGATACCCTTTCTTCTAGGAGCTCAGCGGGGAGATTCCATATAACATAATTATATACTCTGGATTGAATGCAGTAGTGATATAAATAAGAAGCACACAGCCAGGAGCCTAGCCTAGTTTTGGATGGCCTGGGAAGAAGTCTTCCCAGAACCACCATCTTTAAGGACAAAGTAGTTTAATTCTACTTGGGAATTAAATTGCTCGGATTTAGTAGTGTACTGCTTTATTTGGAAAATCCATTAAGTTCTGGGGCCAGATAAGTTCTGGGGCCAGATAAGTGCCTGAGAATATGTCTTCTACCTTTAGGGTCTATGCAAACTAAACCCTGGAAAACAAAAAAATATTCAAGGTGCAAAAATACAGAAGTGAATAAACTTGATGAGATCCTCAGTTGGTCAGGACTCCCTGATTGAGAACACAAAACCCTTCTGCTAGTTTCAGCGGAAGGATTGATTGATTACCCGGGGTCCATGGGAAGGTTTAAACCTGAAATCTAAGCTGAGCGAGGGTCTTTTCCCAAGCATCACACTGGAATTGGACCTCCAAATATGCTACTGTTCTCCACAACCAGGAAGCTAGCTAGAAGCCTGTGGAATTGGGAACCTGGTGCTGCAACTGCTGACCAAAAGACCACACCACTTATGCCAAAATCAGGAAGCCACTGTGACAGCTGCTGACCCCCAAACCAGATTATACTTCTACTGTGATCCTTACTACACAATCCTTTATGACCATTCAAAACTCCAACAAATACACCAGATTGGTAGAACCTAACTAGCCTTCAGAACCCTATGTGCAAGTATGGAAAACAAAAGTTTTTTGTTTTCCAGCCTCTCCACTAGGACGATGTAATAGATATTGGCTAAGCCAGTGAATTTTATGACAGACTGCCATAAGGTCCTCTACAGAATCTGGTACGTACTTCAGCTTTAACCTTGGTCTGCTGCATTTTGGTGTAAAAAATGCCACCAATTTCTGAATATTGACTTTGTATCAATCTACTTTGCCAAATTCACTTATTGGGTCAAGTCGTTTTTTAGTGGAGTCTATAGGGTTTTGTATGGACACTATTATGTCAACTGCAAACAATGACAATTTTACTTTGTCCTTTCCAGTGTGGATGCCTTTTACTTCTTTTTCTTGTCTGATTGCTGTGCCTAGAACTTCCAGTACTATGTTGAATAAGAGTGGTGAAAGCTGACACCTTCGTCTTGTTCCTAATCTTAAGACAAAAGTTTTTAATTTTTACCCTAGTGAGTATTCTAGTTATTCTAGTTATTCTAGTGAGTATGATGTTGGCAGTAGGTTTCTTGTATATGACCTTTATTATGTTGAGGTATACTCTGTCTAGTCCCACTTCGCTGAGTGTTTTTATCACAAATGGGTGCTGGATTTTGTCACATGTTTTTTCAGTATCTATTGATGTGATCATGTGGTTTTTATCCTCATTTTATGTGGTGTATCACATTTATTGATTTGCAAATATTATACCATCCTTGCACCCCTGGAATAAATTCCACTTGATCATGGTGTATGATCTTTTTAATGTATTGCTGGATCTGGATTGCCAATATTTTGTTGAGGATTTTAACATCTATATTCATCAAGGATATTGGCCTGTAATTTTCTTTCTTTCTTGTTTCTTTTCCTGGTTTTGGAATTGGTTTAATACTGACCTCATAAAAAGTTTGAGAGTCTTCCCTCTTCTTGAATATTTTTGGAATAATTTGAGAAGAATAGGAGTTAGTTCTTCTTTGAATGTTTGTTAAAATTCTCCTGTGAAACCATATGGTCCAGGGCTTTTGTGTGCTGGGAGTTTTTTGATTACTGCTTCGATTTCACTAGTTGTTATCAGTCTATTCAGGATTTTTGCTTCTTCTTGATTCAGTTTTGGAAGATTATATGTTTTCAGAAATTTATCCATTTTACCCAGGTTATCTAGTTTCTTGGCATATAATTGTTCATAGTAATTTTTTACAAATCTTTGTAATTCTGTGGTATCAGTTTGTTATGTCTCTTCTTTTGTTTCTGATTTTATTTATTTGGGTCCTCTTTCTTTTTGTCTTGATGAGCCTGGTTAAAGGTTCATCAGTTTTGTTTATCTTTTCACAGAATCAGCTCCTGGATTTATTGAGCCTTTGAATTATTCTTTTAGTCTCTATATCATTTAATCCGATCTTGATTGTTTCCTTCCTTTTCCTCACCCTGGGATTTGTTTGTTGTTGTTCCTCTAGTTCTTTCAGAGGGAGGGGTAGGTTGTTTGAGATTTTTCTGTCTTCTTTAGGTAGGCCTGTATTGCTATGCATTTCCCTGTCAGGACTGCCTTCACTGTAGACCATAGGTTTTTGGGTTGTTGTTTGTTCATTTTCATTTGTTTCCAGGTACTTTTTGATTTCTTCCTTGATCCCATTGTTAACCTGTTCATTATTTAATATCATGTTATTCTCCATGTACTTGATTGTTTTTGAGTTTTCTCCTTGAGGTTGGTTTCTGGTTTCAAGCCATTGTGATCCAAGAAGATGCGTGATATGATTTCAATTTTCTTGACTTTGTTGAGGCTTATTTTATGCCCTACCTAGTGGTCTTTGAAAATGTCCTATATGCATTTGAAAAGAATGTATATTTTGCTTCTTTAGGGTGAAATGCCCTGTAAATATCAATGAAATCATTTGTTCTAGGTGTTGTTCAATGCCGCAATATCTTTGTTGATTTTTTTGTTTGGATGATCTATCCACTGTTGACAGTGAGGTGTTAAAGTCTCCAATGATGACTGTATTGCTGTCGATCTCCTTTTTAAAGTCCTCCAAGATTTTCCTTATGTATTTAGATGCTCCAGCGGAGGGTGCATATATGTTTACAAGGGTTATATCAACTCTTGTTGGCCAACTCTCTTAAGGATTATGTAGTGACCTTCTTTGTTTCTTGTTATGGCCTCTATTTTGAAGTCAGTTTTGTCTGAGTGTTGCTACCCCAGATATTTTTTTCATGTCCATTTGCTTGAAATATTTTTTTCTATCCCTTCACTTTCAGCTTGTGTAGATCTTTTGTTCTGAGGTTGGTCTCTTGTAGGCAGCATATGTGCAGATCATGTTTTCTTATCCACTCAGCTATTCTGTGTCTTTTGATTGGTGCATTTAATCCATTTACATTTAAGGTTGTTATCAATAGGTATTTACTTATTGCCATTTTTTTCCGTCGTGCCTGTGTTCCTTGTTTCTCTCTTTCTCTCTTTTTCTTCATTTTCTTGAAGCAGTACCTTTAGCATTTCTTGCAGTGCTGATTTGATGGAGATGTACTCTTAGCCTTTTTTTTGGGTTGGGGGGGTCTGGGAAGCTCCTTATTTCACCTTCCATTTTAAATGAGAGCCTTGCTGGGTAGAGTAGCCTTGGCTACAGATCTTTGCTTTTCATTACTTGGAATATTCCATGCCATTCTCCCCTGGCGTGTAGTGTTTCTGTTGAGAAATCAGCCAATGGCCTTATTGGAGCCCCTTTGTATGTTACTAGCTATTTCTTCCTTGTTGCCTCTAAAATTCTCTCTACCTTTACACTTTGTCATATTAATTATTTTGTTTCTTTCAGTGGGCCTCTTTGGGTTCTTCTCAACTGGTGTGCTCTGTGCTTCCTGAACTTGCATGACTTTTTCCCTCACCAAGTTAGGGTAGTAGTCAATCATTATTTTTTCAAACAGGTTTTCTATCCCTTGCTCCTTTTCTTCTCCTTCTGGAATCCCTATGATGTGACTATTGTAATGTTTCATGTTGTCCTACAGATCCTTTAACCTGTCTTCATTCTTTTTTAGTCTTTTTTTCATTTTGTTGCTCTGGGTAAGGTTTTTTGGGGTGTTTTTTTTTTTTTTTTGGTTTTTGGGGGATGGGGGGTTTGGTATCTTCAACTCGCTGATTCGATCCTCTGCTTCATCTAGTCTGCTTTTATTTCCTTCTAGTGTATATTTCACTCCATATATTGTGTTCTTCACTTCCTCCTGGTTATTATTCATAGTTTCCATGTCCTTTTTCATGCTGATGCAGTTCCTTGTAGTTCTCATTGAGTTCCTTTAGCATCCTTATAACCATTACTTTGAACTCTTATGTCTGATAAATTGCTTGTTTCAGTTTCATTTAGCACTTTTTCTGGAGATTCCTCCTTTTCTTTCAATTGGTGATTGTTTCTTTTTCTCCACATTTTAGGTGGTTCTTTTTGTTTGTTTCTGCATATTAGATTGATTTACTTTGACTCCCTGTCTTCATGGGGTAGCCTTCTGTGGTAGGAGTCCTGTGGGACTCAGTGGTACAGCCTCCTTGAACTCCTGACATGGATACTCTAGAGATACCCCTTATGCAGTTTATGTGGGCTCTCTTGTTGTGATTGGGCTTTGGTTGTTGTTGGCTCATTCATTGGTGCGTTTTCACCTCCAGCTGGCTGACTGAGTGTCACAGCCCCCACCATGTCTTGTATGTTGTTGTACAGGAGCTGCCAGAACAAAGCAAAGTAACCCAGCAATCAAAACCCACACTAGCAAAAATAGCCCCCAACCACTACCACGGTATCAACAACAAATGAGCTAATACTTATAAAAGTGGGAAGAGAATAAGATTATGCAAAAGGAAAAAAGAATATGAAGTGACTAATGGAAAGAAAAATCCTTTTGAGAGGGTAGTGGGTAAAGAAATAATAAGAGCAGGGAATAGAAACAACACAAAGAAAAAGAGGAAATAAAATTTACAACATAAATAAAATAGGGAGGGGAAAAGTAAACTGGAATAAGAAAAGGGAGGAGTACAATATGAGGTTTGTAGAAAAAAAATAGTGGAAAAATAGGAACCAAATTGAAGAAAAACAACCACTGCAGCAATATCTGTCCCAAAGGAGCAAAGTTTAATAAAGGTGGAAAGAGAATATTGATATTAAAAGAAAGAAAAAAGATTGTGAGATGTCTAAAGGAAAGAAAAATGATTTTGAGAGGATACAGGGAGGAGAAACAGTAAGCGTAAGTATCAGAGACTAGACCCAGAAAGGGAGAAAATGAAATTTAAAATGAAAGTCAGACAGGGCAGGAGGAAAGTGAAATGGAGTAGGACAGGGGAACAGTGAAAAATGAGATTTAAAAATTTAAAATAATAGTGAACAAGTAGGGATAAAATTGAAGAAATGCAATAATAACCCTAATGTCAATGACAACCAAGGAAATATTAATAAAGGTGGAACAACAATAAGAATATTATAAGAACGGGAACAAGGATGTGAGATGACTAATGGAAAGAAAGATGGTTTTGAGAGCATGGAGGGAGGAGTTATAGTAAGAGTGAGGAATAGACACAAGGCATAGAAAAAGAAAAAGTAAAATTTAAAAGAATAAGAAGAAAGAAGGGTGAAGGCAAAATGGAGTAAGAGAAGGGAAGAGTAAAATATAAGATTGGAATTAAAACTAAAGTAAAAATAAAAATAATAGTAAAAAATACATATATGAAAAATAAAAAATAATGAAATAATAGGAACAAAAATTGAAGACAAAGAAACAATGTTAAAAAGCTATGCAGTAGAAGAAATAGTGCAAATAATGAAAAAGAACGAGGTGTAATTATTTCAGCAGAGTCTAGTGTTTGTTGGCTTACTCTTTATTCCTTCCAGATCTGTCGCTGATGTCAGCTGGTGTCCCAGTCTAGCGTTAGGCAGCCTGTTCGAGGCTACAAGCAATCCACAGTCCTGTGGCTGTCTCTCAGGCTTGCCTGGTCCTCTCTGTTCTGCCCTGCTGGCTTTTTATCAGCACAAGGGCCAAGAGTGGTTCATCTAACATCCTACAGTACATTTGACAGCACCACATGTACCATCTCCACCTGTTTCCAGAGGGGGCCCCTGGTGCGATCAGGAGGGCGGGATCCCTGGATCACACCCCAGGAGGCATTTTTCAGTCTCCAGGGAAGATGGTGGGTATGTTCCCCTGCCCCTATGCCACATGTCTTGGTCTGTCCCAGATTATTTCTAGTACTGTATTATTTCTGATGAATTAGCTGTCTGTTTCATGCTAGGGGCCAATCTGTGTAAAAAGGTCAGCTCTTTCCTGCCTGGTGCTGATGGCAGCTCTGTGTGAGAGCCTAGGCTGGGTGTGGTCCTGAATACCTCTTGCTGCACCAATTTCTAATCTCTCTGCTCTCCTGTTTCCAGTGGGGTAGGGCCCCAGGAAGAGCCTGCATACTGTGTGATAGAAGTTCCTAAAGCATCCTTTGGAGATTATCTTTCTTTTCCCTGTGGATATGCACTCAGCAGTGGGTTTTTGGCCCTGGCCTTACTCTTCTGTGGAGTTTATAGTCCTGCAGGTGGGGGATGGGCATGTCTTCCCCTTCCCAGAAGTTTGTACTCCACAGTTTGTGTAGCCCTGCCTGGATGCAGAGAATCTCAGGTACTCGGCTCCTGCCTGTCCAGTTCCCAGCTCACTGCTCTCACAGAGGCCTCAGACCCAAACCCTCTTTCTGTGTGCACCCCTTTCCCCAATCGCCAGCTATGCTGGGTAGGGCCCTGCAATGCGCAGCCTTCCACTCTTCCGGGCCAGCTGGGTTCAGTGGGCACGAACCCTACTTTGAATCTGGCCTCTTTGCTGGCAGGGCAGCAGTGCATGTGTGTGGGTTCCCTGCTCAGCCATGCCTCTGCTGTCCTCTTTAAAAAAGTCCCTATGTGTCACCCACACTGCAGCTCTGAGCCACTGCCCGGCTCTTCGAACACTCACTCCACTTCCCCAAAAGGCAAATTGTCTTTCTCGGTCAGGTCTGACCACAGCCTGCCAGTGCCTCCCACAGTCTTAGGAGCTAGAATTTCTCTCTTGGAGTCTCCCAGTTTGTGCTGCAGCTGTAGACCTGCTGCTCGCTCTTTGTGTGCAGCCTGAGTCTCCCAGAATCTGTATATCCTCCCAAGTCTCTCCCGATTAGGGTTGGCGGTTCCCTGTGTAGGACTGGATCCCCCACTCTGCTCCAGCAGGGGTGGGAGCTACTAAGCTGCATTTTCTCTCCTCTACTCTCTCCTCCACTGCAGGCACATCACACAAGTTACCTCCCCTTCAACTTAAAAATCTCTTATGGGGTGGAGTAAAGCCTCCTCTGTACTCATTGTCTTCAAAATTCGTATCAGCTAAGATTCCATTGATTGTTCAGGTCACCTGTAGGAAGATCAGCAGAAAATCTGTGCTGGGGGCATGAACAAGTGGGCTCAGCTTCCACCTACTTAGCTGTCGTCTTCTCCCCTCTGCACTTTGGGTCTATAGATTTATGCCTAATGGATGGGCATGTTGTGCCCAGCTGTAACTTAGTGGTTTCTCCAATTATGTAACAGTCTATTGCATGGTCAGATGATACTTTCGGCTACTTGATTTCTTTGTTTTCTTTCACTTGTATTAGTTATTTATTCAACATACATTGGACATAGCAAATGTAAAAGTAGCATTAGTGCCCTCCAGGACTTGCAAATAGGTAGTTGAACATGATTGCCATTGGAAGTGGAGGAACATGTACAGACATAGGGATGGATCATCCAGGGCAGGGTGTCTGTGCATGAGGATGCTTTGGAGAAAAGGCAGCTTTAGAGCTGTGGTGGGAAGAGTGAATAGGAAAGTAGAAAGAGAGAAGAAAACTCAGTGTGTGCAAAGCTCTCTGTTCATGCTGGATATGCCGGAACATTTAAGGTGAGCTGCAGGAGGTGGAATGGTTGTTAGAAGGGAAGCCCTAATGACATTCCCCAGGAGGCTCTATTTTGTCTTGAGGGAAGAGAGACCTGCTGTTGATTCGTGCAGATCAGGCCAAAGGGAAGTTGGATAGAGTGAGGCTGGAGGCTGCAGACCAGGTAAGGGGCCAACATACTGAAACATTAAGTGAGGCCTGCCATGAGTGAGAGCAGAGCCAGAGCCCTTAATTTGTTTTTCTTAAATGATTGCATGTAACTTTTATTTCCTTATAAACTATTTAAAGGTAGGGTATTTCTCATCATGCCTTTTGTTTTAGGTCGAGTGGTTTTTGCCTTGTTATACTTGCTTTAAGAAAATAGATATTAATTACAGCCAGAAAATAAACTAATTTAAACTAAAGTGCATTTGCTGATTTCTTTGAATTTAAAGTTGAGTGACGTGAACACATTATTGGCAAAATGCTTCAGTTACGCTTGAGAATTAAAAATAGGCTGGGCTGGAGATTAGAGAGCATGTTTAGCTTGAGCAAACACATTCACATTTGTTTATACTGATATTTTTAAGACTCTTAGCTTAAACTGTGAATCTGAAATGCAGTTCCTTCTTCAAAGAGTAATGATTGCACTTAAAGGGAATGTTGCACCCTGTACTATCTGGGAGTTCCCAGTTAAGTATTTATATGGCAAATAGGGTGGCCGGCCCTTTATTCAAAAACAGCAAACTATGTTTGTGGTGTAGATACTTAAAGTATTTGCTCCAAGTGACCAAATAGCCTAAACTCACTTTTCATGTAAAAATAAAACTAAAGTGCATTTGACTAACTTTATGTGATTTTTGAATAGTAATTGAACTCCCTTTTTTGTGGCCTGCAGGAGATACGGATTTAGCCGCCAGAGCAAAATAGAGAAGGTAAGAAAAGCATAGATAATGGGAGAGAATATTTGAGAGATGGAAGTGACCCTCCCTTTTGTCTCTGTCTGACACTGACAGGCTGCCCAGAAGTGGGGAGAATGCAGGGCTGCTGCCAGCCAGGCTCTGGCTTTTGGGCAACCCAGGACTGCAAAGATGTGCTTCCCCAGGCTGGGGAAGCTGAAGCAGCAGCCTCATCTGGGGCTGGAAGTGAAGGGGGATTGGACATGGCCCCTGGGCCAATCCTGTGGGTTCTAATAATTCTAAAAGTGTGAAGGTGGAGTCTACTGCCAAGACTCTGAACATCGCTCATCGAGTGAGAGAGACCGTAGACAGGTGCGAACAGGCACTGGCAGTGAAATAGAATACAACCATAAATTACAGGCCCACCCTTGTACTAGGATAACTAGTGTGGAAAAAATCAGGTAAGTCAAGATGGGCTTTTTTAACTTCACAAATTAGTCTTGAAGATTTTTCTGCACTTATGTATTTATTAATGATCCTTAATGTCAAAAGTGGGCATGAATATAAATCTTACAGTGCCAGACCTTTACTGTGTTCCAGGCCCTTTGTTCAGAGCTCCACGGGCATTTTTTCACTTACTCCTCTGAACAACTCTATGAGGAAGATACTTATTCCTATGTTTCAGGTTAGAAAGCTAAGGCCCAGAAGAGGCTCCGGGTTTTGTCCAAGATCACACAGCTTTTTAAGTGCCATAAGAATCTGAATCCCAGTCTGTATGACATCAAAGTCTGTGCTCTTAACCACTGCCTTTAAAATAATAAAGTGCTAACTAAAGTAGTCAATGACCCTCTTAAACAGTAGAGCTCTGCAGCGTGAGGCCTATTAATTTTTTTCTCATTCCTCACCTGACCTCCAGATTTTCTAGAATGGGATGCCACTCCTCCTACTGTTCCCCTGCCTCCTTTCCCTCTGTCTAGGTTCCACATCCTTCAGTTTTTCTTTCGGGTGGCCTTCCCTGACCCCAGCCTCCCTCTGCTCCCTGTGGTAGTTGTCTCAGTCATCGAAGGGCCCTGACAGTGACTAAAGCATGTGTTCTAAAGCCAGACTTGCTGGTGTCAGATCCTGACTTCATCCTTTCTCTGTGTGATTTTGGACAATATGCTTAATTGTCATACCTTAGTTCATAGCATCTATAAAATGGGGGCAATAATTGTACTACCTTGCAACATTGTTGTAAAGATTAAAATACAAAGGACACGGAATGATCCATACATAGTAAACGTCTAATTATTATTATTATTATTATTTCATTAGCAGTCAGTCATGCACTGATTATATCTTGTTTTGTTTCCCTGTTATTTATTTTTTCCATATTTGTGTTTTCACTGAACTAAATAGTCATTTCCTCCAAAACAAGGTATATTTTGGATTTCAGTATGTCATGTGGCATCTGGTATATAAGTATTTGATGCATATATTTAATTTGATGTGTAATTTAAGTCTGAAAAGAATGTTTATGCATATGACTATATTCTGAAATAAGGCAGGTTGATTATTATTGGAAAAGTCATGAAATGCCCATGACAGAATATTCACATTGGGCTCATCTTCTCATTCTTCGGTGAGTTAGCACATTTGAACTGGAAGTCTTGTCCCCTGTAGATATACTCAGCTGTTGGGAGCTAGGGTGTTTTTCCCCAGGATCAGTTGTAGACTTGTTATAGAAAAGCATTCCAGAATTGGGATGGTCTGAGAAGGATATTTGAGACCAGTCCTCCCTTTCAACCCTAGAATACCCTAATAGCCAGAGAAGGTAACCCTACAGCCACCCAACTGATTGACAGCAGAGATGGAATTAAAACGAAGAACTAAAGACTTCCTGCCCATGTTTGAGGAATTGTAGTTAGTTCAGATATCTTGCGTGTGTGGGGTGGTACAGAATATGGAACTTGATCACCAGGTGTAGCAGTTTAGATTTTTATCCTTTAGGCCAGTGGCCTAAACTTTATTGACTTTAAGTTTCAAACTTTATTGACTTTCAAACTTTATTGACTTTATTGACTTTAAGTTTCACAAAGCAGTACTTAACCCTTGACTACCTCCAAAGCACTCTGATATGTTCTTTTTTATTATTTTTATTTAATCTGTTTAGATGATCATCCTACCTAAAGTATTTTCATGTCCCACTAATAGGTCTCAACTGGCAGTTTGAAAAAACACTTCTTTAGGCAGTGTTTTTATGATCTGTTCTTGAAAGCTTTAAAGCATTAAAGTACATTTGAAAGACCCTATCAAAATGTAAGGATAAGTCTGGCAAATGTGAATGACTTCATAGGGATTTAATCAGTAAGCAGTTTAGTAATGGAGACAGGCATTAGCTGGGGTCTGAAACTCAACCTGCTTGTTCCTGCAGTGAGAATGGAAACTCAGGTTTCTGGATTTTCCATTCTTTCTCAGGGACTGGTTCAGCCCTTGAGATCTGTGTGTTTTCTTTCACAGACTCATGCCTCTTTGCAATATTGCCCTTTCTCTACTGAGTTTCCAACTCCAATGCTCAGCTGATTTTGCATCTTGCCTTCTAGGCTGAGGACAAGAAAATGGCACTTCCTGCAGGGCTCTCGGCTGCAGAAAAAGCTGATGCTCATGAGGAAGATGAGCTTCAAGCTGCTGAAGAGGTGTGTGGCCTATGTAGGTCCCCTGAAGGTTTCTGTTTAAATTATTTGGGGAGAAATTTCATTCATCCCAACCCTTCCAGAATGGCCAGGTGCTTCCCACAGCCAGCTGCTGTTAGTTGACCTTTCATCCCCTTTCTTGTTTCCTTTTATCACCCCTTACGAGGTTCACCATAAAAAGAGATCAAGTAAAACAATGTCCTGTTTAGACATACTATGTAAGTCTTAGGTGGTTAGATCTACTCACTGCTACTTCTCTGCATTCCTCTCATAGCAGCGCATCCAGTCACTGATGACCAAGATGACTGCCATGGCAAATGAAGAGGTGAGGTGGGAGTGGTTGTGGGGGAGGATGTGGTGTGAAGATGGGGACTTGGAACCAACCTGCTTGTCTCTGTAGGACCTCCTCCCAGAGGAACAACCTTCTTCAGAGCCCTGTCTTTTTGGCACACAGCATTTCCTATTTCCTAGGGCTCTTTCTTTTGGGAAGCTTTTTGTAGTGTTGCCATCAGTGGTAACATCTAGGAGGAAGACTTGAGGGACCCTTGTGAAGGCAGAATGTCCCTGCTGGGGCAGCACCATATGGGTCTTGGCGGAAGAGCCATGGTTCAGTTCTGCATCTTCATGACCCTGAGTTACACCCCATGCCGAAGGAACTGTCTTCTGTTTCCTTCCTACTATCTACATAGAGAATAGAATACCAGATTTAGGGTTGGTCTTCTCAGAAGTCAAGGCCTCTCCAGAGGGTTTAACCAAGGACTCTGAAAGGATCATTTCTTTGGAAGGCAGAAAAAACCTGTGGTGGAGATATTTTAGGACTTCTGAGATTTCTCTTCTTCTCCCATTTGTACTTCTCTTTTCCCTGGGTCCTAAGCCTGCCAAGGTCCCTACAGGCTCTGTGTAGTGACCTTTAGGAAGAGAGACCTTGGGATGGAGTATAAGGGATTAAGAATGATCTTCCCAGAGGTACCCAGGGTCCTAAGAGAATCTGGCAGTTAGCTGAGTGTCTCAGGAGTGTCTTGGCTTCATATTTGTCCTGAAGCTTGTTTTTACCCTTTCTTGTTGGTAAACACATAAACAAAGGGCAAATTGTTTTCTCCTGGGACTATTATCTATTTTGTTTTCTCCTGGGACTATTATCTATTTTGTCAGAGTGTTAGGTTTTCCATTTCTGTGAAAGACAAGGTTTGGTTTTGGGAACACATCCTCTCTGTGATTGCAGAGTCGTCTCACCGCGAGCTCCGTGGGCCAGATCGTGGGACTCTGCTCCGCTGAGATCAAGCAGATTGTGTCTGAGTATGCAGAGAAGGTAGGTAGGGGCTCAGCTGGAGTCTTTGCCTCAGGTAATGCCCCAAGGATTTGACCTTTTTCTCTACACCCTCCCCCAGCAGTGATGGAGGCAGGTTGTAATTCATCAACTACATTTGTCAAAAAACATATGTCTCACAAAGCCATCAGCATTTGCCCATTAGCTAAATTAATTTTCTTTGCAGTGCCTATTTTTCTGTAAATAGAAAGACAAAACCTGTCTCTCAGAACAATTATCGCATCTGATAAATCGATGCCTGAGGTACAGCACAGGCATTTTTCCTTCTCTACCAGGCTTCTTATGACTTGGGCCCAGTATGGTGATTGGGCTGAGGGATGAGGCTTTGCCACTTAGGAGAGAAACCCCATAACTCAGCCAAGTCCAAGGCAAAATTTTTTGTTCCACTTTATTAAAAGGGTATAGAATGAACACAAGCCTGAAAGTCATATTTCAGTGTTAGATTTTTTTCATGCTGAGAATAGGCAGCAGGACCTTGAATATCTCAGGGAGACAGTGATTAATCATTTTGCACATAACTGATTCTGGTCTGGCCAAGATGTAGTATCAGTAAAATCAGATTTACAAGGCATTGTTCCACATCCTTTCTTCCCAACCATACTCATTCTGCCCCCCCTAAAACATTCATGTCTGTTGAAGCATCCAGCTTTGCTTTCCCCGTCTCAGAAGCCTTAACAAAGAATTAGCTCTGCTTTGACCCCTGTACGGTATTCTTCTGAAGTGATTATGCAGATGATGTAATTGGGGAAGGGATGTCATAGCAGATGGTCATCCCCCACTAAAAAAACCAAAAGACTTGAAGATATAGTTGTGTACTTTTAGGATAACCTAAATCCTTTTCTGGGCAAACCTCAGATGGCACTTTGACCACTGTCCCCTTCCCTATTTGGTAAATTGAAATAGAGGACACTTTGGATTCAATGAAAGTTGGATTACAAAACCCATGTTAAGAAGCATTGACTTGGGGAGGGGAGGCAACAGAACCTCTCACCCAGATAGTCGAAACCAGTTTACTCACTGTCTTACTCAGAAATCGATAAAAGAGTAAAATTAGAAGTAGTTTTGGACAGGTCTCTTTTCAAAGACATATGATTTAACTTCTCAGAGAGAATTGGAGGTCAGGAGTTCATTGCTTGATTATCTGTGTTGTTTGCATTGAGTACATCATACAGCGTTAAAGATGATGATTTTTAAAATTAAATAACCTTTAATCCTAATCCCATATCACAGTTATTTCACCATTTGCACATTATCTTCCAGGGTTTGTATCCGATACCATAGTTGTACTTGGTTGCAATCATCATGTATATCTGAAAGAAGTAGAACAATGTAGTTAAAAACACAGCATTTGGAGTCATATTTTGGTTCATATCTGTTTCCTCTACTCCCAGCTATGTGATAATGGCCAATTCATTTAGCCTCCCTTGCCCTAGTATCTTCATCTGCACAATGGGAATAATATTACTTTCCTAACAGGGTGTTGTGAAGATTAAATGAAATATGGCCAAAATGCCTAAAATGATGCCTGGCACATTATAACTATTCAGCTAATGGATAACCTTTATTTGCATTTTTATAGTCTGCAATTTTTTTGTCACATCAAACCCTAAACATTTTCTGTTTTAGCCTTAATTATGTGAATACTAGATAATCCATGTGTTGATACAACACAATTCATTAAACATTTTCCTGTTGTTAAGACTTTTAAGTTGTTTGCCATTGTAGATAATAGTGTTGTAAAATATGAGCAGAGATTTTCTGCTAAGAGGTTTCCTAGGAGTTGATGATTGGGTTATGACTCCTCTGTGTTGCCTTATAAATAAGTTGTAACAGTATAAAATACTACGAGTAACGAAAGACCAAAGACTACTAGGAACACACCTCTAGTTGAATAAGTTGAGATTATCGCTGGTTCTGTGTAGGGGAGACCACACAGCAATAGGGAACCATGCAGCATCTCAATAAGGAGGAACTAGAAGAGACTTGTTACAGGATTTAGGCTTGTTTTAGGTGATTTGGGTGAAAATTTAAGAATGTAGGGCTTTGCTCTGTGTTGGATGCTTTAAGGAGGGGCAATTCAATGAATGGACATCTAAGTATATCTCATATATATACAACGGGGAATGAATCAAGATTAAAGCTGTGTACTTATATTAGTTGATATAGGAGGATGTTTGGTTATTTCAGGGGTTTGAGCAATGTTTTTGTTCATGTTCAGACATGATTACAGAATGTTCATGTTTTCACCTCTGTTTATGACCTTGTCTGATATTGATGTTTTTTGGAATTGTTTACTGATAACACCAAGGCCTAGTGTATATATGTATAGGACAGCTCAGACAACATCACGGCCTTGCTGAGGTTAGCTCTCAGATATCAGAGGCTGCTTTTCTCTTTCTCTGTTTTTTTTGTTTGTTTTATTTTGTTTGTCTAATTAGTTATCTATTGCTACCTAGCAATGGTATCACAAGTGTAGTGGCTTAAAACTACACACATTTATTATCACACAGTTTGTGTGGATCAGCAGTTGGGTACAGTTTAGCAGGGTTCATTGTTTCAGACTCTTGCCAGGTTGCAATAGAGGTGCTGCCTAGGGCTGCAGTCTTATCTGAGGCTCAACTGGGGAAGCATTCACTTCTGAGCTTTTGCAGTTATTGGCAGCATTCAGTTCTTTCTGGCTGTCAGGTGGAGGCTGCCTTCAGTTCCTTGCTATGTGGGCCTCCCCAACATTGTCACTTGTTTCATCAAAGCCAGCAAGGGAGAGTACTTTCTCACAAGACACATTACAGCTTCATGTAACATAGTTATATACCTGCAATCACATACATCTCATCCCTTGCTCCATTCTGTTGGTAGAAGCAAGTCACAAGTCCCACTCACAGTCAGTGAGTGGGCTATTCAGTTCACATTCAGTTCAGGCCTGTTACACAAAGGCCTGAACACTAGGGGCAGAGATTATGGGACCATTTTAAGATTGTCTACCACAATGTGTTTTTTTTCTCTCTTTAATCTTACTACATAAATTGGGCCTAAACCAGTCACTGACAGTTTATCTAAAACCCATGTCCCTACCTTCAGGGTCTCAGTAGTGAAGCCGTTTGGAGTAGAGATGGGATTGAGGAATGCCCAGGAGGGGAGCCGACAGTGGAACTTTGGAAGAAACCCAAATTAGGCTGAGATCAGGAAAGATTTCTGCTTAGTGAAGAAGAGGGACAAAATAGTTTTGGGAGGATAAAAGCATGAAAATTATTTTGTAACCAAGGAATGAATCAACAGCTTGCCTGTTATAGGTGTTTAGAAAATCAACAGGCAGTGGGATATAAAAATGAGGTGGGAATGAGATGGGAATGAGGAATGCAGGCTTCTTTTTCATTTGTTAAGTTCAAAAGTTTTTATAACAGTGTAACATGATAAATAATCCACACATTTCAAAGCAAGTCTCTGAGATATGTAACTCAGTATGGTTCCTGTAAAGCATCAGGGAAGAGGTACATGAAGAAGCTTCATATAATTCATGAGTGTCAGTAGGCTCTTGGCCAAGAAGCACCATCTCCCTTTGTTTCCCAAGGGTAACACCCTTCTTAGAACGTGCTAGATGCTAAGCTCTGAACCATCCGAAACTGAGTTGAATGGAAGTCTGACAAATGTGAAATTAAAGAAACCACGTCTGTCCAGACTAGTAGGAGGGGTGAAGACGTGAAACAGGCTGGTCCCACATCCACGTGTAGTGGATAAAAATTTGGGAGCGAAGAGTTCCAGCCCCACACCAGGCCTCCCAGCCAGGGTTCCATTGCCAAGAAGGTAAGTCCCCACACATGGACTTACTCAGACTCACTCCCTCTGAGCTCCAGCACTGGGGTAGCAGCTTGAAAGGCACCAGTGGCATACAGGGAGAAACTGAAGTGCCTGGCTTCAAGGCAGGAGCTGGGAGACAGCTTTCTCTCAGACAGAAAGGCAGACGGAGGCCGTTGTCCCTTCTCTGAGCCCTCCCCCAACAGAGCCACAGAGCCACAGGCTGGTGCCATATCTGAGACTCCATCAACCTGGCTAACACTATTTGCCCAGCCCTGGAGATCCCCTGAGGCTCCATGCCACCCAGGCTATTAATTGTAACTTTAAAGAATAATTGAAAAGGGCCTCGAACTGAGTAAAGATAACTATACCCCAGAAACCTTGCCTGGGTCAGGAGATGATGGGAAGCTTAGCAACCAGCAGGCCATGGCTACTTTATTGGAGAATCAGGCCTGAGCTGGAACCAGGGTAATTTCTAATAAGCTTGGATGTGAATATTTCTTTTTTCTTTTCTTTTTTTTTTAAGATTTTATTTATTTGTTTTTAGAGAGGGGAAGGGAAGGAGAGAGGGAGAGAAACACCAATGTGTGGTTGCCTCTCACGCTACCCCAACTGGGGACCTGACCTGCAACCCCGGCATGTGCCCTGACTGGGAATCAAGCCAGCAACCCTTTGGTTCACAGGCTGGCACTCAATCCACTTAGACATACCAGCCAGGGCTAGATGTGAATATTTCTAATTCCATTATCTGGCTACATCCCCCCAAAAAACATTTTTACCATTTTTCTAGCAACACTGGCATAGGGAAGGGATGATGAATGTGGGGCAAAGGAGGAGTTGACTTCTTGGGAACCGCCTGCTATGGCCAGAGATGGAAAAACCCAGGTTGGGATCAGGAGGGTGAGAGCAGGGGTGGATTTTTATATCTCTTCCTTGTTTCTTCACATAAGGTCATAGGTGTTAGATAAGTCATATCCAAAATCTGTATACTTCTGGAAGACCAGGATTTCACCTTTCATCTCTGTTTCTCTGTTGCCTAACAGTACTCAGCAGAGGCTGATGGATGACTGGAAGACTGGAGACGCACCCAATAGCCCTGACGGGTGACTTCCCTCCTTAAGATAGGCTTCTCTGTGATGTTGTGTGGATCAGCTCCTTGTTGTCTCTTTCACAGCAGTGTTAACAATGCACCATTTCATTTGTCTCTGCCTGTCTCCCAGGACTAGACTGTTTGCTGTCTGTCAGTAAGGGCTGGGATCACTGTTTATTGCCAGTGCCTAACATAATGGGATTTTCATAAACATTTGTTAAAGGAAAGAAGAAAGGTAGGAAGGGTGAAGAATGAACAAGAAAAGTTTTCAAAACTCTCTGTGGCACAATTTAGGCTTGGGTAGAAGGTGGAGGATACAATCCCTTTATTTATGAATGAATCGGATTTTCCCAACTAGACTGTGATGGTCCAGTGGTAACACCTGTGTCTTTTTCCACACCTGCAGTGCCTCCCACTCTGCCCCAAAATAATAGGGTCTGATCAAAGTTTAGTTGAACCAAACCAAGGAAGGTAGGGAGATTTACAGCTGTAATCAGGATTTAGAGAATAAGGCACCCAGTATATCTAGAGAGAATCATGCTCAATACGTTTGTGTTTCCAGGCTGCCTCAAGATTTCATAAATTCTGGATGGCTAATGAGATACACAGTAACTTACTACCAGCAGAGAGAATGATATTGCTAATGAATTGTCAACCTGGTAGAGTTGTCTCAAGTCTCTTAGCACAGCCTATGCCTTTCAGGGTCTTTATTCTATTTGGATAAAGACATAAGAATTATTTTTGTCAGATTTGAACATCATTTAATTTAAAGCTAGAAAAGAAGAGTGGCTAGTACACTGGAGAATAGATTCAATATTAAAAAATGTCTTAGATTGAAATTATGAGCCCAAACCAATGAATTCATTTTTTAAAGAAGGTAAATGTGAGTTATTTTATTTAGCTTCAGAAAAATCAGTTGTAAAGATTCAGGATTTGGTGAGGATGCCATCTTACCTGACAGTAGCTCACGTGGATAAAAGTGAGAGGTTTAGATTTTTTTTTTCATATGTTCTAAATATTAAGTGCATTATTACCTTTGGACCCAGAGCTGTGCCGTAGATTCAGCACTGTTATATGAATGTGGGTCTTTGAAATTAGTGGGAGTCAAGAATATTGAAAAGAACGTTTATGTATCCAGTTTCATTAATAGAAGCAGAGTATAGATCAGGGAAAGTAGATGGATGGTCCCATCCTATCTGCTGTTCTCAGACTCCATCTGGAGTACTTGAAAATGTCACTTAGGAGCTAATGAGCTAGGGTATGTCCAGAGGATAACAGCCAAGATAGCAAAGGTTACTGACATCTTGTTATAAAAAGGAGAGAGGAAAGAGTTGTGATGCTTGTAGATAAGATCAATTGAACTGTGAAAGAGTAATTACACTTAATCTCTGTTGTTTCAGGGAGTAATGGGCTTGTACTTGTTTGAATCTTTGCAGACCTGATTTTGCTGTCTGTTTCTGCTGGCTTTTGCTCATTATACTCGGACTTTGTGTGTGCTTTTGATTTTTGACTGTGAGTTCATACTTCTTAGAAATTTATCTCTAGAATTTCTTTGAGGCCTAGCGTTGAAGCTCTGTTCTTCCAGACAGGACTTGCTTTTGCTTCTGGCAAGCACCTGGGGACACCTCAACCCAAGTCTATTGTATTCATAGTTTTGACTTGTGGGTTTTGGCACCAGCCAAGTAGTATGTAAATTTAGATAGCAGAATCACATTGTGGGCCAGCCTGTTGCTACAAAATCTCATTGCAGATATTTTTCTTCTTATACCTGTGTCAAGGTTTATGCACAGCAGGTGCTGAATTGTAAAAATCAAAGATTGAGATCACCTGGTTGTGCCAAATATGCTCAAGAAAAAAGCTAATTTCAATGGAGATGCATACCTTCCTCGATTTACACTTTCACTAGCTTTTTGGCCTTCCAGGATTTCTTATATTCTTGCTAGCTTACAGATTTTTTAAAAGATTAAATAAATGTTTTATATTTTCTATTTGTTTTTAATAGGCGGGTTTCTCAAGGTACCAGTAACTGAAGTTCATCTGTTCAGTAGAGAACTTCTGATACCCTCATGAGACAGGGATCTTTATTATTGACAGCTTAGTGACTATATGGGGGTGGGGGGCAGAAGATATAGGAAAGATTCCTGTATTAAAATGTTGGGGTTTTTTTGTAGATCTTTTAGGTCTCTTTCATTATGAAAGTATATAGTTTTAGCTAAAGTAATAATTATTTTTTTGATTCTCTGAGGAATTTACTATTTTGAACTGGGCTAATATTATTGAATGACACTTAAATCTGATTCCCCTAAGAATGGAAGTTGTGAATAAATGTCAGCTATTAGAAAACATTGAATCTGAATCCATGTTGTGATTTTGAAATCACGTTTTTATTCTGAAATTGTTGAACAAAATTGGATTGGTACTATAGCCTTCACTCCAGAGTAAAGACAAATGGAGTATTTGTACATGGTTGGTAATTTTTTGAGAGATGTTGCACTTTTCAAGTTGAAATCAATTAGTATGCCCCAGGATTTACATTTTTTTCTGTCAAGAATTTACTGAAAAGCCCTCTTTCCTATTCTCCAGTTTGATAATTTTGTCTCATCCTTTAAGATCCAGCTTGGTCATCCACAGTGTTCTTCCCACTGTGACCCTCAGGGAAAAGAATGTCAGATGAGACATACTGCTTTAAAGACCTTTTTGGCCTTCATCAGTGTCGTGCTTCAGGTTTTGTAGAGGATATTTGAAAGAAATGAAAAACTTAGATTGCTTAATTAAAAGTATGTTTGAAAAATAGAACAGTCAGCTTTCTGTTGATTAGGTTAAGAAGTCTTTGCAGTTCAGCTCTGGAATAAATGATTTTTAACTTCCCATTAAACAAAGCAGTTTGCATAGTTCCATCTCTAGTCTCAAAAGCAAATGGAGGAACTCACAAATTTATATGTACTATGGTCATGTTCATATGCATATTGTTCATTTTAATTGGGCTGGAGAAATGTCAAATATGGAAATGGCTCTTACTGTCCCGACATTAGTGTACATTAATGCTTTGAAGATACAAATTTAAGGGACTGCCCAGAGCAATGAGAATTGCTACCTAGCAATAAGAGAAAGGATTTTGAAAGTCTGTGTTTGCTGAAAATACTTACTGTTATTGCAGAGATATAATAGTGCTTTTGTACAGAGACTTCAAGAATCTTTCTGTGCACTGCTGATATTTTCCTCTCTGTTTTTATGGTCCTCTGAATCACCTGTCTAGTAAAAGAGTGGAATCAGAAAGGATTTTCCCTTCTGGATGTTATATAAATGGTGAGTGGGCCCACTCCATTGATTGAAACTCAGTGCTCTCCCAATCAGTGATTGGGACCAATACATAATTCCCAAGTGAGTCAGGCCCCTTAGATTAAAGTAGCAGTTCTCAAAATTTTTAGTTTCAGGACCCTTTAGAACTCTTTAAATTACTGAGATCCCAATAGCTTATGTATTAATTCATTTACAAATAACAATAATAAATATATACTAACATGAAAGCAATGATTTATTACATGTCATGTAAAATCTGGAAAATTTTCACTATAAAATTATAAGAATGAGAATGAAAAAATATCATAGCATTATTATGAAAAGGGTTTTGACCTTCAAGTTTCCTTGAAAGGGTCTTGTGAGACCTCATGGCTAAAATTTTAAATCTAGGTAGATTAGATGTTAGATAGATAGATAGATAGATAAAAGAGAAAGATAGTCAGCTATAGATAGAAAGAGAAAGAGATACACTATCCTGGAAATCTTTACAGATATCAAGATAGCTACTGGTTTCCCTCCAAGAAGAGTTCTTGGAAGTGAAGTCAAAGGTCACAGTTGTAAAACAAAGCTGTGTATATACCAGGTACACTGATAAGAGGATATGAAGTTGGGTGGGAAATGCAGTTTTCATTCTCTTGGAACTTTGGCCATAAAATCAGTTAACTGGCCAGAAAGCCTACTAGGAGTTGGAGACATCATCCAACCCATACCTAAGGTTCAGGACAGCAAGGAATGAGTGTGTGCTCACCCCTGCAGACTGGAGGAGGTCTGGGAGGTGAGGGAGGCACTGATCCCCCATAGCCAACCCACCCACAACTTGGTCTGGCCCAGAGCCAGACAAGCAGCTGGAGGAGATCAGGGTACTCAAGATAATCTGAACATCAAACATAGGGATATACCATGTGGGGTAGTTCTTGTGGATGGGGAATTAATTCTATTTTAAATGTCAGTAAGTCATGAAATAGAAGGCTTATGTCATTCTGCTAATAAGATAAAATGTGTTGAGGATATTCCAGTGACACTAGAAATTGGGGTCAAGATGGGTGTTAAAAACCAAATTTAAATTATCTATAAGAAAAATGCTACTAAGTATATAGCAGACAATAGTGGCCAAATTAATAACACAGTTCAGGGTGATGTATTCAGAGCAGAGCAGACATAATTAGTTAATTATAATTCTGTTCCTGACAGCTGATTTGGAAATTGAAAGGGGTTGCTCTTTCCTCTTCTTCCCTTTTTTTTGTACTCAAATAATTTTCAGAAACAATTCTCCATCCCCAGACTACATGTTGTAGATATTGTGATGTGTCCAGCTACATCTTCAAAAGGTACCTCCAATTCCCAGAAATCTGGATAAGCAGGAATATGTTAGTTGACATTTCCCCAAATCCTAGGTTTCAGGGCTAGATATGTTACAAAGCCAAATGCTTTGTTTTTCTATTTCCTTTATGGCCTACCAGCCCACAAGATAGAAAATGATATTCCTTACTGTTTTATGCAGCCACATCCTGCTGATTGTTTCCTACCTCAGAGTTGTTAAGGAGCTAAAACTCATCATCTGTTACTAATGCCGCTGAGTTATTCAGGGAAATCCTTAGCCAAAGTAAATGATGACTGTACCATCTGCTTTCTCCTCCTCCTCACTTTCCCATCTCTTTTCACCAAGGATAAATCTTCCAGACTTTCAAGCCCATAATCACTGTTAAAACATACTGGGAAAATCAAATACCCAATTGTTTTGTTGTACTTGAGCTTAAAATCAGTGATTTGCTTGGAATTGGGGTGCTTCCAGTAAAAAAGGAAATGTGGTTATAATGGGCATTTAACTATTCATGTTCAGTAAAGCTATCTATGATCATCCAAATGAGTATTCTAAGTATACATATTGCAAAAGGGTCAGCCTTTTTGTTTCTTTTTCCTGGGGCTTCTCCTTGGTGTCCTGAGGCATGCATTTATATTCAGTATCTACACCAGACTGCTTTCTTCTTTGTGTGATTTCTCAGTAATGTTGCTACATTCACCTCATCACCTGATCCAGAAATGTCTCCCATATTTCCATTCCTGACAGTCTCTATGTCCTGTCCAATGTTTCTTCTCCATCCCTTCCTCATGTATATAATTTCAGGAATTTCCTGCTGGCCTTTGTCAACAACTTTTATGCGTCTCAGATCTATACTCTGTGAATACCAGCAAAAGAGAAATAAGAAATGGTTAAAAGAGCCCATGAATGGGGAGAAATAAGTTGGGAGACTAATGTTTTTCACTATAAGTGCTTCTGAATGGTTAAAATTTTTAACCATATGCCCGTAATACTTTGATGAAAGTGAATCAATTCATCATTTTTGGTAACTCCACAATGGTAATATGAAGATGTGAATGTGACCGTGTTACTCCTCTGTGTAAGACCCTTTGATGATGCACTTTGCCAGGTGATACCAATATAATCACAGTTATGTTGATATTATATCACATGCCAGTGGCACATGCCATTCCCTTTGCCAGGAATGCAGTTCCATTGATAGGGATTGATCATTGTGCTGAGTCTTCTTCTCGGGACCTACGTTTTACACAGGAACCAGTGGTGCTCTGCCCAGACTGAGCAGGAGTGGATCTCTCTTACATGAACTGAGTTGGACTGATTAAATCCTCTGAATTTGCCTTCCCTATTTTCCACAGCAGTCTGAACTATCAGCTGAAGAAAGTCCGGAAAAATTAGGAACCTCCCAACTACATCGTCGGAAACTCATTTCCCTGAACAAGCAGATTCTGCAGAAAACCAAACATCTGGAAGAGGTCGGTATTGTCTTTTTATAATTTCATTCAAATAAAATGGAACCATCGTTCAAGTGAAAAATTGGGGAAGGAGTTAAGGTCTTTGTGGTAAAATGGTCAAAGGCAGTTCCAGAACGGGGTCAGCGTACTATAGCCCTTGTGCCAACAACCCAGCCTCCACTTGTTTTTTTAAACAAAGTTTTTTTGGAATAAATGTACACCCATGTTTACATATTTCCTGTGTCTGTTGTCAAGCTCCTGTGGCAGAGTTGAGTAGATGTAGCAGAAACCACATGGCCTACAAAGCCTAAAATATTTATTGTCTGGCTCTTTACAGAAAAAGTTTACCAACCTCTTTTCTAGAAGAAGATCATAGGGCAAAAGTAGCATTTATTAATTCACAAATATTTACTCAACACTTATGTGTGCTAGCGACTAAACTACGCTATAGGGATGAATGAAGAAAAAGTTACCCCTGCTTTCAAGGATCTTAAGATAGTAATGGGAGACATACAGTAAATAAAGCACACACCTCAATCAGTTAGAGCTGTGATGTGACAAGTGCTTGAAAGAGAAGTCTAGAGAGCTGATGGGGAGACCTGATCTTATCTTGGTCACAGAGGACTGCAACTGGAAAGATGAGAAGTGCTGACTGGGCAGAAAGTCTGCATGGGAAGTGTGCAGGCTTCGGTCAGGACTTAGGCAACGTGAACTAAGACCTGGGAGAGGAAGAGTCTTGGCTGGTTTCTGTTTTTTGGCTGGAGAGTCATGAGCAAGGCAGCTGGTCATCAGAGCCCTCCACGGTCATGTTAAGGACAGTGGAAGCCATTGTAGGGTTTAAGTAGAAGAGTAACATCATCAGCTTTGCATGTTTCAAAGAACATTCTGTTTGCTTTGGGAGCATGAATTATTTGGATTTGGGTGAGAAGGGGGTCTGGGAGAACCATTAGGAGGCTGATCCAGTAGTCCAGACATGAGCTTTTGATGACTTTGACTAGCGATGCTAGGGGAAATAAAGGAAACTGGATCATTTTAAAGAGAGCTTTAGGGGGTGGCATCTTAATATTTGATGATGGATGGAACTGTTTTAGCAAGACCTTTAAGCATGCACATTGAAAAGTAGACATAAGAGGAAGTTGGGGGGTTTAACTCAGGAACAGTCATTAGAAGACAAAGTGTTGTTATATGCATTGGTAATAAGATTTAATTAACTAGAAAAATACATATATCAGAAGAAAATGGGAATGAATATTGCATTCTAAAGTTAACCAATAGTTTCAACAACAAATGACTTTTAAAAAATGGCTGCCTGTTGGCATTTTGAACTTGTACATTTTTCATCATTTTAAATCCAGCATATTCAAAAGATAGTACTATATCAAATGGTCCCACCCAGTCATTTCTTTGATTGAATTTGTTCTATTAGAATTTGTTCTGCCACAACTGAACAAACAATAGGTTGGTTTTGCCAAGTACCCTGGATCATAAGCAAACAAGGATACCAAGGTGGACCGTGATTGGTTTTCATTTGATAATTTGTTTTGGCATTTTAATTCTTAGCACAAAGAATATAATCCTTAATCCTGATCCTTGCCAGTGAAAAGAACCTGACAGTAATTGGCTTGGAAAAAACTCATAAAGAATGAAGATGGGTGTGAATCAAGGATGAGGCTTTATCCGGCAGCAGCCTTTATCCTCTGAGGGAGGACAGTCGTGAGGATATTGCAGACCCCTGAGCCAGAGTATCTCAGCATGAGTAGATGTTTTCTTGTAACTGTCTAAACTTGGAGAGAAGGAGTGCTATGCCTTGTTCCGGGGGCAGTCCTGGTACATTCTTAGTCCAGCTGAAAGGGCAAGCCTCTCTGAACCTGTGTTTACCAAGTACCTATTATTTTTTTAGTCATACTGCCTAATATGTAGCAGGCTGTCAGTAAAGGACAGTGATCATTATCACAGTGGTACTGGCACATGCAATAACCCCTGCCTATGTAGGTAGGCCAACTATAAGAGAAAAATGAGGTAGGGATTTGCTTAGGGTCACATATTGCATATGAATTAGGGGGTCTCAGATGATGGTAAAAATGTGCCTAGAGAGATTACTTCAAGGATGAAATGAAAATATAAACAGGAATGGACTTTTATGAACCAAAGCTGTATGCAAATGTAAGAAACCAAAGATGAAAATGTTTCCAGATAAGCCTAGATGTGAATGTTTTATAAAGATTTAGAACCAACATTAACATTTTCATAACATTTTTTTTGAGCTGTAAGAATATGCATTTATTTTTCTAGGTAACTTGCTAAACTCATTTTAATTCGAAATGTTCTATGAAAAAAAAATATGAAGCCTCTGCCAGTGGTGTCCAACCTTTTGGCATCTCTGGGCCACACTGGAAGAAGAGGAGTTGTCTTGAGCCACACATTAAATACACAAACACTAATGTAAACTAATGAGCAAAAAACTGATTTTAAGAAAATTTACAATTTTGTGTTGGGCCGCATTCATAGCCACCTGGGCCACATGTGGCCTGTGGGTCCACCTTACAGAATTTTTTCATCTTCTTATAGTCTCTGATTCTATCTGTCAGAAGTCACAGGGGCACAAATGACAGTCCTAACCACAAGCCTTTTGTGTAAGAATCCAGGTCTCTGGTGCTTCAATTCCAGCTCTTCCATTCTCTCCTCAACCGTCTCCCTGGCCACCTCATCTGGCCCTGTGGGTCCACCTTACACTTTTACTGCTTAGTGTGCACTGAATAACAGTCACAATGAGAGAGCATATACTGTGTGTGTGTGTGTGTGTGTGTACTAAATACATTTTTTTCTGTATCAATTTTTAAGTGCTTCAACCAGGTTTTTATTTCTTTTAAATTACAGGAATCATACAAGCTTACTGTAAATAAACCAAATAGTATAGAACTGTATAAGAATGCTCCACTTCTTAGAGCCAGCCTGTATTTTTAGATCTTTGCAAGTATTTACATATGCCTATTCACCTAGGGACCGTGGGTTGTCTGGTTACAAAATTGAGTTTGTTTTTCATTTACTCTATCACAAATATCTCTTTCAGCAATAATAATGGCTAATAAGGACTTTCTTTACTGACTAAGTACATGGCGTGGTTTTTTTTAATTAACTCATTCATTTAGCACAACATATTTATGAAGAAGGTACTGTTACTGTACTCTCCTGTCCAAGTACTGACCAGGTCAGACCCTGTTTCCGAGATCATATGAGATCAGGCGCATTCAGGGTGGTGTGGCCGTAGAGTGTCCTCATTTTACAAATAAGTAAACTGAGACACAGAAAAGGGAAGTAATTTTGCCCGTGGTCACATGGCTCGTTAATAATGAAACCAAGATTTGAACATATAGATCTACCTTAGTCTTTCTAATGACTACATAGCGTGACATAGTATATATGCACCGTAATTTATTTAACCTGACCCCTATTCTTGGGTATGTAGGTTTTTCCAAGATTTTTTTTCCCAATTGCAAGCTTATGCTACTATGAATATCTTCATGCCATCATCTTTGTGCAAATATGTAAATATTTCTTTAAGATAGATTTTAGGAAGTAGAATTGCATTCTAAATCTATCAAAAAATATATGCATTTTCAGTTTTGTGGAAAACTGTCAAATTATTCATCAATTATTTTACCAATTTACATTTCTATCAATAGTAGAAGAGAGAATCAAAACTTTAAGAACTTCTCCTGCAAGATGATGCAGGGGGAAGCAACCTAGATGCACCTGTGGCCTTAGTGATAAAACCCTGGAGAAGGTCTTAGTTCAACAGAGTTATGCAGGGGGTGGGAGGGTAAAAGCAAGAGAAGGAGCAGAGGGCATCTCATTGTCCAAGTGAACATGCTGCAGTGGCACAGAACTGGAGTGCAGCTGGTAGGTAGCTGAGAAGACACAGAAGATTGAGGAAGGAAAGAGGAATCATGTAAGAAAGTATTAACCAGCAGCTGAATTTTGGGGGTGATGAAGGGTAAGGAAAAAGAAAATGTAGGCAGGAGAATCCTGGATGACTACAGCAAAATGAAAATTAAACCTAGTTACTGGGACAGTTCTTAAGGAAATTGGTCAGATGAGAAGAGGAAAACTCTTACTAGTTGAAGTAGTTAACAGAAGAGATGAGTCTTCATTCTTAGCACTCATCTACTTCCCTGCCAAGATCCAGCTTTTGTTAGTGAAGCCTTCCTTGAACTCCCTGATGAATAAGGTGACTATTTCCTTGGGCATCCCATGGTCCTGTCTCAGCTGCTACTCTTCTCACACTTTACTCTAGTTCCCACTTCACTGGCCCAGCTCCTTGAGGGCAAGGACTATGTCATGTTTGTAGTCTCCTCCCACTCACCTCATGTGAGCAGAGAGCACTGGGTAAATATTAGATGGGTGGGTGAGCGCAGGGGTGAGAAGAAGGCAGGCAGTTGGATAAAGTTGGCGAGAAAATGCCAGGACCCCTCCCTGTAGCCCCAAAGAGTGTCAAGAATTAAATCACTAGGATTTCAAGAGGAAAAAAAAAACTTTCCCCAGAAATAATCTCATCTACCAGTTGAACAAATAGGTTAATAAAAACTGTCACTACACAGGTAGCTCCCTGTGAAAAGGGAGAAGCCAGAGCCTCCCTGCTTCCCTCCTTTATCACTTCTGCTCTCTGCTTGAGTTGGCTTCCTGATTGGCCTTGTTGAAGTGTAACCGCTCATCAGTCTGAAGACTAATAAGTATGACTGAGGAGTAATGATTTCTGAGGATGACATAATTCTCAATAAGTTGTTTACAGGTTCAAGGATGGGGCAAGTTATTTTGACATAATTTTTGAGATAATAGAGTAAGATTTCTTGGTGTTAATTTGTACACAGGTAACATAGTTTGATGATGGTTTTCTTCCACTTCCCCTTTTCAACAGTAGAAATGTACAAACCCTTTGAACTTTTTTAATGGAATGTTTTCAGATTTCTAAAAGTTCTTATACAGCACAAAGCTATATATACCTTTTCAGTAAGGAAAAGGGAAATGACATTTTTGAGATGTAAGTTTACAATTTATGCAACTGTCAACATAAAGGTAATGCATTTATTTTCTCTTAGTGTTGAAGTCCTGAATCCTTTCTTTCTTGTGTTGTTTGCCAGTTAGTCATATTCTGTGCTGGAATCCTGAGTGCTGAAGTGCAGTTTGTATTGTGAATGGGCAAGTTAGTTAACTGAAGCAGTTGTAGACATATAGAAAAGTTAGACCTGAATTTAAATCCAGGGCTTACCAGTTATCAGCTATGAAGCTTTAGTCAAGTAACTTAATCTTTCCAAGTCTTTATTTTTCATTTGTAAAATAAGGATATTGTCTTCTTCCATTGAACATAAGGTTCAGTGATAGGATTTATGCAGAATACCTCATGTCTCTCCTGACATTTAGGTGATACTATTAGATAAAAGTTTTTTTTTCTTCATTTGTTGTTGGCAGCCATTCTAAAATTCCCACATTTGCTCAGTTTAAATCTTTCTGAGCTTCTATTTTCTCATCTGTGAAATGGAGGTATCACCCATATCTATGATGTAAGAATAAGAGCGGCTGTCTTCTATCTTTCATTTACAGCTACAGGCGAATCACACCAATCTACAAGCCAGGTACGATGAAATGAAGAAAACGCTGACAGAGGTGAGCAGGTTTTCCTTCCTCCATAGGCCTTTTTAAAAATTATCTTTGACCTGCACTATTAATGGAATGCCATGTGTCATCGATCTGTGTAGAGGAGTCATGATTCCCTTCTCAGGCCTCAGGTCCATTTGGAGGCATAGGACTGTCACATGACAGTGCCTGAACTGTGCCATCAGTTTAGCCATGCTTCCATGTTCTGTCTAACCCATCAGTGATTTAGGTGGGAGGAATCACTGAGTGGGCTACAAGGGTCAGGATAGGCTTCCTGAGGAAGGTGGGCCTGATGGGGGGTGGGGCAGGCCACATAGAAGAACATGAAGGGTCATTCACAATACATGGCCCCTGCTCATCCAGCCACAGGGTGTAGAATAGCTCCAAAATACTGAATTTCATGAGAGTGAGACAGTTTCTCTTTGTAATATCAGAGAACCACAGTAATACAATTTGCTGTCAAAAATTACAGATTAAGGCTAGGTGGGATGGGGAGGAGGTCTCAAAAGAAGAGGGGGTTTACTGGTATACTTTGAGACATGTGGTTCATTTTCCAATCCAGATTATGAGTGTACAGTCTCATATCATCATTAGAGCATTGCTTACCTCCCACGTCTGATTGCCTGGGAAACCAGACGAGTGAAACAAGCACCTCTGATGTCAACTCTGTCATGAGGAAAGTGAGATACTTCTGTCCTTTGCATTCCCATAAAACTACCCTCATCTGGATCAGAAAAGCTCTCATCGTGATTTTGGGGCTTAAACTATGGCTTTACTCTATAAGTACTCTCTGCGAGTGCCCCACATAATACTTTTTGGACCTCGTGGAAACTGGGCTAATCTTCAGACACATCTCTGAAACCAAGCCAGTCCCCATTTTTTAAAATTGAACATGAAATCTGCCCATTTAAAATTCTTATGTTTATAGCAGTATGTAGCACTTATAACCTGAAAACCTGACAAAGATTTTTGATTCTGACCTGGACTATCTTTTTGATTATTGTCAGAATGTTTAAAAAGGGCAGTTAGAGTAAATTCTTCTAAAATTCTTTCTAAAGATGCCTATGTTGCGTTAGGGTAGATCAGCTTTCTTTCCACTCTTCTGTGACTACATCCTTATGGATTAGATGGCCAACTCTCGGGGTGGAATTTCTGCTGCTGTCTTTACTTTTAATGCTGCACAGTCCCTAACATGAAGTTTGCCAAGTCATGGATCAGTCTGTGTATGACAACCCAGAAAAGATTAAAGGCAAAACATCTTGATACCAGTTTCCTAAAACACATATATGCCTTAGGATATAAATCCTAAGTGGCTTTTTGTGCTGAACACTAAATCAAGTATTTGTTGAGCTGCTTTCAGGTACTGAAAAGGTAGAGGTGTACCTTATGTCAATAATAATAAGTAATATTCCCATCCTCAAATAATAATAGCAGCCAGCATTACTATGTGCTCTGGGCACGTCACTTACGTATAAGTCCGTTGACTCTTCACAGCAGCACCAACAGCACATCGTTACCATCCCTGTTCTGCAGATAGGGGAACTAAGGCAGAAAGGCCACGCAGAGGGCCAAGCTGGCAGTCTGGCACCAAAGACCTCTCAGAGAGCTTACTAGGAGGACAGTCAAACTAATTCCTAGCTACAAAAATGGTAAGCTCTACAAAACTTAGTTCAAAATAACTTAGGAAGAAGCCTGATTTGGTCAGAATACTGAAGACCAGGCCTATGAATAAGTAATGAGCTTTGTGTTTGGGCCTCAGTCTCCTTGCCTATTTCGGGCAAAGATTGGGCAAAATGAGTACACTGAACTCTTTTACATCAGTATTCTCAGGTTTTACCTGCTCTTCCAGGATAACCTAGTGGCACTAAAAAACCAGGGAGGCCTATCTTTCTAGTAAATTTAGGAAAAGTAAAGCAAGACATGTAAGGTAGAAGACAGATGACTGCGTGACATCTGTAGGGGCAGGCTACACACCACTGCAAGAAGGCCAGCAGACTGGCTGGCCCCTGCATTGGCTACCAGGTTCTAGCCTGTTCACTTTTTAATTACAGCAATCACAATTTTAATTTCCTATGTGCAAGCTTAATCCTTTTTAATATATACAGTCTTCTGTCCTGTCTCTCTAAGGTATTGTCTCAAATTTTTCTCAACCTATAAACTATTTCTTCAGGTCAAAATTCACATTAAGTTGATACACTTTTTTATGGTTTTATCTTTCTTCAGATGTTTGATAATTCTTGATGGTTTCCCTATCTTTGATTCTCCGATTTCCTGTTACCAACTGTGTGGATTCTGTATCCATTTTATGCAGCCTGCTTCATGTGATCATTCTGGGAGGGTGGGTCCTACTCTTCCATGGGACTGGCCAGTGGTAACTAATACTTGGGGTTGGACAACTCCCCTTTTCTCCTGGGTATTGTCGACTCTCTGGGGCCTTGCCCCAGACTTGCCTGTGACTTGAGCACCAGTTCTTGAATTAGCTCATGGATTAAGGGAGCCAGGCCATGTGGCTTAGCCCAGCTGGCTGATCCTGGATGCATATCTCAGCCCTGCAGCCCAGTCCTTCCTGCACCTGCTAATTCCACACAATAGGCTTCCTCAGTTTATTCCTGACTGCTGACCATCTTTCTGTCCCTAGTTCTGACATAATAGTCTGGATTTTTAGGACTTGAGGCCAGAAGGGGTTTCTGCAACTCCTGCTTGGTCTTTCATTTTCAACTAGAGCCCTTGGTATTTTTTTTAACTTGGCTTTTTTTAATAGGTAACAGGTTCATATGGTTCAAAATTCAAAAAGTACAAGGGGTGTGCTACTGGAACTCAGCCACACAGTTTCCCTCTCCAAAGATAACTAGTGTAACTAGTTTCTTATGGTATCTCCAGAAGTACTTTATGCATGTACAAGTAACATGTATATTCTTTTATACATGTGCAAGGAGAATCAAAAAAAAATTATTTATAAAAAATTGTGTATTCTTACATATTTAAACTTCAGTCACCTTCAAAGTACTCTCCATTTTATGCAGTACACTTATTGAGACTTTTTTCCCGCTGCTCAAAAGTTTTTGAACTCATTGATTTTGATGCCTTTTAGAGCTTCTGCCATTTTTGTTTTACCTCTTCCACATCAGCAAAATGTTTCCCTTTGAGGACTTTTTTCATCCAGAGTAACAAAAAAAGTCACTCTGGGCAAGATCTGGTGAATAGGGAGGGTGGGGCATAGGGGTCATACCATTTTTGGTCAAAAACTGCTGAACACTCAGCACGATGTGAGCAGGTGCGCTCGTAGAACACCCATCATGAAATGGGCAAACATGTTGAAAGTCCTCAAATAAATTCACTGAAGCCAAATGCAACCTCTCATGACAACAGCAGCTTGTACGCTATACAGATGGGCTCCTAGAATACTCACCTAGCTAGGGAAGCCTGTACTACAACGGGCCTGCCCTCCAGAAAATAATTCCTGGGCTTTTTTTTTGGGGGGGGGCCCCTTCATATACATTTAATGTATGCATTTCTTTATAATAATCGGAAGCAAATTATACTTGTGGTTTTGTACCTTACTTTCTTCATTTAGCAGTAAATATTAGAAATCACCATTAAAAACTACATTTTTTAATAGCAACTTAGTATTCTATTGTATATTATAACTGTACACTTTATAATTTATATTTATTTTTTAAGTTTCTTTAAAAATTCTTTTTTGAAAACCTTACTCTGACCCAGGAAATGGAGGTAAAATTTTTGAAGAAAATAGGAGATTTAATCCTGTCCCTGTTAATAGCTGTGATATTGGCATTCTGAAATTTAAACCCAGGTCTTTCTCTCACAGCCACTCCTTCTATTTCCCCTGCCTACTAAAAGGTACCTGCTGTCAACATTACTTTTGAGTTTTTTACCAATTTGCTGCTGCGATTAAAAGTTGTCGCCAAGGTTTTGTTAACCATCAGTATTCATCAAGAAGGGTCTGATTTTGACCTTTCCATGTTGTCCCTCCAATCCCATCCTATTTTTCTTGTCCACCTATTTTTCTCAGTGTACAGCTAAATCTTGTGAGCTCACCCATCTGATAGAAGTGGAGTACAGGTGGAACCACGGGGAAGGAGAATGGAGGCACTCACTCTTCTGTTCTACCAAATCTCTAGCAACAGTGCTTCCATTCTCTCTTGCAGTTGCAGAGTTATAGTCAGAAACTGGACAAGGAACAGGCAGCACTTGAGAAGATAGAATCCAAAGCTGATCCAAGGTAAGAGGTTTCAGCATATGTTTATTTTATTTAAAGAAAGTAACTGCCAGTACCTGGTGGCTTAATTGGTTGGAACACAGGACTAAGGATCCAAAGGTCATGATTTTGTCCTCATCCAGATCAGCTAATTTCATGTGGTATCTAGAATGTGCCTATTGCTCAGTCACGTGCTGAGATGTTCTGGGGCTGCCTGTGCCTCCCAATTGCCCTGGGGATCAGAAGCAATATGTTTTGGGGGTTTTTACTGTTTTTCCATTTTTCTATTTTTAAGAATTAAATAATACATTCACAGTACAAAAAGGAACATGGTGAAAAGTCTCCCTCCTACCTCATCCCCCAGATACTCAGTCCTCCCTGGAGTCAACCATTGTTACCAGGTTTTTTTCAATTAATTTCTTTTTTTAATTTTGTGAGTATATTTATTAAAGGTGGGAACAGTGAAATAAGAAGGGCTTAGAAAAGAAGAAGCAACAGGAGAGGGACTAGGTGGTGCTGCTTTGGCTCTCTAGAAACATTATGGGAAAGAAGTGAGCCAAAGTGGGGCTGCTGTCAGCTCACTGGTAAGTCAGAGAAAAGGGAGCCTTGGAGACAGTTTCAAGGGATTAGCCCAGGGCAAGCTACCCCTTCCTCTTGCTCCCCTGGCTGCAAGTCTCATGGGGACCCTTACGGTTTAGGAGTACGAAAATTCACTAAAAAAAAAGAGATTCAAGTGGACATGCCCCAGGGAGATCACATGCTGACTCCTTTGTCTTGAGGGGTTTTATATGCTTTCCAGAGGTGCATACTTTAGGAGAGATCTCTAGAAGATCTCATTAGAATATTCATGAGCTTTTCCAGCTGTGTCCTTTCAGCGCCATGGTCTCTATTGATTGGTTGGTGCCAGGGGTAGGGAGTCATTAGTCATTACAGCTGGTCCTGGCATCCTGGCATTGCTTGCCTGGTTCTGCAGCTTTTCTGGGCATGGAGCTGAAATATGAGGTCTGTCTGGAAAAAGTCAAGCCATTGTTAATATAACGAAAACCGTTTGCATGACATCAATATAACCTGGCAACCAAGGAGAGTGGACTGGGATGTGCATGTGTGAACAAGGACAATTTCACTGTACTAGTCAGTGGGGGCAGTAGATGTAAGCAAATGTATTGTGTGGTATTTGCATTCAAAGCAACTGAGTGAGTAGAGAAACAAACCTGCATCAGATTTTGCATTAAGCTTGAACATTCCTTCATGGAAACTATTCAAATGATTTTCAGAAGGCCACAGCTATGGGCAGCTGGTGATTGGCAGCTTGCCTACTCATACATCACATCTTATGCAGAGTTTTTTGGCCAAACATCAAATCACCCAGCTGACTCAACCCCTTTACAGCCTAGATTTGGCACCATGCAACTTCTGACTTTCCCAAAACTAAAATCACCTTTGAGAGGGAAGAGATTTCAGACTGTTGATGAGATTCAGGAAAATATGACAGGGCAGCTGATGGTGATTAGGAGAACTGTGCAAGGTCCCAACAAGCCTACTTTGAAGGGGACTGAGGCGTCATTGTCCTGTGTACAGTGTTTCTTGTGTCTTGTATCTTCTTCAATAAATGTGTCTGTTTTTCATAGAACATGGATGGATACCTTCTGGACAGGTCTTGTGCAACTGAGGCCTAGTTGTTATCTCTAGGGAGGAAAGGTCAGGGGAGGGTCCGAACCTCATGACCAGTGATATGAAAGGTAGGGGGCAGCGGGAGTGACCAGCGATATGCCAGGGGAAGAGATGCTACCCTGGGGGTGAGGCCTGGTTCCAGTTTTGCTGGTTGCTAGACATCTGGAGCTTTCCACCCTGCTGACCTTCTGTATCTGGCTGTAAATTACTGAGCCAGTTTGTTTAACTGTCTGTCTCAGTTTTCCCATTCCACTTGCCAAGGAATTTTCCTAGCTTCTTAGTATCCTACTTCATATCCCCATCAGAGACTTCCATCCCTAAAATCTTTTAGGGGTGACGAGGGAAGATAGTAGGTCTTCAGTGACTGCTTCCTGCTAACAAGGGTCATGGTCCCTGCCTGCATAGGGTGTGGAAGTCTCTCCCTGCCTGATTTAAGGGAGACAAGGATATGTGATGGAGACTAGAACAGAGAAGCTGTTGGGCTGATTATTCTAAAGTGGGGATGGGTCAGAATCCCTGAAGCATCATCATCTTGGTATAGAGTTATAGAGTTGTTCTATCCTAGAGGTGATAAATTTGACAAGAAGGTTAAAAAGACATGGTCCAAAGATGAGAAACAGAATTATAGTAACTAAAGGTCTGAGTAGAGCTAAGAACCAGGTGATAGAGGAAGGGACCTACAATACTTTACAGTATCCCAGATTAGGTTGGTAGAGGGACCTTCCTGGATGAAGGTATATCACCTACCTGAAGCCTTCTTGTTTAGCATACTTAATTCAAATTTGGCTAAGAGAAACAGCCCGAGATCTTCTTACTGAAGTAGGTTTTTTTCTGTCTCAACCTCTTGGGCAGGAAAGGGAAAACAGTTTCAAGGTGGCAGAACTTTGGTCCCTTCAGTCCTACCCTTTTAAATAATAAAGGTTTACATTCCAGAAGTGAAGTTGGTAGATTGTTCCTTATTTCACTGACTCAGTTATTTAGTCCTAAAAATCAGTCAATTCAGTTAAATGGTTGAGCCTCATTTCAGGAGGCAGTGATGCAAATGGGCTCCCAAAGTGGGACCTATATTATGTAAATAAGCAATCAGGTATTTAATAAGAAGAATGCCTATGAAAACAGAAGAAAAAACAAAGGTTAATGATCAGAGCAAATTATAACCAGTTTCTGAGTCTGTATGTCTTTCACTTGAGATTTTTAGCTGTTAGGCTAAAAGTTTCTTTTGCTGGAATGAAAGCAAGCAGAGACAGTCTGATAGGTTCTCCTTATTTGCAGTTTAAGTATCTGTGGTGATATCATCAGATGCTCAGGTAAATTCTGTATGGCTGACACTGCATCAGTAGTTCTCAGTAATTATAAGTCAAAGCATGGGAGAAAACCACAACATTAAGTTTGGAGAATTGTAGCCAAATATTTAAGAAAACTAGAAAAATTCAGGATTCAGTTCAGTTGTGTTTCATTTGGACTGTGAATCTATAATATACAGTTGTAGATATTAGATATTGTTACCAGTTTTTAACGGCACTTGCTTTAGCCTTGTCTCCTTGGGAATAAAGGTGCAGTGTTTTCTGTCAAAATCAGCCGCTGGGTTGGTTTGTTGTTTTTTTTTTCCATTTTAAATAAACTGTCTTTAGACAATTTAAATTCTGTAGAAGAAGCACTTACATATAAATGTTTCTGTTACCAAACAGTTTGGGTGGTAAAATCTCCCAAGTGTCACTCACTTGAATGAGATTTTTAAATCGTAAAAAGCTTCAGGCGCAGATTGAGGGTTTCTGGGTTTGATAGACATTTTTAGCAAAGAAGTACCCAAGTTTACTTGGCTTTATCATTAGAAACCCTTTTGTCATGATATAGAGCAAAGTACTATTAGATAATTGACATTTTTATTTTCAAATTAGTGTGTTAATGACCTTAGGCAACATATTTTCTTTTCAGAATGGATATTAAAAATAGTTTTCCATACTCTCTATGTTTTGAGTACTGTTGATAATTGGTATCATTAAGTATATCCAATACTCTTGAAACTAACTCATTAATGTTTCTTCATTTGACATTTTAATTCTGGATTCTATAATGTTTGTTTGGATGTAGCTTGATGGACTCTGGCATATACATGAATCATAGTGTCAGTTAAATAATAGTAGTCTTAATCATTTGTGGGGAATTCATTAGATACTTGGGATCCCGAGACAAAGGAAATTAAAAAGGAAGTACTTTTTTAGCTTGAGACTTGGTTTTAACTGTGATTCATAAAATCATAATGGCTTGCCATATGTCATTGGTTGGTCTTTTCTCTTCAGTATCCTGCAGAACTTGAGAGCACTTGTAGCCATGAACGAAAGCCTGAAAAACCAGGAACAGGAGTTTAAAGCACATTGTCGAGTAAGTGTTGCTTGATGACTGCAGGCATTAAACTGGGGCTCTTGTAAAATCTCTTGCTTTCCTCCCTTTGTCCTGTTGTGGCATCCCATCCATGTGCAGTTAGAAAAGTAATAGATTCATTAAGCAGTTATGCGTCAGTTGCATAAGGTGAACAGAGCACTGTGTTAGGTCCCTCGCTGGACACCAGAAGTGAGTTAGATTAGTAATTTTGTGTGCCAAACCCCAAAATTGAGAGCACAGTCCTACAAACAATGTTTTCTAATTTACACATGTATTTAAAAGAAAAGTCTTATTAAATATAAAGGAATAACATTGTATAAAACCAGGGATGTCCTGAAAAGCTGGGACGTCTGTTTGTCATGTATAAGCCCTCATTTCTACCATCTGGGAACCTGCTGTCTAGTAGTGGGGTGATGGGTGTGCAAGGGCCCATGACCTTAGCAGGAGGCAGGAGATGAGGCCAGGTGAGCTCTGTGTACATTCCAGGGGAGGAGAGGCCAATCTGGGCCAGGAGCCATCTGGAAGCTGGATCTTACTTACAGGCAAGTGGAAGGGAGGGGCTTGGTTAAGTAGGTCTCTAGACTGGAGGGTACCCAGAAAGGTGGACAGGCTTGTAGAGAAGAGGAAATAGAGAAGGTCAATTGGAAGTAGGCTCCAGGCCACCCAGTTATTTCATGTCCCAGTGATTCCTGCATGTCTCACCTGCCCTTTGCGAAGAAATGGCTCTTCTGACCAAAGCACAGCTGCCTGTAGCCTCCTGGAAAAAACTTCCCCAGGCTGAAAATTGGAGATCAGGATACCTAGTTCCTAATGGACTTTTTGTTTTAGCATAAACTCACAAAATGTGAAAATAAGACTCTGGATCAAGATAAAAAATTGTACCAAATTTCTAGCTTGTCCAAGTTTTATAAATATTTATATCACTTTTAAAGGAGGAGATGACACGGCTACAGCAGGAAATTGAAAACCTGAAAGCTGACAGAGCACCAGGTGGAGAAGAAAAGGTAAAGACCCTGAAAGCGTCCCCAACCATGAGGTGCTGTTATGACTTAGATTGTGAAAAGACTTCTAGAGAATTAACCAGAGAAAGGACTGGCTGGAAAGGACAAATTCCCTTAACCTGGTCCTCTGCACATTTCTCAACTGGTTTCATCACCTGATTTTCTTAGATTTTTCATCCTTCTCCTTTCTCTTCCTTCTGGTGGGTAAAAGGCGGCAGTGGGTATGGATGAGAGCCACACCAGACAAGAATTACCAGATTACAAGCCTGCCTTCCTCCTTTAAGAAAGGAGTGTTTCCAGGAACCACCTGAGCTGTTTTCCACTCAACCCTATTCTTCTCTAAATTTGGTACCAGTTTACTCATTTCACCCCCCACTCCTGCCTAGGGACCCCATTCCCAGTCTTTAAAAGGCAGCAGTGAGCAGGAAAGAGGAGCAGTGCTGGATTAATATTAGAGCTCCAGCAGTACAGAAGCTCTCTGAGCTTAAGGGGCATGTCTGGCTCTCTGAACAAAGACTTGGTCTCCATGAGGCATTAAATAATAACACAAGGACAGAAAAAGTCTGTTTCCCTCACCAAATTAGATGTTAAGGATTGCTATATTTTGTTTTCCCTTCTTACACCTGATTCAAAGCTTTTTTCCCGAGCACCCCTGTGCTTGGGATGTTAGAGTTGAATGTGGCCTCAGAACTTATCGATCGCACCATCTCCCTGGTAGAAATGGGGAACTTGAGGCTCAGGGACGGGAAGACACTTCTGCAAGCCAGTGGGTAGGAGTGCCCTCCCCCGCCCTCTTCACTTAGGGACTGAGAGGGACACTGCCACACTGAGTGGGGTTGTGCTGCCTCCCTGGCATGGTGGGGTTGTGACAGTTAGGCCACACTAGTCTTTCCATCTGTGAGAAGGGGGAATAGCAGAGTTAGGCCATGCAGTGTAGTGGTGTTCTGAAACATCATCACATAGCCTTCCTTGCCAGTTGTTTAAAAAATTTTAAGTTTTTGAGGCTCAGATTTTCAGCCCAGTCAGCTTCTGGGTTTGTACACTTCATAGACTTTTAGGATCCCATTTCTCTTCTTAGCAATTTGTTTTAAGGAATTATAACTAATAGTCAAAGACAAGTTTAGCTTGTTTGTGTGTAACTGACAGACATTTAAGAACAATTTAAAAGCGGGACTCATATATAATTGTTCACTGACCAGACACAGTCAGTGAACTGTCCTCTACCCTACCCCTTCCTACATCTAGACCCTCAGCTTCTGTCCCACTCGCCTACTCAGAAGGTGTGCTTTACTGCTTATCATTTCAGACCCTCTCCGGTGGAGAGCCACATGATAACCTCAGCCCTGCGATGACTCATAATGTGAGTACCTGCCTATTGTCAGGACTGCCAGTGTTCCCTGTGAGTGTGGTGACCAGCTTTGTACTCTCCCGTGATGCTTTCTCATGACTACTTTAATTTTCTCTGTGGCTGCTCCTTATCTGTGGCCTGTCAGGAACATTGCCCCACTTTACACAACTGGCCCCTCAGATGGAGGCAGGATCTCACCAAGGACAGCCCTGAAGGCCACTGTTATAGGGAGAGGGGGTTCTCTCCTAGCATCTTGTGCAGGTGTTCTGTCTTTCCTCTGGCATCTCTTCTGAGAAGGGGAGAGCATGCATTGGCCATACATGCTGACCACAACCCATAGGCTCTGAGGAGTGGGTGTGGTATAGAGGGAAAGACAGTGCAGCTCCAAATAGAAACATACAAAGCAAACCACTATCATCTTTAAACACAGAGGCACAGGACAGTAGGTTCTTTAAGTCACAATTGTTTTGGTGTGGGGATTGGGGGACAAACGGATTTGAGGGATACTTCTCTTAAGAACACTGGATTCAGCCTGGACCCTAGAAGAGGGAAGAGTTGTTATAGGGAGATGTGAAAAGGTATGGAACGTCTCACATGACTTAGGACCCAGACCCTAAAACTTGGCCATTTGAGAAAAGAAATTTGGGGACTTGGGATGGGGGAGAAAAGGTAAAAAGCGTTCAACTTCAAAAGACCTTATGAAAGAATGCAAGTTTTCTATTTCCAGATAACTGTGTCCTTCTCCAATTTTTAGGAAGATCTAGACAGACGATATAATATGGAGAAAGAGAAACTTTACAAGATCCGTTTACTACAGGTGAGTAAAAACAACAGCACAAAAATATATAAATGCATCTAGCTAGCTGTGAATGCCCTATAGCAGAACTGGAAAGTTTCAGTCTCTGGGAGCTGGAGAGACTTGGCCCTGGGGCTGCTGTTCGCTGCCCTTCTCTCTAGAGGGTAACTCAGTGGTTTAAGATGTTGATAATAATGCCTCATGTTGGTATGTTACTTTCATTATCATCTTATTTGATTAGATCTTCACCCTGGTAGAGAGTAGGTATTAGCCTCATTTTCTGTATGAAGAAATTGATTCAAATCTGTTAAGTGTTTGACCAAGATCAAGCAGTTAGTAAGTGCCAGAGCCAGCATTCACATTCCAGTGTTCCTGTCTAATACTTTCCCTTTAAAATTAAGTGCCCATTTTAGCTGTGTTAGTTGATAACCTTGGAGATTTGTGAGGATAGCAAACATGGGGGAGGTAGGTTTTAAAGTTGGCTCCAAAGCTACATTCTCATAGAGTCAAAATAACATTGTAAAATCCTGTACATTGCCAGTATCTGGCCCACAGTAGCTCAAAGCTAAGAGTTAACTTGTGTCGTACTCCAGCCCAGGCCTTCTTTCTGTTTTCTGAGAAGGGAAGGCAAGTTCTGACAGGAATGGCCAAAGGCATTACGGGGGCATGGGCAGTGGGACCCTGGGATTTTTTTGTTATTTTTTTTAAATCTCTGGCTTCTGCCTATTTTGTTGAATTGTTTGTTTAAATTTGGGTGAGACACAATTAAATAAAATCAGGACAGTACAGCTGTGTATATGGAATCTTTCTGACTGTGTGATTACTGTATATTTAGCGTCGTATTCGGTCTCAGGAATAGTAAATGGAATGGCCCATTTTCTGGCAGCTGGCTTGCTCTTTGAGGACCAAGATACGTCCATATACATCAAAGTACAAGGGAGCTTATACGCACACTGCAAACAGCAAATTGTAAATGTCTTCAGACTAGCTAGAGGGAAGCCACGGTAAAATCATAACAGCCTGAGCCAGGGCAAGGTCAGCGGGGATGGACAGAAATGAACAGCAGGGGAGAGACTGAGAAGGTGTATCTGATGGAACCGACTGATGGGTGAGAGGAAAAGAGGAGTCAAGGGGGGGCTTGATTTCTGATTTGGGGGATAGGATGGATACCAATGTTATTCATTGAGAAAAAACATGAAAGGAAAACGAAGAGGACTAAAGGGGGTTGGAGGGTGACTAAGATTGTTAACGATATCCCTTTGGGGCTTTTGAAGGTTGGGGTACTCAACTATGTAGAAATGTCCAAGAAGTGATGGTACTGGGTCTGATGCTCAACATAACCTGAGCTGGAGATTAGGTGTCATCACTATGTTGGTGATAGTCAAGGCTGTGAAAATGTAGGCCAACAAGGGGTCCTGGGTCCAAACCCTCTAGCAAGAGGCCAAGGGGAAGGAGGAATCATGAATAAGGTTTGAGACCAAGTGGGCAACTGAAGGTGAAGAAATCATGAGCCTGAGGTCTCTTGGCAATTGTTGAGCAAGAGTTCAGTAGAGAGAATGGTAGATGTTGCTAGAAGTCCAGAAAGCTAGAATCTGGGAATTACCCATTAGACATATCCCAGAAAAGATGTACAGTGACATCTCCAAGAACAGCTTCAGTGGGGTGCTGGAAGCCACCTGTACTGTGGAGTAAAGGGTATCTGAGGGGGAGTGAGGAGATAGAGGAACAGAGAGTTTGTGGCTCTCAGGAAGTTTGGCTGTTTAAAGGAAGAGAAAGGATGGTGGCTGAAATGTGATCAGGGTTTAAGGAAGCACTTTTTTTTTTTAAGGAGTGCAGGATTTGAATATACTTAAATACTGATGAGAAGGAGGCACTAGAAAGGGAGAGGTTAGAGATTCAGTAAAAAGAATGAGTAATTGGCCCTGGCTAGTGTGAATCAGTGGATTGACTGCTGGCCTGCGAACCGAAAAGGTTCCCAGTCAGGGCACATGCCTGGGTTGCAGGCCAGGTCCCCAGTTGGAGGTGTGCAAGAGGCAACCTGATCAATGTATCTCTCACACGTTGATGTTTCTTTCCCTCTCTTTCTCCCTCCCTTCACCTCTCTCTAGAAATGAGTGAATAAAATCTTAAATTTAAAAACAAGAATGAATAATTGTGTTTTTAGATTCCAAAAATACAAAGAGGAGTCAGAGCCTGAGCTCCCATGGGGATGCTCATACCAGAGTGCATGGTGGGTTTCTCGTTTGGAGACTCATATTTCCCCAGTGTTTTAGAGAGCCACAGCTGCCATTGTGAGTAAAGCTGGCTGGGGGAGCCAGAAGTCAGGGAGGCACAGAGGAAAGGCAGGACCGGGGGCCCACTTAGACCGGGGGCAGGAAGTGTATGGTGGGAGCTGAGCAACTTCCTTCAGGCAGCTGCTCTGCTGGGGAAAATGGTGCTTGGAGTTACCTGCCTCAGGGGCCTGCGCTCTCCCCTGCACCACACCGCACTGCTGCGCCTCCCTGGGCGCAGTCAGTGAACCACTTTGGCCAATATACCCTCAGTCCGCAGTAAAGAGAAAATACTAGAGAGGTATTTTAGGTGTCAACTGTGGGAGCTTTTCAGCCAGATGGAGGGATTTGGAGTGTATATGGAGGCAGCAAGGTGGCATCAGTTCCTTGTCACCTGGCACTGATGGAATTGGCTATTGTAAAGTCCTTTGGGGCCTGGCAGGCCGACTGCGTGCCCTGGCCACACAGCCCATCCCATTCAGAATCCTCCTTTTTTGTCCATTAATTTAGTGCCTTCTGTGGTTCCAGTTTGTGGTCACACCTCCATGTATTGCAAAGTCAGAATCTGAGATGGGGCCCTCAAGCCAACAGGAGAATTTTGAGTCTGTATTCCAGGGCAGGTGGGTGGCAGGAAATGTTTTGGCTCCTGAAAGAACACGTAAGGCCTTTAACCAAATAGTGTTGTCTCCTCCTCCCTTTTGCATTTAGGCTCGAAGAAATCGAGAAATAGCAATTTTGCACCGCAAGATTGATGAAGTGCCCAGCCGAGCCGAACTAATACAGTATCAGAAGAGATTTATTGAACTCTACCGCCAGAGTAGGTGCATCGACCACCAATGAGCTCTCGAGGCTGGTCATGGGAGAGACAGGAGGCAAGGGGCTTTGCCCCCTTTAGTGTAGTGGAGCATGCATCATAGCACAGTCCACGAAAGTCACCACTGTAAAGGCCTCCATTTTATTGTCAGGCCCGCTCAGCGCTCATTCCATGTAACCCTGGTGGGTAACTCATAATCCCAGGAGCAGCACCGAGGTGCTTTTGCCGCCCTCTCTATGAACAGTGTACTCTAGTGGAGCTCTTACAGAGCAATGTTTTGAACCAGCCCCCATCCCAATCAGCCATTTGACTCCACTGAGCCCCCCATCCACTTTCCAGCAATACACAGAACATTGTGACCCTGTTATCTCTCGGTCAGTTCTCACTTATTGTCCTCCTCTACAAACTTTCTGGCTTATGTGGCCCTTGCCTTTAGTAGCATTGTATTCACTCAGTAATCCATGACTGGATCTCCCTCAGCCTGCATTGGTGACCATATCTCATCAGGCTCAGAGTGGTCCTCAAAGCTTTCTTTGCCTTCTGTTCCCACTGCTGCTGCCATAACTGTTCTTATGTACATCACAGCTCAACTGAGTGACCATTACCTGATCTGCAGTCTCTGCTGCAAGTCTCTCATCCATGCGTCCCTCTGCTGGGAAATCTTCAGGAGCTCCCAGGACCTTCTAAATCAAGCCTCTCTCCTTATTCTTTCCAGTCTAAATGACTGCCCTGGGGACCCCACCCTAAGTCCACACTCCAGCCTCACCAGTCCTCACACTGCATCTGCCACCTGAGGCCTCGACCTGTGGCTGGGACCCTTTCTCCCCTGTCTGACAAAACCCTTCAAGACCAGCCCAGATATCCTCTGTAAACACGTCCCAGACAATCACCCCTTCCCGTAGGCTACCACTCTCACATGTCCCCTGGGCATCTCAGACTCCACAGGCACAAAACTCAATTCAGCCTCCCTGTTCTATTTTTCTTCTTGGTCACTGGGATCACTGTCTAACCAACCTGGGCCTCCTTCGTCTGCTCTGACTCATGCCACTCTGCCTGCTCCATTTCAGAGTAATGGCCAGGTCCATTTCTTCAGGACTTATGCTGCAGCTACCTTCTCATCACTGCCCAAAGTCTGATCCTTTCTCTGTACTTTTGTCTGGCAGATCTTTCTCAAATTTGATCATTTACACTCTTTCTTTAAGAGCTCTAATATTTAACAACTCATATCTCCATAACTCATAGGATAATCTTCAGAATCCTAAATGCACTAACAAAGTCCTGCATCATCTGGGCCAGAGTCGTCAGTTGGCCTCACCCTCTCAAGAGGGTGTGAGTCATGGCCTGTGAGCTAGTCACCAAATCCAGCTGCCACTGCCCTGCAGTCCCTACTCAGAAACGTTGACTCTCCTTGGAAATCCACCTCAGATTTTGCCTTAAGATCTTAGCCCTTCAGACATCTTCCTGGTTCAGCCTAGAGCATTGTCCTTATTGAGTCCAGAATCATGCTTCCTTTCATGTCTTAACCCACCATCCTGAGCATTACAGTGTTGTGGTTGTTTTGTTTTGTTTTTTTAGAGAGGGGAAGGTGTGGAGAAAGAGAGGGAGAGAAACATTGATGTGCAAGAGAAACATCGATTGGTTACCTCTCACATGCCCCCAACTGGGGACCTGGCCCACGCATGTGCCCTGACTGTGATCCGACCCATGACCTTTCAGTCAGTAGAGTGACACCCAACCCACTGAGCCACAGCAGTCAGGGCCTGAGCATTATAGTCTCCATGTTTGATTCAGATGCTCTGGGGCATGTATCAACAATAGCAGTTTCTCAGCAGAAAATAGTTTCTGCCTTTAAGCTAAATCTTTTCTCTTAATTTTCTAACCCGCCTACTTTAAAGCTTTTAATAATAAGTAGTAATACCTTGTATATGTATATTTATAGAGTAAATTTTGCATGTTAAAGTCATTTTGATAAGACATTTTTACACCGGAAGCATTTTAATCTGTTGTACCAGAATATCTACATCATTTTCTCTTTTACATCATCATCAAGCCCTGACTGGTGTGGCTTAGTGGGTTGAACGTCATCCCGTGAAACAGAAGAGTGCCAGTCAGATTCCCGTCCCCGTTTGGGGGACGTGCAAGAGGCAACCAATGGATGTTTCTCTCACACATTAATGTTTCTCTCCCTCTCTCTTTCTTCCTCCATTCCCCTCTCCCTAAAAATAAATAAATAAAATCTTTTAAAAAATAGCAAATGCCTGTATCCCCCACCCAGTCCTTGAGCTGGATGGAGTAAGGGCAACAGCTACACCCCTGAGCAATAAAGCTAAAAGTTCGTTGGTTGACTTATAGCAGTGAGTTTCAACTTTGGCCACCCATTGTACTCACCTGGGCCCTGCCCCCTGAAAATCCTATTTAATTGATCATGGGCTTTAAAAGGTCCGCAGGTGATTCCCTTTTTCAGCCAGGATTGAGTACCACAATTATAAAGCTTTTAGCAATAATAATAATAATAATACTTTACACTGATTAGCCATAATATGATTTTATATAAATTAGACATTTTGATGTTGGAAACATTTTTTTACTGTTGCATCAAAACACTTGTATCAGATTTTTAACTTCTGTTACCAAACATGTTCAGCAAATTTCTCTTACCTCCACCTACCTTTGAGCTGCACTGCAGGAGAGAAGCACAGCTATTACTGGATATAAAAATTAAAAATGACTGGTTTAAAGAATCAGATTTAAATGTTAATGGCAGTTGCCCAAGGAACCCAGAATTGCCCAGGCCTGCTCTGCCTTCCCACTTCCCCCTCCACCCCTCAGTGCTGCTTCTCCAAGGAACCCTGCTTTTAAGGGAACCAGAGCCCATTATAGTCTTGGCGGTGCCGTGCCTGATAACCATGGGGCATCAGAGTCTTGAGCTATAGCCACAGAGAAATGCTCAGCTTAGGCTCAGAGCCTGTCTGTGAACCCATGTCTGGGTATTTTATCTCTTTCTGGGCAGCTGTGTATTAGGGGAATTTAGAGCAGTACAGAGGTCACAGGCTCAGAGCTACATGACGGGGGCTGCCCAGCCGCGCAGCCACCCAGCCAGAGCGGAAGGTGTAAGTTTGGGTAGGAAGCTTTCACCTCAGTGACCTCATTCCCTGGTGAACACAGCACACTCATAGTCCTGGAATTTGGCCATTTCCATCATTTTTCCACAGGGAAAAGTGAAGAAGGGGAGTTAGACAGAAATACAGAGTAATTTGATAGGTTAAAGATATTGGGAGCCCTGGTAAATAAGGGCCTCCTTAATCATGTGCACAGGGATGGGAAGAGACTTCATATTCATTTGACGTATATTCTACCCCGGGATTTGCATGCCATTCATCTGGGAGGTATCTTAGAGGGTCTACTGAAGAGATTTGTGCTAATCATGGGAGTTGCAAAAGTGAACAGGCTATATAGCTCCTGCCCTTGGGGATGTGGGAAGGGAGGAAGCCATACAAACAGGAAGAGACTACGTGGCGGCTTCATCATCCTGCCACCTTCCTCCCAGGACTCCTCACCTTACAGACCTCTGAAAAACCAATACCTGACAGGGAGATTCCTCTAGCCCCTCCTCTTGGCTGGGCCAGTTATGACTGGCCATGTGCCATTAACCTACAGCAGCTCTGCACATGCTTTTTTGTGTGCCCTGTGGGGCTTCCCCCCAGAATGCAGGTTTGAGAGTGCCAGCCTGACAGGTCTGACAGGTGGTGGGGGGTGCCTTATGGGGGAGAATGTGCTTAGGGTGTTTTTGATACACTTTTTAATCCATGTGCTGATTTGTTTGCCTTTACAGTTTCAGCAGTGCACAAGGAAACCAAGCAGTTCTTCACTTTGTATAATACCCTGGATGATAAAAAGGTTTATTTGGAAAAAGAGGTAAGAACCTTTATAAAAAGAAAGTATTTAATCAAATGAGTAGCTACCAATGCTGTTAATGCCCGCAAGAAATTAGAATGAACTTGGTGTCTGGGGTGCATTCAGTTTCTGCAGAAAAAGTGCCTGTTGTATGCCCAGGGCTGGGATAGAGTCAGAAAGTACAGGGTCCCATGTTGGAGCTGGTGTTGTACAGGGTGAAGTGAGGCTGGTGGACAGCTGTCTCATAGTGCCTGCGAGACATGCCATCATTAAGAGAAACATAGCGGAAGGGCAGGAGGTGCATACGAAGGGGGACCTGGAGTGGGTGAAACTTTAGTTTGAGTATTAAATGAAGGAACCAGCTAAATGAAATGGGAATGGTGAACCTGTCATAGTTTACATGGGGAAATGTCTGTTTAATTATCAATGGCAGACAGGCATGAACTAAAAGGATCGTAAAAAGCATGAGTGAAAAGGGGCACACATGGCACTGATAACCCTCCATATTACTCTGACTCTTAAGCTAAATTCACTCATGACTCAGGTCTCCCTGCGGCTGCATGACAGATAATTGGGGCATAGTATACAATTGCGCCCAAAAAAAGAACAGTACTGGTCCTCCCAGTAGCAGCACAGTGTGGTGTTGAGAGCATGAGCTTTGGAGTCAGACAGATTTGGGTTGTAGCCTGGCCTTGTTGTCCTCACAAGGAAAATGGGGACACACTTGCTTCATATGATTACGGTGGGGACAAAACGAGAAAAATGTGGAGTTCCTTGCACGTGATGGTTTTCAATTCATATTAGTTCCTGCTTATCCCCTTGCTTTAAGGTTGAGAGAATTTGCTTTCATTTTATCACCTTATAACCTGCACTGATTGTCACTTTAATAAGAACAATATGACAGATGTATCTTTTACCTGAGCCCACATGGAGGCATCTGTAATTATTCTCACCTTTATTGCCTGATGTTAATCAAATGAGAAAAATCTCCTCCTTGAGGAGGGCTGAGCTCTCATTTTCTCTGTATCCTTGGACCTTACACGGTGATGGACACATAATGGGCATTTGGTAAATGTTTGGATAGATAAGTTGATTGCCTTTGGTGGGTAGCTCTGCTAGGCCTCCTGACCTTGGGGATCTTCCTCCCTGGCATGCAAAAGACTTGCCAACCCTAACTTAGGGATAGGCCAGCCTCTTCTGAAAAAGCCTTGAACCCATTAACCTTCCTTCATTGGCAATGTCTGAAGTTGCATTCTTTTAAAAACTAGGAGTATGTAAGAGAGTGCGGTCTTTTTAATTCTAAGCCATATTAATACATAACTTTGCATTTGAATAAATTACACATTTTATCCAAATCCGTTTATGCCCGTGATGTTTTAGCTTTCAAACATCCCAGTAGAGTCATAGGACAAGGATACCATTTCCTTGTTACAGACTGTGAACCTCAGGCCCAAGTATAGTAAATGCTTAGTCCTGACTGAGCTCACAAGTTGAGCTAGTGACACAGACAGGAGGAACTAGGTTTGTAGTTTCTCTGAACTCAGAGCTGTGCCCTGGACTTTATCAGTGTGGCAGATAGAGGAGCATACTGTGCAAGAGAAGGCAGTTTCCATGGGAATAGAGGCCTTGAATTGTGCATTCCATGGAGCCTCTCAGAGCCACTCAGCAGCTGACCACATTGGCAAAAATATTTTGTAGTACAGAATAGGATGGAAACTGTGTTCTCACTCCTCTCCCTGACTAACCCTGTGCTCAGCTGATAACCCTCAAAATAAAGTTCAGTGTTTGCAAGATAGAAAGGGCAGTGGTGGCAGCTTGCCCAAAGAGCCCAAATGTTAGCTTAGTGTCCTCTCTGTGGGGCTTTAGGTCCCTTCAAGGAGCCCTCCTCCTACATTCCTGTGGTCATGGGATATCAAGGTAGATTCTCTGGGAGAAAACTGGCGCTAAGAACATGTTGCTGTTTGGGGGTTTTTGTTTCGTTTTGTTTTGTTTTTTGCTTTTCATATTAGTTTCATTTCCATAAACACAGTGTACTCTTTCAGAAGCACTATCCAGAGCAGGACAGATTTTCAGTAGGTGAGGCAGCACAGGGATCTTTCAATCTTTTGCTTATAGTTTTTTCTTTTATTTCTTTCTCAGATCAGCCTGCTGAACTCAATTCATGAGAACTTCTCACAGTAAGTACTGTTGGACCGTCAGTCCTCCTTCTCGTCAGTACCATGGTGTGCCCTGCACTTTGTGTCAGCTCACCTTGGTTTTGCATTAGTGTCATTGAGCAAGACTTAGTGTAATGTATGTGATTCTGACATTTTCACCCCTGCTACTAAGTGGGAATGTTTCTTGGTTTACATGATCCTTGAGTTTTTACGAAAACACTTTATTAGGGTGAATTTTAAAAAACACCAAGAAATATCTTAGAGAAAAGTTAACTTTCAAGTAACTTGACTATGCATAATTAATATAATCTCCTTGTATATTACTTTTGTCTTGCTAAGATTAGATTAATACCATTTACTCTTGAGGGCATTAGAGATGTTTTAAAATTTAGATGAAATAATCTATATAATTTTTAAAAGATTGTTTAAAATCTTGTGGTAGACATTGTTTTTAAATTAATGCATATCTTCTAAACAGCTTCATTCGGATATGAAATTTTTTTCCAAAAATTGGATGGCAAGGTCCACCTATACTGCAATCCTACCAGCCCTCAGGCATGCATGCCCATGGGCCACCACCCAGGCAGCTCCAGGGCCTGCTCTCTGTATAATGGGCTCTTTCCTCCAGCACAAAGCTCTACTGCCTGACAGATGACCAGTAACTTAAGGTCTTAATAGATTAAAAGCTCTAGATTGTAAGCTTCATGTCTAATTAAAAACACCTATAACTCCCTGATAAGATTCAGTTAGTGACTTGGAACCTAGTGACATTTCTAAAAATGTTGCCTTCATCTTTATCCCTTGAGTTGAGAGAGCCTGCAGTTTGAGTGTTTTTGTGTTGCGCACCATTGCCATTCTTTGAAAGAATTCTCAGTCCTTGTATGCATGTACTCTGACCCTTTGGTTTCACTCCCTCTGTAGAACAGGTGGTGAAGGGGAATGTTTTAGAACATCAGGGAATCTGCTCACTTAGCTGCAGCTTCCAGAAACAGGAGCAGGTTTCCCAGCTTGGTTTTAGGAATATCTCAGAATATGTCTACTGATCTTGAGCAGTATCTCCAAATCCTCAACTTTTTAAAAACTAAATGAAATTTATTTTTTAAGCAGTATGTACTCTCATTCAAAGTAAAAAAATGTTTTTGTTAATTTTAGTGACATTTTATTTTGATTTAAGAAAATACATGCTCTGGAAGAATATTGTAGGAAAAGTAAAGATTAATATCCAGGCTAATTTTTATGTCTTCTGCAGAGTTTAGAATTCTTAACTGCCTAGGATCCCTGGATTCCCCATGGATCCAATTGAAAAGGCCTAGTTACCTCTTGGAGCCTCATCAGGATATGGGGCTGATCTTCAGCGCCTCCCTCTTACTCACTCCTGTGTGCTGGTCATGCCTCCACTGGTTTTTCTTTCAGAGCTATGGCTTCCCCTGCTGCCCGGGACCAGTTTTTACGTCAGATGGAACAGATCGTAGAAGGAATTAAGCAAAGTAGAATGAAGGTTAGATGGCATCTTTTGTGTAACACGGGTTTTCTATTGGCGATGGAGAAGGCCCTGGGAAGTCTGATATTCTTCTGCTTGTTCTCCGTCCTGAAAACACATGTTCAGTGTCCCTGCAGTGGGCAGGGCCAGCTCCCAGGGCTTCTTGCACTGGTGGTTCAAAGGCAGCTCTTAGCAAAATCTCCCACGGATTGAACTCCTACCTCGTGCCAAGCACCGTGCTAAGCCTCCTTAAGCCCTCTTAAGTGAGTGGTGTTATACCCATTTTACAGATGAGGAATCCAGCTTTCCCCAGCAGCCTTCCTCTCTTGCCCAGAATAGCTTCCTCACTGGGTCTTTGGTTCCTGACATTCTGCCATTAGAGATTGATTCCTGAGGATCTAGACAGCATAGTAGTTTTCAGGAACCTCCTATAAAAAATGCAAATAATTGCTGAACTGAATTCTACTGATGTGAGAGGATATTGAATTCCTTGGAACACAGGATTGAAAATTGAGGAGCTGAAAAGGGCTGTGGGTGCTCCAGAGGTAGCTTTGCAGAGAATCACCCAGCCTGGGGACAGCATGGGATTTTCCTTGTTTTGTGGCTCTGAATGCGGGCCCTTTTGTCGGTAGTTAAGCAGACTTACTGTCTATAAACCAGACCCAGCTGCATTTTCCTACTACTGTAACCAGGTGAATCCTCAGTAGTTTAGTACCTCCAAATGGCTCGTGCTATCAGTCCTGTTTTAAAAATGTTCCACAGGAAAACAGTCCTCAGGCAAAGTATTAAAACCTCCTGGGGACTTAGGGTATCTCTTCTCATGTTCTTGGGGCAGAGCAGTCCAGTAAGTGATGCCAGAATGTAAATAAATGAAAGAAAGAGTAGCCTGTGGGACTTGTCATCATAAAAACCCACTCACAAAAGACATACATTCAGGCTGCCTATAATCTCATCTCATAAGTGATGAACTGAGAGCAAAATCTCTCTATATCCCTTTCTCTATAGAAAAATATTAATCTCCCCATTAATAACTAGTAAAATGGTATCAAAGGAGAAAAAAATGTGTCACTAGTGATGAGACTTTTCATCCATGAAGGTGAGAGCTGATATGAGGCAGCATTTGCCTTGTGTATAGGCACTTACCCAAGGCAGGACAGGTTGTCTTGCAGAGAACGCATGGAGTCCCTTCTTGATGATCTAGGGTATGAGGTGGGTGGAAGATAGAGAACCTGGCTAACCATAAGCCTATCTGACAACCCATATCTCAGTGTGGTGACCCTTCTACCCTGCTATGCTCCTCCTTAGAGAGCTGGTCTTTCTAAGAATAAGAACAAGAACTTACTGGGGTTTTTCCTTGGGGTTCTCTTTCCTGTTTACTAAGAGATGCCTTCCTGGGGAAGGTACTATCTTGACCCCTTATTCTCTCCATCTTCCCTAGGCTTCATGCTATTGGTACCTCAGTGCTGGATAATTTCCTGTTGAATAGGGACTGTGCATTGTAGGATGTTTAGCAGCATCCCTGGCTTCCAACAGTAAATACCAGTAGCACTCCTTCCTCACAATTGTGGCAATCTAAACAGTCTGCAGACATTGCCAGCTGTCCTCTGGGGGACAAAGTAGCCCTTGATTGAGAACCACCAACTTAGTGATTGGAAATAATTGTTTTTAGTCCCCCCGCCCAATAAAAAGGAACAGTTAATGTCCAATGATAGGAGAAGTGCTGAATAAATAGAGCCTCTATGCGATATCATACAAATAAATAAACCAACCCCAAGAATGACATAAAGAAGGAAGATACTGGAATGAAATCTATAAAAATACTGGTAATAGTTGCCTTTTGGATGTTACCAGCAGCCGTTGGTTAGAATATGCTTTTCATTACCTTTTCTCAAAATATTTCCACAGATGGAAAAGAAAAAACAAGAGAACAAAATGAGAAGAGACCAATTGAATGACCAGTACTTGGAATTGTTGGAAAAACAGAGGCTATACTTTAAGACTGTGAAAGAGTTTAAGGAGGTAAGGAGGAGGTTGGGCCAGGTATGTAAAGCTGCAGAGAGATTTATGTTCACTTCCAGATGAACCTTTAAAAACCAGAGCACTTTGTTGGTTTTCCATTGGTTTGTGATGGGAAATACAAGTTGGCAGTGTAATCTGACAGTGAAGTGTGGTGTCTGGGTAAGTCAACACTGTATTGTTCTGAGACCACCTTGAGGCTCTAACTGAATGTTCCAGAGATGTCACATCTTTATTTTCATTTTTTAACACTTAATAAGCACATTAAATTCATAAAATGACATCATCAGCCCACTTCAACAGGCACCTAGAAATAGCATTTGTTACAGATGCAGATCTAGAGCTTTCTGCCCCTCAATCTTAGCATGGAGAGGGACCTTGAGATGCCATGTAGGAAGAGAGTGAGCTTTGAGTGTGCCAGGCTAGGGCTGGAACCCTACCTTTACCACTTAGCAGCCGTGCACTTGGGCAGTGATGTAGTACCTCCAAGCCTTCATTGGTGGAGGGTTCTGTTGGGCCAGATGAGAGATGAATGCATCTAGCACTGTGTCTGGCACCTGTAACACCCGACAGTCACTGAATTTCATTTGTCCCTGTCTTTTCTTCGCTGCATTGGTCAGGGCTACTCTCCATTGTTCCAGAAAGAAAAGTATTTGCTCTTTACTTAAGAGATATTCCAGAAAGGAGGCCATTTTGTCACTTCCCAGGATCTCAGCAGCCTTACTTCCAGGAATTTTCCCCTCTATTCTAACCTAAATCCATGTGGTTTTAGTGAGTTTAGAGATTGCTGAAAATACAGAGGCACTAAAGGTAAGTCGTAGCCTAGTTTTTGGTCTACACAGTAAAAAATAATCTTTCCATATCAATAATTTTGTTCTTATGCATTTTTAAGGCCTTTCTTCCTTTTTCCCTAGCTGCCTCCCTCTGCCCCCCTCCCTCCCTCCCTCCCTCCCTTCCTTCCATCCTTTCTTCCTGCCCCATCTTTTCCTCCTTTACTTCTGCCTCCCCATTGTGTAATTTAACTTTTTGGAGCCACAACCCATGGGCATTTCAGAATCTTTTATCTTTTTAATCAGTGTTTAGCTCCTGCTATGCCTCTGGGGATATATCAGGTTGTAAAATAGACTCAGTCAGTCCCTGTGTCAAGAAGCTTATATTGTGATGGAGGAGACACATAACAAGCAAGGAAACAGAAACAGACAGAAACCCCAATAAATTAGTAATAACAAATAAGTAATTTCAGGCTTGGAACGACTTGTCATGGGCAGAGCAAGAGTCCTTCAGCTAGGGAGCAGCCAGGTTGAAGATGTACAGCTGGGCAGCATGGGAGAGTGACCGGGTGAGGTGTTTAAGATCTAGGAGCCAGAGCTGAAGTTTCAGAAGGGCCAGGCAGGGAACAAATGGGCTCTTTTTTTTCTCTCTCTTAAATTCAAATGACTCATAAAGAGAGAAGACTCAGAGGAGAAGAATTACATTTCAAATATTGCTTGGACATGCCCGCACTACCCTTTTGATAGTAGAAACAAAAAGCAAATAAACTAGGGAGCATAAGTGTATGTTGCCCAAATCAAAGCAAATAAAAGTGAAGTTCATACGTGCACCACAGGGTCTCAGAGCTGAAGGCTTAGGATGACCTCTAGAGGAAGTGGTTCCTCAGATATATTAAGCATCAAGATCTCTGTGTTCCCACCTTCTCAGACTCAGTTACTCTCACAGCAGAGACCCAGGGCGGGCCCTTCAGAGCCAGGGAAGACCCCCTAGACCAGGTGCTTGCCCATGCCTAAGTCTCCTTAGGGAAAAAAGGGAGGGCAAATGTAATATGTTCTTCAGATAGCTAAATATTTTTTAGTGAAAGACCTCACCTTCTTAAAAAATATCATGTCCTCTTGTTTTTTGATGTTAAAATTGCCTTTCTCTTATAAAATAATGGTGATAGTGCATTGTTGTTGTTTTTTTATTCGTTAACATTTTACTTGGCAAAAATTTTATATTAGCAACTACCTGTCAGTGTTCTGAAACTTTAAACTTTCTTCCGCAAGCTCCTCTGAGGTAATTTGGGGCCACCTCAGGTGGCAGTGGTACCTTGCTTGCTGCTCCCCAGTCTCCTCTCCATACCTTCAACCAGGGTAATTCTGATATTTTACGTGTCACAGTTCCAAATAAGATCTCGCTTATGGTAGCAAACCAATTTGAAAAGTTTGACTTTCATCCCAGGGTGGAGTCCTCTCCCAGAACCCTCTCCGTCCTGCCTGCTTTGCCTGCCTCTCCCCTACACACTTGTTCTCCTGCTCCTGACTTCTGAATTCCCACCACATCCTGGCCCCCAGCACTTGTGCTGGGCAATAATTACTCTTCATGCAGAGCACAGTAATATTGCCCAGAACATCATCTTCAGCCCCCTTAGTGGTTCCCTTTATTGCATGTGGTTTACTCCACATTAATTGAGCATCAGTGAAGCCCCATGGGCTCCATGTAGGTACTAAGTCATGCCCTCATCCTGACTTCCAGCCTCCTCTTGTGTCAAGACTTTTTGATTTGAGATGTGGGGTTGTCTCTAAAATTCCATTGGCTGGCTCTCCCTGGGAGAGTTTGTTAATAAGTCTGCCAGGAAACAAAACATGTTCTGAAATCACAAATCACCTTAATCACAGCATTACATAATCACAGCATCAAGTAATTTTGTCTCTAAACCAAAATCCCTCACAAGGTCACCAAAGCAAGATTTAAATTCTAGCTTAGCACTGATAAATTAAGCTGGCTTGGCATTCTTAATCTTGGGTGAGCTGAAGTGCTATGTCTGGCATGTAGCAGCCCCCTATGGTTTTAAGCAGGAAAGAAACAGGGAAAGAGACAGTTTCTCTTTTCTTCTAGAAAAAAATATCTAAAGGATTCTTTCTGTATTTGCTTTGAGCAGAATATCATTGTGTAGACTCCCAAAGGTTTCTAGTAGACTACATGGAGTTTAATCAGTGCTCTTACACACACCAAGTGACAGCCTATATATCTTTACTGAAAAATCAGGCATTGTCTCAGTGTGGTATGATATACAGAATTATCCGTGCTGGGGATTCTATACCTCAGGAGTGTTTTGATGCTTTGAGTTGTTTTTATTTTTTAAGGTTTAATTAATTTATTTTTAGAGAGGGGAAGGGAGGGAGGAAAAGAGGGAGAAAAACGTTGATGTGGAAGAGATACATCCATCGGTTTCCCGCTGCATGCCCCCAACTGGGGACCAGGCCCACAACCCAGGCATGTGTCCTGACTGGGAATCAAACCAGCAACCTTTCAGTTCTTAGGCTGGTACCGAATCCACTGAGCCACACCAGCCAGGGCCTGAGTCGTTTTTGCCTTGTTTAAAAGGCAAGGTGGTGACATTTGAAACTAATTTATTCATTATTGTATTGTTTTGTCTTTTGTGGGAATTTTTAAAAATACACAGTAGAGAAAGTACTATAACAGTAAGACTGTCTACCTGTTCTTGTTTTATCTCTACCCACCCCCTGCTTTAGGGTTGGGGGTCTACAAGTTTTTCTCTCCCAAGCAGATCTTAAAAAGGAAAACTTCTTTACTTTTCTAATAGAACAAATGTTACTCAGTTTCACCGTTTTTCTCTTCCTACCCCTAGAAAACATTAACTGCCTCCCCCCCAAAAAAACACGTGCTCAAAAAATGTCAGAACGCCTTGCTTCTGACAGAAGAATTTGGCCTTACCCCCAGCCTGAGAGCCTGGCTATTCCCCAGCTCTGAGTAAAAGATAAGTATAAACCCTACAGGTAAACTGGCATTTGTTTTAGTAAAACCAGGGTCATTGCAGCCACGAGCCATGATTGCTGCCAGAAAGAGCAAAGGACCTCCAGAAAACTGGAAGCACATAGGCCCAGGGAGATGGAAACATTGACTCTGGGGGTCTTGGTTGCAGAGGGTTCAAGGGTGAAATGAAGTTTTTCTTCCATACTAAAAGGATCACCAGGGAAGCATGGCTACTGGAGGCCTGGGCCCTCAAGCTCAACCTCTCCAGGCTCTTCCCACTACCACGTTCACCTCTCAGTCTAAAGCAGGATTCCTTGTACCGTGACCCAGGGATACGATGGGGATTTTTCCTAGAAGTTGGAGGTATCCAGAGCTAGTAAGTCCAGTGGGAACAAGGCAAACAGTGAGAAACCTTTGAAGATACCTAAAGAAGGGAATATGCAATAATACAGAGGTGACCTTGTACCACTAGACGTCAGTTGCATAGACAGGGGAAGGGGCCAGTGACCTCCCTCAGTGATAACCCTCAGCCTATACAGTAATAGATCTCATGCAGCTAATTCTTGAGGGAGAGGAGGTGTCCCTTGATGCATGTTTCTCATCATGTCATCTGTGAGTTTGCCTTTCTTAAAGTTCAGGATATTCTTACCTTCACTATTGTCAGAGTAAGAGCTTTACTACTGCTCTGCTTGCTGTGCTCCTTAGTCTATCTCCATGAACCTCCCCCGTCACTTTTCCCTCCCCATAGTGATCCAAGATGGGTACATAAGTGCCTGCTTCCAGCTTTTGTCCCCTTGAAGATTTTAGAAGTTTTATGAAGTCTTTTGGAGTGGCAGTACCTAATCCTGTCATCCTATTCTCAGCCTGACAGTGCAGACAGCAAATGTCATTATAAACTGTTTTCGTGTTGAAGATCAGCCTGTCACCAGGAGGTTCCACCACACTGGTGGCAACGTGCTAGGAGTCTGGTTTCGTTGGTCAAAAGTTGTCTCCCGTGGGACTCAGGGAAGGACAGTAAGACCACCTGAGCCGCACATGGGTGCTAATGTAGCCACCACATCCCTGTACACATTCTCTCTGCTTTCCCTCCAGGAGGGCCGCAAGAATGAGGTGCTGCTGTCCAAGGTGAAAGCCAAGGCCTCCTGAAAATTCACAGCCATCATCGTATGTCATCGATTCTTTTTTAAATGCCACATTTCAGCTACAAGATTATGAAATGGTTCTGAACACTGCAGTGGAGAGATGCAGGTGTAAAGATTTCCATACCCTGGATGTTTTCTTTCTCCTGTTGGCTTCCATTCTATCCCTGTATTGGTGGTTGTTGATGGAATCAGTGTAAATGCTGTGGCTTAGGTAACACCCATCATCCTCTGCAGAAATGTGAGCAGTATTTGTTCTCTGTGTTGATTCAATTTTTATTTCTCCAGTAACACTGCACATATGAAGATACCTGTATTTGTATGGACTCTGAATAAAGAGGAATTCATTTGTTAGCAAATATTAATTGAACAGCCATTGACAAGTAAGCATTATGGAGACAGAAGTAGCAAACACAGTCCCTGTGCTCGGGCACCCAGCAAGTGGACCAGAGAACAGATGCAACCTACCTGACCACAGAGCTGGGCCACCTGGGATTTTTTTTTTTTTAAGTAAACAAAGCTTTTTTAGCTAAATGACCATCCCATGTAAGTGTTGGTCACCTGGGACCTTCACTTGCCTGTGATGCCTCCTGGTGCCAGCCAGTGGGCTTCGTGGTGTATTAATTAGAAAGAAAACTCAGTGTCTGCTGTTTATTCCTTACATGCTACTCGAGTTCACTTCACCAAAAGTTGAAAAGAAGGGCATCATATCGAGGACTTAAATAAAAATGACTCCTTATCGTGCTCTAGTTCTCATTTCAGTCGTAGCCAACATATGGATGGCCTCGTGCATCCCCCTCATTCCATGTGCCTCACTCCCTGGATAGGCACTGAGATGAGACACGCACTGCTTGCTGCAGTCCAGGGCAGTATGTGATAAATCTCAGAGTGACACATGATGAGCAGGTATCAAGAGGTCAGGAGGTGTCAGAGGAGAAAGAGCAGTAAGGTGTGTAGAGATCCCGGAGACTTCGTGGAGGAGGCAGGATTTGGGCTACATCTGAAGGGGTCCTAGCATTTTAATAGGCACAGGAAGGTGGGAAGGCCATTTGGGATAAAGATGCGACTATGACTAAAAATTCAAAAGGGTGCGGGTTAGGCCAATCTCTGCATTTTCTCTTCTAAGAATCATCTCAGTTTTTAAAAATGACATGGCTGAGAGAGCTATTTAGCAGGACATTTCCAGGCAGAGTTGAATTTAAATCATCCACCAAATATTACCTTCATTTCTTTTTTTATTGTAATATTTTCTCTGAAGGCTTTAGAGACCAGTCCAGAAAGATGGGCTGGGACCAGCCTTAGGAGGACCTTGAAGGGAAGCGTGAAGAGGTGACTTTGTCCTCTGGAAATGAGTAGTCCAAACCCCAAACAGAACTCCTGCTGTCCTGGTCCCCAGGGATCTGGCAACTCGGTCAAGCTTGGGAAGCCCCAGTGTGAGGTGTGCACTTCATCTCTGCATAACCCTTGTACATATACCAGTCAGTAAGTTTGGAACATAAAACATAAAAGCTTAACTGTGTTAGGCAAATGGGTCATTCATTGCTGTCACAGGAAGGTCACGTTCATTTTTAGTTCCCTCATGTATGTGATTAAGCATGGCTGATGTATGAGAAAACCTCAGGCTGGACTAACAGCAGCTATTGGCTTCTGTGCCAGGGCCCACGAGGCCTGTATGACAGGGATGGCTGCTCCCAGCGCTGGACCGTGGAAATCTCCACTGCCAGCCCCTGGGCCATGGCCCTTTGTGGATTTCGAAGGTGAAGTTAAAGTAAGAAACTGCCAAAGAATAGGCATCACTTGAAGGACAGAGGAAGGAAACAGCAGTTGGACTGTAAATTATTTCAGGTTCCAGGAAACATCTCCGTCATCTTGTTGACAAACTCATAGACCTACTTCTTAACTAACAGCTTTTTGAGGAGTTAGGAGATTATTTGGATATTTGTTCAAAGGTAATAGAGATGAGTAGTGGGTGACATTCTATAGTTATTCTAGGCCACCTCTCTATGTTGTTGCAAAAAGCATGGCATGACTAATCTAAAGCAACCCATAATTTTTTTTTTTAAGTGGGGACATTTATGTTGGGCTATGTTTCTAAAGAGTTTTATTTGGCTTGGTTTTGGTATAGGGAGATCTCAGTTGATATCTTTTCCCTTTTTGTCATATACAAGGCCTAATACTAATAATAAATTAGTTTCCATTCCTTGAACATATTTTGAATTAGCAGAAACCAGCCTGGAGAATTCCATGTTTTCTACAGATGACCTACATAGGACTGGTGCCTTTTTGAATAACAGGACATTAAGTGTGCTTTGCAGGCTGAGGAGAAGCCCAGGCCCAATCACTTCAGAAATGAGCAGGGGTTCCTCCCAGGACCACGTCCTTCTGTGTGCTCAGAGTGTGGCTGGATGTTCTGCCAAGCCCACACACTTTCCTAGAACTAAGAAAGAAGGGGGAAAACGTGTGCATCTAGAGGAATGAAGTTTCCTTGGGAACCATGCAGCTGCCCAGCAGTGGGCGTGCTAACAGGGCAGGCTTCTCATGACTGGCCACTGATGTCTTAGGATTCTCAGCCAGCCTCTGGATTGGGAGTTCCCCTATTCCCACATGTGTCTCATGGAATACATGGAGCTGCTTCAATTTAAACCCAAATCGAAGCTGCTGTGAGCAGTACAAACTAGAAGAGGCATCTGGGGAGACACTTGGGACGTATTTTGTTATCTATGGCCTCCGTTCAGTCTCTCATGGATCACTGGAATCATCTAATAGCACTCAAGGGAGGTGCCAAAAACAGCTGTCACAGTTAGACATTTGTTTTTTTATGGAGAGCACAGATTCCAAGTTTGTCTGGACCAAGTTCTTGTTAGAGTGTAGAGCTTATGGTTTTAACTGGGTTCTGGTTTGCAGTCTGTGTTCTGCAGGTAGCAGGTCCTACCAGCATCTACCGAGTCTGACAGCAGATCCAGAAGGCAGAGGGGCTAGTCCAGAAAGGAGGACTTTCCCAGGCTCTTGGGACCTCCTGAAATCGGAACAGCAGATAGAGGAGGCCTCGGGGAGCCCTCTTCCTACTCACAAAGTGACCTGGAGCTACAACATCAGTGGCCCCATCACCTCTGTTTTAACTGAAGTGATCCTGCCCGAAAGGACACTTTGTACAGGAGGAGTGGCCTGCTATCCCTCGGCCAGCCTAGTCTGGCCCCCTTTGCAGGTGACTGATGATCAGTGTTAACAGGGGAGTAGACATTCTAGCAATAATTTTTTAAATTTTATTTTTCAATTATAGTTTACATTCAATATTATTTTGTATTAGTTCAGGTGTATAGCATAGTGGTTATACAATCATATGCTTTAAAAATATTTCCCCCAATATTACCAGTACTCACCTGACACCATACATAAATATTAAAATATTATTGACTGTATTCCTTACGCTCTACTTTACATCCCCATGACTACTTTGTAACTACCAATTTTTACTTCTTAATCCCTTCACCTTTTTCACCTAGTTCCCCAAACCCCCTCCCCTTTGACAGCTGTCAGTCTCTTCTCTGCATCTATGAGTCTGTTTCAATTTTGTTTATTTATTTTGTTCTTTAGATTCCACATATAAGTGAAAACATACGGTATTTGTCTTTCTCTGACACTTATTTCACTTAGCATAATACCCTCTGGGTCCATCCGTGCTGTGTAGCAAATGGTAAGATTTCATTTTTCTGTATGGCCAAGTACTATCCCATTGTATATATGTACCACAACTTTTGTATTCGGTCATCTGCTGATGGGCAGTTGGGTTGCTTCTATATGTTGGCTCTCATAAATAACACTGCAGTGAACATATGGGTGCATATATTTCAAATTAGTGTTTTGGATTTCTTCAGATATATACCCAGAAGTGGGCATAAGGCAGTTCCATTTTTAATTTTTTGAGGAAATTCCATGCCATTTTCCACAGTGGCTGCACCAGTCTGCATTCCCTCCAACAGTGCACAAGCATTCCCTTTTCTTCACATCCTTGCTTGTGAGTTCTTTATAAATTCTGGAGAGTAACTTTTTATCAGATATATCATTGGCAAAAGCCTTTTCATTTTGTCGATGGTTTCCTTTGCTGTGCAAAAACTTTTTAGTTTGGTGTAGTCTCGTTTATTTTTTTCTTGTTCCCCTTGCCCAAGAAGATAGACAGTGGAAATTCGGCTCTTGAACTTAATTCAATCTGGAAACTGTTTGGGAAGCAGTTTGTTCAAAAACTGAATCTCCTTTGTCTCCTGAAAGACTCATAATTAATCATACAGGTATCAGCAAGAAAGGGAGCCAATTTCTGAATATTTATTATGTATTCTGCTACTTTACTGAATTATTAGTTATAGTAGTAATTTGGTGGAATTGTAACCGAACTAGTGGGGTCCCACCACATGTCGCCCATAGGCAATAACTCTGGAGACAGAGCCCAGTGGAAAGGAAAGTGGAATTTTTATTTACCTATAGATATAGACAGTAGATTTCTTGATGCCCACACCCACCCCCACCTCTGGTACAGTGAGCAGGCTGCTGGTGGGTGACATGGGATGTACCCACGACAGCAATTTCCCTAGGGCTTTGTGCATGGGGGAGGGGCATGGGGCTTGTCACCTGGATGCACCACTGGGGACTTGCCTCCTGGGACCTGCCTGCCCAAATCTCCTCTCCACCACCCTTGCCGCCCCATTCTTACTGGCCTTACTCCCAGCACCACCAGTGCTCCTGGTCAGGCCTGAAGCACTCAGAGAGGGGCACAGGGCCTAACACTCCCCAGCTGCACTGGGGCTGTAGCCAACTGGCCTACAGGGGCATGGTCCATGGACGGGCAGCAGCCACAGCTTCCCACCTGGGAAGGGGCACGGGGCTTGTCCACCCAAGCTTCCCAGAACCCAATGGCCTGAATTGCCCCCACAGCCCTCCCAAGCCTCCTCCCAGCCCTCCTACCTGGAACCTGCTGTACTCCCAGACAGGCAGGTCCTAGAGCACTATGGCAGTCCCTCCAACTAGGCCACTAGCTCAGGAAGCTCAACCCCCAGCCACAGACCCACCAACCAGGGAATAGGGGAGTGAAAACAGCATTTCTATGCACTCCACCTTTTAAAGACCCCTGTACAGCAGAAGTAGATGGGAGGGTATGTTCCTCCCATCCAATCACCTTTCTAGCTTTTGGGGCCTCTTTTTTTCTGTCATGCACGGTCATCCTGTTGCTACAGTGAGGCATGCATGTGCTGTCTTGGGCACTTTTCTACCCTTCCCCATTTCTGGGGGGAGCTCCATCCCCCACAGCCCCTTTACAGGATTTTTAGGGTTCTCTATATATAGTACTGTGTCATTTACAAAATACAACAGTTTTTCTTTCTTTCTTTCCAGTTTGGATGCCTTTTATTTCTTGTTCTTGTCTGTTGTGGCCAGAAATTCTAATACTGTGTTGAAAGTGGGCATCCCTGTCTTGTGGAGTTGTCATAATATGGCCTTTATTACAGTGAGGTACATTTCCTTATTCCTACTTTGCTGAGAGTTTTTATCATAAATGTATGCTGGATTTTGTTAAATGCTTTTTCTGCATCTATTTATATAATCATATGTTTTTCATCCTTCATTTTGTTTATGTGGTGTATCACATTAATTGATTTGCAGATATTGTACCAACCTGCATCCAAGGAATACATCCCACCTGATCACATTCTATGACCTTTTTAATGTATTGCCAAATTAGGTTTGCTAATATTTTGTTGAGGATTTTTACATCTATTTTCGACCTATAATTTTTTTTTCTTTGTAGTGTCTTTATCTGGTTTCGGAATTAGGGTAATGCTGGCCTCTAAAATAAGCTTAGGAACCTTCCTTCCTCTTGAATTCATTTCAATAGAGAAGGATACATGTTAGTTCTTTGAATGTTTGGTAAAATTCACCTGTGACTTGTCAAGCCATCTGCAGGACTTTTGTTTGTTGCCAGTTTTTTCATTATTGCGTCTATTTCATTAGTTGTACTTGGTCTGTTCAGATTTTGTTCATTCTTGATTCAGTTTTGGGAGATTGTACATTTCTTGGAAGGTATTCATTTTTTCCAGATTGTCCAGTTTGTTGAGGTATAGTTCTCCATATTTTTTATAATCCCCTGTATTTCTGTGGCATTAATTGTTACTTCTTCTCTTTCATTTCTGATTGTATTTGCTTGGGTCCTTTCTTTTCTCTTGATCAGTCTGGATAAGGTTATCCAACTTGTTTATCTTTTCAGAGAACTAGCTCTTTGTTCATTGATCTTTTGAATTTTATAAGACTCCATTTTGTTTATTTCTGTCCTGATCTTTCTATGTACACACGTTGGGCTTTGGTTTCTTTTTCTAGTTCTTTTAGGTGTAACGTTAGATTGTTTATTTGAGGTTTTTCCTGTTTCTTGAGGTAGAACTCTAATGCTATGAATTTCTGTCTTAGGACTGCTTTCATTGTGTTCAGTAGATTTTTAAGTTTTGTTCTCATTTTCATTTGTCTCAAGATATCTTTTGATTTCTTTCTTGATTTCATTGTTAACCCATTCATTGTTTAGTAATATGTTATTTATCCTTTATGTGTTTGTGTATTTTTCAGTTTTTACTTTTAGTTCATTTCTAGTTTCATACCATCATGATCGGGTAAGATGCTTGACATGATTTCAGTCTTCTAAAATTTATTGATACTTGTTTTGTGTCCTGACATGTAGTGTACTAAAATGTTCTATGTACACTTGAAAAGAATGTACTTATATCTTGTTCTTTTGGGGTGAAACACTCTGAATGTATCAGTTAAGTCTGGTCTAGTGTGCCATTTAAAGCCACTGTTTCCTTGTTGCTTTTCTGTCTGGAATATTGATCCATCGATGTCAGTGGGGTGTTTAAAATCCCCTGCTGTGACTGTATGACCGTTAGTCTCTTCCTTTATTTCCATCAAGATTTGCTTTTATACATTTTAGGTTCTCCTGTGTTGGGTCCAGAAATATTTACAAGGGTTATATATCCTCTTGTTGGACTGACTCCTTTATCATTATGTAATATTTTTCTTTGTCTCTTATTATAGCTGTTATTTTAAAATCTTATTTCATTGATGTAAGTTTTGTTACTGTGGCTTTTTTTGTTTCCGTTTGCATGAAATATCTATTTCCATCCCTTTCAGTTTTTGTGTGTGTTTCATGATGAGGTAAGTCTCTTTTAGACAACATTTATATAAGTTTTCTTAACCATTCAGCTACCCTATGTCTTTTGAATGGAGCATTTAATCTATTTACATTTAAAGTGATTTTTGATAGGCATTTATTTATTGCCATTTTATTTTTTGTAATTATGTTTCTCCTTTTTTTTTCTTTCTTTTTTCTTGTAACACTGGTTTGGTGGTAATGAACTCCCTTAGCTTTTTCTTATCTGGGAAGTTCTTTATTTCTCCTTCAGTTTTTTTTTTTTTTAACTTTTTATTGTATTTTTTTCCATTACCATTTAACCTTCTTATATTTTAAATGATAGCCTTAGTGGATAGAGTAGTCTTGGTTGTAAGTCCTTCATCACTCTCAATATTTCATGCCAATCTCTTCTGGCCTGAAATGTTTTTGTTAAAAATCAGCTGACAGCCTTATGGGAGTTCCCTTGTAAGTAACTAACTATCTTTCTCTTGCTGCTTTTAAGATTCTTTCTCTGTCTTTAACCTTTGGCATTTTAATTATGATGTGTCTTGGTGTGGGCCCCTTCAGGATTATCTTGTTTGGTACTCTGTACTTCCTGGACTTGTGTGTCTTTTTCCTTCACCAGATTAACCCTGCAGAGGTCATGGGCAAAAAATTTACAGTGTAGGTTGTGTGTATCCTAAAGATACATTCATTACTAGTATGTGCTGAAATGAGGAGGGAAAAAAAAACACTGCAAATTTGCATTTATTATACTTAAATAATAAAATACATCATTTTTTATTTACTTTCAGTTACAGTCCAGAAATTATTAAACAAAGAAATAGAAAAATATAAAAATAAAAATTTTTCTTTTCAAATAATGGAAACATGGATATTGCTAAAAAATACAACCAAAAAAATATCTTTAACATTAATCAGAATCTTCAGTAGTTGGCTTTGCAAAACATTTGTAACAGTCATTGCAAACAGTATTGCTATGCTCAAGACATAAATACTTTTCACAACACTTGCAAAAATACTGATAAGCAACTCATTTTGGATGCATAGTACCTAACACATCTTTCTCTTTTTCTGCTTGTTGAAGGAGCCATATCTATTTCGTCCTTAGGATTTCCTTCTATTTGTGTTTGAAATTGATGAGGTTTCAGGTGTAAAGGCTGAATGCCTTTTTATTTGCTCTGATGCCAACTGCATTGCAAGGTTTTAAATATTCTGCACTTTATTTTCACATTACTGTTCAGGATGTGAATAGTCTGAGCATTTATTCCTGCAATATTCAAAATGGTGTAGAATATAACTATAGACCATTTTCTGGTGTTCCTGACCACATTATATGCACCTATCATTTGGTCCACAGTGTCAACTCTTGACTTTGTTTGGTTATAATATTCTATTATGACAGGCTTTTGCAAATCTAAATTTATATCATTGACATACATAATGAAACTAAAATTATGTTTTTTCCCTTTTGGGTATATGAGATAAAAGTGTGAAATCTGCACCAAAAGCAAATAAGTTGGATTATTCAGGCCTGGTTTTAGAAGATACAAATTCAGGGGATAGTTGGGGTTTATTCTTACAAGTAGTACCTACCTATGAAAGTTGCCTCTTCTTAAGTCAGAGGTAAGATTTATATCAGTGAACCCCTTATCTGCCGTAATCCTATGTCCTGATAAGTAAATGGGCTCTTCAGGTCCCTTGATTACGTCTGCTGGTTTATTACTAATCAAGTGAGGACCTTTTGGCTGCTTACTGGCTTATATTTCAAGATTTTCTGTGTAAAACACTTGACTCAAGCGTAGCAAAAATTTTTATACCATATTTACTGGGCTTGGATGGAATAGATTCTCTAAACCCACATTTGCTTCTCAATTCAAGTAACATTTCCTCTATCATTACATTCTGTCCAATAGAGTAACATAATTTACAGTTTTCTACAAATGCTGAGAAAATGTCTCTCACAACCACTAATTTGTCCACTTTTAGGCATTCTAAGCAGGTAGGTTTGTCATCAAACCTGATACAATTATGAATAAATCTAAACTCTATAAAGTCTAAAAAAGCTCCAGCCTGCTATCATCTGTAGCCCATAAATACTGCAGAGTGAGCCAATTGCTATGATGTCAACCAGCTAGGTATATGAGGCCTAAAAATGCTTTCCATTGAGTCTTGCCTGTTCGTTTGGCATCTCTTTCTTGTGGAAACTGGCTCAAGATAGAATCAACATTTTGGCATATTTTGCGTTTGGCCAAACTAATGGAAGTTGACACAAAATATTCTGTTTTCTAATTTATCTTCATCCTGGATTTTTCCTCCATTTTTATTCTTTATCCTTTCCAAAAAAAAAATGCTCTTCATTCATGTCTAGGTCATCTTCACTTTCGTCACTAGAAATATCTTCCTCAGTATCTGAATCTTCTGAAGGAACTTCAACATAACCTTCATCTTCTAAATTACTTTTATTTTCACATTCAACTTTATCATTATCATCATCAGACTTGAGTAGCATTCACTGAAGTTCTTCAGCATCTCTTGGATTATCAAATCAATATATTTTTCCAGTCATTTTCAATGGTAAATTTAAAAAAAACAAAAACACCACAACACTGACATGAAGTGCACAAAAAGAAAAACAACTATGCCGACACTGACTTCAGAGTTCACGGTATCTCTCAGATACAATTTACTATCAAATATCACACACTCTTATGAAACACGTGTTATAACCAAACTGACAGCTTAAACGTTATGGCTTAACAAGACTGAACCTATGCACCTGATATAGGTAACAATATTTAAGAAAAGAGTTTGAATCTGTCAGATCAGCCATGACCTTCTCAGGCTTAGGGAAGTTTTCAGCCTTTAAATAGGTTCTCAATCCCTTGCTCTCTCTCTTCTCCTGGTACTTCTACGAAGCAGATGATGTTACACTTGATGTCCCAGAGGTCCCTTAACTTTAAACCTCATTTTTATTTTTTCTTTTTACTGCTCTGTTTAGGTTTCTGCTACCTTGTCTTCCAAGTTGCTGATTTAGTCCTCTGCTTCATTTAACCTAATGTTGATTCTGTAACCAAACAACTAGGGGGTCCTGCCACTTGCTGCCCATAGGCAGTAAGTCCAGAGATAGAGTCCAGTGGGAAGGAAAAGGGTATTATTTTTATTTAAAATATGCACAACAGGTTTCTTGATGGGATTCCCCCACTAGAGGAGCACACAGGCGGCTAGTGGGTGGCCGCCACCCTGGCTTCCCATGGTTTTATGCATAGGGGAGGGGCACAGTGCTTGTCCCCCAGCTGTGCCACCTCCCAGACTCACCAGCCCAAGCCTTCTAGCCCCCTTCTTACCAGCATACCTCCCAGAGTACACAGGGTGGGGTGCAGGACCTCTTCCTGGATAGGCCCAGAGTGCTCAGGGAGGGGTGCGGGACCTCTTCCCCCAGCTTTGCTGGGTCTGTACCTGACAGGCCCACATTGGTGTGGGCTGTGGGCAGGCAGCAGCCACCACAACTTTTCATCTGGCAAAGGGATGCAGGGTTTGCTGGCCAGCCACAGTCCCTGAGCCCGCCAGCCCAAGACTTACCACCCCCTACCCAACCCTCTTGCTGGAACCTGCTGCATTCTGGTCCAGGCAGGTCCTGGAGCTCGCGGGCAAGAATCCCACCAGCTCAGAAATCTCAGCCCCCAGCCACAGACCCACCAGCCAAGGGGCAGGGGAACAAAAATGCATAGCTTTTTTGTGCACTCACTTTTAAAGGCCCCTCCCCACCATAATCACCCCAGCAGCAGAAGTAGATGGGAGGGTGTGTTCCTCCCACCCAATCACCTCCCTAACTTTGGGCTTCAGCCTTAGGTGCCTTTTTGCTGTGTCGTGCGTGTGTCATCCTGGTTGCCTGGGCAGTGCACATGAGCTGTTTTCCATGCTTCACCCCTCCCCATTTCTGGAGAGAGGTCTCCTGTTACAATTACTTCTAGTGTATTCTTTATTTCAGATATTGTAGTCTTCATTTCTGCCTGGTTTCTATGGTTTCTCTCCTTTTTTATGCTTACTTTCTCATTAAATTCTTACTGAGTTCATTCGTTCTCCTAAGTTTCTTGAGCATCCTTTTAACCACTGTTTTGAACCCTGTATCTGCTAGATTGCTTGTCTTCATTTCATTTAGTTCTTATAATGGAGATATCTCCTGTTCTTTCATTTAGGGCTTGTTTCTTTGTCTTCAAGTGAGGATCTTTTCAGGAAAATCAATGTGGGGAACTGCTGTACCTACATTTCTTGAACCCTCTAGCCATCCTTTAGCCACCTTAAAGTTTCTTGATCCACTCACGCAAGAAGATGTATAAAACACATCTTCCACTTGTCCATTTAGTATATTTTTCCTCTTTTATTTGCAGCTTTAGATAAATGATCAGCATACTTCTGTGGAAGACTTGCAGAGAAGCTGTCAGAATCCCACAGTGATTCTGTATCTTCCTCTATTCCGAATGCTGACTTTTTATCACTTCTGTTTTTTTGTGTGCGTGCTCCGTTAACATGAGTCAAGATGTCATTATTTGTTTGCTCTCATGGAGCACTTTCAATCATATCGATACCATGTTCTTGTTTCCAGTTGCCAGCTTTGTTGCTTCTCCCTTTGTAAGACCCGTGAGTGCTAAAACATGAAAGAAGCTTTTAGAAGAGGGTCAGGTGATGGAAAGGCAAAATAAGAAAAGCCTTGGGTTTCTGTTCTTTTGGGGGGAGCTTTTCAACTACATCATCATTTTCACTATGAAAATTATTTTCCACTTAAAAGGTCCTAGTATCTGGTCTTACAATGGCGTATCTTGCTTCTATGTTTTTCTTGTATGGCTGAATAACAGTCAGCTTTGCTAGGCTTGGTTCATAACATTCTTGGTATCAGAATTGGAATCTTCATTGTCTGATGCAGGCCACAGATTGTAATTGCCAGGTTTGCTGGAAAACCTCCTTAAAGTGCCTGCTTCAGAACTCTCATCTACGAGATTGCTACTTTCAGAAGTCTTTTTAGGTCTCCTTTCTTCTTTATATTCGGAAGTTAGTTGGCAATTGCTCCAAGGCTAAAATGAAGTGACAAAGATGAAACCTCTTATAACACTTGGGTATTACATAGAAGTTGCTAAAAAGTCCTCTAAGAGTCTCTTCACCCCAAGTTACCTCCACCATTTTCAGGCCCAGCAGCCCGGGCATCCACCAGTCCCGTTCATTGGTCTGTTGGTGAGTAGCCTATGCCCTACCCCCTGCCCACCTGCCTCCTTGTCCTAGCAGTAAGTTCCAGCAGTTACTTTGGCTGAGTCTGAGGTGTAGATAATTAGCTTAAAACATGCTCTAAGAAGCACACTTTAAGGACGTGCTTTATAATTTACCCATGGCCCATGTTGGCCTTGAAGTAAAAGCACTGCAGAGCAGTACTGTGAAGAGCCCAGTAGAATGAGGTACCTGTTGTCTGTCCGTGTGGCTGGGCACGCACTAAGTGATGTGCCTTGTGCAATGTATCTTCAGCATCCCCCAGTTCAGAGCATTCCTTCATACAGCACTTGGTTATAGGCTAAAAATGCTACATAAAAACCATTGCTGTGGACTGACCTCACAAATAAATATGTAAAAACATTAGGAGGGGTTTAATAGCTGTTCTGCAGCCTGCTGGACAATGTGGGGATACCAGAGGTCCTCCAGGCCAGCCTACATCAGTTCCTCAAACAAGCCATGCTCATGTCTGTCCATGGCCGTTGCCCTTGCTGTTGCCACACCTGGACCACTCTCCCTTCAAGGTCATGGGCAGTGGCTTTCCCTGACCACCTGATATTCTCATACAAACCCATTCAGTGTCAGCATCCCTGCCTAATCACATTCGGCCCTTGCCCTGCTGTCTAGGTGGCTCTTGCTGGAACTGTGTGTGTGGGTGGTAGTCCTTTGTGAGGACTGTTGTCTGTTCTGCCCTCTGGCGTGTACGAGTAACTCAAGCAGAGACCTTGCCTGAGTTACGCAGCACAGTCTCTCCAGCATCTGGCTGGCCTGGAGAATCAGGAAATTCTGGTTGGATAAAATATCTTCTTCAAATTGCACCTTTGCATCCCTGTACTAGCAAAGTTTAGACTTTAACCTTCCATCTAATCTATGCTTAGTTTGAGAACAGGTAGACAATTTATTGAGCAGCTCTAGAGAATCTCAGAGTGTATTTGTTATACTCTAACCTTGAAGGTTGGGATGAAAAAGGTGTCAGAGATTTCAGATTTACCTTTTAAAGATTTTTTTCTCCCCATGTAGGTGGGGGAGAGATGTGGGGAGCACACTAGGGTCAGAGATTAGATCATGAGTGTGTGTGTTCTGGCACAAAGTATGTCATGAATCTGAAGGTGACTTGACTGCTTAAAATGACTCAGCCACGTGAAACCAAGAAGTGGAAAGCAGCACTCATGGCAAAAGTATGAATTTTACAGTCTCTGGAGGGCAGTTGGATGATATCTCTCAGAAGTGCAAGTGCACAAACTTTTCAAGCCAGCAGCCTACTTCTAGGTATTTTTCCTATGTATGAGGATTTTCACTGCAGCATTGTTTGTAATAACAAAAAGTTGGAATCTCCCACCATCATAGGGCAATGGCTAAATAAATTATGGTGAATCCATACAATGCAATATTAAAAGAACAGAGCCACTCTGTATGTCTTGCCATAGAATGGCCCACAGTATGCATGGATAATTTGGGTGGAAAGAGGTTCATAGTACACTAATGTTTGTTTATAAAAAGAGGAAGGGAATGGAGAAGAAAATGTTGTCTATGGGTATATCTGTGTGTGTGTATCTATATCCACACACACAAAAGTATATCAAACACATCTGTGTGCATACACCTGGGATATTTCTGGGAAGACACACCGGAGCCCGGTGACCTTGGTTGCCTCTAGGAAGAGGGATGGAAATTATTTCTCACTGTATACCTTTTGTACCTTTTGAATTATGTACCATGTACATGTATTATTTGTTCAAAAAATAAAATTTTTAAATTTTAATTTGGCTTTTAAAAAAAAGAGAAGAGTCTCATTTAGTAAATTTGCTTTCCTTAGAAGTCTAAAGTCCTTGAGCCAAAAGTAGCTAAACTCTCCTTTTCTTGGGTTTTGGAGGGGAGAAGACTAGGGAAGTGAAAAGAGGGCTGTCCTCTTCTGGTGAAGCAGCTTTGGGGGGACAAAACAGTGAAGATGGCTCTGCTCTGATTGTGTGCACATGTTGGGGTATTAAGGAGGGGAAAGGAGGGAACAGATTGTGAAGTGGCTACGCCCTACGAACAGACTAAGGCTGCTGCAGGGCGTCCTCTCTCTCACGGGGATCATAGCACAGCCTGTGTTCTTCTGGTTTTGGGGGTTCAAAATGTAGAGATAGTATCTCTGAGCCATGGTCCAAGGGGAGCCATCAGCATTCTCCAGAAGCCGTGCCTGTGCTGCGTGGAAACCAGCTGTGCGTGCTCCTTACCAGCAGAACTCTGATTTTGTCCTGCTCAGGTGGCTGTGCCCAGCCCCAGGAGAGGAATCATGACCATTCTAAGATAGAGAAATCCTATTTCTCTATACCAGGAATTGGTTTACACATGGGTATCTAAGCCACCGATGGCCAATACTTGGTACAACAGCTGCACATGGTGGTCAGTAAGTAGTCCTCTTAAAACTCACCCCTGATTGTGTAGTTTAGGAAAGGAGGTATAGGGGGAAAGATCATTCACACCACCTGGTATCTTTCAGCCAAGATGGGAAAATCCCCAATAGGTCCAAGCTTGAGCCCTTAAAACACAACAATGATGGATGGCTAAGAAGGTTATTTGATTGAGAATTACATGTCTACCTGCCCCATTTCCTCCAGGCTGTCAGTCAGATCACAGAATGTCTCAGTACCTCAGCCATCAGGTAAACCAGTGGTGAAGAGGACTCTTTTGTGTAAATTAGAAAGCCTAATTAGTAGGCATCCAGCCCACCTGCAAAATCAGGTGGACTGTGGTCAAGATGATTTAGTCCAGATGTCTCCCTTGTCCAGGCCCTTAGAGTCTTACATACATATATTTAATAAAATCTGGAAGGCCACGATTCACTGTGGCAGTTTCGGAAGGGTTTGGTGACAGTATTTGTTTTTGAGTTCCACAACGGGGGTGTCACAGTCTCTCACTGCGTGCTTGTGTGCGTGTTGACTAGATATGTAGCTAGATAGAGATGGATAGATTTACATGCATATACACACACATATGACTGACTCTGAACCTAGAAATGAATGCTTCAAAAGTATTTTTATTACACATACAAGTCAGTATGGGGAAGTAATGGGAAAATTTCCCACAGCTGCTCTCCTCTGTGGTACAGAAGCAGAGAAGATACCTCACCAGGGGTTTTTATGCTGGTGGCACACTAGAGTCACCTGAGGAGCTTTAAAAAGCATTGCTGCATGGGTCCTGCCACCCAGGAATGCCACTTTATTTGGTCTAAAGAGCAACCTGAGCGTCCAGCAGTCTCTCACTGATTAAAAAAAGAAAAGAAAAAGGTCTAGAAAACCAATATAAGTCACCAGGCCCCTTTTTTGGAAAGTCTGATTCATTAGATATGGGTTTCACTGAACATTTTTTTAATAACAAAACTTTAGATGATCTTTGGATGATCCTCATGTCGCAAATTGGGACATACTGCCTTGAAATTGGGGAAGATGAGTTGAATCAGGTGGGTAAAGTGTTGGGGAAAGGCCATTTTATAAAGGAGACAGTTTCCTAAGTGGGACACAAAACAAGCCCTGTGCTGAGAGAACCTCTCTGAGGAGTATAGTATTAGACAAAGGAAAGGCAAATCAACTCTGTCAGTTCCAACCAATTAGCAGTAACTTGCCTAAAGTGCTGTTGGGAAAGGGTTCTGAAGCAGCGTTCCTGTTCGGTGGGGAAATGTGCCATGATCGATTAGCAATGACTGCCCCCACAGAAAGAGGGCGAATGGCACATAATGCCACACATTTGCTTTCTGGAGAGCCTTTGCACAGCTGCTCCTGCACCCCAGGACAGTAACACTCAGCCGTGGGGGAAGCCTCCAGGAGGACTGGGGAAGGGGAGAAATGCAAGTTCTCACCCCACAACTCTGCCTATCTCTCCAGGCGGAGTTTATCTCTGCTTGGTGAAGAGGCTTTTGAGAGCGTTGTTGTAGTTCTTCTTAAATGCTGTGTAAACTAGGAAGCTGAAGAAAGAATTGGAGTAGCCAAGCCACAGGAATATGCTTTTCCAGATGGGCAGGCTGCAGACAGAGACGGGGCTAAGGAGCTCCGTCAGGAAGAAGGGTGTCCAACGCAGCACAAACAGGCCAGTGAGGATGCCCACTGTCAGGGCCACCCTCTTCTCCTCCTGCTCCCGCCACAGGTCCCCACTTGTCTGACAGGCCACCATTGGGCGACACACTGTGAACACCATCTCAACCTCCTGAGGTGCCTCCTTCATCTGGAACAAAGGAAACAGGGAATTAAAAAGAAAATACACTGGGTGAGTATAGTGACATGAGGCTACTCCAGTCTTGGCCACCTCTCCTTGCAGCCTCATTCAAGCTGCATTTGACCATAATCCATCAAAAAATGTTAGGTGGAAAGGTTCATGAAGCTGTAGGTTAAAATACAGTCTGAAGGTTCTTCAGGGTATGAGAGTGGCAGTCCCCACAATGTCAAATAATATGATATACAAAGGGAGGAAAGCAGTTAAGAGCAGGGGCACCTTGGCATCAGTCCCAGCTCCACAGACTGTTTCTCCACCGATGAAGCGAGGTGACCAGGCAGGTTACCTCCTGTCACCTTAAGACTGTCATGGAGATAAACTGGACGTGTATGTTGGGTGCCCAGCACAACGCCTGGCCCATGCACTCACCCACTCAACACTCATGGAGTGGGCTTGGGGCTGAGACCAGGACCCCGAATACAGCAGACCCGGGCTTGCCCCTCACAAAGTTCATGGCTGAAGAGGTAGCCTGTAAACATTAATATTGAAAAAAATTGTATAATTACTGTGCTAAATGGATTCAGTGTAAATTAAGGGATAATTCTGTATTGCCTAGCTTGCAAAAAATAAATTGTAAATGTTTTTGTGATATAATTAGCTTCCATTTAAGGAGCTTCTGGCACATGCTCCACCCCTCACTGCCATTCTCTGATTTAACTCCTATTTACCTCTGAGCTTAACAGCTACCACCCCTCTCAGAGTGGCCTTCCTGACCCTCTTAATCACACTACCCTGTTTGGTTCCACATTCTCTTTTGCAGCGATTTGTGCGATTATGGATGTGACAGCTGGTTCAAGCCAAACAAGGGCAGTGACTGTCTCTCCCCTTTCCGATAACTGCTATCTCACTGCAGCACCTGGTACCTGGTAGGGACCCAGGAAATACCTGCTGAATAAATGATTGGTCATTACAATAGAATGGTCCATGCCTACATTTCTCTTCCCTCCCAGAATGCTGCCAGACATGGCCACAAATGCTGCCAAACACACAAAAAAAGAGGCTTCTAGGCACCCTTCTAGACACAACTAGAAGCAACTGTCAGTACAGCCACATGACCATGAGGCACTCCACAGTGTCCACGCACATTCCTGTGTCTTCTTTCATGTGGGTCATGTGGCCAAAGCTAAGGGAGGGGGGTGCAGTTTCCAGTAGGCCTGACTTAGGCAAACCCAAGACTCCTCACTCTAACACTACCTTCATATTTGGTGTCTTCTGCTGCTTCTCTTATCAACCTGGCTCTGTTTATTTGTAAAATCACTAAATCGGCCTACAGACAGGTCATGAAGATGTGGACAAAGAAGAGACCTTTCCTTTGCGAGTGTTCACCCAGCACCTTTTGCCTGCCAAGTGGAGAGAAAATGAAAAGACAGGTGTGATTCCAGGAGCAGAACAAACAGCACGTTCCCTCCTCCCACCTCTCTCTGCCCTTCCTAAAGGCCTGGGTTGGCAAACATGCACCCTTCAGGGGGTCGCCTAGAGCCCCCTCTTTAATGAGCTGTCCCAAGTTTTTCCAGTCCTCTCATAGGCAGATGGGAGCTGCATGTCACCTTTCCCCTTTTCCAAATAATACTGACCAGCATAGCAGATCGCCGTCAAGTCCCCAAAGGAAGTGTGAGATCAAATCTGGCATCCTGAAATCACCCCATGAATATTTAGCAGTCTGATGGCAGGAGGAAAAAATATTGTGTTGGCCAAAAAGTTCATTTAGTTTTTTCCATAAAATAAAAGACATTTTTCATTTTCACCGATAACTTTATTGATTTGGATATTTTAAGTATGTCGGTTATCTCCCACATGGTATAATGCTGATTGTTCTTAATGTCTCGATTTGATCTCTACCAACTTCAACTGGTCTAACTGACTGTGGACCATCACCCAGCTAGAAATCTCCAGCAGGAAACTTCGCAAACCGTTTTTGGCACGTTTAACCAGTCAGAGCACCTTCTCCATACATTCACTGCACAAATCTTTTTTTTTTTTTTTGAGTTTCAGTTGCATTTTTATCTTTCTTGAAATAATAAAGTATAATATGCCAAAAATATGGATTTTCTTCCATCTTCAATATTAAAATGGCTACACAAAAATTCACCAATTTGGATAAGTTTCTTTTTAATGCATGCTGATATGACAGCTGTAACAATACAACAAAACTTTCCAGTGAAGTCAAAGACAACTGACTTCTATTAGAGCCATCTTACAGAAAAAAACAAAACGGACTTTTTGGCCAACCCAATATTATCTGAGCATGAGCAGAACTGCAAGATAGTTTGTTTTCACCAAGTTCATTAGCGGGCATTTTTGCTGATCATTTCTCTGCTGACCTAAATGACCTCCCGGGCACTGGAGTTCCTCTACTTGGTAATGTAATTCCCAAATCTTTGTCATGCTACTGAAGTGAAGAAATGGGGTAAATTCAGTTCAAAGAATCCAGGAGGAAGAGAAACAGAAACAGCAAGTGCACTGATTAAATAGGTTTGAAACACCCTCTGGCCTCCACAGCGGAGCGTTTCACAGTCTACCTTTGCTCCACCCCAGTGTCTGCTAGAACCCTGTGCTCACAGCTTTTCACCTGAGCCAGCTGTGGCCTGTGCAGTGACGCAGGAAGACAACAGAATCTTTTAGAAACAGACTTAAGAAAATTAATCAATCAGGGATGATTCTGGTTTGCTAGGAGACTGACTCATTTGGCTTTTTTTGGTTTGAAATGCAATATCCAAAAAAATTTCTATATCCAATAGAAAACCAAAGGACATAAAGAACAACACCCGAGAAGCTACTGTAAAACAGACACTATGCTAAATTCTTGTCATAGATGGCTCATTCATCTCCACACCAAACCTTTAAGGTATTATTATCTCTATTCTGTTGAGAAAATGCTCTGAGAGGTTAAATGCCTTGTCCAAGGTCACAGATTTGCTTATTGTTAGAGCTGAAAGTCAAATTCGACCCCTATATGTTATTCTGCACCTTAAGTGAAAGTGATCAGTCTGAATGGGTTCCCGCAGAACCTGTTTTAAGGATCATATTTATACTTGGGATGTTTTGAGACAAACACCTGTGGCTTCCCGGGCAATTTCTAGTGCCTCCAGCGACCAGCTCCGAAGCTGTCCCTGAGCTTCTCCACCTCTCCTCTTCGGCCTTTGATACATGCCTAGTACTTGGTTAGGTGGTTCCATACCCTATCTTAGTTGTGACAACAACCATGTAAGGAAGGAATGAGGAGACCACGGCTCTGATCAAGTTATTAATTAGGTAGGACTCTAATCCGAGTCCCCATTTCTACATCTCTAACCACGAACAACCTTACCCATATCATAGGCTTACTGTGAGGATTACAATGAGGTAGTAGTAGTACATAGTAGGACCTCATAAATGTCATCTTCATATCCCCCCATCCCCTTCCCTCTCTTTTAAGAAAAATTCCAGCCGGCACAGAAGGAATCTACAAATATTTGTAATCCTTTGAAGTTGTCGGATAAAAGATTCTAACAAATAGAAAGAGAAAGCAGAAAGAATGGTTCCTAATCACTTGTGAAACCCATCAGATTGCACTGTGACCACACTGGTCAGCCATCCAGTATAATAAGGCTGTAATTTATAAAGATGGTGTCTAGCCAGCCACACTAACCTTACTGGCTAATTAAACCGTACAACATCTGAGGGGATAGAGCAGACACGGCGGGATTTCTAATTCTGGTTGGAGGCAATCTGGATTATAACTGGAATTCCCGGTGTATAACCAAAACGTGGCAGATCAGGGCTTAGAATGCCTGGGCTCCATTCTCTCTGCCCAAAGCTCACTGAGGTAACTAGATCCAAGTCTGATTTCTCCAAGGCACTTTAAGTGACAACTAACCAAAGTAGCCCCTCAGAGTAAATAGAAGCTGTCTAGCTTGTCTGACAAACTAGAGCAGGAAATTTTCTCAGCTGCTTCTCTTGTACAAAATAAACTAAGAAAATAAAATAAGGGAGTTTTCTTATTTAAAAAAATAATAGGATACTGTTAGGCTTGGAGGAAATTAATTTTCCCTTCAGTGCAATAATATGTATGGCAGATTATAATTTTGCTAAGCTCTTGGGTATGATTATAACATAAGGCATAATTGCTATTATTCTTAATATTTGGAAAACATGGATTTTTATTGGGAGTTTTGTCACTACAGAATAGCTAAGAGCCCACTGGAGTTAAGGCTGAGAAGAGGAAAAAGTAATCACAAGTGTGTTAAAGTTAGGCTAAATTGTGGCTTCAGCTGTAATATCATCTGGCCTACAGTCATCCCCCTTTATGAGTGGATGCCAGTGGAAGATTCTGTTGAGTCGAGTCTTACCCTCAGGTCCCTGGATTCCCAGGCCAGAGACTCTTGGTGCAGGGGCATGGTGTAATGGAGAAATGGGAGGTTTTGCCTTTTGCATGTGCATCGTCCAGCCTCAGCGTTCTGTTGTGCCCCCGAGGACCACAGCCCTGCCTCAAGAGAGTCCCAGTTGCTACTGTACTGTGGGTCCCCTCCCTCAGGAAAGCCAGTGGGGAAGAAATGCTGAACATCACTCTCCAGCAATGGGCTTCAGGGAGTGTCCTGTGCAAACTGGGCAAGCAAGCTCCTACTTACCTTTCTGTGCAGCAAGTTCAAAACTTTCTTCAATTTTTAAGGCACTCTGTCACCTGCCAAAAAGTTAAGAAACATGGAGTTTGAGTCTCTTCTTCTACTGAGGAGCTCAGCCTTCTCCAAGAACTACGTGGATTTAAGAAGTAGCTTTTTGCAAGGTCATCAGTGAAAACACACAGACCCTACACATTTGTCTACATCCCCTTTGTTTCCCTTCCTCCCCCTTCCACTCTCCCCCAACAATGCAATCAGGGAGAAAAGAGAAGTGGAAGTAAAATTTAAGAAGCAGGATGAATATAGCAATGTAAGGGGAACAAGGGAGAATACTGAGAAGGAAAGCCAGGGATATTTCTGAAGGTGCAGTGAAAATGTTCCTTGGTGCTTCCAAGAACTTCTGTACATTCATAGACAACTTAGTTGCTAATATTTTTTTAAAATTTAATTTATTAGGGTGACATTGGTTAATAAAATTATATAGGTTTCAGGTATACAATTCTGTAATACATCATCTGTATATTGTATCATGTGTCCACCATCCCCTAGTCAAGTCTCCTTCCATCACCATTTATCCCCACTTTACCCTGCATCCAACTCCCCTTTCCCTCTGTGAATCACCATGCTGTTGACAGTGTCTATGAGTTATATATTTTTTATTATTGCTTAATCCCTTCACCTTTTTCACCCAGCCCCCAAGCCCCCTCCCCTCTGACAGCTGTCATTCTGTTCTCTGTATCTGTGAGTCTGTTTCTATTTTATTTGTTAGTTTTTTTATTGGAGGGAGGGAGAGAGAGAGAGAGAGATCAAGATTGATTTGTTGTTCCACTTATTTAAGCATTCATTGGTTGCTTCTTATATGTGCTCTGACCAGCGAGCGAACCTGCAACCTTGGCATATTAGGATGACACTCCAACCAACTGAGCTACCCAGCCAGGGCCTGCAAGTTTATTTTATTCATTAGATTCCACATATAAGTGAGATCATATGGCATTTGTCTTTCTCTGACTGGCTTATTTCACTTAGCATAATGTTCTCCAGGTCCATCCATGCCGTTAGAAAACTGAGATTTCCTTTGTTTTTAAGGCCGAGTAGTATTCCATTGTATAAACGTACCACAGCATCTTTATCCACTCATCTACTGATGGGCAGTAGGGCTATTTCCAAATCTTGGCTGTTATAAAAATGCCACGTAGGTGCCAATCTTAAAGGAAGCAAACCATAAGCCAGATGTTTTTTACCATTAATACAATTTGTTTTATTAAATTAATTTTCTACAGTTATAATAACCTTATAGTCTGGCATGGGAACATGTTTGAGCACACACTTCTTTTAATAGAATGGGAATGTTTTTTATGACCATTTTTTATGACCATTCACATTCTCATTTTTTATCACCCTCTTCCAACTTTTGAGCTCTGACTGAACCCAGGTCCCGCATACAAGCCCGCCAGCTGCTTAGTTTTGGGGCTGGTCCAGATGACAGCTAAATGTGGACAAGTTACAAAAAATAAAGAGCCCTGTACAGACTTCAGGTTGCTCAGGGTTTATGTACTGCTTGCTTACAATAGTTGTTAATGTTAATACAGAGGGCTGGCATAGAGATCCAAATATTCTGTAAAATAACATCCTCTAAAATGCAGGTCCAAGTTGTCATGAGCCCCATAGCTCAATCCTGCACAACTGTTTTGCCTTTTACTGTTTACCAAGTACTTTCCTGTGCACTATTCAGTTTTTCAGCACCACTGTTCTCTGGACAGACACTTACCACAGCACCTATAAGATTTTATTGCATTTATAATTCTATAATTGTGGTCTACTAAATAAAATTAATCCCTTGGAGAGCAGAACCCTTTCTTGCTCATTCTTGGAAAAACTGATGCTACCACATTGCTTGACACCTAAGTCAGTAAAAGTCAATCATGTCATTTGATCATCAGTGTCAATCAAGTTCATTGACACTTCCTCCAAAGGTGGAGCCTAATCCTCCTTCCCCTGAGTGTGGATGGAAGGCAGTGTCTCACTTTCAATGAACAGAGTACAGGGGAGGTGATCATATGTAGCTTCTGAGGCTAGGTCGCAAGAGACGCTGCAGGTGCCCTCCTGCTTCACCCTCTTGGACAGGGGGACGCTAGCCGCTACATCGTGATGACCCTCAAGCAGCCCTGTGGAGACCTCCTGCCAGCAACCATGTGACTGAGCCGCCTTGGAAGCAGTCTGCAGCCCCAGTCAAGCCTTGGACTGACCGCTGCCCCATCTGACCACAAAAGGCCTTGGGCTAGAACCCTCCAGCTATGCCATTCCCAATGCCCTGACCCACAGAACTGAGTCAAAATATGTTTGCTGTTTTAAGCATTAAGCTTTGGAATAATCTATTACACAAGCAATAAATAACTAATCCACCTATTATGATAACAGCAGTGAGAGGAATACAATTATAATTTATTGATTGGAATTTTAAAAATAATAAGAATAATAGGGAAATGCAAACTTAGATTAAATCACTTGGCTAAAGTGCTATTAAGTGGCACAAAAATAATTGAATCCAGGTCTCCTCATTTCTATGCTGTTTCCATGCTGTTAACCACTGTGCACACTGTCTCCCACCACGTTCACTGACTGAGTGAGCGAATGAAGGCTGTCAACGACGGTTGTGGGATGACCCTGACGAGCCCTAGGCATCTTGCCTATTGGGGCCCCTTCGTCCATTAAAAAATATTAAAAATTGTATTTTATGACCATATTATTACAAAGACTAATATAACTGAGGCCGGGTTCATTTTTATATATTCATTAATATCACATTTATTTTTCTCCTAATTAAAAAAAAATAAAATTACACCATTTCCATGGACCCCTAAAAGAATTGTGGGCCTACTGTGCCTAATGAATAAGTAGGCTCTACTATCAACTTGGGCCCAGCAGTCAAATAATTAAAAAGAAAAAAGAATGCTGAAGTCCTATTTTAAAAGCCAAATAAATAATCTCTGTCGAGTTGGCTTTTTTCCCCCTTCTAACCAGTGAAGGACACAGGGCAGTAGAAAACAACCCTAACCCCTGGGGCTCGCTTTGAGGACAGCAGAATATACTTGGGAGGGTGAATGAAAGGTCGGCAGGGTAGGAACTAACCTGTCCCCTGAGAAAAGCTCAGCTGTGTGCTGCTCTCCCGGCAAGGGGGGTTCCCAGGCCTAGTTTCGAGACCCTGCTCTCATGACTGCCTCACGCCTATGAAGGTGAGATCCTGGGAGCACTGGGGCAGTGCTCAGGAGTTAAGTTGCCAGAGACAGCACAGATTAATGAAAAATGAATGAAAAGGGCAGTGACTTAAGGTCTGATACATACTTCAGCTTCTCCACCCAGCAACTGTGTATGGTCTTAGGTGAGTTGTCTGTGGTGCTTCGGTTTTATCCGACGTAAAGTGAGTGCTGCGTGGCAGAGACAGTTAGTGCTTCCCTAGATTTCACCGCCAGTGACTGGCCAATGGGCTGTACGCGGAAGTGGCATGGGTCCCACTTCAGGGACAAGTCGGTTAAAAGCTGCTCTGCAGCAGCACCTGACCCCTTACTGGAAGGGGATGTGTTCCAAGAACCCCAGTGGCTGCCTGAGACCTCGGATAGGACCAAACCTTAGGCTACATACTATGTTTCTTCCTATCCAGCAGGTCCTTGAGGAACATTGTTTCTTTCAATGCTGTTTCATCATAACATTGATGAGATGTTGTAGAAACTTAAGTCTTCTTTGTATAAAAATCCCTGTTGTTAACTTGGTTTCCTTATATGTCATTTTGATTATAGTCAGAACCTACTGATGTTAAGCAGGGACTTACTGTACTCACCTTTTCACTTAAAGGAAGAACTTACAGCTTCTCCTTGTCAAATCTGAATTGTCAGCACCACTACTCTTGCACTTTGGGGCCACTATTAAGTAACATCAGGGCAACTTACCACAAGCACTGCTCTACTACAACAGTCAGTCTGATAACTGAGAGGCACCTACTAAGTGACTAATGGGAGGGAAGCATCTACAGCGTGGGGATGCTGGACAAAGGGATGGGGTGGACTCCCGAGACTTCATCACTCTACTAAGAACAGCACACAATTTAAAACTTCTATATTGTCAATTTCTGGAATTTTCCACTTAATATTTTCAGACTGTGATTGATCTCAGGTAACTGAAACCGCAAAGGTAAACAAAACTGTGGATAAGAGGGAGCTACTGTATCACCACAGCAATCTTGGAAGTCACACACTCAAAGTGTCAGAGCTAACAAAACGACAAATGGCCCAGATCCACGAGTTACTGCCTTGAGGAGAGCCATGAAGGAGACCCCCAGACCCACACCGCACCCCAAGAGAGAATGAAATAAACTCAGTCACATTACCCAGGAGTTTGAGTGACAGCTTGCTGGTGCCTAAAGCAGCAGGATGCTCCCAAACACCATCTCATCTACAATCTTGGCATCAGATGAATCACTCTCAGCCATGACTTAGACCAATACCGTGTATTAGAGAAGAGAACTTGCAGCTCAAGGTGGGGAAGGGGCTTGCCCCAGGTCCACTGCCAGGGAATAACAGTGCTAAGTAACAACAGTGTCCGTGCCTACCAGAGCTCTTTCTCCCCCACCAGTGGCCACCCCAGATCATCGACTAGGCTCCTGTTTAGTCATGTCTCTGTATCACCTGCCTGAATGGGGTCTGTCAAAAATGAACACTAAACTCAGGCTTGGCAAGTCTTTTTGACACCCATTTCACCATGATTTCTCTGGGTGCACATTGGATTGATGTAGCTATTAAAAGTCAGTCCTACCTCAGCAGTCAGACGGAGAAGTTATAATGACCCCAGGCAGTTCCAAGGGACCTTTCAAAGAACATCATTGATTCTGAATAAAGCTCTCCCCTAACAACACTTTCTAATTATAACCTTGACATTACTATTTTATGCTACAAAATCCCCTTGCCATTTAAAAAGGGGGAGAGGGGGCGGCCTTTTAAAACACATATATTTGTGTAGCCTAAGTATAGCCTAAGTAGCTGAGTTAACTTACTGAAATTAAAACAAAACTAACAACAAAAACTTGCCCTCTTTCTCCCCTCTCTCATGACTGCTTTCCCTGGTCCATGGGAAGCAAGTCCTCTTACTACCCAAGACTGTGAACCTGAGACACACTCACACACACACACACACACACACACAAGCCACCACCACCCGCCCAGTGAAAAGGAAAATTTGGGTCTTCCAGGATGAGCTAATATCTATTAGGGCCTGACCAAAAGGCAAAAAGCCTCAGTTAAATACAATACAGACAAATTCTGCCAAACGCAGGTTTCTTTGTCCCATTCATTTCCGGTGTAATGTTCAGACCCACAGGAGAATGCCAGGCTACCTCCGTTACCCCCTTACTCCAACCAGTCCGCCCCGCCCCGCCGCTTGTGCCAGGCACCGTGCTGGAGCTTCACAGTCTTCATCTCTTGCAATCCTCACCGACAGCCCTGTGAAGCTGGAGGTAACTTGTTTAAAGATGAGGAAATAAGACCCACAGAGAGGAGGCAATTGCCCTAGTGTCCCCAGCTGAGATTTAAACTCAGGGTACTTTTCCTGCTAAAGTCACTACAGGACAGCACTGAGGTTGGGATGGTGAAAGTGACACTTGGATTATTTTTTGGCCTCACTTCCCCTCCTTGGCAAGGAACTGGCCAGCCAATCGAGTTAGGGAATAGAGTCTCTGGACTGGAGAGGATGGGAAGAAAATAAGGTGTGAAGTGTCACAGGAATTCACTCATCTGAGGGACGATTTCCATTCCCCTGCAGTGCCACTTTGTCTAGCCAGGACCAGGAAGTTGGTGGCAGCAGGATCCACGCGGACTCAATCGCTCGCTCCAGGGGAAAAGCAACAGAGAGCACAGCTGATCAGACATGCTCTCATCACTACCTGTAAAAGCCCCCCTTGAAAGCCCGCTTCTGCCGCACGGTTTGGCGGAGCCAGCAGCAGCCTTGGTGTGCAAGTGCCGAAACCTCTTGACTCACCGCCCCAAGAACGCAGGGGCAAACGATTCGCGTGCGCGCCGGGTACAGGTATGTGCCCCATTCGTGCACTACTTAGGTGAGCAGATGGCAAATCCCGCTTGCGCTCCAGGTGCGCAGTGACCAACCTTTCTGCGCGCGCTCCACGTGCGCAAGCTTCCGCCACCAACTCTACCTTTCGCCCAGCTTCCTCTCCCCCAGAGTCTTCTTTCCCCAACTCCCCACTGCACGGCCCGCCCCTCACCTGCACCGTGGCGGGCAAGGGTAGCACAGCCCTGCGGCGGAGACCGAAGCGAAACTTGGCGGCGTTGTAGATCTTCCAATAGACAAACAGCACCACTCCAAGCGGCAGATGGAAGGCACCACAGGTTGAAAGCATTGCGCAGGAGGGATCCTGGCTCACCCGGCAGCGCTGGAGCCCAGCATCGTAGGTCTGGCCCCAGCCAAAGAGCAACGGCGCCACGGCGATGAGAGCGGAGAGCGCCTAGATGAGCGGGATCATGAGCGTAGAAGTGCACCCTGTACTGCAAGTGGGGCGTGACGGTCCAGGGCAATGGCCGCCACATCCCAGATGCTGGCGGTGCAGCATAGCGTGTCGAAGAAGATCCACATGTGGCACAGGCTCCAGCCCGGCCGCCAGCGTCGCCCCACAGACAGCTCGCTCACCAGGCTCAGCAGTATCACCAGCGCTGCCACTAGCACGTCCGTCACGGCTATTGAAGCCACCAAGTTATGCGGCACATGGTGAAAGTCACGGACGCACAGGATGGTGACCAGAACCAACAGGTTCCACAGAAAAGTGGCTGCAATCAGCAGCACCAGCAGCGTCACCACCTACACCGTGAAGACGCAGAAGGGCTGCTCTCGGGTGGGCTGAGTGGCACCGCCCGAGGTCGACCCGATGGCACTACTAGGGCTTGGGCTGCTGCTGCGGGTCTTGGGTCCCAGGGGAAAGGCGACGCCGGCAACAGCCACCGAGAGGTTACGGGTTCCGTGGTGCGCCGCGCGCCCGACCTCCGCACCCCTGAAGCGGACACACCCGCAGCTAGAGTTTCGGCACGGATTGGGCCGGCGGGGACCTGGAAGGGGCCTCCGAGTGCAGCGAGTGATCCAGGTCTCACTACTCTGGTCCCTCCTTGTGCCATAGCCCCCCCACCCCTCCGACGCCTCTGACTGGAGCTCTGTTTTTCAGTGGAGGAAAATGAGAATGGGACCCTCGGAGTCAAGCTCCACTCGGTGTGCCAGTCCTTCCTGCCTGTCCTCAGCGTACCCAGGGCAACCCGCTATCCTAGGGCTGGGAATCCCGGAACGGAGCCGAGTGTTTGAGAGCAGGGCGGGCGTGGAGAGATGCCCCAGCCCCACCCTGGGGGCGGCTGGAACAGGGCTGCCCCGGGATGATGTGGGTGCTAGTATCCGAAGAAGCTTCCAACAGAAGCTAGGTCTTGACACCGTCCTACAGGTCTCCCTGCCCCCACCATGTGTAGGACACCCTAACTGCAGTAGTCTCCGGAGGATGTTCGCAAAAAAAACCCTCGGATGGTCCTGGTGGCACGATTGTGACTCAGAAAACAGAGGGGCTGGCCCCTCCCAGGCAGATGGGTTCTGCTTTCCAAGGCTCTGGAACCTATGTAAACCTGTACTAGGAGACTCGGATTTCGGGATATGTAAAACAGGAAGGTCCTAAACCTGCCGCTTCACTCGCAGCACGTCTTCCTGGGGAGGGCTTTCAGGTAACTTGAGTGCTCACTCTCCGGCTCCACGCAGAAAGACCGCGACTTCTGAGCAGTTTGGCAGAGACCTGGAAGAGGTAGCGGTTACAAACTCTTAGCCATTTCTCACCATTTCCCACACACCCCAAGGTATCTCTACCGGCACTTCCCACCCCGCCCCACTTTGCAGTGGCTAACATTCCTGACTATGTGTCTTCCAGGTCTTCATCTCCTGGTTAAGGCTGGAGTTATTTTTTGTTGCCCCTTAGGCAAAGGTAGAAACCAATTAGAACTTAAAAAAAAAAAAGTTCAATTATAATTGTATCAACCTAAAACTGCTTTACTTCTGTACCTGGGAGTAGGACAGAAACATAAAGAACACTGAGCCCAAGCTGGCCCTTCTCTTGTTAGGGCAGCAGACAGGCAGTCATCCACTGGCTGCTTACTAACACTCTAAGAGCAGCTGCAGGCTAAGCAGGGCACTCGGGAGAGTCAGAGGAGAGGTCCCTAGCCTGCGGCAGGTGGAGGGGTTTTCCTCACTTGAGCAGCCCCAGTCCTGGCACTTGGAACAGTCCTTAGGGACCTGGACCCTGCAGGAAGGACTCCCCAGGAATGACCTTCTCCTTTACTCTTCCTTCCTCATCCATTCAGGTACTTTCTGCTTTCTGATACTGCGTGTGGCAGTTCTCACACAGACCTGCTAGCACACTCATGGGGCATAAAAAGCAACATACAAATAAGTCAAAATACAAATGCAGGTATAAATGTCCAGTGATGGATTAAAAACATCTGAAATAATGATCTACTCAGGGATCAGAGAGATGGGGAAAGTTGTGGTCAGAGAAGCTCTTATACTCACTGAAGTGTAGAAGGATTGCAGATTCTGGACAAGATGAATGGAGGGTTGGACCTGGCAAGAGAGTGAATGGCTGGGGTCAAGGCAGGAGGAGGCCAACATGCAGAGTGTAAATGCCAAGGAGCAGGGTTTGAAGAAAGCTATATTTTTGATGATTTTGAGCAAATTGACATACCAAAGGAAATCCTTTGAAAATTGTGATTAACCTTTGAAACAGTTTCACAATAATTTTCTCCCTATTTGATTGGGCAAACATTATAATAAGAGTAAATAATATAAAGATGAAAAAGCATTCACATTGCACCAGTCAGATGCATGACATGCTTTTATTCTCCTGTATTTGCTCCTAACCATATACATTTTTTATGCCTGAAATCAATTTTTTATTTTGCAGATTTCTCTTAACACTTTTCACATTGCTATATATTCTCTTCATAGGTACAGTTTTTTATTATACTGTTTATTAGGGGAAAGACTGTGAACAATTTAGGCTTTTTGAGACCCAGTTTCCTCATTTTAAAAATGAGGACAATTAACCCTGTCAGGAGATTATCATAAAACAGAGTTGAGCAGTGTTCCATAAACGATGACTTGCTACTATTTTGAACTTCTGGTTTAAACCTTAGATTCAGTTCTCTTGTGATCTTTTGATGTAGATCGTGTTTTTATAGTTTTAATCTCTCAAATATTTGTAACAAGAAAACTCTTTCGCACATTTTATTCGCTTGATCTCATGTGTACCCTTTTCAGGACTCATTCCCATTTGCAGAAGCAGAAACAAGAGGCTTGTTGACTTGACGGGTGTCTGACGGTGGGAGCTGAGCTCTTCCGGCCTCCTGTCTCCATTTGTTCGTGGAGTTCAGTCTATTTTCATTTAACTCTTTTATAGAAATTGTTTTATATAAAATGCATATCTATCATTTTAGAATGTTATATTGTCCCAATGACAAGTCTCCTTGGGCTTCTCTACCCTCATTCAGACCCCTAGCCTGCTCACCGCCCTCTGGCCCCCCGGTCCCCAGTTCCTTGCGCAGGGTGAGCGCGCTGCATCGTAGGGCTTTGGTGTGTGCCCTTCCCTCTCACTTCATTCTGGTCTCTGCTCCAGTGTCACCATCTCAGGCCTTCCCTGACCATTGGATCTACAATCCGTCACTCTGTCTAAAGGTATTTTGCATCATCTAGCCCACTATTCTGCTGTTTGTCTTCGCAACACTTCACAGGAGTGACGTCATGTTATTTATTTAATTATTTTTTGTTACCTGCTTTCTCCACTCAAATGTACGCTTTTCTCAGGCAAGGGGTTTATTCAGTGCTGCCTGTATCCTTACATGTAGTTCTGTGCCAGTCACATGAAAGGTGACTCAATAAACTTGCACGGGTTTGCTGAATGGGTAAGTGAGGCATTCTTGGGAGAGGTGAGCCGTGGGCCCTGAGCACCCATGCACGCGCATGTATGGCGTGCCCAGAACACAGGCCCTGACTGCTCATTACCCAGGCAATTTCCCAAAGTTGTGTTTACAGCTGGCTACCTTAGAGGATGAGGTAACCTCTCTCATGGGCAAAGGGCAAGCTTGCTTCCACTTAGGATAGAGGTGGTCAATCTCCAATGCTCAATGTTCCCCTCCTATAACACAGCCCACAGCTTGTGCAGGCCATCACGGGCCCTTTCTGTAACCTTCATGGGACTTAGAAAACACGGGGAACCAGCACACGTAAACTTGGAGCTCTGGTTACAGTTTCTGCCCAGGAGTCTCATGTCCTCGATACTATGGAACAGTAACTGGGCAGCTTGTTAGGTTGCAAGTAGGGTAAAATCCCAGACCCTGTTCAGTACTCGACAGGCACCCAGTTCATTGATTTGTTAACATTACAATTAGCAGAATCCTTTTTCCCTTTTAGGATGATTTCCTTGATGCATATTCCCCCAAATTTAATAAATGAGCTAAAACGTAGGAACAGTGTGATCGTTCCTTCTACATATTTCCAAATTGCACCTCAGACAGATTTCATGGAGTCACTGTTCTCTGGGCCTGGCTTTGGAGAAACAAAACTGACAACCTCACCAAAATCAATACTTTCGTCGTTAGAAAAAATGCTTAAGTGGTGTATAGTGATGTAGTTTAATTGTTTTAATTTGCATTTTTTCAGTGACTAAAAAGGCTGCATTTTTCTACTTGGTGATTTATAATCTATGTATCCTTGTATCTAAGCTTTTCATCCCCTTTTAATTACTTTATACAAGAATGTGGCCCTGGCTGGTGTGGCTCAGTGGATTGAGTGCTGGCCAGCAAACCAAAGGGTCGCCAGTTCGATTCCCAGTCAGGGCACATGCCTGGGTTAGGGGCCAGGTCCCCAGTAGGGGGCTTGTGAGAGGCAACTGATCAATGTATCTCTCCCACGTGGATGTTTCTTTCCCTCTCATTCTCCCTCCCTTCCCCTGTCTCTAAAAATAAATAAATAAAATCTTTAAAAAAAAAAGAATCTTGGTACTTATGTTATGAATATTGAACAATTTCCATATAATTGGAGAGCAGATTCTCATCAATGTTGTTTTCACCTACTTTTTCTCTAACATTCCTCTTTTTGTATTTGTTCTACTACATTTTGTTAAATAAAGTTTCCTTCGATATAGAACACATTGATCTTGTCTCTATCAATGTCCTTAATTTACTCTGTAATTATAA